>CM034710.1:106815282-106837578 GCA_020142125.1 Phrynosoma platyrhinos
GAAAAACCCACAAAAAACTATGGATGCCAGCCATGAAAGCCTTCGACTGCACATTTAATGCTACTCTTTATCAAATATGACATTTTCTGAAATGTAGGTAACAAACCATGGTCTCCGAGACTAGACCTCCTCACCAACCAAAGTTTGAAGAAAGGCCTTCCCTCTGTTCCTTATCCTTTTTCCTGATAAGTCGAAGGAAGTGAAGTTCTGTAGGTTGATAGTAACATATAAAGAGAAGTCCCACTACCTCTATGTGTGTTTGTACCTTCAGGTTACCTGTTAACTTGTGGTGACTCCACAAATTTCATAGGATTTTCATATGCAAGGAATACTCAGAGGTGTTTTTTGCTAGTTCCTTCTTCTGAAATATAGCTGACAGCACCTGGTATTATTGGCCATCTCCCATCCAAGTACCAACCAGGGCTGGTCTCCCTTAGCCTCCACAATCAGATGGGATCTGGTGCCTTCAGCGGTAGTTAACTGTACCACATGTGAGTTAAAAGCTCCAAGTGCCCAAAGGGTGACAGGATAAAAGAATGTACATTTAGATTTCTTTTACGTGTACATGTTTACAGTGGGGACAAAGGGGTTTTGTAAAGGTCTTTACTGACTTTTACAGAAACTTCACAGACTAAAAAGTTGGTGTTTTAAAAGTGATAAAAGATTCGTGTGTGGGAATGTTAATTTTAACTATAATTCTCAAAATTCCCTGCTAGCAGTGCCAGAAACATTTCCAAGCTCTGGTAAAATCCTTGCTGCTCCAACCAGCTTCCAGCAATCTGACATTAAGAATGTGAAAACTAGTATTTTGATCACTACTGTGTAACTTTTTATTATATTGTTTTTTAATCTATTGCATGTCTAGTGTTTTATTATATTTTTGTATTTTTGTTTCTAAATTTTGACTGGCTATTTTTGTTTTGTTTGTTTTTACAGAAAATCAGTCAAAGTCCCAGTCTCTCTCTAGTGCAGGGGTAGGCAACCTTTCCCCTTTAAGGGCCGAGGGACTTCAGCTCCCAGAATCCCAGGAGCTATTGGCCAACATGGGACTACTGGCCAACATGGCTGAGGTTTCTGGGAGCTGAAGTCCCTCGGCCCTTAAAGGGGAAAGGTTGCCTACCCCTGCTCTAGTGTCTCTCTCTAGCCCCAGTGTCTCTTCCCCAATAAATCTGTCTCATTCAATATGGCTAAATGAATACCAGTTGAGAGAAATCCAATTAGGGCTTCCAGCCTCCATCAATGTAGTTTGGAGGGTACTAATTCCATTTTCTGCCTTCAGCCCACTGGACACCCTTAAATGCTCATTCTGGAGCACATTTTCAGCAACTGGAGGAGAGAAAAAAAGTGGTGGCTCAAAACCAGAGGCCCTGGAATTGATTTTAAATATGAAGATTCTTGCTAGCTAAGTCCATTGCTTAACAGACTCCTTATCCAAGCTGACACAGCTGGTCTCAGAGTTGCTGTTGGAGTCACCCAGACTTTTAGTTCTGGGTGACTTCAACATCTCATTTGAGACCAGTTGAACAGGTGCGGCTCGGCAGTTCATGGATTCCATGACAGACATGGGCCTATCCCAATTGGTTTCCGAGCCAACACATTCTGCGGGTCATACCCTCAATGCGGTCTATAGTACGCAACAGGCATATCCATGGGCGGAGGTAATAAATACCACTGCACTGTCCTGGACGGATCATTTCCTGGTCAAGCCTGGACTAAGAGCCACAGCCCACTCCACCGGGGGTGGAGGACCTATTAGAATGGTCTGTCCTTGGAGGCTAATGGAGCCAACTGGACTCCAGAAAGCCTTGGAGGGTTCTTTGGTTGGCAATGCTGACGATTCTGTTGAAGCCCTGGTTAATACCTGGAACATCGGTCTTACCAGGGCTATTGACACGATCGCTCCCAAACATCCCTTCCAACCTGCTCCAAATTATCTGAATACTACTAAACACTGTTAGTGTAAAGTAGGGGTGCCAGGCCCAAGTCTTAAATGGGATCTTTCCTTTTAAACTTCTGGCTGAAAAAATAACTTTTCCCATCAAAGTACTCTAGGTATAGCACAATTTTAACTGAGTTACTGAATTCTGTGTTTTATGCAACCCTTAAAACTGTGGGACCCATCTCTGCTAAGAACTTGGAAACTATACAACAGTTCATGAATACAATTATAGTGCTACACATATTTACTAAAATTAAGACCCGCTAAGCTCAAGTAAAGTAAACTTCAAATCTATGGAAATGTAGAGCTGGGGAAAAGCCATCAATTTTCAGTCAACCAGTTTTAAAATTCTTTGCATGCATGTTTTGTAAAGAGCCCGTATTTTTAAACAGACACAGGAATCCAAACCACTAATTACACATCACAAGTGAACTTTTCAGATTCTTTACAACCCTTTCTACTCTAATCATCTGCACAATGTTATTTTACTTCAAATGTGACTGAGTGCAGTATTTTTGGTTTGTGTTTTGTGGGGGAAAATTCACTCTAACTTCTAACAAATACAATACTGAAGCAAATGCAGCTTGAATTGAAGGGAAGTCTTGGCTGTCATACAGTATTTTCTAAAGTGTGGTTTGTGCTTTGATATGTGCTTGATTTTCAAATTTTATAGAAATAAAAATGCTCTTTTAGGCATTTTTTATAGCATTTGTCATAGTTTGGGTTATACCACATGCAAATTTTTTTTATCATCATCAAGCTTCCCACATTACTTTTCCTTGACTTCCGTCTTAAAAGTATACATTTTTAAAAATGCCTGTTAATGATCAGAAACAGAAAAGCATCAGGTAAAGCTCCCTGAAGATGATCCCTCAATTTTTTAATCTCTGGACTAGACCCTATCTTACAAACTTCCTATATATAATGTGATCTGCCAGTAGATTCCATCTGGCAAGTGCATGTATAGACTATAGAACCATGCAAGTGCAATTATTATAGGTTTATAAATAACCTTGTCTAGTCATGTGTCTGTGTGTTGTGTGCCTCTCAAGTCGTTTTCAATATATGGCAAATCTAAGGTGAATCTATCATGGGGTATTCTTGGCAAGATGTCTTTACAGGAGGTTTGCCATTATTTTCCTCTGAGGCTCAGAGCATGTAACTTGCCCAAGGTCACCCAGTGGGTTTCATGGCTGAGCAGAAAATTAAGGCACAGTCACAGTCCAACACTCAAACCACTACGCCATACTGGCTCTACTTGTCTACTCATCGAGGTGGATAAATAAGTACTATCTCCAAACATCTCACCTTATTTGAACTAGATGGATGCTGGTTCTCCCAGGTAAATGGCAGGCATCCTGGGGCCCTGGACTCCCATCAACTGCAGACTAGTCTACTATTAGTAACTGTGAAATACTGAAGGGCCATAGGTTCCTTCAACTATTATGCTGTCAGTATTCCCACGAGTCATAGATAAATGGGCTGGTAGTGTTTGTGGACCCATTCACAACACTGATGTTGAGAGAGGCTGCACACACGTTACTCAATGTATGGATACATCTGTAGCCCTCCAGTTGTTGTTGGATTCCCAGCTTCAACCAGCATTGCCGATAGACAGGAAAGATGGAAGGTGTAATCCAAAAACTGGAGATTCCCCTAACAACTTTTAGTACAAAGCAACGATACTCTGTTTAGGAATAATATAACATGTGAACCAAACCTTTCAATAATGTAGCCATTATGTTTCCAGTGTTTCTACCCCATGTATTTTGTAATGAAAACAGGAAAGGGGGCTATACTGGAAACATACTGCTTCTGCTAGTGGAGAGAAGGGTTACAGGTATATTTCTTGCCAGAACTAGGGACTGATAATTTGTTACAGTTGAGTCACATATGATGTTGTTTTTCCCTGTAAATGTGACTAATGATAGCTACTTTCAGAATACATCAAATCATATTTCTCTAGAAGTGCATCTAGGGACAAGCCCAGCTATGCAAGCTAAGCTATAACTGCCTGCCTTTATTTCCACCACTTGCTTCACTGAATCCAAAGGAACCTGCAAATAGACTATGGACAGCCACATTTATACACCTTTTTGGAAATTGTTTTTTTACTGAGTTTTAGGTACAGTGGGCCCTTGGTATCCGCTGGGGTTTGGTTACAGGACCGATCGTGGATTCTAAAATCTGTGGATGCTCAAATCTCATTATATACAATGGTGTAGTAAAATGGTGTCCTTTTTATAAAATAGCAAAATCAAGGATTGCTTTTTGGAATTACTTTTTTTAATTGTTTCCAAGCCATGGATATTTGAATCCGTGGATGCCGAATCTGTGGATATGGAGGGCTGACTGCAGCTGTACCACTGGTACAATCCATCCGGTCAGGGTACTGAACCCAGTTCATCTAACTAATATAATAATGTTGCATGCTGAACATTGTGTATTAAGTGTCCTCTGGTAGAATATAGCAAACAAATGAGGCTAATTTTTAAGCCCAATACAGAAGGGGCATAAATCAGATACTGTATACTGTTCACTCCTGCAAACTGTTCTTCTAATAATAATTGGAGGGGCAATAAGCCTACTTTGGAAAGAAAAAAAGTGTTTTCTAGCAATTATTTTCAATGCCACTTAAGCCCTTCACTCCCTCCTAAATGGCAATAACATAATCAAAATTATCTTACAAATACAGATATTTTTCCCTTTATGTTTGTACTTTTTAGAACTGACTCCTGCTGCTGCTAGGATTGAAGGTTGGTAAAAATCTATTTGATGTTCTCAAATGTTACAAATGGAAAAGATTCCTAATACCAAAGTAACAGTGCCTGCATATTTGTTGCAAATGATGAGTGAAAATTTTTGTTTTTAACTGCCATCAAGTGAGGTAGACTTAAGGCTACCCCATGAATCAGACACCTCCAAGTCTCCCTATCATCCATTGCCCTGCTTGGGCCTTGCAGACTCAGGGCCGTGGCACAAACAAATATGCTGGATTTTTAAAAAATAATTTCTGGAAGAAAAGGGAAGCTGTAAAATACAGTTACATAGGCTCATCAGATTTTCATTTCACTTGATTTTGCTCCAACAAGTGTAAACAGGAAGACTTTTGATGCACTTTTCAAATACCAACTCCTCATTTTATACACAGCGGTTATCATGGTAGTGAAAGCCACTCCCCTAAATATCATGCCAATCCTCCAAGATACATACAGAGACAAACTTCCTATAGCTAGGTAAATATTCTACAATGTGGTGCTATACTAGGAACGCTGTTGTTGTTGTGTGCATTCAAGTCATTTCTGACTTATGGCAATCCAAAAAGAACCTATCATGGGGTTTTCTTGGCCAGATTTGTTCAGAGGGCATTTTGCCATTGCCTTCCTCTGAGATTGAGAGTGTGACTTGCCCAAGGGCACCCAATAGATTTCCATGGCTGAATGGGGATTTGAACTCTGGTCTCTCGAGCTATAATCCAGAACTCAAACCACGGCACCACACTGGCTCTCACTATGTGCATAGCCTAGCCTAAATCTAACCCTCTGCTGGCTGAACAATAATTAAGCCAGACCCAGAGAATACATAGCATTCCAGACTGACTCCAGCTCCCATCACTGCTACCCTGCAGAGGTCAGGGATGATAAGAGCTGAAGTCTCTGGAGGTCCTCCTATCAGTCCTCTTCCTCTGCCTTAAGGAACAGGAGAACACAATGGTTCCTGGATTGCCCTGAATCCATTTAATTAATAGAAGAAGCACAAAAAATAGTTGACAACTATTCAACAACCAAGTTACCTATCAAAGGCAAATAATGTCACACAATCAGACCCAGACTACAAATCTCCTGAAACACATACCTACCAATGATCACTGCTGTTCTGTCTCATTTTTCCCATCAGTATTTAGTACAACACACTCGTGCTACACAATCTGCTATAAACCCAAACTAACAATACTGTCACTGAGAAGATGAAAATAAAAACAAAACAGTGACAGCAGCTACACTGTATATCTTTGGGGCAATCATTTCACAACTGATAATTAAGAGCCCTACTCATTGTATAGATGAAAGTTTTAACTGGAATATTTTCCTCTATCTCCATCATGTGTCTTTCCCTTGAAGGATGTAAGGGATTTTTTGTGTGCATTTGATTAAGGAGTGATTCCCAAAGTGGGCGGTATATACACACACCGTGAGCAATGGAAATATTTAAAGGGGCAGTGATAGGAAAAGAAGCAAGTGGGACCAACAAGGAAAAAGGGGGTAGCAGGGGTGACTTCAGTCAAAGTACTGGTGCACAAGAAAGACCACTGTGCAACCTTGCTGATAACTCTCCTGCTCGTTGCTTATCCACTTAATTCCCTTAGTCACATCTTTCACTAGTACTGGTGGAAGTGGTTGGAAACTCTCCCAAGGGCATCACTTCTGTAGCTCAGAGCAGCACCATTTTTGGACAGATTAACTGATTGGAGCAAAGAGTTATAGCAAAGAAGAAGAAGCGGCAGCAAAAAGGAGCCTTCAGATTTAGGACCCAGCTTAAGCTCTGTGAGCTTTGCTGGGACTTGGCTAGCAAGTCGGAGTTACACTGGTGCTCCTACTTTCTTTCACTGGACTGGCCAAGAGAAGAGGTAGCAGAAGAAACAATGTTTATGGGGGAAGGAGAATAAGCTTAGCTGAAGTTTGGTGAGGGAGGCACATCTCTGGGAAAGAGGGTGAGGAATATCTGGAGACGATTCTTGTAGGAATCCTTCATCTTGGAGCACCTCCTGTAGTAAGAATCTCTCCCTTTCCTCATCCAGTCCAGAGTATGTGGCCTCGGTAACACCACCCCCTACACACACACAGGCTGCACCCCTCTCCACCCCAGTGAAGGACTGAGAGTCCTTTCACCAGGGAGAAAAATGGGAAGCCAGCTGTATCCCTCTCCACAGCAAAGAAAGATTAAGAGTCCTTCCTCACCAGGGAGAAGCTTCTACCTTTGCACCTGGTCACCTTGGAAGCAGTAACCAAGCAGCTGGCTGTGCAGCTACCAAGAAACCACTCACTTGTGCCAGCCTCACTGCTGCCTTAACACCCAGTCATCCTGGGTGCACCAGCTGAGCTATCTGGTCTTCCTTTTTCGATAAGACTGGTGCAGGTCACAGAGAGAGAAGCAGGCCTAGGCTGTTGCTACTGATCTATTCACACATGAGAGGCTAAGGTATAGAAGGATGTAGTGGCCAGCTGGGCACAGCTGAAGTAGATGCCAATGGTAGACTGCTGCACAAAATGGGGCAGTGGTGAGGAGGCAACCCCTGTCCACCTCATTCTGGGATAGGTGTTGGGGGTCACTTGTGTTGTCACCCAAAAGGAAAGAGGGCAATACCCCCCAAAAATTGGCAATCATGGGTTTGAGAACTGAATAAGTCCAGATACAGTTTTGGCTCCTTCCATAACAACAGTTTATGATTCTTGGAGGAAGGAATCATTCCAATGAAATTCACTGGATACAAGTGAATATTTCAACGCTATCATCAACAGGCAGCAAACTACAGGACTGGCCCTGCTTGCTTGTCAGTGGTTGAAAGAAAGTGTTTGTGTTTATGTAGGGATTAAAAATTCTCACCACTGTATGTAAACACAGGCTTCTGGGATGATGATGTAGTAATAAACAGGAGCTTAAGATAGGTTTTCTACTGCTGCTTTTGTTAGGGGGATGATAGACCAGGTTTTGGGTTCAGAAACAACAGGAAGTTTTTTCTAAATTATCTGCTCATGGAGAATATTCACTATTATGCTATTTGTCAACAATAATCCATAATTCCCAATAATTCTATATTACTGTTCTATCCCAATGTGACCAATATGTTTATAAGGGAGATGTGTCCTAAATCACCATGTCTTCTGTTTTCTACCCATTGTTTCACAATGTGGAAAGCTTTCCAATGAGTCACCACAAAATAGGGTGAGGTGAGGAGCAAAAAGGCCTTATCACCTGGCTCACCTTGGGATGAACACTTTGTTGTATTAAAATACTGTATTCAATACCGATAGACCCTTCTGACTACTTTTGCCTATCTCCTATTTTTCAAATTATAAAATTTCAGCTACTGATTACACAAAGAAAGCCAATTTTTTCATTTTATTAAATATTTATAAGTACTTTTAACAAAATAAGGTAATAAATGCTATGAGGACCAGCAATGTAGCAATAAAAACCTTTTATTATACTATTATATTTTCCTGAAGAAAATGGGTTTTAATTTATTTGAATAAGCAGTAAATAGAAATGTGAAACGAACACCATATGCCAACAGTGCTTTAACACTGTATTGTAAACATTTATGAAAATAATTGGGTTAGTAAGGAGTGCACAATTTACAGAAGAAATGCTGAGCACAGGATAGTATTTTACATCATTTGCTTACAGTCTTGTACAATGGATTACAGGCTAATTCTGCAAAACCACAGCACTTAAGTTACTATACAACTTGAGGGTTGACTGTTGAAGTTAGCTGAGCCTGTCAGCAAGTTCAACACGACCTCCAATTATGGCAAAGCCAGAAGACCTGTAAGGATAATGTTATCCACTTACAGAAACCTGTAAGGATTTTGAACGTTAACCATTGCTACATATTTAGATGGCAAAACTGCAGACTACATGAATGTGTCCAAAGCACTGTCAAGTCTGAATTTATGAAATAAAATTCAGTTGTTGTAGTCAGTAACTAATAGGCTGCTTGGAGTGGGCTGGTCACTTTTTTCACCCTATCTTTGCCAATATGGCTGATTAAACAAGCAAAACAAGAACTGCAGAAAATGAATTCCTCTTTGAGAGGGAGAATACATCCCAGCCACCCATCGGAGAGACCACAGTACAACCATACCTGAAAAAGGCCTCCTTGGACCTAGGTAAATGTAACAAGTTATTTGCCAAAAATCCCCCCTTTGGCAAGATCCTTGAGCCTGGGTTGAGGATACCATCAATCCAGGGTCGAATTCTAGGCACTCATAGAAAAGACAAATTAGCTAGACCAGCAGTTCCTAACCTTGGGTCCACAGACAGATTGTTGTTATTAATCTCAACCCATGGCGACCCTATAGATGAAACATCTCCAAGACCCCCTTGTCCTCCGCTGCTCTGCTTTATTCCTGCAAACCCATACCCATGACCTCCTTAATAGAGTCCATCCATCTGGCATGTGGCCTTCCTCTCTTCCTACTTCCCTCCACCTTCCCCAGCATTATTGTCTTTTCTAATGACTCTTCTCATGATGTGTCCAAAGTACAACAGCCTCAGTTTGGTCATCTTGGCTTTTTCCAGGGAGGTTTCTGGAGTGATCTGCTCTAGGACCTATTTGTCCTTTTGGCTGTCCATGGGATCCTCAGCACTCTTCTCCAACACCACATCTCAAAGGAATTGATTTACTTCTATCTTTCTTAACTGTCCAGCTCTCACATTTATATACGGTTAATAGAGAATACAATGGCTTGTATGATTCTAATTTTTGTGCTGAGTTGTATATCTTTGCATTTTACAATCTTTTCTAGTTCTTTCATAGCCATCCACCCCATTCTTAATCTTCTTCTGATTTTCTGACTGCAGTCTCCATTTCTATCAATGTCTGATCCCAGGTATGAGAATTCTTTTACTATTTCTATTTCTTCATTTTCTAGGTTGAACTTGTGAAGGTCCTTGGTGGTCATTACTTTTATTTTCTTTATGTTCAACATTAAGCCTGCCTTTGCACTTTATTCTTTGATCTTCCTTAGTAGGTGTTCCAGGTCTGTGAGGTTTTCTGCTAGTATTATGGTGTTGTCAGCGTATCTTAAATTGTTGATATTCTTTCCTCCTATTTTCACTCCTCCTCCTTCTATGTCCAAGCCTGCTTTTCTTATATGTTCTGCATACAGGCTGAACAGATAGGGTGAAAGGATGCAGCCTTGTCTGATTCCTTTGCCAATTGGGAACCATTCTGTTTCTCTGTGTTCTGTTCTGACAGTAGCCTCTTCTCCTGAGTAGAGATTCCTCATCAGAACTATCAGATATGTTGATACTCCTGTGTCTTTAAGGGCATTCATGATCTGTGCAGTCAAAGGCTTTGCTATAGTCTATAAAGCACATGCTGATTTTATTTTGGAATTCCCTGGTGTGCTCCATTAGCCATTGCATGTTTGCAATGTGGTCCCTAGTGCTTCTTCCTTTCCTGAACCCCACTTGGACCTCTGGGATTTCTCGCTGTTTATATGGTTGGAGTCTATGTTGCAGAATTTTGAGCATAATTTTGCTTGCATGGGAGATCAGTGCTATGGTCCTATAGTTGCTGCAGTCTCTTGTGTCTCCCTTTTTGTGGATAAGATGTATATTGACCACTTCCAAGCTGTTGGCCATCGTTTTGTTTTTCATATCTATTGACATATGTTGGTCAGCACTAAAGCTGACTCAATGTGGATTGCAGCAGTTCAACTGGAATATCGTCTGCTCCTGGTGATTTGTTTTTCACTATTTCTCTTATTGTAGTTTCCACCTCGTTTTTTAGAATTTGGGGTTCATCTTCATATGGCTCTTTGTTCCATGTGTCCTTCATTTTGACATCTCTTTTGTATAATTCTCCTGTGTATTGCATCTAACATCTTTTTATTCCTTCCTGGTCTTGAATTACGGTATCTTATTTTTATTGTCATAGAGCATCCCGGTCCTTGGTTTGAAGTTTCCTTTGATTTCTCGGATCTTGTGAAATAGATTTTTTGTTCTTTCCTTTTTGTTGTTGTCTTCTATTTCTCTGCATTGGTCATTCTAGTAATTTTCTTCATCTTTCTGCACAAGCCATTGTACTGTTGTATTTATAATTCTTAGTTTGTTCCTATCTCCCTTTTGTTTTCCTTCTCTTCTTTTCTTTATTACCTGTAGTTTTTTTTTCTGTCATCCATATTTTTTTCTTTCTTTTTGTTTACTGAAAGTGTCTGTCTGCATTATATCCCTGGCTTCAGACCATAGTTCCTCTGGTTCTTGGTCTATTATGCATTTTAACTCACTCACCCCCAGTACTGCTATGTTCATGCATAGCATGATTCCACAGATACCATAGATTCCACAGATGATATTTCACAGATGATATCTGACTATAACTGGTAATATTCCTCCATAAACATAGTGAATGATCAATTGTAGTTGAAAAATATCTGGAGATCAGTGTTGGGAAGCACTGAACTGACCTAAACCATTTTAATCCATTTTGAGGCCCTGTTTCAATTTTAAAAAACAGCTTTGGTTGCCCTGAAGAATGATCTACAAACAAAGTAAGCTACAAATTTGCTCACCCTGGCCTTCATATCGTATACCATAATGATCTTCCACATCATCAATGAGTTAGTAGGTAGTATCACAGTACTGCAAAGGTTCCATCCTGATATAATGTTCATTTCCAGATTATTACACTGGAGACTTTCTTCCTGAAAAGTCAGAATTTGCAATTAAGAGTATCTCAAAATACTGTTTTGTTCTTTAATATCAACATGAAACTAATAGGCAAGGTCATCCAAGGATATGATATGAAGTGCCATCAGTAAGTTATGGTATTCAATCTAAAGCTCCCTGTTATCCAAGTTAGGTGACACTATGAAAGCACAGAACAAGTGTTTGGATACAGCAATGAGCTATATGGGAGTCAACAAGCTTAATTTTGAACAAAGGTCCTCTGGTTCTCTATAGCTGCATCCACGCTACAGAAATAATCCAGTTTGACACTGCTTTAACTGCCATGGCTCAATGCTGTGGAATTCTGGAAATTGTAGTTTTGTGAGACATTTAACCTTCTCTGTTAAAGAGCTCTGGTGCCGTGACAAATAGCAATTCCCAGAATTCCAAAGCACTGAGCTAATGCAGTCAAAGTGGTGTCAAACTAGATTTCTGAACTGCAGATGCAGCTTATGTCAGGGATACCATATTCTGGAGGAGCACAAATCCATCAGAAGTGACTGAAGAACAAGTTCCCATCTTGGCACTGAATCCTGTAGCATGGAGTGCTTCTCAGATGGTTCTGCTGGAAAACTAGCAGCAGCCTTGCTTAGGTATACACTCATCCCTCCACATTCGCTGGGGTTAGGGGCATGGGACTGCCATGAATGTGGAAAAAGATGCAAATAATAAAAACTATTCTTTTTACCCAAGAGAACACCTCTCTAGGAATCTCTAGATCCTCCAGTGCAACTCTGTGGTCAACATCTGCCAGACACTGACCATAGAATTGTGCTGGAGGAGCTACAAATGCCTAGTGGAATGTTCTCTCTAGGTATCTCTAGGTCCTTCAGTACAACTTTTGGTTAAAGTTGACCACAGAGTTGTGCTGGAGGACCTAGATATTCCTAGAGAGAACATATTAATAAAATCTGTGAATAATCAAATCCGCAAAAGTCAAAGCAACAAAGCAACAAATGTGCTTTTACAGGTTATGCAGTTGTTTCAGTTTTACAGTATAGGAAACATGTGGCTTGCTTTGGAAATCAAGCATGGATCCACTCCTGGTATCCTGTGCCCACAAAGAGCTCAAATCCTATTTTTGCTTCCTATGCATGCAACTGAACAACTATGGAATGAGCTCATACTAAGGAGGTTGGGTTCCTACTAGAAGAAAGAGGTCCCTCATATTTCCAGGAACACGATTTATGGTCCTGGTTTTGTGATTTACTGCCAAACAAAGAGATATGGGCAGCTGCTATGTGCCTATCATCTCCTATATCAAAGAAGTTAGAATATTGTCTTTGATAATGTTCAAACTGATGACAACATAAAACTAGAAAGATAAAGCACAAGACATTTCTTTTTATCCTACCTTTCTCCTCCAATAAGAGAGCTCAAGACAGTTTACAATATGTGTTTTGGAAAAAAAACAGGTTTAAATAAGTAAAGGGATGAATATGTTAGCTTAGGCCCTAAGCAGACGACTAATAAAGTCGTCTTCTGGGCAGAGAAGAGGAGGGGCAGCCGCACGAGCGGCGCCCCTTCCTCTCTCCGAGGTCGCCCCCAGATGCGCCGGCCGTCCGCACGACCGGCGCATTGGGGATGACCTCACGCCGCGGCGACCACATGCGCCGCGGCAGAAAAGACAGCGAAAGTGCGCCCGCCGCTTTTAGTGCGCACTTTCGCTGTCTTGAGGAAGGAGCGCTGATTTAGCGCTCCTTCCAGGGTCGCCGACGGTGCGCCGCGGTGTGGCTGCCGCGGTCCAGCGGCGCTCCGTCCCGCGGCGCACGGAAAGCTCCCGTCTGCTTCCCCCCTTCATTTGCAGAGATGAATGGACAAGTTCTATAGAGATACAGAGTTTTTAACTAGAGTTGCTCCTCTATAGCTTCAACATATGTTTTTTTCAAGTGGTATATTTCAGCAGCAACTTAATAATTTTATTTCAGAAGATATTGCATGCATACTACTGTACTGGATTGCAGCCCGAATGACCAGTATCATAGAAGTTCAGATAATAATAATAATAATAATAATAATAATAATAATAATAATAATAATAATTTATTTTTATCCCACCCCTCTGCAACACAACTAAAAACTTTCCCCTCCAAAATATTTAATACTGCAAACAACAATATGTAGATAACATTTCAAGCCAACAGCGGCTAGTTTCTCTTTCCAAGTGCAATTTGTAAAACACACATCCAAGCTTACTGTGTAAGCAGAGTTACCAGGCAGACTTGTATGCAGAAATTATTTTGGATTACCAATTTACACTGAGGATGCATGCTAGGGAGCATCTTTGATTGTGCTTCCTCCCCCAAAACTGTTGCTCATTTAAACATGCATTCTAGTTAAAAACAATACATGTTTAAAGCACATAATACTCCACTACCACCTACCAAGTACCTTTTTTTAAGCACTCAAAAGTATAAAGGGGCAATAGTGCTGACATTTTGGTGTAATCTCATAAGAACTGAGAAGATTTTGCTAATCTAAATGTGCTATCAGACCTTTAGCTACCAATTCTATATTTGCATAGATCCCCACATGAAAATACAGCAAGATTTAAGAAATATAGCTAAGGTCCATACCACTCAGAGTCTATGTATTTTGAACTGCAAATGACAGAGAAATGAATTCCTTATCTCTTTGCTCAGCAATTGAAGTACAAAACATGTTGTGAATTTACAAAGCTTAGATATATAATATTTGTATGCCATCTTTAGCCAAGACATTAGGGAAATGGAATAAATTTCAACTAAAAACAAGTTTGTGAAGTTTGCACAAAGGTATATTGTTGGCTACTATGCAAATGTAAACAAAATCTTGCAGGCCTATTATGAAGAATAAAAAATACAAATAAAATGCAATGCACGTGTGCTTTTTACAGCAGCAATAAATGCAGCAAGCTTTTGCAAGGCCATGTACCAAACAGAAGATCAACTTCAGGAGGTCTGGAACCGAGTCAGGAATTCTGATTAACACTCTGCTGTTGGTAAATGAATCAGTGCCATAGCTGTCATGGAGCAGCAGGGTAAGAACATTTTTGTATTGGTTCCTCTTTCCTACACAGGAAACTATTAACTCTAACAGTGCAGAGCCAATGCAAATTTTCTGGAAGGCATACAATATAGTCCCCCAGCACTTTTACCACTGAAGAATGAAAGTGGGACACACTTCATGTTTGATGTCTTGCTGCCAACTTCTTTATTTCAGTTAGTCTCAAAGGTGCTACAAGATCTCTCTACATACTATACTCATGGGGGGAAATGTAAAAGTATCTTAGGACGTTATCACACGTGGGCCAGTTTCGTTGTTAAAGAGATAATAAAGTGGAAATGAAGCATCCCAAAAAGAAAGTGAAAATAGAGCTTAATTACGCAAAAGCTTTTCACACGTAATTACAGTAATAACGGAATTAAGTTAAAAGCGAAAAAAATACGTTTTTAACTTTCATACACAAGTGAAAAGAACCTGTACATGTACTGGAAATGGGTATGTTTTGTGACAAGACTCCTCCTTTTCCAGGGCGAGTCCTGCATTTCCCAGGAGGAAATGTCAGACTGTCCTACATATGGGGTCATGTCCTTCTGCACAGGTCCTAACCCCCTTCCGTTGCAAAAATGGACACTTGCCAATATTCAACCCCATAGGCTTGAATGGGGCGCACCCCATTGATTTTAACGGAGGTAGCTTCTCTGTGAATATTCAAAAATGCAAACTTCAAGTCCACGAGAACGGAGGAGTGACTATACTTGCATACAGAACTACAATGGACCCTCCACATTCGCTGGGATTAGAGCCACACGACCCCCATGAAAATGGGAAAACTGCAAATAAAAAAGCCTCTTTTTTTACCTGAGAGAACACCTCTCTAAGAATCTCTAGGTCCTCCCATGTAACTCTATGGTCAACATCAGCCAGACACTGACCACAGAATTGTACTGGAGGGTCTACAAATGGCTAGAGAAGTGTTCTCTCTAGGAATCTCTAGGTCCTCCAGGGCAATTCTGTGGTCAACATGTGCCAGAAGTTGATCACCGAATTGTACTGGAGGACCAACAAATGCCTAAGCTGCTACGCACCCCTCCTGGCCTTCTCCTCCTCCTCAGCGAGGGCCTCCAAGCATGGAGAGAGCCCAGGAGGACAGACCCCACCCCAGCCCCAGCCACGGGAGCCTCCTCCTCTTCCCCCTCACTGCTTCTTTCTCTTACCTTCTCCTCCTCCTCCTGCCACCACCTTCTCCTCTTCTCCACTGCTGCTCCCACCTCCTGCCCTACGCCACACTGCACCACCCCTTCCTTCTCTCGCCTGGCCTCCCTCTTCCTCCTCCTCCCACCTCACGCCATGCCACTCTGCCTCCTTCACCTCTTTGCCACCACTGCTCCCTCCTCCTGCTTTGCGCCATGCCATTCCATCTTTTCCTCCTCTTCCTTGTTCTTCCTCTGCCTTGCACCGTGCCACCCCTTCCTATTCCTCCTCCTCCTCCTGACTCTTTCCCTCAAGTCGCCAGAAATTTTTTGGGGGGTCGCCAGCAGCCCATATGTTGTGCAGGTCTCCTCTAAAGTCAGTTGCGTTTTAATAGTGTAACTTATTACATTGTGTTTCAAAATTATAACTTTTGTGCTCTTATCTGTATCTTTTTCATTATTCATGTGAGCCCCTTTGAGATCCAGTTCTGGGACAAATAACATTAAATAAATTTATTAATAAATAATAAAGCACAGCGTAACAGCCTATGTTAATGGCTTAAAACATGGACTGGAATGGGAAGATCCCTTTTCTCCCCAAAAGGGTTATAGTTATACCAACTGATACATTCATGCCATTCAGGCACTTAGCAAAATCCAAGTGCACCAAGAGGTCCTAACCTGGCTGGGGGGAAAGATACAGCTCACATACCATACAAGGGGTAACCAGTAATCTCTACCCATAAAAGTTAAAATTAAAATCAATATAAGATAAAGATAAAAGGTCAACCAGTAAAAGCAGCATCAGAATAAGTCCAGCAACAAATTGTAATGCAAATAACTTTAAACGGATGAGGAAAGGATGAGAAGAAGCCTTCGCCTGGCACCAAAAAAGCCAGAAAGAATAACTTAGGCAGCCTCTCTGAGAAAGGCATTGAACAACCAAGTGCTACCACTCCTTAAGGACCAAACTCAATGAAAATTTCTTCTTAACAGCCATCCATCATACCTCACTTGTTGGGGAAACACAGAAAAGAGCCTCTGAAGATGTTTTTGGCATCCAAGAAGGCATATGTGAGAGAAAATGATAGCCTTTGGTAGCCTGACCATAGATTTAAGGCTTTACAGGTGAAACCCAGCACTTTTAATTCTGCCTAAAAACAGTCAAGAGATGACAAAGCAATAGCATAAAATAAGTGCACTTGCTGATTATTTAGTTTGGTTCAGCTGAAATTTCTGAACCATTTTCAAAGACAGCCTCACATATAAAGCTTTTCAGTAATCTAGCACATTCAGCTTTAGGTAGGCTATTTAACATCAATGATTTAAACCAGAGGTAGGCAACCTAAGGCCCATGGGCCGGATGCGGCCCCCCAAGGCCTTTAGACCGGCCCCAGGCTGGTCCTGCCGCCGCCGCCGCCACTGCCCACCATGATGATATTGATTATTGTTGTTATTACTTGTTCTTGGGGTTTTCTTGGCAAAATCTCCACAGGGGTTTTGCCGTGGCTTTTCTGGGGCTGAGAGAGTGTGCGTGCATATTTATTTTTTTTAAATTAATTTTTAATTTTTATATTTATATATATTAATTTATTTTTGGTGCTTCGGCCCCCCAATTGTCTGAGGGACAGCAACCCGGCCCCCGGCTCAAAAAGGTTGCCTACCCCTGATTTAAACACACCCTTCAGACACCGGTTTAGAATCAAGATATACTAGTTGCTTTGTTAGGGGAATACAGTGGTAATGCCCACCTGCAGTGCTACAGTTCATCTACATTCTAGCTCCACTCCTGTTCAACTTTTACATCAATGACATGGTGGGTCATCTCAACAACACAAATTTCCATCCTCCTAAACAAGAGGGAAGGCATATCTCTGCTCTGCTTTATGCAGATGATGTAGCAGTAATTTCAAGAATGCTGGCTAAAATACTTTAAACATAATTATATTACTAATGAATTTCAAGAAACACAAAGAAAGAAAAAAGATAAATCTACACTTATAGAATATATCAACAGCTGTTGCCTGATCCTTTAAGAGTGAAATCCAATGACTTTCCTAGATGTGCAAGCCAGATTAAGCAAAATAACCTAGCCCACTGCATCAAAAGTTAGTAAGACATCCACAAGTATCAGGAATAAAGTGTTAGGTCTAAATCACACTGCAGAAATAATCCAGTTTGAGACCACTTTAACTGCCTACTCAGTGCTAGGGAATCCTGGCTATTGTAGTTTGTTATGGCACCAGAGCTCTCTGACAGAGAAGGCTAAATCTCTCACAAAACTAGTTCCCATACAGCGATCTGAAACTGGATTATTTTTGCAGTGTGTTTTGGACCTTAGCTTCCAGGTGCAGATCTATCAAGGACATTAAAGCCACCTCCATGTTGGAAGTCTCACTTAAATGAGTCATGGAAAAATATTGCAAAGATATGGTGACCTGGCAACAGGCTGCAACAGAGGAAGTGAAGGTCAGGTCACTATCACCTCTTCTGAGACACCACCTTCATTTGGCTCCTCCATCCATCCCCTGGGAGGAACCATTACATCTGCTGCCAGAGAGTATCAGCCAACCATCTAGGGCCCACAGCAAGACGATCTTCTGGCAAAGGTGTCTGGATCTTCCAGTTTTGCGCCACTGAATTTGGACTTGGTGAAGGCATCAAGAACTAATGCCAGAAGAACCAATGCAACATACAAGCCACCAAAAAACTACAGGAACAATCCTCCTCTTCTTCCCCACACTATTTGGGCAGTGAAGAGCAATAATTTCTATAACTTGAGTCAGTGAGAAGACCTCCACTGTACTTCACCATGTAAGCAGTCATATGATGGCAGTATGCCACAGAAATTATTTAAATAATTTAAAGCTTCAAAAGAATCAGATAAACATAAATAAAATTGACAGTGTTAATAATGATGATATTTATTTCTCTCATTTCCCATGGTCTTGCTAAAAACAACAAACAAGCAGATACTAGGACTACACTTACAGTATGTACATTTAATTGGGAAAAAGTCTCATTGAACTCAGTGGAATGTGACTGAGTAAACACACAGAGACTTGAGTCAATAACCTTGATTTGCTGAAATCTACTTAAAGCTTACAACCAAGGAATATAATTAGCTTTACAGGATATCATTCTTTCAGTAAATCCAAGTGAGGAGTGCACTCTGGCCTCTGCTATCACCTAATGCAGGGGTAGGCAACCTTTTTTACCTTGGGGCCTGGTCCTGCGAAGTCCCTCCCGCCGCTGGGCCGAGGGGGGGAACGGCGGCGTGCATGCGCGCATGCATGCACGCCCCCCCGCGTGCCGCTGCCGCCACGCAGCCGCCTCTGTGCACACCGCCGCTGCCATTTTGGAAATCCAAATGGCGGTTGCGACACGTTTGCACATGCGCAGGAGTACTGTGCATGTGCAAACGCGTCGCGACTGCCATTTTGATTTCCAAAATGGCGGTTGCGCCGCACGCAGCCGCACAGCGGCAAAAACAGAGCTGGCGGCGGCAGCAGCGCATGGCGGCAGCAACCTTCGACCTGGGCCAGTAAGTCCAGGGACCTGGGCCTTAACTGGACCCCAGGCCGTAGGTTGCCGGTCCCTGACCTAATGTTAAAATACAGCCAAGACTCTTATCTTGATTTTTGGATAACTTATTACAGAAACTATTTGAATTATTACACAATTCCTCCTTTTTAAACTAGCATTAAGATCCCATAAGTATTGTTATAACTACAAATGGACAGACTGTCTTCCTACAATCAATACAGAATGTTTATTTCTATCTTGTATGCACTACATATTACACAAAATGTAGACATACATTCAGTACACCATTTCAAGATTCACTTCCATCCATCTGTAATTATTCAAAGACATAGTTGTGTTAGTCAGGAAAATATGTATGCAAAGGGATCTTGTAGCACCTCTGAAACTAACTGAAAGAAAGAAGCCGGTAGCATGAGCTTCTGTTGAGTTGAGTCTACTTGAGGTCATCCCATGCATCTGAGGATGAAGATTCAAGTCCATGAAAATCCATGTTACCAGCGTCTTTCTTTGCAGACTGCCAGAAATAGTGCAAATTGAGTCCACTTTAAGGGTTAGGGGTAGGGTTAGGGAATCATGGGAACTGTATTTTATTGTGGCACCAGAGCTCTCTGACAGAAAAGGCTCAATGTCTCAGATAAAAAGCAATTCCCATGATTCCCTAGCACTAACCCTAACCCTAAAAGTGGACTCAATTTGCACTATTTCTGGCAGTCTGCAACCCCCCTTAGTCTCAAAGGTGCTAAAGATCCCTTTGCTTATTCCACAGTTATTGTTATTTATTGTCACAGCTACAGCAGTTAGGCAAACTGAATAAAGAAATTAAAAGCAAGCCCACTACATTCAGGGGATATACAACAGTGACAGCAAACAAGATTGAAATCCTGTACAGTTATTGTTAAATGAGGTTGATGCATTACTGGATTCTTTATAATATCCAGTTCAGCGTTTTCTTTTAAAAGCATGATTTTATAGCAAACACTTATCTAGTCTCCCTTTCTCCTCTACCTCCTCTTACCAGTGGATTAAAAACCCCGTACCACACATCAGTGTGCACTAGAAGCATTAAAAGTCCTCATGATAGCACAGTAGCAGCACAGTGGAAAGTGCTGAACATTTCTCAAGAAGCAGTCTTGCATGTACATCTGAACACATAATGGAAATGAGGTCCCACAAGGAGAGTGGTTTGTAAGGTGGATACACCAACAGATTTGGTGCCTCATCAACAGGAAGAACAGAATGACAGGTGGGCTATGATAATTAACAATATGGTTCCTTGCTGTAACTGTAAAGAACAAAGGTGAGCAAGACTCTACCACCAGGGGTAGGCAACCCAAGGCCTCGGGGGGCCGGATGCGGCCCCCCGATGCCTTTGGACAGGCCCCAGGCCGGTCCTGCCGCCACCGCCACCACCCCCCGCCACCCGCCATGATGATATTGATTATTGTTGTTATTACTTGTTCTTGGGGTTTTCTTGGCAAAATCTCCACAGAGGTTTTGCCATGGCTTTTCTGGGGCTGAGAGAGTGTGCATGCATATATTTTTAATTTTTTAAAATTTATTTATTTTGCTTCAGGCCCCCCCCAAGTCTGAGGGACAGCAACCCAGCCCCCGGCTCAAAAAGTTTGCCTACCCCTGCTCTATCACAGTGCCAATGTGCTACTGATAAAAACCTATAAAAACACCTATTTAAAGTTGTGTGAATATCAGTGCGCTCACAACCTGTCCCTCACTACAGTCTAAATGCAACCTAGTTGCTGGATCAAAAACCATCTATGGAAGAACAACAATTTAGAATACAGATATTACATGTATTTGAGCCAGATGTTTGGCATTTTCTGGCATCTAGAGTCTACAAATCCAAACTGTACTGGAACTTTACTAAGTTTAAAAATTCTATAGGACAGAGAGGGGAATTCTTTGCTTTGCTTTGTTAGGGGAATACATATATTTTTTCCTCAATAGTTTTCAACATCTCCTCTCATACACTGTAGGAAGTAATTTTAAAAATGAAAAACCAGTGTGGTGTAGTGGCTTGAGCACTGGACCATGACTATGAAGACCATGGGTGACTATAGCAGGTCACACTCTTTCAGCCTGAAAGGAAGGCAAGGACAAGCGTCCCTTAAACAAATCGTTCCAAGAAAACCCCTTTCTTCAGGATCACCGTAAGTTGGAAACTACTTGAAGGCACACAAACACTAGAACTACAAAATTTTACAAATAGGATTACTTCCATTTTAAGACTACTTCCACCCAAGAAAAAATGTATGAAATAACTTTACACTTTAGAATCTTACTAATGAGTTCCTGGTCCTACAATCTAATTTGACACAAGGGATGAAAGTCCACATCCTGGTAAATCTCTTGCTTGCTTGAGGTACTGTGTTTAATCAACCAGTCCAATACAATGAGTCATCTCACTACTTTTATGATAGGCGGTGAAAGGGCCGCTTTCTGCCCAATACAGTATAGGTGTGGTCCTGATAATCTCTGGGTGTTCCAATACTAACAATAGCTAGAATCAACCCACTCATTCATCCATGAAAATATGTAAAACAATCTCCATAGCTGAATTACAGCACAGAATTATATGCAGACATAACTATTATAAGCTCTTACAGAAACATTTATATCCCTAGAGCACTCAGGATGCATTATTACTAAAGGCAAAAGGATGTATGTTTTGTTTGGGTGTGCAAATTTTTCTGGCAACCTTCAAGATAAAATGAAAGTCACTTGTCAAACAAAAGGTGAGAATTTCTTGATTTTTATATTCCCCATCTTGTGGGGGGAAGTTTTAGCTGGTACACAGCTGGTAAATTGTCCTAACGTTGACAATTTACAATATATGACATCTCTAAGATGCAACCACAACCCTGGGGTAGAGATGGGTGAGAAGTCTATACTGCTGATTTTTAAAAGGCAACTGTGCACCCAGGAAGCCAAGCACCAGAAAAGAACTGTATGTGGAGAAAAAAATGCATTCCTTCAAGCAAGATACATCTCTTTGCAAAAGAAAGGCACATAAAAATATACACACAAGTCAAAACTGCTCACAAATTACATATTTGAGAAAAGCACACATAAAAATGCAGTTAACATAAAGTACTTGGGGTAATACCGTATTTTCCAGCATATAAGGTGACTTTTTAACCCCAGAAAAGCTTCCCAAAAGTTGGG
>CM034710.1:106853877-106865747 GCA_020142125.1 Phrynosoma platyrhinos
CGATAGATCTAATCTGCACTGCAGAAATAATCCAGTTTGGTACCGCTTTAACTCAATGCTATGGAATCCTGGGATTTGTAGTTTGTTGTGGCCCCAGAGCTATCTGACAGAAGGCCACATATTTCACAAAACTACAAATCCTAGAATTCCATAGCATTGCGCCATGGCAGTTAAAGTGGTGTCAAACTGCATTACTTCTGCAGTGCAGTGCAGAAGACCCTAGTTTTTAAAATGGTACTTGTTTTTTAAACATCTTTTGTGAGTCATCTTGGTTCCAATTAGAAGAGAAAAATGGCAAATAAATAAATAAATAGTCCAACACTCTGGAAGTGTTGGACTTTATACACAAAATTATCTATTCGTTTTTACATAATGTATTATATCATACATTCGGCCATCGGAATGCACATGGACCCAATGTTCCACCTAATATATAATATTTGCACATGGTTCAGAGATTGTGGGAATTGGTTTTCAAAGACTGAACAAGAAGTTGTAAAGTCAGAATAGTAACACTTTGGTTGCAGGGAGGATACACACATTAGCTAATATTGTTCTGCTCAGTTAGGGCCTTTGCAGACTGCCAGAAATAGTGCAAATTGAGTCCACTTTAACAGCCCTGACTCAGTGCTAGGGAATCATGGGAACTAGTTTACTGTGGCACCAGAGCTCTCTGACAGAAGGCTCAGTGTCTCAGAAAAAAATACAGTTCCCATGATTCCCTAGCACTGAGCCAGGGCAGTTAAAGTGGTCTCAATTTGCACTGTTTTTAGCAGTCTGCAAAGGCCCATAGTGTGATTTATAAGCAGAAAACATGCCATTTTTAATTCTTCATGAGTTGGACAGAAGTAATATTATTAAGTAACTATGACACAGGTGGCCATTGAGATTATTTGCCAAAAGATGAAAAAAATCCCCAAATAAATAATGTCCAGAAATAAAGATTCTCTGCCTAACTCTCCTTCCAAAGGTTATCAGATAAAAGCACTTGCCTCTCTACTTTTTGCTTGGGAAGGAAGTGAAAATAAGCCACGTCTTCAGTTGACTAAGCAGATGGTATGGAGAACAGCAAAAATTCTTCATCTCTCTCTTAGAATCTAGTAATTCTGGACATTTAACTGGAGAAAACAGCCCACTAAAAGATTTGTGCCCAGTGTTTCTATGGGAGGATGAGACCTGCAGATTGACACAGATGTAATATCCCCTCCATCCATCCAAATAATGGTAGCTTTAGATTTCCCCCTTAGGATAAAACAGAAGGATGTTACAACTTACATGTTTCAAGGGCAATGAGAGGCACAGTACAGCAATTACTTTTCAAACCACAAAGAAGAATAAGTGATTGACTTATTTAATAAAAATTGGGAGATTCTGATTTTTTTTTCTCCCTAAAGCCCATGAGAAACAAAACCTCCAGTTTAACCTACTCATTTTGATGAACATCCAAGGATGTTACAACATTGAGAAGAACAAATGCTATGAACAAATAATAAACTACAACTTCCTGAGCTTCCCCATCCACAATTATCCAGAAGGTATTTCTGCATCCAGTAGGAGATCTCTAGATGGTTTGAAGTAGATGATTTGTTTTAACTTTGTTCTTTTTAATCTTGTTCGCTGCTCCGATTGCCCAGCAGAGGGGCGGGATATAAATAAAATTTATTATTATTATTATTAGATGAACATTCAGATTTTTGATACTCAATAATTTACGTAACAATGTGGTTGTTGCTATTGTCGGCATGTGCCTTCAAGTCATTTCCAATTTATGATTACCCTAAGGAATTTGTTGACAAGATTTGTTCAGAGGTGGTTTGCATTTGTTTAACAATGGGAACGATACAATTTGTCCAAAACAGAATTTTTTGAGAAAACAATTTGCTCAGTTCATGTTCAGCCGTGTTAGTCTGTAGAATCAGTACATAGAAATTGGCGACATGAGCTTTCATAGACTGAAGTGGCCTTTTCAAACTTTTCTTAATGCAAACACTTTAAATGAGACTTAAATTACATTGACTAAAGGGTTCTGGTTGAGAAAAAGTACATGCCTGAACACACTACAGGAAAAAAAAAATACCCCAAGATTTTCCAGTTATCCAGCAGTCTTTTGTTCAAGACCCACGAGCAATCCTAAGAACTCTGTTCTTAAAGATGTTTTGCACTAACTAGGGTCTGATCTGCATTGCAGAAATAATGCAGTTTGATACTGTTTTAACTGCCATGACTCAGTGCTATGGAATTCAGGGATTTGTCATTTTGTGAGATGTTTAGCTTTCTCTGTCACAGAGCTCTGCTGTCACAACAAACTAAAAATCCTAGGATTATTTAGGATGGAGCCATGACACATGAAGTAGTGTCAAACTGCATTAATTCTGCAGTGTGGCAGCAGCCTGGGTGACCTTGGGCAAGTCACAATCTCTCAGCCTCGAAAGAAGGCAAAGTCAACCCTCCTTGGAACAAATCTTTCCAAGAAAACTCCATTATATGGCCACCTTAGGATTGCCATAAGTCTGAAATGACTTGAAGGCACAAAACAACAAAAGCAAAAATTATCTGGGAAGTTTGAATGACTCATCTTTTTGCAGAAGATGAAGTTTGTATGGAGGCCCAGCTGTGTGGATTAGTGTATTCAACAAACACAAACGAGCCGTCATGTTTAGCTCTCCGTACTTGTACTGGCATTGTTTGACTATGCAGAGATTGTAATGTACAAGATAAATTTTGCTTTCTAAGTGAGAGATTAAAACACTAAGCATAATGTGTGGCACCCATAAAACCATAAATAGAATATATTAATGATTAATTAGCACTCTGCACCATTTCTATGTCAATATGCTACAGGCTTTGAATTAAAAAGCTACAAGCTAAGCTACATACTAGAAGTGCAATCGGCAATCACACAATAACAGAATCTCTCAAATTAAACTAGTGCACTATAGGCAAGTTAAACTATTTTCAGCACAATAGCCTACCTATTAAAAAGAAACACATCTGGATGTTTTCACTGCTGATGAATTATTGACACATGAAGATCAGTATTCTCTAGAGATTACAGCTGCTATTCTAAATTACTCCAAGCCAAAATAAATTTGAAGGGTGGAAGATGAGTAATATGAGGGTGGGCAGAATAGGTAAATTAAGGGGCTAAACAGATGGGCAAAAAGAGGTGCTTTCAGGATGGCTTTAAGGCGTGATGTTTAGATGACGCACACCTCGAAGCCAGCAGAAAAGTGCTCTCTAGGTGCCTTATGGGGAGAAAAGCCACTTCAAAAAGCTTTTTTCCACTTCTTCCTGAAAAGTGTGTACGTATAAATGCACCAATACCAGTGCGGCTCTAAAGGGGTGCTCTTTCCAAACCCTAACCCTAAATGTGTATGTAAACACCCCGTTGCAGGAGCACGTTTAAAAGGGACAGAATTGTCATACACAAGTGGCGGGGGTGGCAATCCCCAAAAGAAAAACCATGGAACCTCTCATGGAGATAAGTAAAACATACACAAAACAGACAGTCAAAAAGGGGGCATAGGATGAACGAGAGATGAAGGGAGGTATGATTGTACCTTGCTGGCATCTGCATGGGCATACCTCTGCTCTGATGCCCTGTCCCGATGAAGCGCTGCACATGTGAATGTTTGCAGGTTCATAGGGATGGCCATGCAATGGGATGGCAGTCACCGCAGTGCACTCCTGCGAAGGTGCGCAGGGATGGTGGTGGGGACAGTAAGAAAAAAAAGTACCCAGGACATGGCTTGAAGCTGTGTCATGTGGTCATGACATGCACACTCCAGCCGTCTTGGGAGCTGGCGGTGGGGTTGGTGGGGTTTTAATGTGGCTTCAGAAAAGGCAGCTTCAAGCCAACTTTTTCCTGCCCGTCTGTTTCACCCCTAAGAAACAGTGAGGCATACAATCTTGAAATACATTATTAATAGTCACAGAGCTTGGCATTGATGGCTGGTGGATTCCTGGACTAATAGTCCAGAAAAGTACCTAAGTTTTGGTCACAACACTATTTGTTTTAAAAAATAATTATATTAAACATGTTAATATACTACAATGGAAGTAAACACTGAAAACCACCCAAAATCCCCTAAACCAATATCACTATTCTCTACAGTCTTTAGTTTAACTCCACAATCCTCCTGGGATACCACACTAGGAGGGGTTGCTTATTCCCCAGAGGACAGCATTAAAATTCAAAATGACTTTGACAGATTAGAGGGCTGAGCTGAAGCTAACAAGATGAATTTCAACAGGGAGAAATGTAAAATTTTAAAAAATTAGATGTACAGATATAGAATGGGAGACACCTGGCTAGACATCAATTCATGTGAAAGGGATCTAGGGGCCTTAGTAGTCCACAAAATGAACATGAATCAGCGGTGTGGCACAACAGCCCAAAAAGCCAACACAATTCTTGGTTGCCACAACGGGAGTATAGTTTCTAGATCTAGATCAAGGGAAGCAATAGTACCAATCTATTCTGCTTTGGTCAGACCTCACCTGGAATTCTGTGTCCAGTTCTGGGCACCACAATTCAAAAAAGACGTTGAGAAGCTGGAGCATGACCAAAGGAGGGCGTCCAAGATGGTAAAAGATCTGGAAACCATGCCCTATGTATGAGAGGAGCCTGGGAATATTTAGCCTGATGAAAAGCAGGTTAAGATGGGACATGATAGTCATATTTAAATATTCAAAGGGATGTCATATCGAAGAGGGAACAGGCTTGTTTTCCATGGCTCCAGAGACTAGGACAAGGGGCAATGGATTCAAACTAAAAGAAAAGAGATTCCACCTAAATCTCAGAAAGAACTTCCTGGTGGTTAGAGCTGTTTGACAGTGGAATATGGAGTATGGTGGATCTCCTTCTTTGGAGGTCTTTAAACAGAGGCTGTATGGCCATCAGTCGGGGTTGCTTTGATTGTGAGCTCCTTTATGGCAGGGAGTAGGACTGAGTGGCCCTTGTAGTCTCTTCCAACTCTATGATTCACTTATTCTACTCATGGTGCAGCTGTCCAATACACAAACCCACAATCTGTATCTTCAAAAGCTTTAACTGTTACATAATCTAAGGTGTGGCTGATATAAAACTAAGGAGTGAAGCTAGCACTGCCCTTTACCCTGGATTGCATTAGGGATCTTTCACTCATGTTATGACACACAAAACAAAACAACATTTCACTGCATGTCTTATTATGCAAAGTAAACACTTAATAGCACTGACTATACATCAATAGTAATCAATGTTCCTGAATTTCAGCCACTTGCCTTGTGCATTTTTCCTGCTGTAAAACTGAAAGCAACTATGACAAAAACTGTCCCAACAAATTACACTCGGCCCTCCTTTTTTGCGAGGGATGTGTTCTGGGCTTCCCCACGAAAACAAAATCTTGCATATATTCAAACCCCATAGGCTTGAATGGGGGGGGGGCGCTCCTGTGCATGGCCCTGCAGGTGTGCCGCAGGTGTGTGCACCATTTTAAACCTCCCCTCTTGCTGGTCCACGTAAAGTGCAGACCGCGGACCTCAAGTCCACGAAAACAGAGGGGCAACTGTAATTGATTTTTACCATTGGGATACTTTTTGTCCTAATCAATTAATAATAATAATACTATAATAAATTTTTATGTATACCCCGCCCCTCTGAGCACAATCGAGGCGGCTAACAAGAATTAAAATTTGTACAATATAAATACAAAAAGACCCAAGACCCACCCACCCCTTAAAAAGTATCAAACCAGCAACGATTAAAACATCTTAATTAAATAAACATAGAATAAAACTAGATTATAGACAATAATAATATATTATAAATAACATATATGCATGGCAGGGGGTTGGACTGGATGGCCCTTGTGGTCTCTTCCAACTCTATGATTCTATATAATAGTAGCAGCGGTATCCAAAATGAGAGAGGGCGAACTAAGGGAAGTTCTTGAAGCCGGGAAATGTATTTTGGAATTCTAAACATGTTAGGACAAAAAGTTTCCCATTCTGCTATTGTTGCCATATTTTACAGTTAGCAACCTTTGCATGCCTCTACTCATTAACTGGTTTGCTGCTTTTTCTACATATGACCATGTGTTTGATTATGAACAAGTAATTTGTAAGTAAAGGCATTTTTGTATATTCTTTTACAAAGAAAACTAAGCTTATTTATTTCCCTGCTAGAGCCTGTGCAAGTATTGGAGGTGAGGCTGGTTGTTGTTCAGGTTCTATCAATTAGTTTACTCTTGTTCAGATTTCCAATACTACCTTTTAGATTCCCAAACAGCTTAAATGTCCAGGGGGTTAGTAAATCTCCTAATAGCTAGGCCAGGTTGTTGGACTGCACCTCTCATCATTCCTCATAAATAGCTATGCTAGCTAGGGCTGATGGGAGTTGCAATGTAGTATCTGGGGGATCACAATTCACTCATCCCAATTTACACCAAGGGTGGGGAATCTATTAGATGTTTTGGCCTATAAGTCTGATCAGCCACCATGCCCAGTGAAAAGTAACTGTGGCAACTGTAAGCCAAAGGCTCTTACTCCTGACCTAAGTTGCACAATTTCAATGTTCTCTTAGCAAGCTTTTTTGTGGGTTTGCAAGCGTTACATGAGGACACATCATATACTTGGTTGAACTGTACTTGCACTGTACTTGCAGGTGCACATACCTGCTACAACTAAACACAGCATCTCTTCTTGCTTAAATAATATTTTCCATTTTTTTCTATGGAGACATGGTATAGATGTGGTTATCTGTCTCCACCAGTGCCTCTACATAACAGTTGCTGAGAAAAAGGGCTGAATTACTCATAGGTATCTGGCAGTACACTGTTTGAACAGGATGCTGGACTGGATGGGCAAACTTTGGGGGTCAAGGGAACAATTTTGCTCACTGACTATTCTCTGCAAGCCATATCTGGTATAAAAAAATGGGCTTTCTTTGAAGGATAGGTTCCCATCCCCTCCAATTGTCCCCTATTTGTCAGAGACAGTCCCAGTTATTCCTCTGTTGTCCCACTTTTTCAGCTTCCCTGGTTTCTCTTTCCTCTTCCTCCCTCCCTTTGTCCCAGCTTACTTTAATTACTGCTAAATGAGCTGAAAGTGCAAAAGTAGTTTACACTTACCGTAATTCAGGAGAGAGGAGGGGGCAGAACTGCACCCCTTCCTGTAGACTGAAACAAAAGCAAACCCCTGCAGCCTCTCTTAACTTGTCTGTTCTTCCTTATTAATAATACTTAAGCCATCTTGACCACACTCTGATGTTGCTTGGCCACACATCTTACAGTTTTCATCTGTGAAACATTAGAGAGTATGGGGTCCTCAAACCCCTCAAACAGTTCATTTCCAGTAGATTATTGCATTGATTTTAAAACCGGCTTACCTGATCCAGTTTAAAGTTTAAAGTGGGTGGCATCCTGATCTTATCAGAAGGATTTAGCCACCGAAATCTCTGCCCAGGTCCATCCTGCTCTCTGGGGAGTTTTATGGCTTAAGAAAATGGCCACTGGAGCAGCCCTAGGAGTGGGGATGGACCTGGGCAGCAATTTCAGCAGCTAAATCCTGATAAGATCAGGATGCCACCCACTTTAAATTTTAAACAAGATCAGATAAATTGGTTTCCTTTTGGATTAATAGCAGTTGTATTTTCAGGTTGATCTCTCTCAGCATGAGGGCTAAAAACATGTTATTTCTTCAAAACAAAAGGTAGGAGATTCTCACAGAAGTGCCTTAGGAATAATTTGACCTCTGCCTTCTTCATCTTTGGTTTGTTGAAATCTAACTTTGTATTGTACTCTGCCATCTGCAGGACCAACAAGGATTAATTCTGATTTTCTTTGAATTCTTTGGAAATCATCACTTCCTTCTGCTGTAAAGAGATCATAAATATTTAGGCTAAAATTCTTGATAAAAGCCAGAGAACAAATAATTACACATTGGTGTTGTTAGCCATCATTTATAGTGTGTTTTTCATTCAGTCTGGCTGGTTTACTTGGTTATTTATTTTTCTTGCTTAAGAGAAAAGAAAAGAAGTTCATTGCCAATGAGCATCATTGACAAGACACTAATTTTAAACCAAGTTTCTGAGGTTTCAGCTTTCATAATTCACTGAAAGCAGGGTGCAAATATACAAATCAGAAATAAAAGGATCAAAATTACCCTAAAACATTTCAGAATAATCAAATACAAGGGGGAAAAACAGGTCACAACATCTTTGCAATATAAATGAAGTTTATCAGATGGGGAAAAATTTGAAGTTTAAAATGATAAGAACCCGTTATGAACTCACAATTGTGCAAATGGTTTTCACATGCAAAAGCACTGTTATCCCGTGCAGAATCCAAGATTAACCCACACTTGCGTGCAAATGGTTTTCACACAACGGGACCAAATGTGCCTCCATCCCAATAATGATTAAAGCATGCTCATCTCGCAAAAGTGAGCAAATGCGCCAATGATTTTCACACCTAGACCATGACAAATCTGTGTGTGTGTGCGCGCGCGCGTGTCCCTGCCTTCCCTCAGCAGCTGTTCCTTTAAGAGCCCTGACTATGGGGAAAGGCTGAAGCTGTAGACCAGGGGTAGGCAACTTTTTTGAGTTAAAAAATATATATGCATGCACACTCTCTCAGCCCCAGAAAAGCCATGGCAAAACCCCTGTGGAGATTTTGCCAAGAAACCCCAAGAACAAGTAATAACAACAATAATCAATATCATCATGGCGGGGGGCGGGGGCGGTAGTGGCATTAGAGCCGGCCTGGGGCCGGTCCAAAGGCCTCGGGGGGGCTGCATTCAGCCCCCGGGCCTTAGGTTGCCTGCCCCTGCTGTAGACAGACAGACAAACAAAGGAAAGAGTGAGGGGGAACTCAGCCTTTTCTCTTTGCCTTTGCCTCTGCCTCAGTAGTTGTTTCTATAAGAGCTCTGGCTAGGAGGAAAGGCTGAAGTGATCCCCAAACTGTGACCTTTGAGGGATTTTGGACTTTAGCTCTCAGAAGCCTCAGCTATGTCGGCCAAAATCCCTTAAAGGGCACAGTTTTGGGGTTCACTGAGGCTAGAAGGGAGGGTTGAAGCAGGAGACAGAGTAATGTGTGGGTACTCAGATTGGGAGGCAAGCATTCATTCACTCCCTCCCCCTCCCACCTTTGCATCAACTGTTTGTTTTAAGAGCTCTGGCTACAAAGAAAGTGGGTACTTACTTTAGGAGCTTTATATGCAGTATTATGGTATTGCCCCATATTGCCCCGCAGCACTGGAAGTAAACTCGCCCCAAAGAACCATGGGAAATCTGGCAACAAACACAAAAACAGGGAGAATCCCATGAATACATCGTAAGTAGCTTTCACACTAGAGCAATTGTGCAAAAAAAGCTAATTTGTGAATGAAACGGAAATGAATTCACAATATTTCCCAGAAAATGCCTATTTGCTGGTTCATGTCACTTTCTTGTCAGATTCTATGTGGTTTGCACACAAGTAAAGTTGTTGTTGTTGTTATTATAATTATTATTATTATTATTATTATTATTAACGTCATGTGACAACCATTCATGCATTTGTGCCTGATACACTGGATAATCACAGGTTCTTACCCATTTAAACTTCCTATTTTCCCATGTGATAAACTCCAATATACTTTCGAGCCAACAAGTTCAAGCCAAATCTTGAAATACTAGTTCAATTAAACCAATATGGGAATTTTAACTTCCCTGCCACCATATTTTCTTTAATTTTAATTATCAGTGACCTTGTCGGTGCTACTCTCTAGGCTTCAAATAGCCCTTTTCTGTCCATTTATCCAGGCATGGGCAACGGGTGGCCTTCCAGATATTGCTATTCCGCAGATCCCATCATTTCTCACCATTAGCTACGGTTGATGAAAGTTGCAACTCACTTCCTTCCCCAGCCTAATACATTATCTCTGTCGAGGTTTCTCCACTAGACTTTCCTTTCTTGTTAATTCCTAGAAGTTCTATACTTCTTTGACCCATAATTAAATTGGCTTTTAAAAAATCTCCATCTACAACCTCCTCTCTTGTGTTTCTTCACTACTGATCTCTTTTCCCTCCTTCCTTGGTCTGTGCCTTCTTCAAATGTATTTTTCTCCATTGCTACACAATTCCTTTCTATGCTGTGAGGTATTAACCTTCATTCAACAGGACTACACCATATTCAATGTGGTTTTGTTGTTGTGTGCCTTCTAGTCGTTTCCAGAATAAAGGTGATTCTATGGTGAATCTGTTATGAGGTTTTCTTGGCAAGACTTGTTCAGCCTTCCTCTGAGGTTGAGAAAGTGAGACCTGCCTAAACTCAACCCATGGATTTCCATGGCCAAGGTGGGTTTTGAACCCTGGTCTCCAGAGTCATAGTCCAAAACTCAAATTACTACACCACACTGGCTCTCAATGTGGTTTACTTCCAAGTAAACATGCATAGGATAGGCTGTTTGGGGCAACAGGGACAGACAGTGATCTTGTGGATAAAATTTACTGGTGCTTTTAACACCATCTGTAAATAGAATCTTGAGCCAATTGCTTACAAATTTCTAAGTGATTTAAATGGAAGCAAGATTTCACGCAGTGGCATTATCTAATTACTTTTTACATTTGGAAAAGACAATACAATGAAAATCAATAGACATGCATCAAGAGCATTCAGATGTGCTTATCCAACAGCTGCTACTGATATAGTATATGTCACAATAAGGTAATTTAGTATCAGGATTAATGATCTTTAGTTGACAATCAATGTTCTTTTTGAGACACCGAGGGCCCATTTGGTCTTGATAGCTCTTAAGTAATATTTTTCCAGTCACTATTCAGGTTGTTGCATTTGTAGGCAACTGATTTATAGGACATGTCTTATGGCATCAGCTTAGAAAAGAGATTGTCTGAAACAGTTTTCAATTCATGTGTCTGATGCTGACCATTTTGTTCATTTCAAGAGCAGGAATGCTCATTACATCCACAGAGAACTGCTTGTTACTATAAGTAGTTTCCTCCATTCAAACATGCTTGCAGATTACAGTATTTCCTTTGGAGGTGACTATGGTTGCTGCCATACTGCAGAATTAATACAGCTTTAACTGCCATTGCTCCATCCTATGGAATCTTGGGATTCAGTCCCAAATTCCGAAATTCCATAGCATTGAGCCAGGACAGTTAAAGCGGTGTCGATCTGCATTAATTCAGCAGTGTAGATGCAACCTATGAATTAAATAGAGACATAGAATGTAGTTGTAAGGATGTTTCTTCAATTGTAATCCTTTATTCTGGATGATTCAATTTTGGTGAAGCCTTATCAAACCAATAATATTCAACAGCAGAGGTTTATGCTTCAAATGTTATGTTCTGCCACCACTGAATAAGATATCAGTTTGATTTAGCCAACAACATTTGAAGCATAAACCTCTGCTGTCATAGTTATGCAGGAGCTCTGGGATGGAGGGATGGAGGCAATCCAGAAGGGAGGTGATGGTGCATTAAGCTCTCCCAGCCCCTCCATACAGGCAATTGGTGGGTATCTAGGTTGGAGGAGGGGTGGAGGTGCTTTCAGCACCATCTACCTGCTGTTGTACAGAACTGGGGAAACATTGCACAAAGATATCCTTGATATCTCTTAGTGTAACATACAAAAAAGGTACTTTTGTTGTTAATCGCCCTCGAGTCAGTCCTGAGTCATGGTGACCCTGTGGATGAGACATCTCCAAGACCCCCTACTTTGCTTAGGTTCTGTGAATTCATACCCATGACTGTCTTAATAGAGTCCATCCATCTAAACAGAGTCATCTTCTCTTTCTACATCTCTCCACATTTCCTAGTATTATTCTCTTTTCCATCACGTCATTCCTTCTCATGACATGACCAAAGTATGACAACCTTATCTTTA
>CM034710.1:106865847-106912401 GCA_020142125.1 Phrynosoma platyrhinos
TTTTAATTATAATCTATGTTTTACTGGTAGCCAACCTGAGCTCTAGTATTAGTGCAAAGGAGGGATGTAAATTCCATGGATTCATTAATTAAAAAGGTATATCACTTGATGACACCCAAAGGGAAAAATCACAGATTATTTTTTATATTTTGTTATTCTGCAGCAGCAAAACTAACAAAAAACTTTATAGCACCTTCAGGATTAATAAACATATTATAATGCAATACTTTATGGATTTCCATGAAATAGAATACTGTAATTAATTTATTAATCCATGAAGTGCCCAAAGATTCCTGGTTTTGCTGCTGGAGACTACACTTTGGAAGCTACACATGCATTTTCATGGATATTCACTACAAGCATATGTCAAAATACATTTATTTGTCTTAAAGGTGCCACACCATTCCTCTTTGAGAGTAATGATGAGTGGGAATTTGTTTTGTTTTGTTTTGTTTTGTTTTTTGGGAAGAACGTTTCAAATTTCTTCATAAATTTGACAGAAAGAACATCAGACTGAACAAAATCAAATGAGGATGGAAGCAAAACTGACAGTTTGCCTATCCTAGTTGAGAGCATTTAATGCTGAGCTCTTGACTCTCTGTGTTATCAGTCAAATTTGTGATGCGGGGTTAAGGTTGCCACTTTTCTCTTCTTCTTTTGGTACTATACAGGCTTCTCATCTTTGACATCTACAGAAGAGATGTATGACAGAGGCTGCATCCGAAATTGCATTAGCTGCTATGGCTCAGTGCTATGGAATTCTGGCAGTTATTGTTTTGTGAGACATTAAGCTTTCTATGTCAGAGAGCCCTGGTGCCACAACAAACTAAAATTCCCAGGATGCCATAGCATTGAGCTGTGGCAGCTAATGTGGTGTCAAACTAGATTATTTCTGTGGTGTGGATGCAGCCAGAGACATTATCTTTCCCATTTTTAAAATAGCTGTACTTTTTGCATGTCACCAGTGTAGATGGTTGGTCATCATTTGGTTTGTAAGTTTCCAAGATCTGTCAATTTCTTCATAAACAAGATGGAAATAATTAAAAAAATAAAAGTATTGCATATGTGAGAAAGAGATCACAGACTTATTCATCCCTAATTGATACCACTTCATTTATTCATTCACTTTGCAACCCACATTTCCTCATAACACCTTTGTGTAACTGATTGTTTAAAAGTGGAATTTTAGAACAGGAACAATTCAAAGTGCTGATTATGACCTATACAAGCATATATGGCTTAGTTCCAAGATATCTGGCAGGCTCTTCTCTCTGTCTTGGTGGCTGCCCCCAAACTCTGGAACTCCTTTCCCAGGGAGACCAGAATGGCCTCCTCCATGCTGTCTTTTGAACAGCAGGCAAAGATCTTTTTATTCCAAGGGGCTTTTTAAAAAGGGGGAAATATATTAAAGAATAGGCTGAGAGAGATGTACTGTTTTAAGCTGAACTGATTTAACAGCTTTTTATCTTTCAATTGTATTTTATCTGTTTAAGCGTAGTTTTGGATACTTTTAAGACTGTGGCTTCATTCTCAATACTGAATAAACAGGTTTTCAAACCAACCTGAACAGGTTTAAATGGCTCTCGTTTGCACTTGCGCCGAACTCCTGGCGCGGTTTGTTGAGGGGCCTCCAGCGCTAAACCCATTTAAAGTGCTTCTTCTGGATCCACTGAATTCCCCACATTTTTTGCAATGAATCGGTTCAGCGCTAGTGTGAAGGAGCTGTGGATCTGAATCGGTTCCCCGTGGCACATTCAGCCCTGTGATGCAACTCCATGTTGAATTGATCCATTGATGAATGTGAACATGAAGTGGATTAAATTGAAACAGGTACGGTTCAATCGCTGCTCGAATAGTGCAAATGTCTATTCGGCACTAAATCACTTCATCGATTTGACTTAAAAATGGTTTATTCTGTAGTGGGAATGAGGCCTGAGAATAGGTTTTTTTTTAAATTGCATTTCATTCTCTTACTGTGTGATTTGTTTTGATAATGTAATGGTTTAATTCTATTTTAATGCTCTCTTTTTGTATGTTCTAATTGTATTGTTTTTTAAATTGTGACAATGGCAAAACAAAGGTTTGCTTTTTAGAATGTATGTATTTTTAAAATATTTTCAAACCATGGATGCTTGAATCCATGTATAAAGAATCTAAGGGCAAACTGTCGTTTAATTCCATTTTAATGTAAATATTTTGTATGTTTTTAGTGCTATCGCTTTTTTTAAAATTGTAAGCTACCTTGAATCCCAATTTTGCAAGAAAGACAGGATATAAAAAAATAAATACCTTATTTTCCTGCGTATAAGACTACTTTTTTACCTGCAAAATCTGTGGCTAAAGTGGGGGGGTCATCTTATACACCGGATATAAGGATAAGGAGGATAGAGGTGCTAAAACTCTATATTTTGACAGGAGAAATGGGGGGTCGTCTTATACGTGGGTCGTCTTATACGCCGGAAAATACGGTAGTATTTAAACTGCTAAGATTAGAAGGGGTGCCAGTGATCCAAGGGGAGGGTTACCCCACAATGGTGTAGTGAGCCCCCCCCACACACTTAAAACAATAAGCTGCTGGTGATATGAAGTGATGTAGAAGTTCTGTGTATAGTGTTTACTGCAAGATAGATCATCCATACAAACAAGAGATCGCCACTTGATAATCCTACATCACACCATGAATCAATGGAGATGGATATGTGATCCAAACTATTTTTTTTAAAAAAGTTTTATTTAATCATCTAGAGATACTGGAGAAAAAGGTAAAAGATTTCTTTTTTTTATGAACAACCCCAACATATTTTCTAGACATCTCTGTGTGAAGCAGAGCAACAGCAAAAGTTATTTCTAAAAATGCCTCAGAGAGATGTCACTTGGAAACAGGTTGTAGCAGGAAACATTTGGACTCTTGGCCAGCTCCATGAATTTCAGTAGATTGCTGATGAGATGCAGCTGTAGGGTGGAGGCCCGGCTAGAAGCTCCAGCTTTTAATGCCAGATATAATGAAAGAAGCATGACTTCCAGCAGATTGTTGACTTTAATGTGACAAGAAGTTTTGCAATGTGAATTTTTCAGAGACCTTAAACTGGACTCTCAGTGTTGAGGAGGGGGGGGATCAAAAGGATAACATGGGGCGTTAGGAGAAAACAACTATGAGAAAAGTATCAAGAGATGTAACAAATCATAAGTGGTTTGAATGTTGGACTATGGCTCTGGAGACCAGGATTCGATTCCCAGCTCAACCATGAAACCCACTGGGCGAGCTTAGGCAAATCATACACTTTCAGCCTCATGGGAAGGCAATGACAAATCTCCTATGAACAAATCTTGCCAAGACAATTCCCGATAGGGTTCACATAGGATCACCTTAGGGCGACCATAAGAAACAACTTGAAGACACACAGCAACAGCAACAACAACAACAACAAACCATGGCCCGTGAAATGCTGGCATGAATAACAAATGGGGGAACATAGGAACATGAAATGAGATGGAGGGGAAGATGAATCCCCAGTACTAGGGATGCTTTCCAATTGAGATTTCACCCATAATGAGTAAGAACTACTTCCAGGTGATTAGGCAGGTTAAAAAAAAATAACAATTTTTGTTTCTAACATTTCAGGCTTTCTGTAAATGACAAATGACTACTATAGATGTAGTATCATATTAGTATTATACATACTAATTGGACCAGGATAAAACATTTTGCTGCCTGATACAAAGAATAAGATGTCCTCCTACAAAGAACAAGCACTGATCATACTGCTGAGGATGCTGCCTACTACATCATTGTCTTTGTCATGATGATAATGATGATGATCATCATCACCATATCATCCTGATACTATTTCTGAATTCTGCAGAGTTTGCTCACTGGAATGCAGACACCTGGGGCTCCTTCAAAGCCAGAGCCACTCCAAAGCTATTCTGATGATGCAGGTGGAATGAAGACCTATGCACTGTGGTCAATGGGTTACAGCTTTTGGTCAGTGGGTTACAGCCTTTGTATAAAAACTTCCCCCTGGGCGACACATGAATGTAAATAAAAGAACAATGTAAGTAAATCAGCATGTAAAAAAAAATACATATGAAAATAATAGTAGAGAACTAAATATACATTTTCTAGACCAGGTCCTAAATTCCAATAACGTTGTGGTTTAACAGGACTGTTTCAGAACTGTAGCTACCAAAACTGATTTTCTTACCACTTGATCTACTGATTATTTTGTAACGTTATTCAGACTTTGTGTACTATGCTGTATATAAGTAATCTGGTGGACTATCACACTACACACTCTTAAAGTGCTGCTCTGTCTCCTGTTGCATTTTGGGGTTTATAGTTCAATGTGGTCTAAGAGCTCTCTGGGTGAATATTCTAAGTGCCCCTTCCTAAACTGCAAATCCCAGAATGTAACAGGAAGCAGCTAGAGCGGTTAAGATGGAATAACAATGCTTTTAAGAGTATAGTGCGATAATCTCACTAAACTCTACAGTAGTAGTGGTAATAGTATTTAGGGTCAGACTGATTTTACACAGGTCCACATATGTGCATGGTTCTAAACTGATTTAATATATTTTAACTGGTTTTAATATGCTGTATCTTGTAACCTGCTAAATTGTACAATATAGCCCTTTAAAATCATTTTTAGCTGTTTACATTGGCCATGATCATACGTCACACAGGAGGTTCAAATGCATGGGATTTTATGACACGGGAAGCTTACTGTGGGTAAATTGCTGTGAAATTGTGTGAAATCGTTCAAAACACATGATTGAGATTCACACCCGCATGTGCTTCTCCCATGAGTAAAGCATCATGGAGGCGTCCCTGCTCGCTTGTCCCGTCAGTAAAGTGTCCTTTGAGCCACCATTTGGCAATAACAGGATCTTCCATTGTTGCCAAATAGCACCTCCACACATGCTTTACTGATGGGACAAGCAAGGGGAATGCCTCCATGATGCTTTACTTACAGGAGAAGCACATGGAGGTATGAACCCAATTGCGTGTTTTGCACAATTTCACATGATTTCATGGTGATTTACTCACAGTACGCCTCCCATGTGATATTCCCCATAGCTATGTAACATTTTCTGACAGAGACCTACAAACCTCCCTTAACAGCCAGAAGCTGCATGGAGTGAGAAAGGTCTCCTCTGCTGGTGATCAGGATCGGGGCATAACAGGATGACGTTGTCAGGCCCTCCCAATAGTGATCTGCAGTGTGACATTCAGAAGCAGAACCTTTGTCACAACTCCTTATTCTATCAGTTTGCTGGTGAGAGGGAGCTGGAAATGTCCTACTGCGCCCTGATCACCAGCAGAACAGATCTCTGTCACTCAGTGTGGCTGTTGGCAGGTTTGAGAGGGCATTTGTGATTATATCAGTATGCTATGATCATCAACACAAATACCAAGCAGTTACAAATGTGTAACTCTAGCATATTGTTGTTGTTGTGTGCTTTCAAGTCATTTCTGATTTATGGCAACTCTAAGGTGACTCTCTCATTGGGCTTTCTTGGCAAATTTCTTTGGGAGGGGGTTTGCCATTGCCATCCTCTGAGGCTGGGAGAGTGTGACTTGCTCAAGGTCACCCAGTGGGTTTCCATAGCTGAGCTGGGATTCCAATCCTGGTCTCCAGAATTCAACACTCAGACCACTACACAACACTGGTTCACCATGTAAGTCTAGCTTAAACATTTGTATCTGCTTAACAGAATGCCAACCATTGTTTTAAATTGATTCTGTTGGTTTTATTGAGATCTTTAGATAGTGAGATGTATTATTTTAGTAAAGTAGTAGCAGCAGCAGCAGCATTATTTTGGCCTCTACTCATTATTTATCTGGAGTGAAAAAGTTGATTGCCATTCTCCAGCTCCCCAAAACATCCTGCAGTGTTTGAAGCTTCAAATATTTCAACAGGGATTGCCCACAGACTTGATAGTGGCTTCCATGTTAGTGAGTGGTGATTCCACTCCAGGCTCTTGTTGTTGTCTGCTTTCAAGTCATTTCTGACTTAAGATCCAGACTTTAAAGAAGCTATTCAAGGTATAAACTCATATTTGCCAAAATAGGTTCAGTATCTTGGACATTCTTTTAAAGTTGAGACTGACTTTTGGAGTGACTTTACCATCCTCAATTCTGCAGCCACTAGCAAATCTAGTTCTGCAACAATCCCTTTTAAGCTTCCAGTGGAAAGCCAAAACAGTTCTGTTGCTTGTGGCATTTAATGTTCCAAAATGCTATGTCTTAAAATTGTATTTCAGGATTTTGTTTAAAGGTCATGTTAAGGTGTTTTTTTTTTAAAAAAAAGTTTTTAAAATCTCTTTATTGTTTTAATTGATTTTATTTGTTCATCGCCACAGAAGCCTTTGTGGGAGGCAGTACAAAAATACTTCAAATAAATACATTCTGTAGCTTTTCGTTGCTTCTCCAACAATCAAAGTGTAGAGCAAAGCTGTGTATCATATGGCCCCTGCAGATATTCCTCAACTTTAACCCCCAGCATTATTCAATAATACCTGGAAGACTGCACAGTTCCCACCCTTGATCTAGATATTACTCACATCTACATTTATCTTTCCAGGGCTGTATGAAAAATACCGTACATTGAATCATTCAAAATATCTCTGCTGTCCAAAGCAGCTTCTTTGCTCTTTTTCTTTTTCTTTTTTATAAATGTTTTCTGTTCAGAAAGCAACATTCAATCAAAGCACTAGGATGATAAACCAAAACAGCACAAAAAACCAGCAGGCAGTCACTACTGACTGCCAGCTTGAGTACTGAGGAAGAAAACAGACAAAATAGAAAAGCCTATTATTATTCCTTTTTCTTCCTTCTACTTTTCCATAGTCTGATCCTGTCTTAATCAGGCAGGCTTTGGGCACTTTGTATGATAGATAGCACCTTCCTTTTGTACACATTCAGTTTAGGGTGAAGGAACCCCAAGGCAAACAATCCCCACCCAACACAAAACTCGCAAAGAGAGACTCAACTCGGGGGACTGCATATGAATTGGCTCACAGATAATTTATCATTTGAACTGTAACATTAAACCAATTTGCCCAGATTGTGATCTGTAAGTGGATTCTAGTCCAAAAGGTATCTTTCCCAAGCTATGTTTTGGCATTATTATCTGAACTAAGTTCATTTCAGAACATTCAATAAGCTTTCTATTATAGAATGGCAGCTTTGTTAGATTCTGAGATGAGCCCTTCTTCTCCACACTGTACAGCCAAATTCAATTAAACATTACATTCACTTTTGTTTCTGTTTGTTGTTGGTTTTTTTTTTTTTTACTGCAGCCTGGCTGCTTCCTAGCTATCCCACACTGGCCAAGAAAAGCAATTTCCTAATTTTCCTTTTAAAAAAATAATAAAAAATTTAAAGACTGCCATTTTGGAGAAGTTGACCTGTGCCTGAGAAGTTCAGTGGTTTTGGCTTCCCATAGCAGGTGCACAATGTGCTGTGACCCACAGTAGCCTGTGTACTGTGAGACAGTCTACTGATTCCTTTTGTGGGTTCAGGTTATTTCCACCAGGCTGCTATCAATTGACATGAAGCAGCTCCCCTCCCAGAACACACAGTGCCGCAGCTTGATCGGCAAGCATCATATTAGCATTTCAACTTGTCCTCAAGGGATGAACCCTTTCGCAGCTGCAGGTTTGGCGGCGACTGTTCTGAACTGGCTCTGCATAAGGAGTATTATTTCACTGCAGAAGAAACCAGAAATTGTGGTTGAAAGGAGTGTTTACATCATCTCACTCCCTTGCTTGCTTTTCTGATCACTCCAAGGCTGCTCAAGGGAGAAGGGAAGGTAGATGATCTAAACGTTCCCCCTTTCTGTCTCTTTCCTAGTGCTTTGTCTTGTCTAGTTGAAATGAGTCAAGCTATGGATTCCCCACCATTTCCCTTGGGAAATTAGTTCACAGTCTAGTAGTCCTTCCTGTCAGGAATCTTTGCCCCCAGATATTCAGCCTCGGATACATTTTTCCTTTGTCCATATTCATCTCATTATGCCGGCTCAGCCTTTCTTGTCATGCAACCTGGATCATTCTTGGGGTTTTTTTTCTTCATACCTTCTGAATAAAACCTGATTGCTTTGGTATTTATCAATTATATTTGATGCACCAACATGAATGACACATGGACAGATAAAGAAGATAAGTGAGTTCTTTGTTAGGGGTGGGTGATCTGTTTGCTACTAGTTTACTAAACAGAACATCCAAAGGAGATTATAAACAAAACAAAACACAAAACCATTCTTCATTCATTTAGTCCAAAATTTCACTAACACAGCCAAATATCACTTGTTTAATTATCACTAAGCCTTGCTTAATTATCAGAATCAGTTTAAGATATTTTGCTGCCTGAAGTGAAAAACAAACTCCTCATCCCAGTTGCCAGAATATTTGTTAGTTATACTAGCAATATGCAATAGACAGATGCTGTGAGCCTATGGCTATAAAACTGGAGTAACTATTCTGGATGCCTGCAACCCCTAAAGCTGGCTTCCATGTGTGCAGGTCTGTTCATTACATTAACTTCATAGGCTACCTGCCTTTCTCTAGTGATTCTGACAAAGGTGCAAGGAAGTAAAGCCTAAGCCTCCTAAAGCCTAAGTATTGCAATGAACTCACAGATCTGAAAACTGCTAGAGGGGGAAAAAAATCAGGGTCCAAATTCAATTAGGACTTCCAGTAAGAGTAGACCCATTGAATCAATGAGATTTACAAAAGTGTAAACTTACAATTTAGTAGTTGATTCAATGGGTATACTCTAGTTGGGACTTGTTGTTTTGTGCCTTCAAGTCATTTCCGACTTATGGCAACCCTAAGACAACCCTATCATAGGGTTTTCTTGGCAAGATTTGTTCAGAGTAGTGATTATTTAATGGCCCCAGGATCTATCTGTTGACTATTCTGCTATGCCACCCCAGATTTACTTACTGGTGGTTTAATTTCCAACACCATACTATTTACAAAAGTGAACTGGCAGTTGAATCTTTCCTCAATACTCGCAACAGAACAGCATTTTCCAGTGCCCCAGAAGGCAGTAGACTAGGGGATGTAGCTCAGGCCATAGTGTAGCAGACACCGCTCTCTTTCAGTATCTTGCTTCTACCTCTCAGCATCTGCCTCCTGAGTCAATTTCCTTACTCTGCATAATGGCTGGCCTGGCTGTATGAGTTGGGGGTATATCTGTGATGCTAACCTATTCTTTTAGCATGCAGCAGCAGCAGCTGTTTCCTCTGCATGATGGTAAGGTCTTGTAACATCTTTGTATGACTTTTCTCTCATTATAGAAATCTTGCTGTATTCATTTTGCAAGTTTTATTCAATTAAACAATCTGCATCCATTTTGATTAGTAATGTTGGACTGAAATTGTTGGACTGAAATTGTTGGACTGTGACTAACAAATCCCATTAATTTCAAAGGATTTGGTCTGGGTAAGGGTAATGTTGGATTTAGACTCTTCACTGGAGGAAGAGAGATCCAAGAAGCAATGGCCCTTGTTGTGTTTCACATGCTTCCAACACTGTTACATAAAGAGACGTATATGTTTATATGTATGGATTTTAGCATGCCTATTTAACACTAGATCATTTTTCATCCCCTGAACAGGCATCAAGCATCAATAGTGATCAGATACAGAGATATAGGATGATCTACACTTCTACTCTTTGGGATGGATAGTAGCAGGTTAAATGGGGTGGGGAAAGGGAGAAGGCTCAGGCATGGATTGTGAAAGCACCACAAAAGATTTCTCCTTTCTTCAATTCCCCTGTCCCTATGCCATTGTGTGTCCTGTACATAAGCTTCTATAAATTGCCCCCAGATGTCTCCATAATCCTGCAGCCAATCTCTGGGTTTAAAGGCAATCCTTTCACTATTATCTCTTTCACTTCTTCATCCCACTCCATTTTAGGGTTATACTTGCTCTCCCGTCTGGTTAGAGGCAACATCAGTACTCAGATTGTGTTTTATACCATTTCCATGACTTTGCAGCTGTAAAGCACTTCTGTAAATTGAAAAAAGAGGGAGGATTCAAGAGAGCTGCCACAAGATTTTTTTTTACTGCCTGAGGCACTTTCACATAAAAGGTCAAATTGAAATTTAATGTCTGCACTGGCACCTGGATAGTGTTCTCAACCAAACCCAGGGGCAGTAATTTAGGGTTGAGACAGGTTGTGGCAAAATACAACCAAAGCCCCCACAGAAGAGGGGAATGCTACATTTGGAGAGTGACCAAGGCCACTGGAGACCTAGCATGGTGTAGTGGTTTAAGGGTTGGATTATGACTCTAGAGACCAGGATTTGATTCCCCACCCAGCCGTGGAAACCTACTGGGTAATCTTGGGTGAGTCACACACTCCCAGCCCCACAAAACCCTATGATAGGGTCACCTTAGAACCATGATGGCAAACCTATGGCACACGTGCCAGAGACGGCACACGAAGCCATTTCCCCTGGCACGCGAAGGATGGGTTGGAGGAGGAAGAGGCGCGTGCCTGTTCCTCTTCTTCCCCCCTCACCCCCTTGGGCCGTCTCTGTGGAGCTGTCTCTGTGGAGGCAGAGTCCTGCCCCCAGCACTGGGTACACATGGTGTGAGAAGGCCTTTTCATTTAGGCACTCGGACCCTAAAAGGTTCTTCATCACTGCCTTAGAGTCATCAGAAATTGGAAACTACTTGAAGGCATACTAGAAGAAGAAGAAGAAGAAGAAGAAGAAGAAGAAGAAGAAGAAGAAGAAGAAGACTGTTTGATCAGATTTGGCACTTTAAGATTACCAAAATATTCCTGCTCTGAGTACTGTGGGGTTTGTAGATAACATTTTTGGATTAATTTTTTAAAACTGCCTTTTTAATTTTGGGATCTGATATTTACCATTTCAGTTGACACTACATTGCAGCCCTATATGTGCAGAGAAAAGTTACTCCACTGACCAGGCTGGCTGGGAGGTTTTTGTAGTCCAAAAAAGTAACATTCCTAACCATTATGTAGATGTCTTTTATAAATGTATCCAGTGTTATTTACTCCTAGATAGGTGAGTAGAGGAGGGCCAGTAAGGTGTTGTGATTTGAGTGTTGCACAAGGACTTTGGGAGATCCAAGTTTAAATTTCGTCTCAGCCATGTGCTGGAGCTTGTTTACATGATTAAAATCCTCCTCATGCCAACTGAATAGATTGCAATCTGGCCATGTGCAATTTAGAAGAATTTGAGCTTTTTTGCACACACCCAAAAAAACTCCATAATCTCTGCTGGAAAAGGTACCAGAGTGTTTGTGAGTATTCATGAGTATCCAATGAGGATGTGCATTATTGAACATGTGGCTGCCTGTCTACTTCACATGAATTCACATGGCTGTGCATTTTCAGCAGAGGGAGGGCAAATAGATGTGAATTTGCATAGGAAAGTGAAGACAATTAAGTGTTGATGCAAATATGTGAAAATCCTCAGCAGTTTGCATAATATGCAAACTGGGTGATTTTGGGCAAATCACACACTCTCAGCCTTAGAGAAAGGCGATGGCAAATCTCCTATGAGTAAATATTGTCAAGAAACCCCTATGATATGGTGTCATACATTGAAGTTAACTTGAAGACACATAACAACAAAAGTTAGTAGCATTAATAGCTACTGTTTCACCTTGTACTTGTGCTTGATAATGCTTTTAACAACGTTGGGATCAGTTGTCATGAAGAGCAGCATATAAAATATAAGGAAGGGAAAGAGAAAAAGAAAAAGGAAAAAATAAGGAAGTTAATAGAAATCAAGTCTGGTTCCGGCCAGGGATTAAATCAGCTACCCATGTTCTGTTTTACACATCCTTGTGCCATGTCTCCATCTGGTTTTAGTTTTGTCACCTTCTCTTATACCAGTTCAAAAGATTTGGAGAGACCCTATGAGAAAGTCCTGCCTCAAGCTTCTTAAGGACCCTGACAATGTTTTTGCAGGAAGGGGCTCAACAATTGCCAGCAGGTACGAATTACGAATTTTGCCTACTTGCAGGTACATTTTTTTTTAACAAAACAGTGAAAACATAGTAATGCTTTGCATTACTGGAAGTGACCTTAGATCCTACCCTGAGAGAAAGGTGGAGTGTAAATTCAATAAATATATAAAATAAATTACAATAACCACCATTAACAACTGAAACAGAAAACACTCTGACATCAAAACAATGGCAAGATGCCAGCCACAGATGCTGGTGAAACGTCAAAAAGAAACTCTTCTAGAACATTGCCACACAACCCGAAAAACCCACAAAAAATTATGGATGCCGGCCCTGAAAGCCTTCGACTTCACAATGGCAAAATGATTGAATAAATACATGTTACAAACCTGAGTTACTAAAAACCCCACAATTAATAACCTATTAAGTGAATGCTAGGGTGCTTGTAAGGTCTCCTACCTCATCTGTCCATCCATTTCACTACCTTAGTCGGACCTCTATATCCACAGATTCCTTATCAACGTATTCAACTATTCACAGCTTGAACATTTTAAAAAATAAATAAATAAATTCCAGACAAGCAAACCTTAATTATGCCATTTTATATAAGGGACATAATTTTACTACAACATTGTATTTAATGGGACTTGAGCATCCATGGGTTTTGATATCCACAGGGGGGTCCTGGGACCAAACCCCAGTGGATACCAAGGACACACTGTATAAAAGCAAAACATGTGGAGTTATGTTGGACAATATGGGATCACATATAGGATATTCTCAAAAGAAAACACAAAAAGATGTGTATCTAGCAAGCCTGAGGTGCAGAGAAATCAGGGGAGGGAAAATTACTTCTCTCAGCCTTTCTCATTCAATCATCCTATGAAGACTTGCAAACAAGTCCCCGATGTTGAGTTCAGTGTGGCTTACTCCCAAAGTATGTGCACAGGATAGATTTCAGTCTACTTTTATTATTCTTGGGAGGGCTCAACAGTAATAGTTGCCTTAATATTTTTTAGTGCTTGATCATTTAGTACCCTTCTGACTGATCATTCCTGAGTGGACTCAATTACATAGTAGTCTTAGTGGGTCACTTTGTTTTTTGGGAGGTGACCTAAGCCTGGTTTTAGGGAGGACTTGACCCTACTTTCCCTGGGGTCCATGTCAGAGTGACCCCATTTTCTGGGTATCATTATTTTGCCTAGGATGGAAATTCTCATAAAGAATATGCACTTATGAAGACTCATGCTACACACTCTTGTGGAAACCTCCCCATTACTACACGGAGCTGTGATACTTTTTTTTAAATGTATTTTTGGGTGCTAAATTTGAAAAACACTATAAAAATGTCATACCACACACAGGTCTTTCACAAATTTAATATTTTTTTAGTTTTCAGTTGTTACCAAGCTTTGATTTAAGTGTAGATGCTCATGTTCCAGTGTAATTTCTTTTAGTGCATTTGAATGGAATTTTTGTATTTTATATCAGTGAATTAAAGTGTTTTGAAACTTTATTAGAAGATGTTAATCCCTTTCTTACTCTTTGCAGGAGAACTGTTTGTAGGAGAATTTCATTCATATTACAACATAGAAATGTCAAAGTAAGATGTGAAAAAACTGTATGTGATGGAGCAAATCTGGGCTCATTTTTGGATTTAGAATGCCACATTTTTGTAGGACTGTGTTACTGGCTTTGCTTTTTAACTGTAAACTGATAAATGTCTCTGTGGCCTTCAACCAATTAACAAAGCAAATTAAAAATTAAACTTATCTTGTGGGACTCTGTTTCAATTGAAGTCGAATACCAGATCCTATTTTTACATGTATTCAAACAGTTCCTAAAGACATGCCTTTTCTTCTTATTTTGGTTCTAGAGCAGGGAGTTCATTGACTGGCACCGTGTATATTTCAAGTCTCCATTTCATTCTTTTAATCATTGTATTTATTACCATAATTTTAATCATGTTTGATGGTTTATATCTTATTACCTGCTATCCTAGGAGGGTTCAAATGAAGGGTGGACAACAGGTGGGCCTCCAGATGTTGTGGACTGGAAGTTTTATAATCTGTTGGCTAGGGCTAATGGGAGCTGCAGTTCAACAACATCTGGAGAGCAACCCATTCTCCATTCTTGGTTTGCCCTAAAAACAATTTGAAAGTCTTATAAACCCTGCAGAGCTCTTGTCACTATTTTGTTACTATTTTGGACTACAACTCCCATAATCGCCCTGCCAGCATGGCTAATGATTACTTTTACTTATGGAAATATCCATTCTTAGAGGGGTTTAGGGTTGCTGGTTTTTTGTGTGCATCAAATCTGACATTCCTTTCTTTTACACCACGGTTCCATTTAGGAACTAAAGTCTAGTTGCTAATGTTCTGTTCCAATTAAAATTCAATGTATTGAATACACTTAAATACATCCATGCATTAACACATTGTCATCTACCCATGAAAGGCCAAATAAAAATATAATTAATTAAGAACCAGTATTACAATAGTGGAATTCAATATAGTTTTGCAGGAACAGATAACAATAGTTTGTCAGAAACACACCAACACATACATTCACAGATGACCCATCAATTTTAGGACACTTAAAATCCACATATTTTATCTACCCTGTGGCCATGCTGCAAGGGGAACTGTAATAATAATAAAAGGATACTTTTCCTGAGTTCTGGCCTAAAGATCGAGGAACCTTCTAGGTCAATTTTGAAGGTGCCTTCTCTGTCCCTCACTGGTGTACAAGTTACAGTCACAAACTGAACAAAATTTGCCCATCTTTTTCTGTCTTTAATACTCATTCCAGAAACTGTGAGTTCATCTTGCCTCAGGATAAGATTGGAGTGATTCCATGTTCTGTGCTGGGCAGTGTGAGTTTATGAATGTATTTCTCCAGAGTGAGCTAGCTTGAAAGATTTTGTAGCAGTATCATGACTCCCATCTTTGATTTTGTTTGTATGTTTGACTCTTTCTACATAAAATGATGTTTGCATTTTATAAATATATATCTTTCTACATAAAATGATATTTCCATAGAAGAAACACCCACCATTTAAAAATGTTGGTTTCTCTGGAAATTAACATTATGCATTTAAAGGGGGCTAGTGTTTTCATGTCTGGCTATCTCAAACAGACCCCTTTTATGTGTGCGTGCTCATTCCCTCTCATAAAAAGGACATGGGACTGCTGGATTCAGACATATTTGGGGCTGGTTTTGAAGGAAGCTCATCTGCATGTCCATCGGCAGAGAAGTATTTCAGGATACATGAAAGGACCAGCCTCACCATTAGACAGAATGAGGCAAGGACATCAACAACAGAAGTTTGGCAGAGGAGCAGAAATGACAGCTTCTTGGTGGCCTCTCCATTCTTCTCTGTTGGTTGTGTGTGACATGCCACCTATTCCTCTCATGCAAATGCAAAGATGTATTCAGCTGGCTATTCAGCATTTGTCATCATTTGGGTGTGGAATGGGGCAGAGGGTCCTTTTGTCCTTTGCCTCAGGCACACAGTGTGTTGGGTTGCTCATACCCTACTTTGTGACAGATCTGAAGTTTAGGCTTAGGGAGCAAAACATTTAGGCATGCTGGTAGGTACAGGGAGTTCTTTGCAGTGCGTTCAGCATGCCAGCAAACCTTTCCGTTCTCCTCAGTCTGGAAACAAACCAGATGTCCCATTTTCAAAAATAATGAAAATTAAATTTCCATCCATTTTCTCTCCTTTCAGCCTGTTAAGTTGGCAAGACAACTGATAGCTGTTCTGTTGCCTAGTGCCATGGAACAGCATGGTTGGGAGAGACCAACATTTCAACTCTCTGCTTCTTCAATTACAAGGAGGAAATACTCATACATTAGACCTCAATGTCTCACTTCCACACACCACTTCTCTCTTCTAAAGCAGAAGCTACCCTATTTTGTCTCCATAATATCCTGGGACTGGGTTAATAGCATAGCTTGGAAGCAGTGGTGATTTTTTAAAAAAATATTAAGTACAAAGAAACAAAAAAGAAGCAAGGGGAGTACATGGGATATGAATATGATAGTAATATTGATTTATGGAAGCTGACCATATACTCAAAAATATAATGTATTGATGTTGATCTCTCTAATATACACATGCAAGTATAGCTAAAGCAGTGAGATCTTCTGACCACTGAACAGTGGATGATTAATGTTTGTCTTTCCAATCTTGGAATGTAAGTCTTTTAGCAACAATAGAAACATGTACGTTCCATGTATGTTGATTATCAGTTACATTCCAGGTAGCAGAGATATTTAGAAGTACAAATGCATCTACTAATGTCCAAGACTACTGTAATACAAAATTCATGTGTTGGAATACATCTAACTAAAATGGGTAACCAGTGAGCATTCTTATGTCATAAGGAAGTATTATCTGTATGACATTGCCAAAACTTTAGCTAAGAATCTGGTCCAAGTTTTAGTCAAACTTTGAAAGAAAAGATTGTGAACCCATTTTGACATCCTCTGGGGTGTCACCTAGTGTGTTCTGACCCCCCGCCCTGCACCCCCATAGTGATGCCACTGGATGTATTTAGGTAGTGAAAACCATCTAGGCTGCCTTGAGAGCTCCTTAAAGGTCGGATATAAGAGTAAATGTATATCATACCTGTGGGTTGACTGCAGAATGAGTTGTTGTTGTTGTTGTTGTTGTTGTATGCCTTCAAATCATTCCCAACTTATGGCAACCCTATCACGGGATTTGATACAAACTGTTTTTTATCAGAATGAGTAAGAAAAAAATAATGGGGAAAGGGGAATACACAGGAAGATGCCTTATACAAAACCAGTCCATTGTTAGCCCTGACTGACAGCAACCCTCCATGATTTCTTTCAGAAAAAATTATTTCGTAATCCTACATAGAGATGCCTTCTATTCACAGTGGTCTCCATCCAAATACTAATCTATGTTGATACTACTTAACAGCAAAAAAATCAGATGAGACTGGATATGTTCAGAGAAGTATGGTAGTTTGTGGCATAAGCAAACACCTCTTTAAGTGGAAATGATAAACCATTTAAAGTTACTTTCTGCTCTATACTTTGAACTTTCCAATTTAAAATATAGCCATGAGGCTGGTTATATGCATAGCTGTTTGGGATGGTGTTTATTTTGTCATCATTAGGCATCCGCTTCCAGATAGTTTTGGGATTAGACCATCTGAAGGATGAATGAACTGAATTAATGGTTAAAAAGTGACAAATCCAAAATGTTGATGTCACCTTGCTAGACACGATTCTGTTTTTATCTTTTGGAGGCGGGGTGTAAAAGAATGCCAACGAAAGAGAATAGAGGAGGAAAACAGGGAAAAATGGATGACGGCCAATCAGAGAAACATGTTGACCATAACAGTTTATAAAGAACATCCTCTTGCTTTACCTGATGTTATTGAACTGAATTTTCCTTCTTCATATCTCCCTCTCCCCAATTCATTAGTCATGGGGTACAACCACCACTGAAGAAAGAATTATTGGCCCCAGTAATTAACTATTTAGTGGGTCGGGGGGTAACTGTTACATAGAAGTAATTATAAAATAGTGTCCAACACAAAAAAAAATTAGCCAAAACAAAAATACTGTCCAAAACAAAAACAAAAGAAGCCTACAAACAAACTGATAAAAGACTCTTGGATCAGAAATGCCATTATAGAAAGCAAAGGCAGCCAAGTTGGTGATAAGAAAAATTCCAGTTTCCAAATCAGAGGAATATTTTTACTGAGCCAACAAAAATGTCATAGTTATTTTTGTGCAGCCTTCCATATTATCAAGCACTCTTCATCAGGCTAGATAGTAAACAAGGGTGGGACAGGGGAAGAAGCTAGATGTTGAAGAAACCATGGGATCTGCATTTAGTTACGGCCTTACAATGGAATGTGGCAGGAGGCAGTAAATGCTCAAATGAGGCTCCATTTAACCTCACAAAGAGTTGTACAACATTCTGCAACATTTCCGTTGCCCCAATAAAGGTAGTTGCCCAAGCATATTTCATTATGGATTGGGATGGGGAACTTCTGGTCCTCCAGATGTATCTTGACTCTATCTCCCATTAGCCTCATCTAGCGTGGCAAATGGTCAAGGATGATGGGAATTAATGCTCAAAGATGATAGGAGTTATAGTCAAACATCATCTCGAAGGCCAGCAGTATAGTCTATAATACTGTAATGGTTCTTCCCCCAGAAGCCCACCCAAGCACCTCATAGAGATCCAAAACCCACAGATCAAGATCCCCTGGTCTACCATAATTACACTGTGTAATTTAAGATTCAGAAGGCAAAAGAAGAATAGAAAAAAAGAAAAGGAAGTACAGTTTTATCCAGAAATATGACATGTATGATACTTTATCAGGAGAAACATTTGGGGTCACATGAATTTAGTTACATTCCAGTTCTTTAATATCTGTAGTACGTAAGATATAAAGACTACCTTTCCTCATTGACTTCAATGGGATCAGGAGGGATCAGGAATTTGTGCAAGCTCCAGTTTTGTGACCACCCCCCAGTTTCCTGGGTTGCCAAATTTTAAAACAGCTGAATGTCTCCAATTGTGTCAGCTTCACTTAAAGGATTGGAGAATTGTGTAGTTAAGGGAAGCTCATGAGATGCTGGGTAACTTATTTAACTTCCACCTGTGTATACCAGTAGAGAGGAGGCCTCCAAGTTTGGGTGAATTAAGAAGGTTTTTATTCAGAAATATGCAAGAGTGCAATCAAACACATAACAATAATTCAGACAGACACACCACAGAGTTAACCAAAGCAGAGATATGGAAAGAGGATAGCAGATTTTTAGGGTTGTAGAGAGGGCAATATTTACCTGTCCTGGAGAGGTGACCATGGAAAGTGGGATGTGGCTCAGAGTGGGCTCTTGAGGGAGACACAGTGATTAGAAGAGCGTCTCTGGGCATACTGTGCTCTCTGTGCTTGGAGAGGCTAGGTCTGGTGACTGATATATATACCTGAGATCCTAGCCTCAAGGGTGCTAAGTGCTATCTTGCAATGTAATAAAGATCTGATGGCTTTCCCATAGAATTGACAATGAGATTCAGAACCAGTGCATGGCTTTAACTTCGGAGCAACAATTGGAATTATGACAACCCTGGGGTAGATGAAAAGGGAAGTTGGATGGGAACATAACAGGGGTTAGGTAGGAAGCATTGGCTTACTCCCTTAGTGCAATGAGACCTCCTTTGTCTCTTGCTGCAAGAGGATAAGCAGAGAGCCTGGGGGGAGAGTGATCCACAAACCCATTCAGCCTTTGTCTTGGTGTTACCAGGGTCATTCACATGTCTTCTCTGTATCCTTCTCATGGGAAATTCATCTGGTGTTCCAAAGGACACAGTGATTTCCTAAGAACATGCCTGGCCCCAGATATGAAAATATAGAGGCCCCAAATATAATGCAGGGTGTGCAGGGTGTACTAACAGGCCAACCTAAATATCACAAAATAGTGATATTTATGATCGGGGTGGGCAATATATGACCCAGAGATTGCATAAAGTTGGTCCTGTTTTTTTTTTCCCAACCTTTGCAGAATATGCCACTGTACTGTGGCAGTGTGTGATGATGGGAAAAAAGGCCATAATTTGCCTTTAAAATAAGATACATGTGAAGTTGTGCACCCTGTTTTAAAACAAAATTGTATCTATGTATTACTGATGCCATGTTGCTGGTGTACAGTGTCATATTGATTGGAGATGTACCATCAGTGGATGCAGAATACAATCTGGCCTCCCACCCATGGAAATTCCCCACTCATGGGCTAAATAGTGTACAAAGCAATGGTAGGGCCCAGAGGGGTTTATATTGAAGCCATGGCATCTGTCTCCTATTGTTAGTTGCCACTAGAGTAGACCCATTGAATCAATGGGATTTACCTCTGTCGTGATTTACCATTCAACAGTTGATTCAATGGATCTATTCTAGTTTTGGTTCACTAATCAGATTCAGGCCCAAATGATTACTTACAGCCATCAGGTGGAATGAAGCAAGACCTAAGAGACATTCAAATGAATCTCTTCTAGGTATGATGATACGTCAATGTGATATAGTAGTTTAAGCATTGGACTATGACTCTGGAGACTAGGGTTTGAATCCCCACTTGGCCATGGAAACCCACTGGGTGACCTTTGGCAAGTCACACTCTCTCAGCCTCAGAGGAACATAAAGACAAATTCCTTGAACAAATCTTGCCAAGAAAAGCCATGACAGGTTCACCTTAGGGTTGCAATAAGTTGGAAATGACTTGAAAGCACATAACAACCATACCAACAAATACTGTGATGACTTCAGGTTACATGTAGAACTAGATAGAGGACTGCTGGGATGAAAGACCAAATAGAGTGGTTGCACTACCATTTTTTAAAGAAAACAAAAATCTCCTGTTACCTGGACTTACTATTTATGTTTGTAGCTGTCCAAAATAGGTAGACAACATACATGTGTAATACATACAGTACATATATTAAGTCCAGTTAGGGGAATTCAGTTTGCAATCCTATCAATACTTGTCTGAAAGTAAATCGTTATGAACTCATTAGGACTTATTTCAGAGTATCCACAGGATTACACTATTACTGTTTTAAACTGTCAAGCTAAACAAAGGGAAAAATTGGCCATCTATTTAAAAATGTTGAATGTATACTTATTAATTTATTATGGCCAATTCATTCAGAAGCAAAAGTTTTGAAGAGCTGTTGTGTTTCAAGTGCTGCTATTCTCAGCCACAAGAGCCTCAATTGTTATCCATTTCTACAGATGCTGTCTATAAACTGGGTTGTTTCTTAGCATATACTTGGTGCTCATTAAGTACCAATACCTCTAAACGGGGGAGAGTTTCTGAATCCAAAAAGAATAAACTATGTTGGAAGAAACCTTTTTCTTAAAAACACAGTGGGGAGATTTATATCAGTTCTGAATTGGTGGAAATGATAGATACATAGCAGCTCTCTCTCTCTCTCTCCCCAGGACTAAGGACATTTATAGCAGGCAGAAATACAGACTGCCAGAAATAATGCAGTTTGAGTCCACTTTAACTGCCCTGACTCAGAGACAGGGAATCATGGGAACTGTAGTTTATTGTCACAGAGCTCTCTGACATAGAAGGCTCATTCTCAGAAAAAACTACAGTTCCCATGATTCCCTAGCACTGAGCCAGGGCAGTTAAAGTGGACTCAAGCTGCATTATTTCTGGCAGTCTGTAAAGGCTCAAAGTTAGAAAACTGAACAATTAAGCTTTTTCTCATGCCATGGTTCCTATTCTGTTGATTTGCAGTGTAGACTAAACTGCTACCTCTTGCTTGGTTTGGATTATCCAGTGCCTCTGTAAGAGAAATGTAAGAAGATATGGTTCTCCAGTAGTTCATCTATTGGGATTGCTAGGTGAGAATTCTTTCTTTCTCTTTGGGGTGTGGGAAACACTGAAGGACCATATTTTCTCTGACCCAAATAAAATTGCACATGTGCATAAACATTCAGTAGTGAGGACGATAAATTAAATAGTCATAATCAGTTTATAACTACTCTAAGTCATTTTATTAATATGAAAACAATGCACAAGTCACAGCACTGGTACACAGGAAATGTTTAGATCAGCCTACAGGAAATGTTTACAGTATATCCCCCCCCCCCGCAAAAAAAGTCCTTGTTTATATTGTAAACGTTTCTATGGGATGTGCAAATATATGCTGAAAAATGGAGGCAAGGGAATCATAAGCAATCTGTAATATAGCAAAGCCTTCTTACTGTTTATTAGTAAGGAAACTGCCACCTAACAACAATGGACCCCATGCTGTTCAGAACAAAGCCACTTGCATTAGATTTTTCATTTTGTTTTTCCCACTGGCTTCCTTCAGGAAGTTATTGGGAGCAGTTTGTATATAGCACATAAAGATCTGATTCAAATCAATTTAACAGGTAAATGAGGAAAATTATTTTGCAGATGGTGGGAAAGAAAACAGGAAGTTTCCCAAGTCAGCAGTATTTAAGATGCTTTCCATGCTACCTAGCTTTGCTACCTAGCTTTGCTATACCTAGCTTTGCTATAAATTGCTATAAATTGCTATAGCTTTGCTATAAATTAGAACAAACTATATTTCCCCAGAACTTAAAATACACTTTTTTTTTGGAGTACAACTCTGAGAATCTCCCAACCAACATGGCCACTGGTGTTACATCCAAATAAATAATTCTTCAGATTTTTGATTTTTTTCCTAACCCCCCCCCCCCATGTTTATGTTTGTTGCTCTTGAAAAACAAGTTCATGAAGGAAAAGAAAACCTGATGCTTCAAAAGAAGCTACATTCTAGCAAATTATTGTGCTTGATTTATTTTACTTATGGAATTACACATCCTTACAAGGGTTTGGTTTTTGCATGTGTCAAATCTATTACTTTCCTGTGTTGTCCACAAGTGAAAGGTGCTGGTTAGGAGCCAAAACCTGGCTGCTATTGTTTTGTTCCAATTAAAATTAACATTATTATATACAATTGAAAACTTTCATGCTTGTAGGATACATCATTATCTCCCTTTGAATGATTAAATTAAAACAATCTTTTAAAAAAATCATTAAATTCTCAATGGTTTTACATGGACAGATAACAAAGATTTGTCAGAAACACACTAACAGATACACTCACTGGAAATCTGCCAATTTCAGAATGTTCAAAATTCACATACTTCCTCAAGATAACTGGGAGATTCTCGAAAGTATTGCCCAAAGGATACTTCTCTACCCTTTATGGGGGATTATAATGACTTGTGTGAAAATAACAATATTTTAAAAGCATGTTTACTCAAAAACAAACCCTAACATAATCAATGGGATTTACTCCTGATTAAGTTGTGTTGAGAACTGAAGCCCCACAATGATGAACTACATATGGATGAAGACCATTAATTCATTATGAACAGGCCACACAGCAGACTCCAGTACATTTTAATGGCTAAATAGCTTTGCAGTAATTTTTCAGGGAAACTACGCAATTCAAGGGTATGCACTGTATGGCTTGCAGCCTGTCATTTTAATGCCTTTTCCAACTTCCACTGCACAAACAACAGTAATTCCAATGCTTTCTAGCAGCATTTGCTTTATAACATGGGAACTGCCTACAACCCTACCTAGCAATAGTGTTTGCATGTCAGAGAGGTAGACATGATATTTGTTCAATGACACAATCTTGCCATTCAAATGTGACTTTAACATTTATTACTGGAAGTTGTCCCTCTGATCTTTTTCTGTGCTTTCTGCCAGTTGTCCCCAAAGAGGTATTGGGGACATCAAGTAGACTTGACTGGTAGGATGATATCTACAGGCTATACAGTAGCTCTTCCTGATGTATTTCCACAACTTGGAAAAGTTATTTCTTGGACTGTCAGAATCTCCAGGTGAGCATGGCTAGTGAAGGTTGTGGGAAATTTAGTCCAAAAAGCAATTTAGCCAAGTTTCCCCCCCCCGCCCCCTAGTATTTCCTTAGTTAAAGGCCTTGCTTTGAACCTCTGCAGCAGTTTTTTGATACCATCCTCTCTCTCTAAAATAGGGATTATGGCTCCAATTTTCCATGTTACTATATACTTGTTTAATATTCTAATTCTAATATTTTAATTCTAAGCTAACAGTTGGTAACTTCAAAGGCAAAGGACAGACAAAAGAAAAACAGACGCAGCTCAGAGTAGTGGTGAGAGTATTGCTAGGACTGGAGATGCCTGAATGCTGGACTAGGAAGATCTGTGTTGAGCTCCTTATTGAAAGACGATGCTCACTGGTTGATCAGAGACTGATCTTTATTGGTTAGCCCATCCTACTTCACAGGGTTGTTGTGAGGGCAATTGGGATTATACAAGGACCATATAGAGCTCTGTTTTTCTAGCAGCATTAAGTTTGTGCCAAATGATGGGGAACTGAGGAATGTGGGGACCAGTCCATTCTAGACAGAGTTTAAGTATATTTTATGCTACTTCAATCTGTTCACAGCCTACTGGGTCCAGGCAGCTAATGAAACAAAGAAAAATAATGGATGGAGAGCAAGATCAAAGTACAGAACTGTTTTTCTTACTGGGAACTGTTGCTTCTGTGTGAGTGGCCTTGGTAGACAGATTGTATAATTAATTCATTGAACAAATAGCAGTGGCTCAAGGGTGGCACTCAGCTATTAAACTCACTGGGTGCCTTGGGACGGCCAGTCCTCTTAACCTAATCTACCTCAAAGGGTTTTAAAGAAATGCTGAAGTGAAGGTACGGAAATTGTATTTGAAACAGCCAGAAGTTTAAAAAACCTGCACTATTAGGATATATCAAGTCCTACAAAGGTCCCCAAAATCCATGGATCTTTGGAAAAGGATTTTTGACAACAATGCAGTTGTACTCAATTTCAGTGCACAAAGGTGCTTGTTATATGGTTTCATGGGATAAAGAAACAAGCTTCTGCTCACATACCATCTTTGCATTTTTAACATAATTACTGTAACTAAGATCAAGCTTCTCTGTCTTTCTTTTGCCCCTAGAATGCTCAAGGAGATGAGGGAGGCCACTACTTGAACAAAATCTGAGAAGTTCTTTCTTGGAAAGAGGATGTCACTCATTAGTCCAGGCTGGATGAGATGGATGTCAGTTCAGTTGTTCTTCAGGAGATGCTACAAGTGGACGGTCAGTCTTCCAGTTAAAGCCAATGTTAGACTCTGTATTTGGCTTTGCCATGGTTATTGATAACACATAGGTGCTGAAACAATATAAGTGTCATATCATCACTCATGAAAGTATTTATGCAACCACATTATGCACTACAGTAATAAAAGGTGTGCTGGCTTGTGTAAATCCTCCTACCTAATAATGATAATAATAATAAATTTTATTTGTAGCCCGCCCCTCTGCAAGGCAATCGGGGCGGGGAACAGCAACATTTAAAACATACCTCATAACATAGATCATTTTGTGCCCTTAAAAAAATGAAATGATGGAAACAGAAGTAGCCTATAATGAGTGAGGCCACTCGTTTATCTAACTCAGTACTATCCACACTGACTGATTGACATGAACTCTGTAGTGTTTCAGACTGAAGTCATTCTCAGCCCCACCTGGAGATGCCAGGGATGGCAAAGACAGAAGGGAGAAACTAACAAGATATTGAGATATGGTATGTTAACTATATATCCCAAACAAATGAAACCACCACTTAAACATGATACTGAATTATATTTTACAATGACACCATGTAGCTAACAGTAAAAACCATCAAATACCCATACAAAATACCAAATAAAACAGAGCATCTCAAGTAAAGTCCAAATGTTATCCAAGTCCTTTTGGCCTCTACTGCAGAAAACAGGTAGTTGTAAATAGAGGCTAGTGGAATAAATTCACAGATCGTAAGTAATGTTCTCTTTAGTCTTCATAGTAAGGTTGTTATATCAATGATGAATAACAAAGCAATCAACAAATAAATGAATACTGTGTAAGAAATATACGGTAATTCTGGTAGCGAATGCTTCTGATAGTAAAGAAAAACATTCTGGTAGCACAATCTTTCTGGTGGCAAAGCAACTACCCAAGCATTGGCTACCAGAATTATTTTTTTCCCACAGTATTCATTTATTTTCTACTTGCTTGTTACTCATCACTGATATAACAACCTTACTGTGAAGATTAAAGAGAACATTACTTACCATCTGTGAAATTTATTCCACCAGCCTCCATTTACAACTACCTGCTTTCTGAAGCAGAGGCCAGAAGGACTTGGGATCACATTTGGACTTTAACTGAAAAACTCTGTTTATTTTGTATTTTGTATGGGTATTTGATGGTTTTTCACTGTTAGCTACATGGTGTCATTGTAAAATATAATTCAGTATCATGTTTAAGTGGTGTGGTTTCATTTGTTTGGGATACAGTATATCGTATTTAATTAACATACCATATCTCAGTACCTTGTTAAGTTTTTCCCTTCTATCTTTGGTATTGTGAAACCTTCCTGTTGTGGATGCCAGGGAAGGAACATAAAATAAATAAAATCAAATAAATAAAAATCAACGAGGCCTTTAACACACAAAGCATAAGCTCAACCACTAAGCTATAGCCTCCCACTCTGTTGTCATCCTGATTCAGAAACACCACCTTTAAACTTGTTGGGCTGCAGTAGCTCAAACAGTTACATAAAACAGACCTGGTTAGGCTGTCAGAGTTAAACGGAAAGTTTGGAGAAATTATATTTTGGGCTACACATAACTTCTCATCCAGCATGGCTAAGGGCCAAGCTGATTGAGAGATTTTGGTAGTTCAAAAAAAGTAACTTTTCCAAGTTCTGAGTAGATCATAGAGCCAACTGATAGGCTGTGTGTTAGCATGCACATGCGTGTGTTTAGGCAGTCACATATTTTAAATCACTAAAGAGACTACAGAAGTTATTAGTGTTACGAACACTAAGCAGGAACAAAATTGAGATCAACTGGGTTACCATGTTATTAAAACAAATTTCTTCAGCACCCAATGGGTGGAAGATACTTACATTTAGATCTCTAAAGTATTCATTGTAGTCTAAGGCATAGCCCACCACAAATAAATTTGGAATTTCAAATCCATAATCTAGGAAAACAAAAACAAAGAAAGGATATATTGTTAAAAATACAGTGGTATTTTCTTTTTGTACTTGTTCACTGACCTGTAAAAAGTATACAATAGCAAAGTCCGAGTGACTGCTAGTTCAGGGCTCTTACATGGGAATGTTTTATAATGGCTGAAGCAAAGTGTCTGATCTCTGAAATTAGAGTTGTCTAGATGTGTCCAATTAGATCATATATTATACCACAATTCTGCCCAAAGGGAATCCTGATGGCCTATTGACATATTAAAGGGGGAAAAATCTAGCCCTAAGTAATTCTGCTATTCTTACCCAAACACAGAGTTGGGGGAGTTAACTCTCCAATGAGTTTACCAACAGCTTGGAGCAACTGTCCTGGTAAGTACCAGATTGCATCACAGATTTTGCATTTGGCTGCAGCTGACACCCAGTTGGACAATGTTCCTTCCTGAAGCCACTGTGAAGCTGCAATATGGCTTAATCCTCTTGAGCAAAATGCTGACAGCATTTTGTAGCTGATGGCAAGAAACACCTTTTAAAATGCATCTGCCATACAAGTTTAAGCTGATTTGAAGCTGTAATAAACAGAGCTTAGAAATATTACTTTTTTGAACTATAACTCCCCAAATTCCCCAGCCAGCATGACAAACTCACAGAGTTATAGTCCAAATAAATAATTAAATAATGTTTTCAAACTGCCAGTAGCTGTCACACGTTAACTCCAAACAATCTTGGGACATGTGGATTTGTGAGGATTGTTAGACATAACACACAAGGTCTGGCATCCAGTTAGTGACATACAGTCAGTCCTCTGTTTTCATGGGGGATCTGCCCCCCCCCTGCAAAAACAGAGATTTGGCAATATTCAAGTCCCATAGGCTTAAATGGGGTGCGCCCACGGGGGCGCGCCCCACTAATTTTCACAGAGGTTGCCCCTCTGAGAATATGCAAAACTGTGGGATGTAAGTCCACGAGAAAGGAGTGGTGACTGTATACATTCGTAAACCATGCCTTACATGTGGGTCCAAAAAGTCACCATTGCACAATGGATATATTCTGTGGACAGCAGGAAAAGCAGGGTTGCGCAGACAACATGTTCCTTTGTGCCGTGCCTTTACATGTTGTGAATGAGCATTGTGTATTGGGGTTGCATATTGTATGCTGTGCATTACAGTTGTGCCTCGTATATTGTGCATTGTAGTCGTGCACTGTGCATTGTAAATTACACATTACATTATGGCACCATTGCAGATATTTGTGCTACAATAAGGGGATGTTGGATAGCAACCAGAGTTATAGTTCTTAAATATACTGCCACAAATGTCAAGGGTGAGATCCTTGACAATGAAACTAGTCTGAAATTTTAAAATTTGTAGTGTGGACATGTGTTAATCAGTCCCAGATATTTCTCTTAAAAAATGCTAATGCAATTGAGACACAAAGGAAGGGACTGTTTATTTAAGTAGGGCATTCTTATCCAGGTGGCAGTTTCATTGTGTAAATGCCATTTGAACAACACCCTTGTGACTGGACCTGTTGCATCTTGCCTAGTGACCGAAGGCAGGACAATGGAACACTTTAGTTACTTCCTAGCCGTGAAATGAAGAGAATCTGCATGAGAATACTTACAGTCAGGTCTGTACCCATCAGGTTGAGATGTTCTTTTCAGCAGCAAACTATTATTAAATAAAGAACAAAGTGTTTTATGCTTTTAAAAAAACTGGACTTGTTCAAATAACCCATCTTCTTGGCTTTGTTAAATGTATATTTTTCTTCCTCTCTCCTAATGCCTCCAGGCCTGTACAACTTGTGGCCTGCCAAGTTGAACTCAGAGAATGGAAAAGTTGCTTCCATAAACTTTAGTGTCCAGAATCACTCAGCTAGCATAGGCAAAGTGATGCAAGTTGGGAGTCCAAAAAAGTAACTTTTTCCAACTCTGCTTCAATCACTGCCTACCAGCAATTTATTGGTGCCTGCTAGGCATCTCGGAACAGAGGAAGTTGCTTTCTCTGATCACATTGTTCATCCATCAGTATTGTTGACTCTGGCAGCAGGTTTCTAAGGTTCAAAGGTAGAGAAAAGTCTTTCCCAACATCTGTTAACTCATCCATTGAACTGGAGAGGCTCAGGTTCAAATCTAGGACCACTGGCATGCCAATTAGCTCTACACTTTGCGATGATCCTGGCTTGAAAACCATGCTTCTTTCCTGAATATTCTCATAAAGGTAGCAAAAACAGGAGACATGCTGAACTCCTACTACAAGGATTAGGATCCTTTGGTTTCTAGCTTCCAAAAATTACAGCCAGCACAATCAAGGGCAAAGGATTATAGGAACTTTAAAAAATCTGGAAAGCCAAAGTTTGCCATGTGCTTTAATGTAGGGGCTGGAATTGCAGAACCCACCTCCTATGTAACACTTAGAGCCCTCCAAGCATGCTCCCTGCATCACTCTAAAAAAATTTTCCTGACAGAAGTTGAGAGTGACAACTCCAATTGCTTCCTGAGATTGCAATTTTCCTTTTAAATACTGTTGCACACATGCGCGCACGCATGCACATGTGCACACACACACACTCTTTGGGTTCAAAATAGTATTTTTGTTTAAGAAAATATGTAAAAGTTCTGCCCAAAGGGTGGAAAATCATGGAAGTGAGGCTTCCATACCTTCTGTGGATGTCACTAAGGGATTATGGGAGCTGAACATGGCGTGGGTGGGTTTAGAGTTTTCCCATCTCTGATCTAGTGGATCACCATACATGACTGGTGAGTTCTGTTCAGCTGAGGCCATGTTCCCTGCCTACTTTGTTTTTAACTTTCTTCCACTCATCCCTTTCAACAAAAAGGGTCAATGGCTCTATTGTTCCTCCATTTGCCATCTGAGATGACTGAAGAGTCACCAAATTGGGGGGTGGAGTGGAGGGCGGTAACCCAGAAGGATTTCCTTTCTTTTCTGCTTCCATTCTTAGCAGCTGAAGAATCAGTTGCCTCTGGATTTCTCCCATGCAACAAGCAGATGTTAATCAAGCTGAACTGCGGTGTCTACAAGAAAACTTAATACCAGATTTGAATCTTATGCAGATTCACTTGGAAATAAGCCCCCAAAGTTGTGACTTGCTTCTAAGCAAACACGTGCAGGATTGTACTGCACTTCCACTTTCCCACTCCAACCTAAGCATCACTTCTACTTTTTGTCTGTTGAAGAAAGCATAATTTTGGTTAGTTGAAATATTTTATTATTTGTTACATTCCTCTCCTACAATGAGCTCAAATGGTGTACATAGCTCTGCAGTGTATCTTCATAAAAACAACCCAGTGAGATCCATCAGGCTGGAAGAGAGTGGCTGATCCAAAGGTCAAAATCTCATACACTTTCAGCATAGTATAAATATACACCACCATAGTTATGCTGGATCCCATGGTTGTGCAACCAATTACACAAGCACCAGGACCTGGTGTAGATTAGTTTCCCACCCACCAAGTCAGAGTGAGTGAGAGGGCCACCTGTGTGTTTGTAAACAACTAGCTGCACTTATGCACTTATGCAACCTCTACAAAACTGCTTAGGCAGATTTATACTAGTGTAGTGACCCAACTGGATTCTCCTCCAGGGCTCAAGGTGGACTAGAAACTGGCTCTAACCACTGGCTCACATGGCAGTGCCTTGCGTTGAATCAGACCACTAGTTCATTCAATCTACCTGGAATGATAGGATAGGCCTCTAATATTTCTGACAGAGAGCAATGCCTCTTGAGCTGATCTTGGAAATACTCCTTTTTTGAATTACAACTTCCAGAATCTGCTAACCAACATGGCCATGGGAATTGTAGTATAAAAAATAACTGTTCACAGCTCTGCTAATTAAATTCTTTTAACTGAAGGATCCAGGAACTGAAAATAAATGCATAGCTTATTCTTAATCCTTTGTTTATATTCTTTTCCCAAACAGTACACTTACCTTGCCACCTTAACCATTCTGGGCTTGCACTTTTCGATATTATTGAGAAGAGCTCTCATCGTCTTTCCAGTTCCAATGATATCCTTTGAAAGGCATGGGAAAAAGCAAAGAAGAAAAGTAAGCAAAGAAGTGAGAAAGTTCTACAACATTAGTACCATTCCATTATTTGGACCTCTGAGGAAAGTGGTTGCTTCCATTCCTTTTCAATGTCAGTTTTAAAAAGCCAGCAACAATAATGTTACATCTACCAGAACCCGGAAAATAAGTTTTGTTCTTTGAAAGACAAACAGAGAACACTTACCTTCAGTTGAAATTAATTCAAGTCAAGCTTAACATAAAAAACATCATGGTCTGTTTGCCAAAGTTAATCAGCCAACATTTATAAAGTAATACAAGCCATCTATATGAATCTGTCCTTGGGACCAGAGCTTTAAGAGGTCATTGTTTAGGACTAAGACTATGTAGCCAGTTAATTTCCCAAGCTTTGAGACTAACAATAACAACAACAACAACAACAACAACAACGATGATGATGATGATAATAGGGACTTACCTCCACAATTAATACATTCTGAAATGATTTTTTTTAAAGAAAAAAGAGAGAAAGAAATTTAGTTAGACAGAACACAATGAATTCATAGTAATGATACACAATAGTAGAATGTGAGCCCCTTAACTCTTCTTTAAGTCTTCTCCACCTTCCCAATGGTTTGTGGGATAAGGAGGGCCAGAAAGCCCTTGTTCTAGGTAGCGTCCTATACCATCCTGCCTGAAAAACAGTAACGCGAGATACAGGGAGGGGGCACTTTCATGTTTTTGCCATATCATTTGAAGTGCTAGATCAGACCTGTATTATACTGTGATGGAGTGTATTCTCGTATAGGGGAAGACATGCTGAAGGTCCCAGCTTCACTTCTGGCATTTCCATTTAAAAATACCCTAGACAGCAGGGATAGGGAAATCCTTAGTTCAACAGATCTGTTGCTTGATAGAAGAGATGGTACAGCAGTCTGGCTCAGTATAAACAATTTAACATGTAGGGCCAGGGTGAAAATGGGTTGATTGTTTTTATTTTACATTTAGATCAGTCGCCAGAAAAGCAAGGGATGCCACTGTACCCCTTTCTTGGGGTTATGTTTTTGTTGCAACCCAAGGCTTGGAAGAACAGACAACATATTACACTGACTCCTGAAAGATTCTAGGCTCTGGACCAGGATCAGAAAAATAGGGTGCTCTCTCCATGCCCCCCCCCCAACCACCACGAAGCCTGCTTCACCAACTCAGTGCTCTCCAACTAAGCTGAGCTTATTAAAATTACTGTTTGGCCTACAACTCCCTGAATTCCTCTACCAACTTAATTTGCAAACCTTTGGGTTTTGCATATTACAGTTTGGCAAATTTATTTTTTGGGACTGTAACATCCCAAGAGGATTCTATGAGCTTTGCAGCAAAGTTCCAGAATAGTGCACTATCAAGAGGTGACAGCCCATTTCATATTATGATTATAAGTGAGTGGTTTCCTTTTCCTAATGTCACACAAAGTAGCCAAACCTATGATGTTGTTATTCCCCTTTTAAGGTGATTAAAAAAAAATCAATGTGCCCACAATATTCCTGAAACTTTCTTTTTGGGGGCATGCATTCCATTCCTCATCATCTCAATGCCTCCACACTTATAATCTCTTCCTGGATCCCAGATCTCTCTGTGTGCCAAGCTTCTCTTAATGCCAATTCCTGACAGACTTTAGTCATGGTTTATTTCCATATTGGCCATAGGCCTTAACATAAATGTAAGTACAGAGGGTTAAATCTAGCCCATCCAACTGGGTTGGTAAAAGAGGACTCCTTGTTTCCTCTCCTTTCCACACCAGATCCTCCAGTCCCTGAAAATACTACATAGATGGTCCAGTGAAGATGCTGGATGGGATGAGTTACAGTACAGAGGACAGGAAATTCCCCCAAAACATAGAGTCCATAGAAAATATGTAAAATGTACTATGATGGAACACGAAAGTGTTAATTGTGTTGAGCTCCCAAAGCCAATTTTATATATATATAGTACTGGTAATGCAACAGGAGTTTTAAAAAATATGCTGTTTATCAAAGTACCATATATACTCAACTATATGTCATGTATAAATTGAAATTATGGATTTTGATATGACTCGTGGATAAGTCGAGGGTAAAACTTAGGTGCATGGAACAAAGAATGTAAAGGTTGATGCAAAAGAAAACGATACCAAAGAACTTACAAAATTCTGACAGACATAGCTGTTTGTACTCATCGTAAAGGCTGGATAGATGAGAGAGTAGAGGGGATCCATGCTTCTTTTTGGTGCTCCCAGGATGGGCTAAGTTCTTGCCTTTTACTACTCTATTCAGAGAAAGGGGGTGGCTCCTTTTTTAGATATATAAGAGTTAAATTATAGTAATTACATTGACTCATGGATAATTCGACCCAGGTTTTTTGGGTCAAATTTTTGACTAAAATTTCTAGACTTATACATGAGTATATACAGTAATATTTAAATTTCAACTTCAACCTAATCCTTCATTATACTTACTTCCATTATGCTGAAAACCATTACTAGTAACAATTAATGAGCCAATATTATATCAGTGGAAAATAGCATGATTAATATACGCAGTAAAAAAAAATCAGTATAGCCCAAAGAAAAAGGATTGCTTGACTACTGAATTTAGGATATAATATTGTTAGTGATATTAATAATGCACCAAAAGTAAACATTGAAATATGATGAAGTGAGGGAAATATAGAGTCTGCTGAGTAACTATAAAACTAAGTCATCCTTACTTAAGATAAATAATTCATATGTCCCTTCATTTTATTTCATTTTATTATAATTTAATTTTGTAATTGTACATTAATTGCATAATTTCTTGGCTTGTATTTTATTTTTGCTGTTTATGTCATGGATTTTTTTAAAAATTCAGTGTAATTCAAATAATTCAAGTACTTATTTTTAGAACTATATACAAATACTTACGTTTGAAGGATATTTTTTAAAAAAATACAGAGTTAAGATAAGCTGCATGTCATGCCACCTCCTCATTCACAGCAGAGGTTCTACTAATAAGCTAAAATGAATCAGCAGATGAATCAAACCAGTGGGAAGATACAAACAGAAATGCAAAAATCATGATGGATATATTTAGTTATATAAATCAGAAGATTTTACTACATCACACAGCAGACTGTTTTTCTGAAAATTTTAAATTAGGAGAACATCCCAATAGTAAGAAAAACAACAAAGAGCTCTGTGGCACTTTACAGACTATGCAATTGTTAACAGCTTCATTAATTTACCTCAATTGGAGGTATACATTTGGCCTATACTTCAGTCAGATACATGCACTGTTATCCAGAACTTCATGTATGTATGTACAATAGACATGTTTGGGGATGAGATGACAGATAGTGAGGTCATAGATAAAGAAAGCAGTAATGATGATAACTAGATTGATAGCCTCATTCATACAATGCCATTGCTGATAAAATGAGTTCTTGGCACTCTATTAACTGGTTGACCAAAACTGTAGAGGTCATGGGATGCTAGGGCAAGGACCTTATACTGGATCTGTAAAGGACAGGAAAACAATGTAGGGTTTATAGAAGATTGTATCATTATCAGGGTAAGTAGAAGGAGTTGCAGAAATATGAAGAGACCAAAGCAAGACAACACAGATTGGAAATGGTTGCTGTACTCAAAGCAAGAGATGACTGGGTTACAGAGATGATTGGGTTTTGAGTTATCAGTTTCAAAGGTGAGATGACTGAATAGAGCAGAGGTTGGAAACCTATGACCTGTGGGCCGGGTCCGCCCCCCCCGAGGCCTTTGAACCAGCCCCCGCCAACCCCCGCTGCTGCCGCCCCCTGCTGCCACGTGCGCTGCTGCCGCGCCGCCGCCATGTGCATCGCGGTCGCCATTTTGTTTTCCAAAATGGCAGCCGTGACACGTTTGTGCATGCGCAGTACTCCTGCACATGTGCGAACGAGTCGTAGCTGCCATTTTGGAAAACAAAATGGTGGGCATGATGCATGCAGCGGCAGTGCGCGGGGCGGTGGTGGGGGTCATCACCATTGTTGTCATCAGCGGCGGCGGGGGTTGGTGGGGGGTGCGTGCGTGCGCATGAGTGCATGCACCGCCATTCCCCCCCCCTCGGCCTGCGGAAGACCTGGAGGCCAGTGGACTGGCCCCAGGTAAGAAAAACATGCCGACCCCTGGAATAGAGGCATTTAGATTTTGCAAAGAAAAAATTTCTGTGTCATTTTAAAATGTAAAATTATAGACGTATTCATAAAAGGTTTTATTTATCATTGTCAAGGCCTTACAATAATAATTTGCCAAGGCCTTACAATAATAAATTGCCAAGGCCATAGAATAAATTAATATATTATTAATATTCTCTTTAAGTAGGCTTGCTATTGTTCCAATAAATTATAAATCATTGCCAGAATTGAAGTCTGTACCTCTTTTGGTTCCAATTAACATAATTAGTTAGTTTAGTTGAAATGAATGTTCCATCATAATATTTAATATTCCTATTTTTCCTTTTATGCATACTGTATTTTCAAAAGAGCTTGGAATCTGGCAGCATGACTTAAAGAAAGAACAACAAACACATTTGCTAATAAAATCTTAATTTCTATTCTTCTTCAGCTGTGTCAAGAATACTTTTGCTTGAACTGAAAAGTAACTAAAGAATCACAGATGCAGAATAATTATATCTAATTAAACAATGTTAATTTTCATCAGATCAGAGCTTTTTTGGTGCTTGGTGGCCTGGGGACTTGTGGTCCAAAAAAACAAACAAACTTTCCAAAGCTCTGGTTCTGATCAGGAGCCACAATATTGCTATTAGTTCAACTTGACACTTTCTTTATTGCTTTGGAAGAGGAAATGAAATGCATTTGGATTACATTTACACATGCTATGCATAAAGACTGAAATACCTCACCGTCCCTGGCTATAAAGCTGCAAGGTTTATATACACACTCTGGAGAACTGAACACAATTGACAATTGCTTCTGAGAAAACCTGTAAAGGGTTGCCCCCTACAATTTTATTGTAGAACTGTTAACAGAGCATTTGCGTAAACCATGGGAACTACTATGGCCTGAGATAAAATAGAGTAAATATTAGACCTACATGAAACTACTCTTCTGGTGAATAGAGAGAAACAGAGGGGTAAGTAGTTTGGCAGGCTGGGACATGCGTGGTAGGTGGAATATTCCCATCAAGCTACTCAGCTCTAGAACATTCCAAATAGAGTCTCTGCACAGGCACAAATCCATTTGGTTTGGCATATAGAGACCGCAGAGAAGAATTATACACTCCTAGGTGGAATAACAGGATTCCTAACAGTCAGGAAATTGCAATAAGAGAAATAGCAAAAAAACAAATCACCAGGAACAGATGATATTCCAATTGTACTACTGCAATCCACATTGACAGAGTCATCTTTAGTGCTAACCAACATATTTCAACAGATATCGAAAACAAAGTTATGGCCAACAGATTGGAAGCGGTCAGTATACATCCCTATCCACAAAAAAGGAGATGCAAAAGACTGCAGCAACTATAGGACCATAGCACTAATCTCCCATGCATGCAAAATTATGCTCAAAATTCTGCAACACAAGACTCCAACCGTACATAGAAAGAGAAATCCCAGAGGTCCAACTGGGGTTCAGGAAAGGAAGAGGCACTAGGGACCACATTGCAAACATACGATGGCTAATGGAGTGCACCAGGGAATTCCAAAAGAATGGGTTTGCAGGAATTAATCAGAGCAGGGGAGGACAGAGGGTCTTGGAGATGTTTCATCCATAGGGTCGCCATGGGTCGAGATCAACTCAATGGTAGTTAACAACAACAACAAAGTCAAATGCTCCATAGTACTGTGGAGGAATTATTCTGCAGAGAAAAATATATGGGGTGTGTGTGTGTGTGTAAATCCCTTGCTTTCTGTGCAGAAACCAGGCTTCTGGCAAGGATCAAACAGCCTAGGATTAACATCCTTATTTTCCACTACCATGCCACTTATCTTAGGCACAGCAAAGTTCAATTTATATGAGGAAAATTCTGGATTTATTTTTGAATTCAAAAGCATATTCCCATGCAGCCTGGATCTGTATGAAGAATTAACATTAAAAATATTAAAAACCAATCAGTCATTGGAATCAGAACACTTGCACTGTTGCCACAATTCTACCATGATCAATAACCCTCACATTGCTAATAATGAATGAAAAACAGCTCTCACATTGGCTACTCTCAAACCCAGCCATCCCCAACCCAGCACCTTCTAGATCAGGGGTAGGCAACCTTTCCCCTTTAAGGGCCGAGGGACTTCAGCTCCCAGAAGCCTCAGCCATGTTGGCCAATAGTCCCATGTTGGCCAATAGCTCCTGGGATTCTGGGAGCTGAAGTTCCTCGGCCCTTAAAGGGGAAAGGTTGCCTACCCCTGTTCTAGATGTTTTGGGCTGCCACCCCCATCATCCCAAGAGCTCATAACAATGGCTGGGAGATTCTGGCAGTCTTAGTCTGAAAAATAAGTTTTCAAAACTCTAATCTCACAGCTAATTATGCATGGGATTCTAAGTGTCCAACTTATATGAAAACTCCCTGATTATCATCAATAAATCCCTATTTTGTTAACAGCAACTTTTCATGTTTGTGGCAGAAAGCATTGACTCATCTCTGCGTCTGCAGCAGAAAAATGTACTCATGTTCGTTATATCTGCTGAGGATAGGCATGTAACCTGTCAGCTGCATAACTGTAAGCCAGCTAGGCAAGAAGAGTTCAATGTGGAAGAAAGAATTTCAACAGGAAATTTTTTCAACCACGAGAACAGCAAGCTATAGCTGCCAAAAACTCTCTTTTATGGGCAACTGTACAAAGAAGCAGTAGAATTTGGGTTCCTCCCAAAAATCTTGACAAGGCTCTTTGTTGGGATTTAAGACTGGATACTTTTTTCTCCAAATAAGATGTACTTTTGCAGGCACTGCCTTCAGAATGTGATTGTGTGTTGTTGTTTTTACTATAATTTTCAGGTTCAGATGTCTAGGGTTGTTAAGAGTTAGCAGTATTTGCATGCCTATATTCATTAATGGATAGTTTGTTGACCTGTTCTTCCATGCCCTCTCCCTTTTTGCCAAACTAACCTGCAGCCATTTTTCTCTTTTTTTCTCTTCCATGAGCATTTGATTATGTACAAGTAATCTGTAAGCAAAACTACTTTAATATAATTTACAAATAAAAGCTAGTTTGTTTACTCCACTCACTCGGTGTGAGGATGGTGTTGGGTGGAGATGGGACTGGTTGTTGTTAAAACTTTTGCCTTGCCAGTTTGATTACTGTCTCTCACATTTCCCAACAAGAGTTGCAGTTTTTAGAGAAGTATCAGAATCTAAATGTCTGGGTTCAAATCTTTTATGGGTTGAATTGTGGAACCAACAATTGGCTACCAAATCACTGGAATTACACTGGAAACTAAGATCTGGAAGAGCCTGAGCCATCAGCTGAACCATGGAGAGAGCACTATATATGAAGGAAGGTTGTAGACCTGGCAAAGGAGGAAAGGGATGTCTGTTGAGTTAAAGGCTTTGTTTAATGCAGCCCTACAACAAGTTGGTCAACTTTTGGTCTTCAAGATGTGTCTGGGCTACAATGTCATCAACCTTCACCATCAGCTGTGCTGGTTAGGGTAGATGGGAGTTGCAGTCAAACAATATCAGGAAGGCTGTCCATTCTTGCTCTGCAGAACTTTTCCTATTAAAGTCCATTCACCCATGAAGAAGTCAATCAGGGCCCGCAGCCAATAGTACCATGGAACCAGAGTTTATGGTGTTTTGAGCCAGAACCCCAGACAGGCAGAATTTGTCGTACTGTGAATTTGTATAACACCCTCTACCTGTGTCCTTGCATCTTTTTCTTTCTCTCTGCACACATCCATTCTCTTTCTGTCAAACCATTACTGCCAGATGAAATCAGCATGCCATTAAATGAGGCCAAAAACAAACAGTCCATAACGTAGTATTCAAAGACACAACAGTATTAGTCTGGAAAATCAGCACACAAAGGAATCTTGTATCATCTTTGAGACTAACTGAAAGAAAGAATCTGGCAACGTGAACTTTCATATACTTACTTGAATGCATCTGAGGAAGTAGAATCAAATCTATGAAAGCTCATGGTACCAGATTCTTCCTTTCAGTTAGTCTCAAAGGTGATACAAGATCCATTTGCAGTCCATAAGGTGTTCAGCTTCCCACCAAAGCTCTGAGGGAACACTGAGAACCACTTCTTCCCCATCGCCCTGTTAGGTAAACTAGGCAGAAGCAGGTTAATAACACTTATTATAATTAATAATAACTATTGATAACTCTCAGGTTAATAACACTTAGGGTTAAACTGCACACATGAATGGCATTTTTCAATAACTGTGCTTAGCATAGATCATGTTTTTGATCCACCAAAATAGGACACAAGGAAGAGTAGGAAAACTGATTGTGTTTCTTCACTTCCCCAACATTTACCATAGATATTCAGTTGACTGGTACACACTGGAGGTACACCAAACATTACTTTGTGAACATCAAGGGTGGGGAACCTGTACTTGGACTCCATCAGCCCCAGGCAGCATGGACAATGGGGAGAGTTAATGGGAGTGGTTATTAAATAACATCTGGAAGGCTGCCTACAGTTTCCTACCCCTGTTGTAAACTTTAGAAATCTACTATTAAAAGCCTTTGTTAATGTAGCAGTAGAAAAATTTAATAACTGTTGACAACATGGTAAGCCAACAAAAGCCTGAGTTTTGGTTCCTTTTCGAAATGAGGTCACTTTTTAAGGATTTTTTTTTTTTTGCATGTACTCCAAAATCAGCCTTTCAAGTACCAAAAATGTGATATGGGTAGTTAATACACACAATTTTCCATTTCCTAATATATCTCAAAAGGTGACTGTAGCCTCTTTAGAAAATGAAAATAAAAGGGATTTTTCTGAAAAATATCAAATTTTATCTAATCCTATCAGTTGGGATTATTTAAATCATCTGTAAGCAAGGATGAAAATAAACATGTACTGGTTTTGAACGATGTTCTGTTGGTGACAGATTTCTTAAAGGTTGCTCTGTGTTTAACACCAAGGATATTTATAATAAAATGGGTACATTTACATAATCTTTGTGAGGACACCCATGATGTCATTAGTTAGAAAAGGAGGCAGATCTAATAGGACACTGGCAAGAAACTGCTAATTCATTCTTGCAAAGAAATTGGCAGAGCAGGCAATAGGAATGGACAGATTAGTCTATTTGTAGTCTGTGGATTTTTTCTGTGTTCTTTCTAAAGACTATTCTGTGCTGTTCCTGCTTCTGTTTGCAAATTCTGATTAAAAATAATCTACTTGTATAGCAAGTTGTACTTAAATGCATTCCTTAGTGTTACAAGGTACTGTCACATCATATAATCATAATAGCCACTTCAAGCATCCAGGAAGGTTTTCTGCCACTGAGACCACCATTCCTTTATTCAGTATGGTGGCTCCGCACTCCCTCCGAATATAATATCCCTTCATGGGACTGCATGTAATTACATCTCATTATCCTCTGGGGCTTTGGGGGAACCATTCTGAACACATACAGTACTTGGAGGCTATTACCTGTATTTCAAGACAGGATTATCTGCAAACAACAACAACCAAGATCCAAAAACATTTAAGGAGAGTCCTCGGATCACTTTTTAACACTGTAAGAATTCAATAACACATTTCAAAGTGAGGACTAGTTTTGGACTACAGCTTCCAGAATTCCCCAGCATGGTTCCTGGGAACTGTAGTCCAAAACAGTAATCTTTCCCAGCTGTGGTCCAGAGTGGCACAAAAGTTCAAAGTAGTTCAAATCTAGAGTACAATTACATTCTTATTTGTGTGTTAAGCCAAGGGGGTTCAGATCAAATTTATTTGCTTCAAAATAAGGACCAAGTAAATTATTTGAGTATCCCAAGCTGGACAATCAATATTTGATTTGCTTACATGGTCAAATAATATAAAAGGCACTCTTTTGTTATTTTAGATTATTGATCCCCTGAGCTCAGTATTACCAGTTTTAATGAACAGTGCCTGTCCTGGTCTTGAGTAGATGTTTTCTAGTCCTTTCTAGTTAGTGTTTCCAAAGACTGAATTTGTGATTTAAAGTCACAGAGTATGTGCTCTTTTACAGAGCTAAAAGCCTTCTTAAGAATACAGGTTTTAATATGCTATGCCTTACATGTGTTCAGAATGTAGGCGTTTATGACAATCTCTCTACCTGATTTGTACCTAGGTAGAAGAATCATTTTAAATCTACAATAAAAAACAGTTGTACTTGGGTAGAATAAACACATGTATGATTGTATGAATTGACATACACGTGTTCACTTTACGGAAGTATGTAAAATATAACCTTCTACCAGTGGTATGCAGTAGAATCCTTTCTACTTCTAAAAAGATGGAAAAGGAAGTACTGAAGAAGGTATTTTGCATGTGTGTGAAAGGTGATTCAAAGGGAAAGTGAAAGATTTGAGAGAGGAATGCTACTGAGGAGAGCGGAGGGGAGGAGTATGTATAAAAATTACAAATCACAGAAGATAAGAAAAGACAGAAATGCAGCTAGTAATCTCAACCCAGCCTTTGCACAGCAGCAATGCTGAGGTCAAAGAGTGGCAGGATGAGGCCTAGACCTGCATTCCCATTCAGGGCTATGTAGCAGCCAACAGACTTGTCATCTGACAAATGGATATCGGATTTATTGGATTTCACTTGGTCCTTTCCCCCAAAAAAACTTACATCTTATTACTATTGCTTTCTATCTCACTTCCCCCTTATTAAACAAATTCTTGTTGGTTTTTATTTTGTATTTTCGTTTGCATTTTTATTCCATTTCAGAATCTCATAATATTGTTTTTGATGACTAAAGAAAACTAACTTTTCCAGGGAGAGCAATCTAATGAAAGCCCCAATAGAAACACTAGGGAATGCATGGGTGTAGCTGCTGGGTTTGGGGCAGGGGAGGAATGAGGGCATTGCCCCCAAATAAAATTCTGCCCCCCCCATGAAATTTTCCTCCAGTTGCCAACTTCTTTCATTACAGTAATTTAAAACTTCAGTTGAGCATGATTTTCCATGCCTTATGCTCTGAAATGTTAGAAATTGGGGAACTGTAGGAAAATTTATTTGGGAAGAAAAAAAAAATTATTAGGGGAGTCAATGTCATTTTACACCCCTCTCAGAGCTACACCTCAGATGTAGCTGCAATAATACTTTTATGAATAATTTCTGAAATTTAAAAAAAAGAAATGATTTACACAAGACTTCCACATTCCTCATTTATAGTATCTGATAATGAAGAAGCCTGCATAGTTGAAGAGCAATGTAAACCATTCCATGATATGTGAGTAACTGTACCAGTTATATGAACGTTTTTAAAAACCCTAAATGCCCCACCCCATATTTGGGGGCATGGGAGCCAATTTCATAGTGTGTGTTGGCCTTCCTTTCTAGGAAAGGCCTTTCTTCAAAGCTGTAAGTAATTTCGGTTTACTTCCTGTTTTTGAAAACAGCCTGGGAGGAAACATGGTAAAAAATTTCCTTCATGGGAAATGATGAGTGAAAAAACAACTATCTTAAACAAAGTTTTTGTGGGTTTTTCAGGTCATGTTCTAGAAGAGTTTCTTTCTGACGTTTCGCCAGCAGAACATGGCCACACAGCCCGAAAAACCCACAAAACTATGGATGCCAGCCATGAAAGCCTTCGACTTCACATATCTTAAACAAACATGTAATCTGGGAACGGGGGTGACCCTCTGATATCTGGTGAATGACTTATTCAGCCTCCGGATCTTGTACAGTTTCCTACCCTTGCATGTCTTAATTTTAATCAGAAAGGGAAAAATTTTAACCAAACAAACTGAATCAACCCATTCTTAATCATTCTGCAAATCAACTGACTAAAGGGAACATATAAAATATAAACAAAAACAATTTAGTGAGTGAATTCTTTTTAAAGGCTACTTTGCTTCTGATATGCCAATATAACAAGGAATGGACAAGAAATCCTTGGACTCTCCTTTGATACTAATGAGAGTAAAAACAAATTGCACTTACACCTCCATCAGTAATTCAAAAGATATGCGACTTTGGCAACAGGGAAATTTATTAAAATGTAATTGAATAATTGGTTAAAGGGCAGATGATTAATTAACTAAAATCTTTAATCGATTCCTAGGAATAACACAAGATAATTGCACTTGTAGTGGAAATTAATATAATCTTGTTCAATTTTTTCCTGAGGCTTGTTCTTATGATTCCTTTCTCACACAGACCATCTGCCTAATGAAATAAGTCCTCCACCTTCAAGCAATGCTTTATATCACTCTAGGTCTGGATTAAAAAAAGAATATTATCCCTGCATAGAATCTCCATTTGTTACAAAATGAATAAGTTCAAGTAAAGTGTGTCTCTAGGAAAACCACATATGTTTTCCAGATTTCCAAATTGTTGAATAAAATAATAATTATGATTACTTGAAAATAGTCACAAGTCCCATGATTCATCTTTGTCAAGATCAATGTAACAACTTTGAGTCAAAAAAGACAATGGCTGCATTCAGATACCACAATAAACAACAGTTTATCATAATGGAAGCAAATATGGGAAAGCTTTGAGCTCATAGATTCCTCACTTCCTAGTCCTCCTCCAGCACAGCTGTGAGGAGGAGTTTACAAGTTTTCAATTTTTTATTAACTGTGGCTTGTCTTGTTTGAATGTTTGAGCTTACTGTGGTTATTCTTAACTATGATTTCTTTCAAACCATGAAGAGTTGTAGTCCAATACATTTGCAGTTCTAGGTTGGGAAAAGATGATATAGATGCCTGTAAGCATTTTTGCGAGTACTAAATACCCTAAAGGCAGCAGATCCTATCTGATCTTGGAAGTTAAGCAGGGTCAGCCCTGATTAGATAGGGCACCACCAACAAACACCAGACGTTATAGGCTATATTTCTGAGAAAGGAACTGGCAAAACCACCTGAGTATTCCTTGCCTCTATGAAATTTACTGGGTTGCCATAAAGTTGACAGGTGACTTGAAGGCACATATATGCACACACAAGCTTATTTCAACCACTGCTGATTTCTTGAGTTAAAAAAAGGTACTTAGGGGCTTACAACTCCACAATGGCCTTACTGGCTGTGCATTCAGTGAATTCTTTTCCAAAAAAGTAACATTTCCAACCTCTGCTGATTCTTGATTTAAATTTCCTTTATACAAAAATGACTTGGCCTTTGGTTTGGTTATCTCATAAGCATGTTTTTCCCCTATTATAATTCTGCTTCTGGAATGACAGCAACCTCATCATAACCAATGGAATCTAGGGTTCCTAAAGCGATACCAACTTTATTTTAAAATATTTAAAAGTTTAACAAACCTTTCCAGCCAGCTTTGAAAAGTCATCTTCCCCTATGATCTGCGTATCCTGCATGGACTGATCATTCTGGAAAATAAAAATATGCAACATGTTACTTGCATTTTCATAATGGGAAAAACTTGTCAGTGTTTAGCAGAAGTATATATTTATAGTTTCATATTTGTATTTGGAAACTTTACTTTTCCATTGAAGGAAATAATGTATGAAATGTTTGCCCTTTCAAGGCTCTGGAAAAAAAATTGTTTTCCTGATTTAATCATATATAGATTTCAGTAACTTTATCATCACAGTCCTTAATGTCACAATCTAAAACTCAACAGTAAGGGTTCCAGAGGTAATCTTAGTGGAACCTAACTCCAAGAAATGTGTTTAAACTGTGTTGAGATCGGTAAGTTCCATTTTCTTTTGGCCTCGATTATATGCAAATGTAGACCATATTAATTAAATGCCAAAGGTTTTAACAAGAGAATTAAGTGTGTTGTTTCGCTTCTAAGTAATAAATAAAACTTCCAAGCATTTAGCTTTGGCAGACAGTGACTATAATCTTATGCCACACTTCGAAATGAATGGAAATCACTCATAATTAAAAATCCAACACAAGGCCTACAACGTATGAGGACATTACTATCATGGAACTTTCAGATCACAGGATAATATTACTTAAAATCAAACCTTAAAGAGAAAGCCTTAATGGACTCGATTACATGCCAGTTTGCCATGTAATATTTTTCCCAGTGAGGCAACTGTGTGGATGAAAGTTACCATGTCAGAAAACACTACTGTTGTACCATGATAACTACTTTCCTTGAAGACTCTGGCACTATTAGCATTTTCTCTGATACGTAGCTTGTGGGTGCAAAAGAAATACTGCACTATTTCCTGTGAAAACCACACATAACATGGAAAAATTACCTTTTTGGATTACAGCTCTCACAATTCTACAGCTGGGATAGCCTTTAGCCATACTGTTGTCAGAAAATGTAACATTTCTAAATCATCATCCAAGTAAAGTAAAATAGCTTCAAAAATAGATATGAAACCCTCCCCCCCCCAAAAAACCCATAGTCTGAGTTCTGTTAGTTCATGCCCACTAGAGCAGACCTACTGAATCAATTCTTGAATGGTGAGTCAACATATAAGTAAATCCAGTTCATTCAATGGACTAACAGTAGGATTTAGGTCATAAAGTAACTTCCTTGTAGACATCTGCTTGAACCTATTGCTTTAGAAAAAGACATGTCTGACTTTCTTTTATGTTTCTAAAGTGGAAAAAGTGAGATGTTCTTGTAAAATATACAAGTAGAGAAACAAGAATCCTTACTTAAAAAAACAACCCCAGAATCATCAACATGGGCAGATTTGTAAAAAGGGCTTTGTTTGACTTTTTAAAAAACATATGAAAAAAAACCTATTCAATGACTCTGAAGTATATTTTCTTTGCATTTTATGCTGTTGGCTGCAGCAGCAACTCTGTTGCTTGCAAAGAACTGAAAAAGTGAATCCAAGAGTCTTTCAAAGTATAGTTATACAAGCCAATAAGTAAGAGAAATTAAGAACTCTATAATTGTGAACTGATTGCTTCTGGGGAAACTGCTATATAATTCCCTTCATGGATATTTGCCATTTTCAGCCAATGCAGAGGAATATTTGCCTGCATTGTAATGAGAAGATAAGTACACCCTTGCATATTGCATTAACTGCACTTCACAACTGCACTTGATATAGATATAGTTATGTTTCACATACTGACATTTACTATCCCTAAGTTCTTCAACCTTGCTAATTTTCTTACCTCTTTTCAGATTTCGGTTCTTCCTCCATCTGAGATATTTAATATTTAGCAATGAACAAACAATCTCTTAAATGCCAGCTGGAGCATACAACTTTTGAAATGCTATTAGCTGAACGTTTCATCAATATAATATTCCAAAAGTTGAATAAGCAGTTCATTTTGCTGATTTTCTACCTTAACTCAACATAGCATTGTTTCTCATTATGTATTGTTTACTGTTGGCTGGCCAACTTTCAAGCATTTAGCAGTGTTATGATTCAAGATCCATCACAACTCTCTAGTACAAATTAAAGAAATTGCCTTCAAGAAGCATCTCTTAAATCTATCCTTAAAGCTTCAGAGGACAGCTGAAAACTGCTGAACTATGAGGTCTGACCTAGGAAGACAAGTGGAAACCAGACCATGCCACTTAAGGACAGATGCCCTCTTGGTTTCAGTACTGCAGCTCTATATTGTCAGCTGAATGTACAAATTGATTTGGATCCACTAAGCTATAAATGTAAAGGTAAAATATCTAAGTTATTACCTCAGCCTGTCTTTGGAAGAACCTTTTGGATAGATTAGCCTATTCCTTGTGTCACGTGGTCAAAAGACTGTCTTAAGCCAGTGCTACATAACTTTGATGGTCCCTGTACCTGTGCTGGTCTGACTATCTACACAGAGTTTTCAGGAAAGAAAACAGTTATGGACACTAAGCACAGTTATATCAGTCCATGGCTCATTAAGGGGGAAAAATCCAGTCCCCAGTATCAGATAGCTTAAGATTCA
>CM034710.1:106912501-106930663 GCA_020142125.1 Phrynosoma platyrhinos
ACTCACTGAGAAGTCTTGGGCAAGTTACATGCCCTCAGCCTCAGGGAAAGGCAATAGCAATAGCAGACCTTGTCTGAACAAATCTAGCCAAGAAAATCCCATGATAGGGTTGCCTTAGGGTTGCCATAAGTTGGAAATAACTTGAAGGCACACAACACACAGAGAGAGTCTTAACTGTAGCTTGTTTTAATTAATTCCTATGGCAAAACATTATGCCAGGAGCCATCATAATGAAAAGTGCATAACTACAGTACTTACAAGGAAATCTATTATTTCATACCAGACTCATAAAATCATAAGAGTTGGAAGGTGTCTCATGGGCCACTGAATCCAAGCCCCTGCTCAATATAGGACCTCCAGCTAAAGCAGTGGCTCCCAAACACTGGCCTATCAGGTTTTCGGACTTCAGGTCCCAGAATCCCAGACCATTGGCCAAGATGGCTGAGATGTCTGGGAGCTGAAGTCCAAAACACCTAGAGGACCAGAGTTTGGGAATCACTGAGCTAAAGCATCCTCAAAAGGTAACTGTACAACCTTTTTCTAAAAACATCCAGAGAAGGAGGCCCCACCACCTATCTAGGCAATCAGGCTTATCCTTTTGTCTTTTCCTGAGCTATTGAGTCCAACCCCCTTGGGCTGAACCTGCTCAACCCCCAACACTTGTGCCAAAATAACATTGTTGTCTCACCTCAGATTTAAAATTTCCTCTTGGAAATGGCCAAAGCACTATTCTAAGTTCCTGCCACAATCTGCTATTTACTCACATAACTGCACATTTAGTCCCAACTTGCTACAATCAAGACTAGTGTAAATCATTCCTGTGAAAGCAAGGCTTTCTGCAGCTTGCACTTTGATGAGACTGTTATCTTAACATTTATTTGCTTTCATTTATCTACAGTCCTCTGTCTGGCTACTCAAGTTTTAATCTTTAGACCTGGATGAGTTCTGGATAGCCATTACAGGTAATAAAGACTACCTCCTGATAAAGTTTACTGTGTGTGCCTCTACATGCCTTCAAGTCACCTGTCAACTTATACGGCTGTCCAGTTGGGATGCAGAACTGTCACAGGTCCCATCCTCTTATGTCAATACTATAGCCAATGGCTCCAGTATTTAAATGACTCATTCCTCTCTCTTTTCTAAGTTACAGTGAGGATGCTTGAAATGCCTTTTTCTACCAATTCCGGGACTCTGACTGGAAGGGAAGACCAACAAAACCTTTTCCCACTGAAAAAAAAAAAACTGTTTTATTTTGTCCTGGAATCCTTTACAAACACCCTCCAAGAGGTATGTTCCTATTGGCTGCCTCCTTTCCATCTTCCCCCCCCCGCCTTCCTGGCCAGCAGACTTCCTCTAGTTTTCAGAATAAGTGGGATGCCAAAACAAACAAACAAACAAACAAACAAAAAAACCCAAACCCAAAACATTTTAAACTTATTTCAAGGATGGGAATATGTGTGGCTGTTATTGGACTACAACTCCCATGATTCTTCATTACTGGCTATATTGGCTAGGTCTCCAACACAACATCTGTAGGCCATACAATAGACAAGAGTAACAGAAAAGAATCCTGTCTTATATTCCAAAATCCACAGTTGGACAATACTTTTATTAGGACCAACCCAAATATTGCCAAGATGTAAATTTTTGATTCCTCCCTGCCTTTATGGAGCAATGCAACTTCCTTTTGCTTTCTCTCTATATAACATGCCTCTACAGCTGTTTTATCAAACCTTTCATAACTGCAGCAACTTTTAGGGTGCCAATTCTTTCAGTATTAGATCATGTCTTTAGGACTGGGTGGGGCAACCCTTTGCTATACTTTTCCTACTTTTTTTGGGCACCCAGAGGGATCTTGAATTGACCTTAAGCTAAAAGTGCAATGAACTGGGTGGTCTCAAGAAACAAAGAAGCCCATAAACAGGGCTGTTGATGTGAACATTGCACAAAGAAGCACACATCTGTCAGTTTGTGGTAGCTAAGCAGAAAATGGAATATTTGAAAACTGTCCTGGAAGAAGAAAGGCTACCTTAATCATGGCACAAATACAATTGCAATAAATTTCTGGCCCTCGCTCATTAAACTGTTGACAAAGTCCTTTACTGCATGTCCATTCGCCTATAATATGAACGGTTATAGCCCTTTTCAGAAGAGGTCTGTTGATTTGGTACTCATAGGAACAGCACAAGGGAACATGGAGGAGGGAGATATCCAGCAGATGTAGATTCTGGGTGTGTGCCAACAGTTCTTCCATTATAGTCTTGTTTCTTTCAGATCTTGAATACTATTGTTATTTTCTAAAGTAACGTGTTAGGTGTTGCTATTTCTTCAGAAGCAACATGTTAGCTACTATTCATTGCTTTGAAAGTAGTACATTATTAACATGTTATCAACATGTTATCTCTTTGTTACATTATTTATTATTGTGGTTATTGTTGTTATTACAAATATTATTTATGAAAATACAGCTAAAATAAGGAAATGTCCCCAAAATCCCTGAAATGACCAAGATTTTTTTTTTTTAGAATTAACAATCCTTACATCCTCTTGAAAAAATAAAATCATCATGCCCTCAGTATCCCCAAAAGTAATATTATCTCCACAAACCACACCTTCATTTGTAATGTGTTACCTTCAATATTGTAGGCACTGGTCATCCTCAGTCACATTTTTATGGATGAGACACAGAAACTGTTAAACAACCATGGCCACCAAATAAATTGCGTCTAGTAACAGAGCTGTGATGTTTTGAAATGAAGCTACCTGGAACATGGGACAAGACTCTGGGCCTTTACAGACTGCCAGAAATCATGCAACTAGAGTCCACTTTAACTGCCCTGGCTCAGTGATAGGGAATCATGGGAACTGTAGTTTATTGTGGCACCAGAGCTCGCTGATAGAGAAGGCTCAGTGTCTCAGAAAAAAACTACAGTTCCCACGATTCCCTAGCACTGAGCCGGGGCAGTTAAAGTGGACTCAAGATGCATTATTTCTGGCAGTCTGTAAAGGCCCTTGTTGTGAATCTTTCCTTTAAAAATATATCTACATCACACAGCTAGAGCAGCTCCATTCTACAGAATCCTGGGATCTGTAGTTTGGTGAGATACTTAAGAGTCTTTTGAAGTGGTCTGGTGTTATACTTTAGAGGTGTTTACAAGAACTCTTTGGGAGATAATTTTAAGTACCTCATCAAACTACCATATCTGTAAGATGGAGCCATATAAGTGTATAGTCCATACACCCTCTCTGATATTTATCTTAATCATTCCCACTTCATTCTCCCTTCCCTGTTTTTGTGTCCTTCCAAGTAGGTAAGCTTTCAAACAAGGTGCAAATATTGTACAGATGTCTGCAATTCCCAAAGGATTCCTCAGTGCCATTTCTCCAGATATTCTGTATCTAGAAAAATGCATTAATTTCATGGGAGATTGCATTATACTTTCATATTAATATGCCTAGTCCAGCCTTCACAGAGCCTTCAAAGAGCCCTGGTGGCGCAGTGGTTAAATGCTTGTACTGCAGCCACTCACTCATAGACCACAAGGTTGCGAGTTCAAGCTAGACGCAGGCCTGCATCCTTCTGAGGTCACTAAAATGAGTACCCAATTGTTGGGGGGCAATGCGCTTGCAGTTGTAAACCGCTTAGACATCTCATAGCGTGATATAAAGCGGTATATAAATGAAGCTGCTTTGCTTCTCCAATTTAGCACCCTACAGACATTTTTGATTACAACTCCCATAGGCACTAGCTAACATGGTCAGAAGGGAGTTAAAGTTAGAAACATCTAGAGGACAGCAGGATGGGAAAAAGTAGTCTACTGTTATTGGTAGCTGCTCTCCATGGCCCTTTCCATCACTTTCTAATCTGCAATGCCAGGGATTAAACCTAGGAATCTCTGAATCATTCCGCAAGTTCCTTTGCTATATATATATTCTGGGTTAATTAAATGAGGTTATACTGTGATTCAGATTCTACCTTCTAGTCAGCAGCAGAATACAATGTGCCTATCTTCCCACTTACAACTTGTGGAAAAGCCCTAAGTGTATTCTCTATATTTGCCTTAGATTTAAATGAGTACACTTTCATTTATTTTTAGCATGTTGGGAAGAATTTACCGCAAATTCCGGATGTACACCTTATGAACATGGAATCTGTATACTCATCATACTTGAAACAGGAAATCGCTTTTCCTTGTACTAGTTGCTAAGAAAAGATTCAGTATAATGGACAATGCACTATGATTAATAGATGTTTGCAAAGGATGCAGCCTTCTTTATATGGAAAGTTTTGCTGGAAGATTGAGAGCATAACAATGAAAGTGCAGATCTCAGGATGCCTGCCGGAATCCTAATTTTAATGGAAGTACCAAATTGTTTAGTCATTTGTTTGAGCTGTGACATTTAGTTGGTCTTATCCATTCCTAGATGCTTTGATTAATCAAGGAATTAAGCAGCAGGGTTCATTCCAATCTTGTTTATGCTGCTGATTTTATGACTGCCTCAAGATCTCAATTATATATGGCGAAATGGCCTCTTAACATTTTGTTGTTGCTGTTTCAGATAACAATGTAAGATGGCTGAAGGGGAAATTGCAAACCTGAGTCTTTCATATTATATTTTCTAAAGTGCATAACATGAAATGAAATGAAATTAAGTTTTAACATGAAGCCAATGTGGGTTGTGGTAGAGTTAGCAGGTTTGATTTAGGGAGTGGGCTTGCAAACTTCTCCTTTACATTTGAACATTCATACATTATACATTTGAAGAGGGACAGCAACAACCTGAAACATGTCCAGAGAAGACAAAAGAGCAGGATCTGTCAAAACAAGGGAAGGGGAATGTTTAGGCCAATGAGAGAAGATTAAGGAAATATATGATAATGGGCTTTAACTAAATAACTAAATAAAGAGCTATCACAAATAAGATGGAGAAGACTTGTCCTAAAGAATCAATGTGTGGAAAATTTCAGAAAAGTAGACCTTAGATTAAAACTAGTAGAAACTTTCTATTGGTAGATGTTTGACAGTGGAATAGACCACCTCAGGAGGTAGAAAGCTCTCCTTCAATGGAGATCTTTCAGCAGAAGTTGAGCTGCCATCTCCCAGGGATAATTTACGTTGTGGCTTGCATTGCAAGGAAGTCTGGGTCATCAGTAGTGTCCCTTTCAAATCTAAAATTACATGATTTACAATGACTGTAAACAACAGTGCTAATGGCTGGTGTGGTATTTGTAAATAATACAAAAATGAGATTGAACTCCTTCCATCTGCTACCAGATGAAAGTATGGGAGCAAAATAACTATATCCAAAGGAGTGTGTATTAGTTTTTACTGTATCAGAAGACTTGTTGTGCACATCTTTTGTGTTTATTGGGCATATAAAGTATCCAAGTGTTGTAAAGTCCCACATTTGCATATGCATGGTTTGTCTCTTCCCCACTTTATTCTCACATCAACCTTCACAGTAGATCACACTGAGGTAGTGAGTGGCTTGAGTCCATTCAGCAAGTTTTATGGCTCTTCAAGGACTGGCACCTGGATTTTGCAAGTAGTCGAATAGCATAAACACATCTTTATTTTAATCTGTTTCATGGTTTAATAAATCAGTTTTTTTGTGACCCCCCTTTTTTCACTGCAATTTTTGCAGGATAATACAAATTAAAGAGACCTTATTGGGAGCATATAGATACATTTCAGTGAATATTTACCTCAGCTTTTGTAAAAGCTAAAACATTCTTATAATTGTGGAAATGAAGTTTAGTGACACAGGATTTCTGAATAGATATGTATTTGACTAAATCCAATTGCCAGTCTCAACCAGCATTTGTTATTTTTGTTGCTGCGTGCCTTCAAGTAATTTCCAACTTATGGCAACACTAAGGCAAAGATATTTTTTATGGAGTGGGTGGGTTTGGGGGGCTGTTGGATTATATGCTGTATGGAATTTTTAATTTGTTGTTAGCTGCCCCGATTGTTGACAGGGGGGGTATAAATACATATTATTATCATTATCATTATCATTATCATCATCACTTGGTTTTCTTGGCAAGATTTGTTCAAATGGGGTTTGCCATTGCCATCCTCTGAGGCTGAGAGTGTGTGACTTGCCCAAGGTCACCAATCTGTGTTTGTTTTTTTAAATGCTTGAGTGCAGAACTGAACCCTGATCTTCAGAGTATTAGTCCAACACTCAAATCACTACACCACGCTGGCTCAACTTTATTCTAGAATTATGTTAATGCTGAAATTCCCATTTAAGTCAATCACTTTTAGTTTAAACATTAATTTAATGATGTTGACTCTTTTGCTAGAAAATTTTCTAACTTATATGATTTTTAACTCACAAGTTCTTATCTCTATCAACAACACATACATGGAGGGCATCTTTGGGCACATTGGTTCAATGAAGGTCTGACCGATATTCTGTGGCTTTTCAGTCACAAGCAAAAACAATTTCCATACTTGATTCTGGGTGACTAAGTTCAACGGCCCTTGCAGATGGTCCCTAGATTATACTGTAGAAGACTTGTGGGCAACAGCAACTGCAACAGTGAGATGTTTTCTAATGATGAGTCCTTTCAGAATCCAGAAACAATGCAATATATTGTGTTTCTCCACTCTGCTGTAGATTAACCTTCTACCCGTGGCCTCACTGTGTGAGCAGTTTGAGCTGGGAGGGAGGGCAGAAGAAAGACTGTACTGAATGCCATTCAACCACTAGCAGGGATGATTTAACCTCCAAATTTAATTACATGAATGAAAAAGGAGGATGAGTGGGATTATCTGCTGGCTAGAACAGCTCAGTAACCCTGTGCTGTGAACCATGCACATCTGATAAATCCAAACTCCCTGCAAAGTAACAGCTTTCTCAAATTTCTACCAATAAAAACATCTGTCTAGACTATGGAAAATATTTAAGAGAGGCTGATTTCTTCCTCCTAAACATACTTTTCACTTAATAATAGTTCTATATACAACACAGTGGGCTTCTACTTACATAAGTCATTCAAACAGCAAGTGAATGTTGCTGTTTAATTGTTTTAATTGTTCCCTGCTTTTAATTATTTTATTTTACCTATTGTTTTGTATTTTTAGATTGTACGCCTTTGGCAAGTTTTTATTTCTATCTTATGCTTTGATTATATCTTTGTACAGCGCTGTGTACATTGACAGCGCTTTAGAAATAAACTTTAATAATAATAATAATAATCATAATAATGTATTTAGTTCTCCTGTTATATCAGAGAGTTGGTGCAAAATGACTTCAGACCCAACATAACTGGGGGTAGCAGTGTGTGTGTGTGTGTGTGTGTGTGACAGCAATAGGTAATCTATTGTACACTGCTGTGAGCTGATGGCATTAGGTACTGGGCATTTAGTTATCTGATGTATATCCTGCCTTTTTGCCAGAACTCAAGCTTACTCGCCACATGATTAAAAACAAAACAGAACTGGTACAGATAAAAACACAATTAAGTTATAATACTGAACCATAATTTAACAAATTGCAATAATAACACTGCTGAATTAAAACCAATTTTAAAAGCACATCCATTTAAACAAGGAGAGCAGCCTCCTCTTAAAATCCCCTTTCATAATAGTCAGGCAGTTATCCAAATCCTGCCTGAATAGGAAGGACTTTGCCTACATCTGTACCACAAAAATAATGCAGTTTGACACTGCTTTAACTGCCATGGTTCAATGCTATGCAATTCCGGGATTTATAATTTGTTGTGGCACCAGAACTCTCTGACAGAAAAGGCTAAATATCTCACAAAACTACAAATCCCAGGATTCCATAGCACTGGGCCATGGCAGTTAAAAGTGGTATCATACTGCATTATTTCTGCAGTGCAGATACAACCAATCCTACTGGAGGAAAGACACAAGGGGTTGGGGGAGTGCTACAGCTTGGGAACAGACAACAAAAAGGCCTTCCCTCACATTTCCACCTATTATACCTCTAGCTATGGTGGGACCCAATCCAGAGCTTTTGTCACCTGTAGCAAATAGTGTTTCTTCCAGGATAACACTCGTTGGTGCAAATCTAGGTGATTGCCTAAGGCAGCTGTTTTCAACTGTCTTCATATAGGAGTCAAAAGAAGGAATTGCTGTGTATGTAGAATATATGGAAGATGGGATGTACTTATGATTATCTTCCTTTCTGTCTCTCTGAGATGCTGTTCTGTGAGTATTGTTTGGAATTAATTTGGCCCAAGGCACTCAGAACACGAGATCATGTCTTGAGATATGTCCACTTTCCAGGAATGTGTATATCTTGTGGACAACAGGCCCAGTGTTATTTTAACCCCACAAATAATTTCTTCAAGCAATAAAAAGCCAGTGGAAAAACAAAGTAATCCCACAATTATGCTCTCAAGTGAGCACACACCCTTCCCAGTGATGCGATATTCCATCCAAAGTGTCATCATTTACAGCTTGACCCTGAATTCCCTCTGCAGAGACACAGTTTTTACTGACTCGCAGTGCAACTCTATGCATATTCTGGGATAGCCATGCAGCAACATACAAAATCAACAAAACAGTGTAACCTTTATTGGGCCAATTTGTCTCTAATCCCCACATAGCCAAGAAGAGGAGAAGCCTTTGTATCCACTGAGATCCCCCCCCCCCAGACCGTCTTAACTAACAACAGAAGTAACATCTGAGACAAAAGGCAGGCTTGTGATTCTAATATCATCACTTTTCTTCTCTTGTTTGATTTTTAACATCCTTGCCTGATGGAGAAGCCAGTGAAGCTTTGAAGGTTGTATTATACTTTTTTGAATTCAGCGGCACACATTCCTAAACTAAGTGTGTGTAGGAGTGCAACTGTCATGTCAAATATAGCATAGAAAGTTGCCTTATACTGAGTCAGATCATTAGTCTACCTAGCCCAGAACTATTAACTTATTAACCCAGGCTCTTCTACAGGGTTTTAGGCAGATTTTTTCCTCACCCTGCCTTGAAATCATTAGTGTTCCTTTGTTGTTTCCCATCCAAACACTATCCAAGCCTGGCCTGACTTACCTCAGAAATCTGACAAGGCTTGTATATTCAGGATAGTATGGTATGCACACCATAGGCTAGTTTGTGAGCTTTCCATTAGCATCTAGTGATCACTGTGAGAACAGAATGCTGGACTAGACAGGTGCTTGCTCTAATTCAACATGGCTTTTCTTAAAAATGTATGACTCCTGTTGGATCAAATAGTTGGACCTGTCTATCCAGAAGCTTGGGATTTGTGGACCTAAAGGTTCTTTGAACTGAAATGTCCACGGTCCTTTGACAATGAATATGTGTGGTGAACTGGTAATTGTTATAGATTAAAGCATGTGATGGACCATGCTTCTCATCTACTCTAACATCCTACTTCCAACAGTGGCCAACCAGACACTTCTGCGAAACCTACAAACAGAACATCAGCCTGACCAAAACCACAAAGAAGAAAAGTGGAATATAAATCTAACTAGCTAACTAAGAAATGGCATTTGTTCTATAAGACACATGTTTGCGAGCAGGCAAAGCTCTGGCTTCTGATCTGTGTTCAAGGTCCTTCATCAGCAAAAGCAGAGCAGAAGCAGACTCCATAAACCTACGCATAACAAAACCCATGTTCAGTCCTAACAACCATTTGAGGATGTGTCACCGGAAAGGGTATGGAATAGGATGCGTTGTGCTAAGAGATTCTGCCTCACTGTTGACAGATTCATAATTAACAAAATTGTCTCTTTCTGGCTTATGCCTTGCAAGGCAGGGCACCCACTCAGATCTATTTTAAGTAAAAGGGCTTAAGAGATGCCAGTGAAGGATGTCATCGAATTCCTTGAGAATATTACAGCGTTCCAGGGCTTTTTTCCAATTAATGATCTCCCTTTTCCAGAGTTAAATGAAAGGAAATGCTCTCTAAGCAGTATTGTTAGTATGGCAGTAAGGAAATAAGATAATATTTATGGCAGTGTAAGCCCATCATTATGATTCAAAGCCTCCACCAGGTCTCGTATTACCAATGAGGTGGCTGGTATTTGTTCTGGAGGATGGCATACAATACAGGAAGGGCTGGGCACACTTAAAATGTAATCAAATTCTACACAAAGGGAACATGAATGCCAAGAAATGCTGCATTCAGAGGCTCATCTTAAGGTAACCTTTATTCTACTTTTTACTAAGCATTCTCTCCCTGGTGGGATTCCAAGGGATTCTGTATTCAGTGTTTGAGGACATCTGCAAACATTCAAGCATGTCTTTGCAAGCCATATACATTAGGAACCTACTTTGTTGTTGTTTCTGTGAGCCTTCAAGTTGTTTCAGAGCTAAGGCAGAGTTTTCTTGGCAAGATTTGTTCAGAGGGGGTTTGTCTTTGCCTTTGTCAGAGGCTGAAAGAGTGTGATTTGCCCAAGGTCACCCAGTGGGTTTCCATGGCTGAACCCTGGTCTCCAGAGTAATCACCCAATGCTCAAACCACTACGCTACGCTAGTTTTATGTTTTATGCCGTTAAATAAAAAGCTAAGATTAGTCCCAACTGATGCAAAGAATAAAATGGGGTCCTCTCCCATTTCACTTACAGAAACCAACTAGAAAATCATTTGGCCTATAGCTTCCATCAGCACAAGCCAACATAAGACAATGGTAGACAGGTCTATGGGAATTGGAGTCCAAATAATCTGAGAGGCCTCTAGGTTCCATCACTGTCCTAGAAAGACTGGAATTATGATTCAACAATGCCAGCAGGACAGCAAACAAGTTTAGGAAATGCAGGAGACCCACAGCTTTTTCCTTGTGTTTCTCACCTCTTCATCTCTGCTAAATGAAGTAGCTTAGTGGGAGGACTGTAGTTATTAATCTCAGCATGCTGAATGTTCTACAAACCATGTATATCAAACACACTGCCTGGGATACAGAACTGTGGGCTTGGTTTGCACACATAAGAGAATAACGTAGTAGAGTTCTGGGGTGATAAGAGTACTGCAGTGTGCTTTATTTGGGACTCCCTTTGCAGGACATTTGGAATGATTCAGAATGCTGTTGTCATTTACAGTCCAATATTTAGAGCATAAAATTCCTGATACTATTTAGTAGTTCCTGCTATGTTTTCAAGCCCAATTCAGTAAACTAATGGAGCCCTGGATGTCTCCAATCCCACCTTACCCTTTCAGGATGCCACCTGTTCAGACAGATCTTCAATATAGACTCTGTATTCTCTCTTGTCAACATCTAAAATGTGTTCAGAGTTTAGAAAACAACACTTAGAATCCCCCAGCCAGCATAGCCAATGCTAACTGGCCATGTTGGCTTGATACTTCTGGGAGCTGTAGTTTAAGTTCTGAAAGTGTTTGGTGATTACATGGGACAGGAACCTCTTGGTGGAGGCAGTCCCTAAGCTCTGGAACTCTCTCCCTTGGGGGCATTCATTTCATCCATTCTCTCCTAGCCTAGAAAACATGGTCTGATTTCCAGAGGGGAGCATCCTTTTTAAATTAGTTTCACATGTGTTTGGTGGCTTGTTGCTCATCAGTGCTCATGTTTACAGTGATAAGCATTTCAGTACACTTGTTTCCCTCTTTATGGGCACTGTGTTGGTATAAAAAGCAGGATACAAATAATTAATAAATAGATGTTCTCTGCATGGTAAAATTGGGATCCATTCTGGCTCTTAAAATTATCAGAGGATCAAAGCAGTATGTTTTCATGCCCCTCAGCTTAGTCTTACTTTTGCTAAACTTAAGCAAAGAATGAATCACTACAGTACTCATCTTTAAATAGAATGTACATAGTGTTCAGATGGATGCTCTATGTGTGTCTTTTAATCTGTATTATCTAAATCACGTTATCTCCATATGCAAAAGCTATGCATAGAATAAATTTTATTTATAATGCATCCATTACCTCACTTGCATTCTTACAGTACATCCTGCCCCACCACTCCCAAATGTATACCAGATTATCCTAGAGTGATGTTTATCCCAGTTTAATAATTTTTGGAATATGTTAGTTTGCCCTGTTTCAGTAACATGTGTATTGTTTGTGTGACCGTGGCTTCAACACGATCCTCTATTGCAGAAGTGAAGAATCTCTTTTCTGTCACGTGACATGTTTAATGGGCCAGATATCTATTGGGGAGTGCATACTTATGGTAGGGGTGCCTAAATGCAGTGGTGAGTATGAACAGAACAAGGGACGCCCCTTTTCTTTCTCTTTTTTGACACCCCCTTCACTCCATTTTATTTTCCTCCTTCTGGTTGGAGGCAGCCAGGGCAAAAGCCAAATGGCTGTCACCTGTGAAAATAAAATAATAAACTGAACCAATCACTAGACAGAGCTCTTGACATTATGACGTTTGAGTCATAATTCATAAGAAAAATGAAAGTACAGTGCTAACTGAACAGCAGAAATCAAAGTTCTAATATAAATTTAAAATATCTGTTTCTAGTTATAGAACCTTGATATATACTGAGTGGAGTCAAGGACACTCAAAGGATTCTAAGATTTGTGGTCTAAAACTAAGTTTGCCAAGCTCTGAGTAACTTACACTAAGAATCAAGAAAGAGGTCACCTCTAGGTTCAAGCTCAGGCTAAGAATTTGTTATCAGTGCCAGAACCAAGACCAAAATGTCTCTTTGCACAAAATTCCACTCCTGGCTTTCACTAAAGCATTTTTTTTCAGCAATCTAATTTAGGGGCGTAGTGTAGGGGAGATTTTTGTTTGTTGCTTTTGTGAAACAGGTGGGAAGCAGAAACTCTTGCAATCAACTGCAAATCTACAGTAGAGCCTTATTTGCCTTTTCCCACTTCTGCCTCAACAGGAGCTTCAGGTATGAACAACAGCCTGGGAGGGGTGATTTTGTAGAACAAACCACTAGACTAGAGGCTAGCAGAGCAGCTGCAAACCTTCCTGTATATTCTTCCACTGAACCACACAATCAGTTATGATCCTAGATGCTAAAGGCAATGTTGTACTGATCAATTCTGACTTTGATCCTTTTGCATACTAAGACAAGAACACAGGAAACCATTTTATATGAAGTCAGTCTAACTAGCAATAGAGGAATAGCTGTGTCAGTCTGGATTATCAGTATGCAAAGGGATCATGTAGCACCTCTGAGACTAACTGTGTAGAAGATGCTGTAGCATAAGCTTTTGTAGACTTAGCATTTGAGGAAGTAGACCAGGGGTAGGCAACCTAAGGCCTGGGGGCCGGATGCGGCCCCCTGAGGCCTTTGGACCGGCCCCAAGCCAGTCCTGCCGCCGCCGCCGCCCCCCGCCATGATGATATTAATTATTGTTGTTATTACTTTTTCTTGGGGCTTTCTTGGCAAAATCTCCACAGGGGTTTTGCCATGGCTTTTCTGGGGCTGAGAGAGTGTGCATGCATATTTTTAAAATTTTTTAAAAATATTTATTTATTTATTTATTTATTTATTTATTTATTTATTTATTTTTGGTGCTTCGGCCCCCCAATTGTCTGAGGGACAGCAACCCGGCCCCCGGCTCAAAAAGGTTGCCTACCCCTGAAGTAGACCATGTTTACGAAGGCTTATGCTACAACTTCTTCTACTCAGTTTGTCTCAAAGGTGCTGCAAGATCCTGTTGCATAACTAGCAACAGTTCAAGATTTCAGATAAAAGTGTTGCCAAGGCATAATATAGATATGTCTGGGTTCAGACCTGAGACATTCTAAATGAGACATTTGTCATCATTGAGCTAAAGCCTGTTCCAAAGATCTTACACCTTGCCCACATATATTTGCTTCTTTTGCATGTCTGTGTGTACATGTACATACCAGAGCTTAGAACATTACATTTCTGAATGACAATTCCCAGTATCCCAAGGCAATGGGGGGCTAGCCCCTCTTCTGGCCAACCAAAATGGAGCCCCTTTCCTTTGCTGTCTCTACCTTGTTCCAGACATACATGACAGTGCATGTTATACCACTAAATGAGCTGGCAGGTGGTACTGTTTCTCAGACCTAATACCACCTGCCAATTTATTCAGAAGTATATCACACACTGTCATGTATGGACACACTTCACCAAGTTTCCAAATTAGAACTTAAAGAGGTCTAATTCAATAAGTTAAAATTGCCCTCTTAGCTTTTCTTCCAATGCTCAAAAAGTTCCTACCAAAAAAGAAAAAAAGATTATTTGCCCAGTATCGCTTGCCAGAGTTTCAAGCACAGGGCCAAATTCCGTGTTAACTGGCTTCTCATAGCTGGCTCTCCCACCCATTTTAAAAGCTCATCCTAAATTAGTGCAAACATTGGCCCTGGGAGTTATGGGAGTTCATTCCACCAGGCAGGCGCCAATCTGTAATTAATCCATGACTACATGCTGTGAAAGAAGACCGCACAAATCACCACTTTAGCCACAGATATGAAAGGACAGAGAACTGCATGTTTAACCTTAACTTCTTCCAAGGAAATGCCTTTACCAACAGAACTAATGGAGATTTCTTTTAAAGCTATGGGGTGGAGGGGAGTATGTGTGTTTGTCAGGGAGAGTCACAAGTTTTAATTTACACACAAAATAGGCAAAGATACACTAACTGGCAAAATGAGAGGAGCATGGTGCCCAGATTCACTAAGATCAGCAAGCCTAACAAGCACTTAGGACCTTTGCAGACTGGCAGAAATAGCGCACATTAAATTGAGGCACTGCCCTGGCTCAGTGCTAGGGAATCATGGGAATTGGATTTTTTTTCTGAGACATTGAGCCTTCTCTGTCAGAGAGCTCTGGTGCCATAATAAATTACAGTTCCCATGATTACCTAGCACTGAGCCAGGGCAGTGCCTCAATTTAATGTACACTATTTCTGGCAGTCTGCAAAGGCCTTTAGTTTACTCTACAGCAGTGAATTAAGGGAAGTGAGTTCCCACAGGCAGCATTTACAGAGTACTGTTGCTCATTGGCTTTTACTGTAGTAATTTAGCTTGGCAAATGTTCTTTGGGCCCTCAGAACATGCACTTGCCCTATTATAAATGCATGCTGAAACTTTAATAAATTAGCAACTGAATATCCAGCAGTAATCAGGTGTCCCTTTGGAGTGCTCCCATAGCTGGAAGCCAGAATGATGGCCTCTACTTAAGAAGCAATTAGTTCATTTATAGCTACAGCATCCCCCAACACACCAGAAATTACGAAAAAGCAACGAGAAGTAAATCCTCACAGCCCAAGCCTATTAATAAGCCTTCTCCAATCCTGTGCCCTCTAGATGTGCATGCCCTCTGCAAGTCATAGGGTTGTAGTGCAACATGTGTGAAGAGTCATCAGTGATACCTTTATTGGCCAACCAAAATGCATAATATACTTGTTGCAAGCTTTTGAAGCTCCATGGCCTTCTTCATCAGGCAAGATGTTACAAACCAAACAAGAGAAAAACAATTGGAGATATTAGTCAGATGCCTACATGTTGTTTTAGTCTTTAGTTAAGATAGTATATGGTGGGGAGGATATCTTTTGCAGTCAGTCTCCTCCTCCTTCTGGCCATGTGGCTATAGGGAGATTTCCAAAGTTCAGGAAACTTAAAATCCATCTGCATCTCAATAGGGCCCCCTCTTTTGTAATCAATATATCTCCATTCCAGTGAGGCCACAGACCTCTTTGTGGCAGAGAACAATGGATTTCTCAAGAAGTCTCCATGTGTTTGCATGGGGAAAATTTTGGTGGATGTAGAGGTAAAACATGCGAATTCAGTCCAAATTTAAGAAGAAAAAATTGTTTTACCTTGGTTGAAGTTCCCAGACCACAGGCTATTCTTCCTGGTTCTCCTGTTGCAGCTACAATGCGGTATCTCACAATATAGAAAACATTCAGGGGTAGCTGTGTTGGCTATTTAGCAAATTCAAATAAAAATCCATCAGTGATACCTTTATTGACTAACCAAAGGCATTGGTTGGCCAATAAAGGTATCACTGATGGATTTTTGTTTAATTTGCTAAATGGCCAACACAGCTATCCCTGAATGTTTTTTTATGTGTGAAGAGTATTAGTATGGAGAAGGCTACAAAAATATTAACTTCTAAAGAGAGAGGAAATGCCAGGTGAGACACAGTCAAAGGGCAGAAACAGCTGAAGGAAGAAGGGAAAAGGTAGGAACCAGGGTGAGAAACTGAGACCCAGTACCTAAAAAAATTACAGTTTTGGATTTTCTGACATCATCCAACCAGCATGGGCAATTCTGCTGCAACCAAAGGAATCCCAGGTGGAAGAGAGGAGTGTTAAGGAAAGACAGTCATAGGAAGAAAGTGCATCCCAGGAAAAACAAAAACTCAAGGCAGGGCCTAGGGACAGGAGAAATATGGGCCAGCAGGAAAAGTGCTGACAGACAATGGTTTTTTGTATGCCCTGTGACCATGTACCTACAAAAAGGGCTGAATTTCACATACTGATGTTAATTCATTTTTGTCTGCAGATATCTAGTTTAGCACACACATATGTATTAGAGGCAGAGATTGGAAGTAACTAGTTTACAATGAGTTACTTGAATGTGGTGTCTTTCCTCAATAACAAATTTATAGTAGCCCCTCACAATTCACAGGGATCTGTTCCGGACCCCCTGCAAAAAATGGCAGCTTGCAAATTTTGAGTCCCATTAAAAATAATGACATAGGGGTGCACGGGTGTGTGTGCCACCATTATATCCCTCCCCACTTGTCCCTCCCGCAAAGAGTGGGACCACGGACATGAAGTCTGCGAATGGGGAGGGACAAATGTATAACTAATTTACAATATGACTATAATTTAATGAGGCTATGTTATACTCATTTTGTAGTTCAACCTTTTTATGGCCTTTACATTTAGTGATCTTATTAAATAGTGGAGGAGAAATGCCAGAGGGTTCCAGTGCTATCTTGTGTTGTGCTTAGTTTTTTTTTTTAAAAAAAAGGTTAAAAATAATTATTTTACTTGTTGCTGAGAAATGGGGAAGAAAAACTGCAACTAAAATTATAAATAACTAGAGGGATGTCTTGGCAATGTAAGCTAGCAAATTAATTTTAAAAAGTAACTTCCCATGCTTGGATTAGAGCTTTAAATTTACAATGTATCTTATAAAAATCAACAGTGATTCACCCAAACCTGAATTACTTAACTAATGGCACCAGATTCTCTCAAAGGGTCAGCTTTGCAGCAAACACAAGGGCAGTATTGTTGTGCATTTGCAATGTTTTAGAGGCACAGAGTCTTCTGTCTGTGACAACACCACTGAGAATGCAGGACTGGAAAATAAATTTTAAACAACGGGATGCAGGAAAAGCAAAGATATAATGTCAATGTATTTGCTTGTGGGCATATATCAATGCAACCATTGTCTATCTGGGTTGTTATGGGGAGGGGGGGAAAGGAAATCACATTTTTTTAATTAGTGATGTTCCAGATACCACAAATGATTTTGATGATTTTCAAAGGATTAAGAAAGAGAGCTCTAAGTCAAGCCTTACAATCTTTTACACTTTATATCACATGATTTAGACACTAGCAAAACAACTTTCTTTTAATGATTTCTTATAATACAGATGCATAAGAAGAGATACTTTCTTGATAACAGGAGCAGAAAATGTCATTTTGAAACCTGAGATTCAGATACTCATTGGTCATTGCTAAGAACAATACTAAAAGCCTATGGGCAAGTGATCATATTAAATATTTCAAATAATCTGCTTCCGTTCTACAGAAATACAATAAATAACTTCCCAAAATATCAGGAACATGAAGCAGGTTCAAAACAAGATGTTCTCTATGACTGTGTGATTTGCTAGCAGTACTGTTATTTAATGATCTGTCCTTAACTAGTAGTAGACCACAACTGTGTTTGAACAGCCATTTCTTGGCTTAATCAAGTTCAAAGAGTAGAGAAGTTACTGGGAGGGGCAAGGTGAGCATCCTATAAGTTGAAGATTCATGCACTAGATGATAGTATGAGGTGTTTTGACAGCTCCATTGCTTGCACAAGATATCCAGGACCTCAATGCATGGACACAAGTTCCAGTTTCTGAAGGGGAACAAAGGTGGCTTAACATGTGGAACAGCAAGCAACAGTGATCCTATATTACTACACCAGAATAGCTTTCTAGACTACAAGTTTTCAGTTGTACTTTGGCCATGGATAACAACTCCAAGAATCCTGCCACCTGGGCTTTAAGGCCCCATTGAGCCCTATCTCCCTCC
>CM034710.1:106954336-106966883 GCA_020142125.1 Phrynosoma platyrhinos
GCGACGTCGTGTGAAAACGCGAGGCACAAATCCAGTTTTTGTTTGGGACATGTTTTCTGGATTGTGAGATACCACATTGTAGCTGCAACAGGGGGAACCCTAAAGAATGAGCCAGTGGACTGGAACCTTCAACCAAGGTAAGACGATTTTTCTTCTTCTTAAATTTGGACTGGATTAGCATGTTTTACCTCTACACCTACCAAATTATTCCTGATGCAAAAACATGGAGGCTTCTTGAGGAATCCATTTTTCTCTGCCTACAAAGAAGCCTGTGGCCTCAAAGGAATGGAGACAGATTGGATGGCAAGAGAGAAGTCCTTGTTGAGATGCAAATGGACTTTAAATTGCCTGGACATTGAAAATGACCCAATTGCCACATGGCCAGAAGGAGGAGCCAGCCTGCAAGAGATGCCCTTCCCATGCCATCTTAACTAAGGACAGAAACAACAAAATGGAGGCATCTTATCAACATCTCCAATTTTCCCCGTTTGGTTTGTAACATCTTGCATGATGAAGAAGCCAGTGGAGCTTTGAAAGCTTGCAACAAGTATATTATGCATTTTGGCTGGCCAATAAAGGTATCACTGTTTGGTGGATTTTTGTTTGAATTTGCTAAGTGGCCAACACAGCTACCTCTGCATGTTTTCTAGGAGGTCTAGTTTAACAGCACAATCAACCATCAAACACCAGGAAGGGGCATAGAGCTTCCTGAAACATACGTTCATATCTTTCTGTGATGAGTGCATACAGCAGCCTCGCCTAACCTGGTGCACTCCAGATGTGTTGGACTATAACTCTCACGATCCTGAAACAAAATAGCCACTAAAGGGCTGGCCTAGAGACACTTGCTTTCAGCTTTTCTTTCCCTTGAGACTTGCCAAGTTCAAGTTAATGCATCTCATGTAAGCGATGCTGGAAATTGTTTTCCCCAGAGGGCATTTTAGGGCAAAATATATTTTTAATTTTTTTTTTAAGATTCACAATTTTTTTTTTCCTCTAGGTAGTTGCGGGGACCCCCTCTACTGAAGAGCATGCTGAATGGCACAGATAAGAGGCATCCCTTGTCCATAAGAGTTCTTGCTGGCTCTTGTGAGTGAGGGGAAGGGGCTACTGGAGCAGTGAGATTGCAGACAGATGGAGGGAGTTAGACCCCTCTTCCTTCCCCCCTCCTCTGTGCTGGAAAGGTCAGAACCTGAGATTTGGGGAAAGTGAGTGCTAGGCTCTTCCCCTCCACACTCCAAATGCATTTCTGAGCAGGAACACAATCATCCCCCTCATTCCCCAAGGTGGATGGGGTACATGATGTTTGGAGGCAGTGAGCCCCCTTAGTCCAAAAAATTGGGGGCATGGGCTGTCTCTCTGGCCCAGGCTTGGGGACTGGGTAGGAATTGGGTTCTGGACCCCAAAATCACTCATCTTGACTACTGACCGAGTGATCATCCTTTTCTTCCTTTTGGATCTATTATACTTAATTAGCATAACCGCTTGCTTTATTCAGGTGGTCTGGGAAACTGGTATGTACACAGTCTGCTCTGTCATTAGGCAGAGAGATGTGGCCATGCCAAGCAGCAGATTATGAGCATCATTAAAGGACAACAAATGATTAGTCACTTTATTATTATTTGATTTTTTTATTGCCAGGAATGGGGAAAGGTATTTATGGGATTATCTGACCTGTGTACCCAAGTCACTATCTTGGCTTTAAGTTCTATGGACCTTTACCTACATGGGTGGAGTATGCCATTTGTTCTTTGCTTAGATGGTGAAATGTGTTGGCTAGCCCTGGGTATACACTGTACAGCACAAGCTTACACATATTTACTCAAAAGTAAATTTAATTGAGTTCAAGTGAAGTTGCATAAACTGCAATTCTGTACAGAGTTACTTGGGATTAATTTCAGTTCAGCAAATGTATAGACCTGGATTCAGTGTTCAGCAGCTTAAAGGGATGTTAACGGAAGCAATATACTTAAAAGGCTTTTGTTTTTTCTTATCCTTAAATCATTTGTCAGTTCACATCAATAAGAAATACAGTGGAAATTATGGTGAATGCCACAAAAAGCGGTTTTACATTAGGATTAAGAAAATTACAGGATATGCTAAGATTCAGGTTTTACCTTTTGTATCCTTCATTATATTGTTGATGTGTGATACAAACATTTATTTGAAACTAGAGGAACAGCATACCAGTGTTGGATTTGCCATATATTTACATTTCTCAATTTTATATTTTTGCAAGAAGACTATATCTAACTCCTAGCCTTTGTTGAAGATGAACAAAGCATATAATGTAAAAACTGCAGACAGAAGAAATATGGATCTTTAAGGAATTTACCACCATAGTTTAATTAACTATCTTGCAAGTCATTCCCATCTTTTAAAAATTACATGTCTATTTGTTTTATGACTATTCATGATGACATGACAAAGATCACTGAACCATTAGAATACTACATAAGATATTGAACAATCTGGAAAAAAAATAAACTATTTATTTCAAAAATAAATAATACATTAAAAAAACTACTGGAGTGTAAAATATGATAGTGTTCTAAGAGAATGGTTAAAATGTTAATATTTTTCTACATGTAACCATATAGGTGTTTTCTGTTTCCATAATGAAAATAAACTTTGTCTTCATCTCATTATTTTTTTCTAATGAGATCCTCATTTGTTTGCAATGTAAATCACTTTGTGTTTTTCAATTGTCTGAATGTCATGTTCCAACTGTTTCATCTCTGTCTCCAGTCTCTCTTTGTGAAGCTTCTTCGGTATTGTATCAATCTCTACTGAAAGGCTTTGGAAAGCTTGATGTACCTCTTCCCAGTTCTTCTTAAGGCCCTGTACCAAAAATATGAAAAGAAAATTTGCAACATTATAGGAACACAAAAGCTTCAATCCTACATTCAGAAAATAATCTATGCACTAAAAAAAATATAACCCTACACTGATAGTAGCTGCACCAAACTTTAATCTAGTTTGCTGCTGAGTAGACACATAGAGGACTGTTTGGCTAACAGAATAATCTTAAATATACTTACCTTAGAATGAAAGCCCACTGAATGCAAGCAAGAGTTGCTCCAGAGTAAACATGAAATGTTTCACACAGTAGCATTTGCCTTCCTACATAACACTATATAACATTGTTTTCCCCATGCTGCTAATGCAATAATACTTTTAAAAAGTAGAATGCCAGAGATTATTTTTTAAAATGGGCCCAAAACTTTCAACGTTCCTGTAACTACAGTTATGTTCTCTGACAGTGAAGGAGGGATTATATATGGGATCTACTTTTCAAATTGAATTTAACACTTACCTCTTTCAAATTTGTCACATCCAATAACTTGCTCAATCATACATATAAATTATTCTATAGCTCCATCTAGTGAAAATCTACCTACACCAGCTATAAGCTTTTAATAAATCCTTCAACTTTTGCACAGATATACAATTTATCTTTTATTCATGAGACTCTGTCATTGAAGTTAACCCACATACCTCCAGAAGACTTTCCCTCTCTTCATCAGAGAGCCTTTTCATGGCCTTTTGCCTGAGGGTCTCCTTGACATAGGCATCATACTCTTCCTGAGCTCTTTTTGCTTCTTCAGTTCTCTTAGTTACATATTTTGGAGTAACACCATAATCCTACAAGAAAAATTAACTTTTAAAACATTAATCAGAAGGGGGAAAAGATCCAAGTATAATACAGGAATTAATCTGAACATTATGAAATTACACCAAAAAGCAACTTTAAACTTTGTAATTCATCTGATATTCTAATAGAGAACTCCTGATCTGAGTGTCAGTCCTTACCTAGCTAAAGCAGCACTAGAGAGGGAGTTAGCAGCAGTCCTGAGAAATCTCAGGATGTGCATGGGGATACATGACATGCAAATAAAAAACCTGCAAACAAAAACTGAGCATGCTCAGTTGCCATGAAATGCTGTCTGACTGGGTGGTAGGGACAGAAAGAAAGTTTCCAAAAGCCTGATGGCATAGGTAAAGGTATTCCCTGTTGACAAGGTTGTCAAGTTGTGTCTGGACATAGGGGGTGGTGCTCATCTCTGTTACTAAGCCAAAGAGCCAGCATTGTCAGAGACTACTCTGTGATCATGTGGCCGGGATAATTGCACAGAACACTGTTTACCTTCCCACCAAAGTGGTACCTATTTATCTACTTGCGTTTGCATGCTTTCGAACTGTTAGGTTGGCAGAAGCTGGGACTAGTGACTAGTGCTCACCCCATCATGCAGTACCTGGGCCTTGAACTGCCAACTTGCTGATCTTGCAATCAACAGAGTCAGGTCTCAACCACTTGAGCAACTGCATCCCTTCCTTTACCTGATGGCATAAACATGTCTTTTAACTTGATAATATGAGGAGAGCAAGGACAGGACTATTTTGGCCTCCCAAAATTAGGAATTCCAAAGTCTGGGAGCAGCTACTGAAAAGGCCCTCTCCTTTGTTCCCACCAAATGAGCCTGAGAAGGTGATAGGACTGAGAAAAGCACTTCTTCAGATGATCTTCGAACTTCAGTGGGCTCATAAAGGGAGATACGATTCTTCAATTACTCTGGACCCAAGCCATATAAGATTTTATAGGTTGTCACCAGCACTTTAAATTGTGCCTAGAAATAGACCAACAGTCAACGGAGCTGCTGCAACAAGGAAGTTTATTCTCAAGTGAATGGTTATAAGACTGAAATACATTTCCTATACATAACAGTGCAGATGAAGGGTGGAGAGGTTGCGAGACAGGATTCTCCTTGAGTGTGAATGAATTGGTCCAAAGAGAGACTAGATCAGGGGTCGGCATACCTTTTGGGGGTGAGGCCGGTTCTGCTGTCCCCCGATCGTCAGCAGGCCAAAAAATTGGTGCCGGAGGTGCGCGCGCATGTGCATGCACACTTCTTCCACTGTTGTGCGCATGTGTACGGGGCGCAGGGCACCATTTTGCATTCCAAAATGGCACCCGCGCTCACGCATGCATGCACACGGTGGCGGCTGCCGTTTTGGAATGCAAAACAGCGCCGTGACCGCATGTGCCTGACGCTGGCACTGTTTTGCGTTCCAAAATGGTGCCCACCGTCGTGCGCATGCGTGTGCGAGAGGTGCCACCATTTTGGAATGCAAAATGGCGCCCCGCGTGCGTGGGGCAACGGTGTGCGCAGCAGCAGCAGCAGTGGCAGCAGCGGCAACGGCAGCAAGACCGGCCATAGGCCGGTTACAACGCCTTGACGGGCCGGGTTCGGCCTGCAGGCCGTAGTTTGCCGACCACTGGACTAGATTGTTTCCTTACACAATGCACTGTTTTTTAAAAATGTACATATCTACAATTATGATATTTAATGCCTTAGATTGCAAACCTATGCTCATTAACCAAAGTAAGCACTTTTGAATACAGTAGGACTTCTTAAGAATATATATTTGCCTGAACCACAAAATATTGTATATAATAATTAATAAAATTATTCTTATGGGTGTCTACTTCTGATTTTTTTTTTTTTGTTTTTGGTTTTTTGTGGGTTTTTTTTTTTTTTTGCTAAAAAGTATGGAAGAAGAATTTTCCAACAAGATACTTGGAGACAGTGTCTTGTAATTTAGGGGTTTTTTTTCTTTTTGAAAAATTAGGCTTTGTATATTCAGTTACCCCACTGATTTCAGGGGAAATTAAATACAACTAGCTTGTAGCACAATCCTGTGCATGCTTGGAAATCAGTTCACTGGATTCAATAATACTTACTTACTTGTGAAATCAAGATAACATTTCTGAGTAGACATATATAGAATTTAACATCTGGCTGGATTCAAGTTAGAACCTATAAATATACCAATGTATTCATCAGTTCCACTGTTACAATTATTTATAAACATACCTTTTTCTTGACATATTTTGGAACAAGACCTGATGTTTCAAGGACAATTTTGTCTCCTTGTCTCCTGTCGACACAAACTTGTTGAGGTTTCTTAGCCACTCCCATGATCACATTAGCTGCATTGGTACTTATAAAATTCTTGGTACACTGAACTCCCATAATTGGATGATCTGTTATTTTGGGCACAGTTAGTTGTAACATTTTCTTACCGCCTTTATCTTTTCTTCCTGTTTCGTTTTTTAATAAAATAAAAAGCCACAATTAAACAAATTAGATATTTCAAAAAAGAAGACAAATCAAAATGAAACTTAAAAATCTCTGTTACACAACAGCTAAGTATCTTCTATCATCACTTTTGGCATGTTTTTTGTGCTGCTGCTTGATATTTCAACCTTGGACAGCATGTTTCCTCATGACCATGTACATCACAAGAAGAATGATTACTGGGAGGACAAGATGTAATAAGTATGTAATAAGAGAGAGGTGACATCTCCTTGGTGACTGGTTAAAAAGAGGCCTGCTATGGCCTGCCTCATAAATGAATTGAATAAGGCAGCTTATATACCATCTAGAGCAAGAATATGTTTAGCGCTGGCGAAGACATTTCCATGAAGGTCAAAAAGTAAGTTCCAGGATCTCATAGTTGTAAAGAGAATCAAAACAATGTGAAGGCTTTATACTAAAAGATGAAAAAAATGTACATTTTTTAAACAATGGGCTTTGGGTACTGTGATGTTGGCCACTCAGTAACAGGTGGGTGGAGGTATGGTTTCATTATTTTGAATAAATAGTTCAAAATTATGAATATATGGAGTCACTAATACTGGCTCTCCTCATTAACTGGAGCCTAAATCCCAATGCTTCTGGGCCATTTCTGCTGGTGAAATGGGGCGTGTCACACTTCCGTTTTCTATGGAAGTGACAGTTCTTTTCAGCATTACATATATTAGTAAAGATATTCCTCTGTTCTGAAATAGATATCTCTGCTAACTGAGTAGTTCTATTCAGTCATATTTTTAGACATGCACACATAGGATGACAAATGGTGAGATCCAGTGTATCATAGTAGTTTGAGTATCGGACTATGACTTTGGAGACTAGGGTTCGATTTCCAGCTTGACTATGAAACCCACTGGGTGACCTTGGGCAAGTCATATGCTCTATGACTCAGGAGAAGGCAATGGCAAACCTCTTCTGAACCAATATTGCCAAGTAAACGCTGTAATAACTGCCTTAAGGGTCGCCATAAGTTGGAAATGACTTGAAGGCACATGACAACAATGACAACAACAACAACAAGGCAATAAATAAAACAGAACTTTGTCTGTTTCATGTCCAGTTGTTCATCCAGAGGCAAAAATTGCTCACATAAATCTATGGCTCCATTATAATCTTATTTTCCATAGACGACTTTGGAAAGTAGACATCAAGTGAATACTATATATATTTTCTTAAGGAGAAGTTTTACATGGCATAGGATTCACCTCCCAGTGTGATGTGGTAATCATTATATTAACTCTAGAGATATCTGGTGTCAAATTCCTACTCAAATATGGAACCAAGGGAATCATTCTGAGTTATTTATTGTATTAAAGGGTAGCTGTAAGAATGTAGAAAGCCAGCATGGTGTTGGACTAGGACTCTGGGAAACCAGGATTTGAATCCTGCTCGATCATGGAAACCACTAGGTGATCTTGGGCAAGTCATAATCTCAGAAGAAAGTAATGGGAAGACTGCTCTGAAGAAATCTTGCCAAGAATACCCCATGGCAGGTTTGCCTTAGGGTCGCCATAAGTCAGAAATTACTTGAAGGCACAAAAGAATAAAGTTCTAAGAATAAAGGGGAAGTGTGGAAAGATAACTATGAAAATAAACAATAAATATCTTAGAGACCATCTCTGCTTATATGGCTTCTTGTGTTCATGTCTCTGCACACAATCATCATTCCCTGGAAGAGGGCTTGTATAGCTATGGCCCCATAACTGCAAACCAACTCCCTACTGAAATAAGGTAGTACCTCCCTGTTTTCTTTCATAGAAACACCAAATCTTTTTTTCTTATCAAGCTCTGGTGATTTATCCTGAGAGAGATTTTGACTGGGGGTGGTGGGGAAGGAAGCAGGATTTTGGCTAATTTGCTGATTGTTGCTTGGTTATGCTAGTCATTTTTAATTGTGCACTTGTCAATTATTTTCAGATAACTTGCTGTTTTCCTCGTGCTTTAAACATGCACTAGAAAGAGGGCATATAAATGCTGCACATTAGGTAAGCAAGCAAATATAGAAGAAAAATGTTTTCAAATATTGTTATTCTGAAAACTTACTCTTTGGTAACTTTGGTTCTTTTGAATGTTTCAGAAGGAATTCTTTTGGAGAAGGCACCTGAACTTTTGCTGGTCCAATTGTTTTCCATTGTGCTTTACTCTGTTCTATTGTACGTTTCACATATGGTTTAAATGTTGATACGTATCTTTAGTGAAGAGAAAATACACAAAGTGAAAGAGAAGTTACAAATTACTTTACCCCACATATTACTGTTCCCTATCTGGATTCTAAAAATCAAGTTTAATATTAAATATTTGAGATGATCAGAATCAGTTTGAACTTGTTTGTATCTGAAAACAAAACATTGTATGTTTTACACTGCACTTCTATCCAGTATTCAATCAGCAGAGAGGTGTAAAAAGGAAGCATTTTTTCAAACTGCTTGTGTATTTGTGGTGTTTGTGGGCTATGATTACACCATTTTTTCTTTATTTCATCACCTTAATACTGAATTTGATTTGTAGTGAATTTCTCCCTCCTCTCACAATGACTTTGTGTAGTTTTAGTCACAGGGTGAGAAAGTTACAGCATTTGTCTGAGACAGTTAAATTAAATTCCAGTATTGATTTGCTGTTTATTCAAAAAGATGCTTCAATTGTGTAATTGTGCCATTAGTGGTTCACCAATAAAAATTCTGGCCAAATTGATATTGCTGGGAGCATTGTCTTTGACTGCAGTTTACAACACAGTCATTCCCTGACTGTCAGCCACACTAATGTGTCTGTAAGAGAATATGAAATGTACCTAGAAAGAGTGAGATTAATTTAAAAAGCAGGGCAGCACCAAACATTAGAAAGCAAAGAGAGGCAAAACCTTAAAATGATGCTGAAAAACAGTAAAATATTTAAACGTCCTTGTAAAGTATGTAATGCATTTTACTAAGACCTTTGGTAGGGGCCCTTTTCCTGGGGCATTGATAGGAAGACTGTACCAGCACTTGGACAAGTAACTTCTTGGGTTACATCTCACAGAAACCACAATCCAGTACACCTACTATGCTGGCTGAAGGACTCTGGGAGTTATAGCCCCGAAACTACCATTTATGCCCACGTAGGTCTTACTGACAGCAGAAGAAATAGTACCAGCATCTACCATTCTTAGCACTGGCTACTCCAAGCTCATCTCACTCCCCATTTGCCCCCGTAGCCCTTTGGTGGGCAACTTTCTGCCATGATGGAAGAAATACAGACTGTCACCTAGAAGAGGAAAAGTGAGCAGAGCTATTGCTTTACCTCTTGTGATGCCAACTGCCCATTTACTCACCACGGCCTCGTCCCCACTATGATTTAAAGCACATTGCTGTCGTTGCCACTTGAAACCGGTTCCAATCCTACTGTGCTCGTTTCAATCACGATGAAGCGAGGCAAACGCAAAAAACCCGCTGTTTCCTGACACTAGTTTTTTGGCGGTTCCTTTGAAAAGAATTGATTTCAAAGTGTGTTCAACAAGTGGGAACGACAGATATGAATCCATAATTCTGAAGGGGAGGGACTAATGGCAAAAGGGTGTTTATAATCCCTCCTCAGTTTTGGGGAAATCAGCGCCCCCCCCCCCCGCCCCCCAGCACTGCCTTTGTGCTTGTGGTGTGACCTATGGGTGCATGATATATTTTTTCAATTAAAAAATTGACAGAATATGTGATCCATTGTATTTGCAACTACTTGCAATTATAGGTGGAGTTTAGCTCAGCAAGGCAAGTAGTTGCAAAACCAATGGATTGCATATCCTTTCAATTTTTCTAAAAAAAAATATAGTTCCCAAGCCGGGCTGCTCAAAGCATAATATTATATAAGTATAATATTAACTAGGGGTTGCATTTGCACTGCTGAAATAATTCAGTTTGACACCACTTTAACTGCCATGGATGTCTCCTATGGAATCCTGGGATTTGTAGTTTTGTGAGGCACCAATACTCTTTAGTAGAGAAGACTAAAGATCCTGTAAAACTACAAATCCCAGGATTCCATAGTGCATAGCCACAGTGGTGTCAAGCTGCATTATTCTTACAGTGTAGATAGGCCCTAAAATATCTTCATTCCAATGATATTTATGCCCAGATACTGTAAGTATATGCATGTTGTAGCTTTCCTCTTTCTTTTATCCTGTTGGTTCATAAAATTGATTCCTGGACAGTGAGCATCAAGACAGTCTATAATTTTACCTAATGTTTGCATCACTGAAGTACTTAATAAATTAGCTATTTAATTTCCTCCATAAGATGAAGACTAGGTAATGTGAGACAACATCTTTCATCAAAAGGAATCATATTACAGGAGGGTCTATATTTATTTTCTTCTAATATAAAAAATATTGCTAGCATAGGAAATACCATTTACATTTGACAAATGTAGAGCTTTGTCAAAATGGTTCCTATGGGGAAATGTTCTTACTCTATACCTTGGTGCCTTCAAAGGCTTCTCCACAATCCTTGGCAGAAGATTGTAAATGCTCTCCTCCACGCACAGCGCTGCCATCTTCCTGCTGATGAACTCTGCAGATGATTTAGTTTAAATTATTAAATGAAAACCTATCATTTTCTCTCTCATGCAATCCCATTCTGTCTCTACTCTCTATCATTTCGCTCACATATATTGCCTGCTTTCTCTTCCTTCATTTACATTCTACATACTCTTCTTCCACATTCTCATCCTCTGCCCTTTTTTCTCTCTCTCCATCAGCCTGCATCCACACTGCAGAAATAATCCAGTTTGATATCAGTTTAACTGCCCTGGCTCAGTGTAATGGAATTCTGGGAATTGTAGTTTAATTGTGCCACCAGAGTTCTCTGACCTAGGGCCTTTGCAGACTGCCAGAAACAATCCATCTTGAGACCACTTTAACTGTCCTAGCTCAATGCTAGGGAATCATGGGAATTGTAGTTTTTTCTGAGAGTTCTGGTGCCACAATAAACTACAGTTCCCATGATTACCTAGCACTGAGCCAGGGCAGTTAAAGTGGACTCAAGCTGCATTATTTCTGGCAGTCTGTAAAGGCCCCTAGTAGGACAAATGTCTCACCAAACTACAGTTCCCAGAATTCCATAGCACTGAGTCATGACAGTTAAAGTGGGGCCAAACTGGATTATTTCTGCAGTGCAGATGCAGCCATTCTCTCTTTTAATCACTACCAGCCTTGTCTGTATGGGTGACTGTGTCCAAGACATAGAATTAGCTGTGTTAGGTCCAAAACACACTGCAGAAATAATCCAGTTTGAGACCACTTTACCTGCCTTGGCTCAGTGCTAGGGAGTCCTGGGAATTGTAGTTTATTTTTGGCACCAGAGAAGGCTAAATGTCTCACAAAACTAGTTCCCAGAATTCCCTAGCATTGAACCAGGGCAGTTAAAGCAGTCTGAAAGTGGATTATTTCTGCAGTGTGTTTTGGACCTGGTTTTCCTCTAGTTATGCACAGAAAAAGTCCCCTCCCCTTGATTTCAGCACAATGGACAAATGAAAGGAATAATGTAAATGTAGATTCAGTCAAGGGTTTGTTGCTAGTAAAGTACAATTTCAACCCTTTGTCTTGCTCAGAGTTCTGTAAGTAGATTGTACATTTTAGGATAAAACATAAGTAATTTTCCTAAACTAAACAACATACAAATAAATAACTGCTGGGCCACAGATCTCATATAGAGTCAGGGTAGTATAGTGGTTTAAACAGTGGTTTATGTCCCTGGAGATCAACCAGGGTTTGAATCCCAGCTCAGCCATGGAAACCCACTGGGTGACTTTGGGCAAGTCACACTCTCTCAGCCTCAAGGGAAGGCAATGGCAAACCTCTTCTGAACAAATCTTGCCAAGGAACCCCTATGATAGGTTGGCCTTAGGGTCACCATAAGTAAGAAACAACTTGAAGGCACACAAGACACACACTAAAATACAGCTATATGTCATATAGTTGTAAACACACCCTATGAAATGAATTCATATTTATATGAGCGTTTTTAGCTTTTTTTTTGGTCATGTCTTACATTTTCCCTTGAATGTCCTACATCTTGAGGTGCCTTGTCCTCCTTGGTGGTGAGGAAATCTGGCCACCCTGCATGAAACTCACTGGGGTGACCCTGGGTGAGTCACACTCTCTCAGCCTCAGAGGATGGCCATGGAAAACCTCTTCTGAAGAAACATTGTGCCAAGAAAACTCCATGAATAGATTCGTCTTAGAGTCGCCATGAGTGGGAAATTACTTGAAGGCACACAACAACAACAAAATGTAAAACCGTATTCTTTTGGTGACATACACTATAATTTCCAGTGCATTTCTTGTTGATGTGAACTGACAAATGATTTCAGGATATGAAAGAATAGAACCCTTTAAGTATATTGTTTCAGTTGACTTCTGAAGCAAG
>CM034710.1:106966983-106986279 GCA_020142125.1 Phrynosoma platyrhinos
GCAAACATAGATCAAGAAGACCTCATGACAGGTTTGCCTTAGGGTCATATAAACCCAATGGGGTGACCTTGGGTGAGTCACACTCTCTCAGCCTCAGAAGTTGGTCATGACAAGCAAACATAGATCAAGAAGACCTCATGACAGGTTTGCCTTAGGGTCATGTAACCCCACTGGGGTGACCTTGGGCGAGTCACACTCTCTCAGTCTCAGAAGTTGGTCATGACAAGCAAACATATACCAAGAAGACCCCATGACAGGTTTGCCTTAGGGTCATGTAAACCCACTGGGGTGACTTTGGGCAAGGCACACTCTCTCAGCCTCAGAGGATGACAATGGCCAGAGCAAACCCCTTCTGAGGTAACCTGCCAAGAAGGGGCTCTATGCCTTCTCTACTCCCTCCCTTCACCTCTTCTCGCTCGCGGCTTCTTCTCCTCCTCCTTCCCTCTCCTCCTAGTCCTTTTCCGCTCTCATTCGAACCCAGAGACTGCAGGTTACAATGAACCACTGTTTGGTTGCCCGGGGACACAGTCGCTTAGCAACGTGTATCTCTAGAACAGGCCAGCGTCTTTGTGACGACATTTCCGGAATCAGGCAGAACAATGGACCCGAGGAGGGAGGGGGAGAAAGGAGGAGTAGAAGTAGTGCGCAGGCGCGGCCGGGTGGAGGCTGAGACTGCGGCCTGGAACGCGAGAGAGGGAAGAGGATCTCGGTATGTGGAAGTTGCGCATGCGCGAAGGGAGTGTGTGATTATGTGCATCTGGCATTGTAATGGCGGCAGGGTGCCTCAGAGAGAAGGAGGTAGAAGGGAGGTGTTTGAAGCGGTGTGACTTTCCCTCGGCTGAAGGCCACTATGGCGTACTAGTTTGAGTGTTGGACTATGACATGGAGATCAGGGTTGGATTCCCAGCTCGGCCATGGAAACCCACTGAGTGACCGTGGGCAAGTCACACTCTCTCAGCCTCAGGGGTTGGCCATGGCGAAGGCAACCCCCCTCTGAGGAAACCTGCCAAGAAAACCCCATTGTAGATCCCCCTTAGCGTCGCCATACGTCGGAAATGACTTGAAGGCACATAACAACAACGAAGTTTTACACTCTCTCAGCCTCAGAGGATAGCCATAGCAAACCCCCTCTGAGGAAACTTGCCAAAAAAACAACAGCCACCCATGATAGGTTAACCTAAGGGTCACCATAAGTCAGAAACGATTTGAAGGCACACAACAACTTTTAAACTTACGTTTAAAATGTTGGTAATATTTAATTATTATTTTTTTTTAAAAAAAACTAATCTATTTTAATTCTGACTTTTTAAATTATTGTTACTTGCCTTGAATCCCATTGTGGGAGAAAAGTGGGATATAAATCCATGAAATAAATAAATAAATAAATACAACAAAAAATTGGGTTTCATAGGGTATTGGACTCAAACTCTGTAGAACAATGCATCTGAGGAAGTAGACTTTAATTTACAAAAACTCATGCTGCCAATTTCTCTCTTTCAGTTAGGGCCTTTACAGACTGCCAGAAATAGTACAAACTGAGTCCACTTTAACTGCCCTGGCTCAGTGTTAGGGAATCATGGGAATTGTATTTTTTTCTGGGACATTGAGCCTTCTCTGTCAGAGAACTCTGGTGCCACAATAAACTACAGTTCCCATGATTCCTTAGCACTGAGCCAGGACAGTTAAAGTGGCCTCAATTTGCACTATTTCTGGCAAATTGAGTTTCACAGAAATAGTTTCTGTTTCACAGGTGCTACAAGATCTCTCTACAACTGATTCTACAGACTAACATGGTTATATATTTGAATTCTACCACTGGAGAACAGGACAATAGCATCCATATAGCAAAGTGTAACAACCATGTAGCAAGGTATAGGTCAGGGACAGGCAACCTTTTTGAGACCTGGGCTGGTCTCAAAAAGGTTGCCGCTCGGCTGGGCCAAGGGGGGGGGAATGGCGGAGCGCGCGCATGCGCGCGCACCCTCCTCCTCTGCGTGTGACCCCCCCCACGCACGCTGCCGCTGCAGCCAATACCGTGGCTGCCGCCGTAGCGCGCACGTCCGCAGCTGCCACGGCACATGCGCAGCTGCCATTTTGGAAGTCAAAATGGCGGCCGTGACGCGTTTGCACATGCGAAGAGTATTGTGCATGCGCAAACGCGTTGTGGCCGCCATTTTGAATTCCAAAATGGCGGTCGCGACAAGCGCGGCTGAAAACGTGCCCTGGCAGCGGCGTGCGGTTGCGTGCGGCGGCGGCAGCCTTCGGCCTGGGCCGGTAAGTCTGGGGCCCGGGGCCTTAACCGGCCCCCGGGCCGTAGGTTGCCGGTCCCTGGTATAGGTAAAGGTAAATCCGTCAACGATGATCTCATGTGGTATCAGCACATAGTCAAGATCTCCATAGTAGTGCTGTGGGTAGGAAAACAGATCTAAACTATATCCTGGCCAGACATTTGAAATCTGCAAAACAGACAGAGTATCATTAGAAAACATAAGATTGTAAACACAGCACAGTTATTACCATGTGGGGGAATATTTCAAACCACCAAGAGTTAGAATCTGGCCCAGAGAGGCTCTCAAGCAACTTTTCCACAATATAAAGGTAAGGTACAGGTATTCTCCATTGACAAGGTTGTCAAGTCATGTCCAGCTATAGGGGATGGTGCTCATCTCTGTTACTGAGCTGAAGAGCCAGCATTGTCAGAGACTACTATGTGATCATGTGGCCAGCATGACTGCACATAATGCTGTTTACCTTCCCACTGAAGTGGTACCTGTTCATCTACTTGCTTTTGCATGTTTTTGAACTTCTAGGTTGGCAGAAGCTGGGACTAGTGACAGGAGCTCACCCCATCGTGCAGCACCCAGCCTTGAACTACCAACCTGCCAGTCTTGCAATCAACAGAGTCAGCGTCTTAACTACTTGAGCCACTGTAAAGTATAATAACACCCCAAATCCACAAAGCAGCGATATGTCTATTGGCCAAGCAAAATTTATTGCAAGCTTTCAAAACAACATCCCATATCCACAAAGCCGTGATACCTTCGTTGGCCAACCAGAATGCACAAAATACTTGTTGCAAGCTTTCAAAGCTCCACTGGCTTCGTCATCAGGCAAAGATGCTAAAAATCTTGCAGGAGGGGAAAAATGACAATTTTAGTCACAAGTCTGCATTTTGTAAAGATGTTGCTGTTCTCATTTCAGGTGTTGGAGGGACATACATGCAGGCTGGCCCCTCCTGCTTTGGGCCCTAACACCTGAAATGAGAAAAATTGATTCATCACCATTACCTAAAACAACTGGTTTTTACACAGTACATGTCTGTATTTTAGTTACAAATCAGAGGAATAGAAGATAATGTTTATCAAAGCTTTTCCTCAGAATATGGAATGGGGATTAGACCTGCATTGTTGTTGTAAAGACCTGTGTAGAAAATCTCCCAAATGGTAATACCGTAGATTACATTTTATCTGCAAATATTTTAAAAGGAGGTTGACTGTGATGTAACTGTCTACTTACTTTTCTCTTTTCCTTGCTGTCATTAGAGTTGTCCCTCCACATTTGCTGGGGTTAGAGGTGAAGGACCCCAGTGAATGTGGAAAAACTGCAAATAAAGCAAAACAAAACACTGTTCTTTTTAACCTAAGAGAACACCTCTCTAGGAATCTGCCAGAAATTGGTCATGGAATCATGCTGGAGGACCTACAATGTCTAGAGAAGTGTTTTCTCTAGGAACTTATAGGTTCTCCAATACAACTCTATGGTTGTGGTAGAGTTTCTGGCAGAGTTGCGCTGGAGGACCTAGAGAAAACATATTAATCAAAACCACAAATAATCAGATCCACAAAAGTCAAAACCACAAATATGAAGGGCCAACTCTACTTTTGAAGTGTGTAGCATGTCTAATATTGTAATTAAGTATAATTTAAATCAATTTCAGAGTTGGCCCTTAATGACAGTAGGCTAAATTCAGAATATGTTACTGGCACCTAAATGCCACTGAATTCAATGAGATTAAATTTAAGTCCCAATGATTTCCATGGGAAATATGTTTGACTTCATTCAACCCATTATTTTTTCATTCCAGTACAGGCACAGAGATTACCTAGTAGCTTTATCTAACACTGGACTGGGGGAAGATGTGGTCCTCCAGGAGCTGGACTGCAGCTCCCATGATCCACAATCATGTTGCCTAATGCTGAGAGGGGCTGCAGCCTGACAACATGTGGATGGCTACACAGTCAGCACCACTGATCTAAGCCAGAACTTGTCCCTAGTGATTTGTACATAGCTGCATGTTTTCAGTGATGTATGTTCAGCTGCATGTTTTTAATTCGTAACCTACTCAGTGCTACTGAGTACTAAAAACAAAACAAAAGTTGGGGTGGATCCAGATTTAGAGATATAATGGATCCAGATTTAGAATCCCAGGATTCCATAGGATGGATCTACATCAGGGGTAGGCAACCTTTCCCCTTTAAGGGCTGAGGGACTTCAGCTCCCAGAAGCCTCAGCTATGTTGGCCAATAGTCCCATGTTGGCTAATAGCTCCTGGGATTCTGGGAGCTGAAGTCCCTCGCCCTTAAAGGGGAAAGGTTGCCTATCCCTGATCTACATACTTAAAGTATTGTCAAACTGCGTTATTTCTACAATGTAGATACAGTCAGAGTAGCCTCAGTCAGGGTAGACTCCTATATGATTTCACTGGCTCTGCTATAAGTATGGTTCAATCTGGATCCAAATGTCCTTTTTACATTCTCATTATACCTTATTATGTTTCTGAGCTAAGCAGTTTTAATTTTGAAAAAGTAAAGAAATCAAACAAGGTTTTTCGAGTCTCTTCACTATTGCTTAATAGTATGTACTGTTTGTTTTGCAGTTCATGTCGATTTCCCTGAACAAACAAAATGAAACCACAGTCTTGGCAACACATGTGCTTTTATCATTGCCGAAGAGCCCTCTTGGCCCTGTGCTTGTTCATCCATTCCCTCTGGAGAGCAGTTGCTTGTGTAGTGTTCACCTCACTCTGATCATCTGTCTCTTTTCTTCTGTTCAATCTAGATTAAGTTTAAAAGAGCCAAACGCGGTTCCCGTACTGGAATACTTCACATATAACATTTGACTGCAGTCTCCCCCTCCCCTCCAAAGTCTGCCTAGAAAATACCTGGAAAAAACTGAGCTGCTTGTAAGTTCTGAGTGCCATCTTAATTTAAATGTCATTATTCTGTGGTTGGTTGTTAAAGGTACAAAGTGTAATTAGATGCTAGGCAGGATTTTTGGATTTTTTAAATAATAACATTCCCAGCACATTCTCTAGATGTGTTGAATGATAATCCTGCCATCCTCATTCAACATGGCCAAAAATCCCAAACAAACAAACAAACAAAATGGCCATATTGGCTGGGAATCATGGGGGTCGTAGACCAGCACAATTGGAGGGTATATAGTAGAGGAGGCAGTTGTAGAAATGGATATGTTGTGCTTTGGCTTCATTAAAATCATATTGAGAAGTTTGCCATCTGAGAGTCCAGTGAAAGCTCAATTGTACCCCTGGGTTTTTTTATTATTAACAAATAAGTTATCCTATAATCCTGTGGTAATCAATGGCTGTATTATATTGATGGCATCCTGAGTTGGTTAGCTTTAATGTATCTCAAATGAAGCTGTTAAGGAGGTGGAACTAGTGTGGTTAGAAGCCACTAAGGCATTTTTTATTGATTCTAAGAATGGTGTCTTTCTAAAATCAGTACCAGTATTGAATGTTCCTGCTATGTCTTGAGGTTCCTGTTCTGTTTGTAACTGTTAGCTAAAGGGATGTGTTAAGCTATGCCACATGCAGAAAATAAACTGTAAGGATTTTATGTAAGATACAGTGGCTAATTTTTGTATACATAATTGTTTTTCAGAGTAGACATTTCTCAATGGACCCACCTTTTTAAGTATACTTTTTATTAATGCAACAGTTTCACAGATTTTTTTTAAAAAATATACTCATTTAACAGAAATAAAAAAAGAGGTGCACCTTTAAAGGTGAAACTTTGCTTTCTGTATAAAATTCACAGAAGGTGAAATCCAATACTAGTTTAACCTTGTTTGTTGTGGAATGTGATCTGATATAATCAGGGTCTCAGTAGGATTATAGAACTTGTTAAGAATGTGCCCCTCTAAAGAGGAAAGAAGCAGTAAAAGTGCCTTTATATTTTAAAACCATGTGGCTGGGGTATAAAGTACTTGTCTGTGGTTAACTGATTTTTCTCTCTTCTTATTTGAAGCATTCCCATTTCTTTTGAAATTGGTGTGAGAAAAAAAAAGATGTTTCACAGGGTTCGGAATAGGAATCTGAAACTACTGACTGAAGCCATGGTTTCTGATGCATGTTTCAAGTTGTTTTTTTCAAGAAGTTTTGCACTTGCCTGGAAGCCATGGATGTCAATGCATAGTCTTCTTGGAAACAAGAATATTGTCCTTATGGGACCTCCTGGTGCTGGGAAAACTACAGTAGGGAAGATAATAGGGCAGAAATTGGATACTTCTTTCATAGATGTGGATGATGATGTTCTTGAAACAACCTGGAATATGAGTGTAGCAGAAAAACTGAAGGAAGTTGGTAGTGAGCAGTTTTTAGAAGAGGAAGGAAAAGCTCTGTTAAATCTTTCAGTATATGGAAGTGTAGTTTCCCTTTCTGGATCGAACCCAATGAATGCTGCTGGTATGGAGCATGTGAAGAAAAATGGGATTGTAGTGTATTTGGATGTGCCCTCACCACACATAAAAGATCGCCTGCAATTAATGAAAGTGGATCGTATTGTGGGACAGGGTCCTGGAATGTCAGTGAAAGATATACTTGAATTTAGGAAGCAGTTTTACAGGAAGTGGCACGATGTCCGTGTTCTCTGTGAAGATGGAATTACAGCAGAGGCTGTAGCTGAAAAAGTGCTTCATGCAGTTAAGCGGTACCAAGATTCAGAATCAGAAGGCTTTATTTCAACCAGGAGTCTACGAGACAGTAAAAAATCTGAGCAAAATAATTCCACTAAATATTTCAGTGATGCTGTGGTTGAGGGCCTGGCACCTGATGGCGGACTCTTTGTTCCGGAGATGGGACTTCCAAAATTCACCTCTGGAGAATGGCAAAATTTATTAGGGGCAACCTATGCTGAAAGAGCTCAGATAATATTGGAAAGGTGCATACACCCAGCTGATGTTCCTGCTTCCCAGCTATGGAAAATGGTTGAGACTGCATATGGACAAAATTTTACATGTGCTAAAATTGCTCCTGTTAGGCATCTGACAGGCAATCAGTTTCTTCTGGAGCTGTTTCATGGACCAACAGCTTCATTTAAGGATTTGGCTTTACAGTTGATGCCTCATCTGTTTGCATACTGCATTCCCAAAAGCTGCAATTATTTGATCCTGGTAGCTACTTCAGGTGACACAGGAAGTGCAGTCCTAGATGGTTTTAGTCGGCTTAAGGAGACGGATAAGCAACGGATTGCTGTGATCACTTTCTTTCCCCAAGATGGAGTTAGCCAGATACAGAAATTGCAGATGATCAGCTGCCAGGAAGCCAACACAAAAGCAGTAGGTGTCAAATCTGATTTTGATTTCTGCCAGTCAGCTATTAAGCAAATATTTACCAATTCAGATTATACTGGCTACCTTACGATGGAATATGGAACGACCTTAAGTGCAGCAAACTCTATAAACTGGGCACGCTTGCTTCCCCAAGTGGTTTATCATGCCTCTGCCTACCTGAACCTTGTTGAGCAAGGTACCATTTCTTTTGGGAACCCTGTGGATGTCTGTATTCCCACAGGAAACTTTGGCAATATATTAGCAGCAATGTATGCAAAAATGATGGGAATTCCAATACGAAAATGTATTTGTGCCTCCAATCAAAACAATGTTTTGACTGAGTTTATAAGGACAGGCTTATACAACTTAAAGGGGAGACGATTAATGCAAAGTTTCTCCCCAGCAGTAGACATTTTGAAATCTTCCAACCTTGAACGGCATTTGCACTGGATTGCTAATAGAGATGGCCAGCTGGTGACACAATTGTTTAGCTGTCTGGAAAATCAGCACTACTTTCAGTTGCAGAGAGATCTCCTTAGAAAGCTTCAGCAGGATTTGGTGGCTGACTGGTGCTCTGAAGAGGACTGCCTGGCTGCCATTCGCTCTGTGTTCAGCACTACAGGATACATTATGGACACACATACAGCCCTTGCAAAAGTAGTTGCGGATCGACTGCAGGATAAAACTTGTCCAGTGATCATTAGTTCAACTGCTCATTATTCCAAGTTTGCACCTGCTGTCCTACAGGCATTGAGGATTGATGAAATAAAACAGACGCCATTAAGCCAGCTTCATTTGTTAAACTCGTATAACTCTTTGCCTCCAGTCCATAGGGGCCTATTAGAGGCACTGAAAAAGAATGAGAAACAGGACTATGAGGTCTGTGCTGCAGACATGAATGCCCTTATGAAACTCATTGAAGCCTTAATACAAAACCACTTCATGAGGGCTTTCTAACAGAAAGCATACTTGGCATTTATCATCTGTTCTGTTTTGAATTTCTCCCTCACCAAAAAGGGGATGGTAATAAATGTTAGTGCTGTTGAATTTAATGAATTACGCTGTCCTATATTAATATAAACATTGAGTATGACATAGGAAACAATATTATTGAACAATAATGTCATATTTAGAAAAGCAAGATAGCTGGTGTTTGTACAAAAAAAGTAGTACAATCAAAATATCTGCACCTGGTTCTCAGAAAAGTTATATTTTGGACCTCAAGGCTGTTACCATTTTGGACTTCAAGTCAGGGTTATGTAGTGGTTTAAATGCTAGATTACAACTCTAGGAGACCAGAATTTAAATCTCCACTTACTTCCCTTGGTCATAGAAACTCACTGGATGAGCTTGGACAAGACACATTTTCTCAGCCTCAGAGGAAGGCAATGGCAACCCCCCTCTGAACAAATCTTGGCAAGAAAACCCCATGACAGATTGACCTTGGGGTCACTGTAAGTTGGAAACAACTTGATGGCACACAGAAACAACAACATTTATGCTATCTGTGAGCTTCTTTTCATGAATCAAACAGCAGGGTCAGCAGAAATATTAACAAATGGGAGATCCAGTTCATAGATTTCCCACTATAATATCTAGTTGAGCCCTAGATACTCCAGAAGTCTTAGCAAGAGATAAGGAAAGATACTTGTGTAAAATAAATGCAAAAGGTTGAGTAAAATTTTACTTTGTGTATTAAAATGAAAGAAATCTATGAAACATGTGAATTGATATTCATAAACATTTAGTTGGCTTTGCTTTGGATGCCCAGCAGGTTGGAAGCACATGGAAGAGTCATTATTTCAAGCGAGTGATCAAGAAGTGTAAACATAATTTCACATTACAAGCATAATGACCACAGCCAGAACTGATGGGATGGAGCCAGAACTGGTCACAACTAATTTAATGCTGATTGCTTTCTGTGGGTCTGATCTAGGTCTGAATCCATTTAGCTTTAGTTAAATAAATGCAAATAAAAACAAAAGCAATTCACATTTTCTGTTCGTCTTAGCATAATCTTATAGAAGTGCAAATCTATGAAGGGATATAGGACCTTAAACCAGGCTAGACTATTTCCCATCAAGCTTAATATTATCTGCCTTGACTGGCAGCAGCTTTCCAAGTTCTCAGGATTTAGATCTTTGGCAACCTCAGCTATCTCATCTTTGTACCTGAACAGAGTAGAAATTGAATCTGGATGAAATAGCCCAGTGATGGTACTAAAGCCAGTTCTAAATGTATAATCAGTTGATAAGCTCTTATGGTATCCTATTCTGCTCCCTTCCCAACATGAAAGCAAATTTTATGAGTGTAATTCTGTTAGGCTGTTAAATTGTAAACAAAGAGACCTGTGGTCCTCTTAAAGGCTACCAAATAGATTGTGACACAAGCTGTTGCAGGCAACTGCCTACTACTCCATCAGGTGTATCTATCTAGCTAATAAAAGAATAGATTGTTTTTAAGAAATAATTTGTAAGCCCCTATTTGTAAAGCAAAACAGCTTTAAACAGAAACCTGTTATTTTCAGCTCTTAACCACAAGATGGCATTCCTAACAGTTTGCTAATGATAGCTGACTGATAAAATTTCAAAGTTGAGACCTGCATTAAGGGACAAGTTTTTAATATTGTTAAACTATAATATGTAGAATGGGACATTAATTCCAGTCCCTGTAAGCAAATCTCTTTTGGGAGACATGGAAAGAAACACCTTGTACTAAAATATTGCTGGGAGAACTTTTTCGTCTTCCTCAGCAGTAGTGACATGCTGGTCTCATGGATAGGATCTTCTGCCATGGTCAACCCATACAACTGTCTTCTCATTTGCTTTGCACCAGCGTGGGATTTGTTCTTATAGTAGACTAGGGTCCAAAACACACTGCAGAAATAAACCAGTCTGAGACTGCTTTAACTGCCCTGGCTCAGTGTTAGGGAATTCTGGGAACTGTAGTTTATTGTGGCATCAGAGCTCTCTGACATAGAAGGCTAAATGTCTCATAAAAATGCAGTTCCCAGAACTCTCTAGCATTGAGCCAGGGCAATTAAAGCGGTCTCAAACTGAAGTGTGTTTTGGATCTGGGTTGCCTCCTTTTTCATAGAACAACACATAAGCAAATCCATAATTGCCATTTATATAAAATCTAGATCTGCCTGGTGGCTCTTTTATGCTCAGAATAACCCTAGGAATTATGACACTGGGGTCTCCTTGCATTAGTTACCTGGTAGTTTGTGGAGACATTTTGTTATCAGATTTATTACATATAATAGGCTGTATCAGTGAAACTACAGAATTGCCACTCCTGTGCTTACACTGTTTATGCAAACAGCAAGTCCCACTGATATAGGCTATCCTTGACTTTAGGCAGAAGGAGGCAATAGCCATGGTTAGTGAGTTTAATTTGTCTGTTTAGCATCTACGGTTAGGCACTCTGAAATTAGGAAAAGGTCCTGCATGAAGATGTACAGCAAGGATGGGCAATTGTAGTGTGCCAGATGACCATTTTCCTCTCAGAACATTTCAAAAGCTGCATCCTGTCACCATTGCTGAAATTTGACACAAACGGAAATTGTTTCCCCCATGTCCAGTTAGGGGACTAAAACAAGGCGTGTGGGTTCCTAATGTGTCTTATTCCAGCATCAAATAAGATGCGTGAGTGTGGTTAGGTACAATGCTGCTAAATTGCAGTGCAATACAAAATTGGTTCTGGGTTCCTGCCAAAAAATGGTGCAGAAGGACCCACAGTTTCTACTGCACTACACAAAAATAGAATGTATGTGTACATGCCTTCAAGTTGCCTGTCGACCAATGGCAACCTCATGAATTTCATAGAGATTTCTTAGAGAACCTGGACTGGGATAGAAATGACTTGGCTAGGAGGAATGACAATGCCTACTGTAATCCTTCCTTTTTTCCTTCCTGCTTGCCTGCTGTCATCATGGGGATGTAGCACACACAATGAAGCAGGTACTATGGAGTGGGGAAGCCTCTCCCATATGTCTGCATTACCACTGCAGTCCTATCTGGCTTTTCTGAATATTTAAAATTCCATTTAATGAGAAATTTTCAGAGAGTAGCCATGCTCTGTTTTAGTCAATAACCCCCAGGCAGCATATTATGCCACTCTTCTGTCTTCCTCGCTTGGGTTGTGTCTGCTCTTAGGAGTCTAGGGAGTAATGAAATTTATGAGATTTCTGCTTTTCTTGCTTCAGAGAGCAGGAATCCTGTCAATTCCAATCCTCACTAGCTTCCAAGAATGAAGCTGGCAGCAGGAGTAAAAGGATATGTTGACATGTACATGCAGCTGTAGAGCTGTGCTCTTCTTGGATCAGCCAAGGTTAAACTTGATTTTTTAAGCTGTTTACAAGGCCCTTTCAATTAATAGTGCAATTGTGAGGAAAGAGATAAAGATTTTGAAAATAACAACATAAAGAACTACTTTAAATCATTATGTTAATGGATGGATTATGAAGATGAGGGCCATTATCCATTGGGCAGTGTGCTTTTTTCTTTATTTGACTTGGGCAGTCTCATTTTTTTCTTTATTTTAATTGTTCATAATAAAAGAAGCATTTTGTGCGTGCACTGCCTACAGTTGGGTTGACCTAGCAAGAACTTGGAAAAATTACTGGCCATGTTCTGGAAGATTCTGCAAACTACCGGTAGTTGCAAATTTCATGTTTTAAAGCTCTGGATCCAGTTGAGGGTGGATGAAAATAAGCAATGGGTTGGATTCAGAAAAATGTGTGGAAGTCACTAATTTCTTAGCCAATATGTATGTGCCTTCAAGTTGTCTGTCAACTTATGGCAACTCCATTAATTTCATATTATTATTAAGGTATTCTTAGGCAAGGAATATTTACAAGTGAGTTTGCCAGATCCTGCCTCTGAAATATAGCCTACAGCACCTAGAATTCCTTGGAGTTCTCCCATCCAAGTATGAGTTTGGACTGACCCTGGTTAGCTTACAAGATCAGACAGGATCTGGTGCTTTTATGGTATTTAGAAAGAGGCATATGTATGCCCTCCAAATGATATTTTAGAATAAATGTATACTAGCAGACAACATCAGTCAGATGGCCACTGTCCAGCAAATGTGTGTATTCTCCATTTCAGTACTAAATTTTGAAATTGCGAATATGTATGGGTTATTTTAATATGTATTGATTTTATAAGCTCTTTTAATAGCTATTTAGTTTTTTGTTGTTCCCTGCCTCAATCAATGGGGAGAAGCAGATAAGAAATTGTTGTCGTCATCATCACCTGTTGCCTGATATGCTGAGGATTTACATTGTGAACATCAATATATCAAAATATACCTGCCCTGTTTACATTCTATAGCATGTGTTGGTGATATACTGCCTTGGTCAAATTAATAGTTTCTGTGAATACTGTAAATTTGTACACATTTTTCATGATTTCCTGTGAATGTGCACTATTATTGTTCTCTGTGTGTAAATTTAGTGCATATTCGCTAGTTAACCCACATTGTGCACATCTAACAACGTTGGAAGTGCCATGCTGGATCAAACCAAAGGTCTATTGAATCCAGAATTCTTTTCCCACAGTAGCCAACCAGTTGTCTCTAGGAAGCCTATAAACAAGAAAAGGAACACAATAGGACCTTCTCATATTCTTCAGCAACTGGTATTGCTGAATATCAGTTCAGCAACACTTTCCCAGAGTCATATGTTGTTGCCTAATTCACACACAGCTAGATTTTAAAATGTAAGCATTTTATAGCATTGTCCGCTGAAGAGTTGTAGATAATGTCCCTGATTTTCTGTCACTTGTCACATTAAATTCTTTTTAAATTAGGGGAAACATCTGGGGCAAAATTTGTCCAAATAAATCTATTAAATTTTGAGATTTGGATATTTTTTGGGTAGAAAATTACTCCATGGGACCATTAATACTCAACCTCCTTGCAAATAACAGCTGATTTCCTTCAGGGTTTAAGTTCACTTCTCAGTTTTCTGGATCCAGAACAACAATTTTGTTGTTTCCCATTGGAAAAAATAGCATTAGGTTTCTTTGTTGTTGTTGTTGTTGTTGTTGTTGTTTGTAAGAACCAGAAATGGCATTATTTATTTATTTTTGCAAAATGGGGTTGGTGAAGAGACCAGAACAAACATTGCACATCATCTAAACATGTGTTTTCTGGCTCTGGCTTCAAAGGTGGCAAGTGCTTAGGAAGATATACTTCTAGTTCAAGAAACAAACATGGAGAAATCAAGCTAGTCTAGCCTCCAAAAAAGCATAATAATGGTCAAGCAGTCTGGGCCTAGGGTTGCTAGCAACTCTGAAATTCCCTCTTCTGTACAACCGTTAAAATATAGGAGCCATTTCTAGTTTTCCATCTAACAGCTCTAACTGAGGTGGAAGCAGGGTGAAATGCCAGCCAGGGAACTTTGGAAAGAAAATTCCAAATAGTAAGCAGAAGTTTAGGAAACAAAAGAGTAAGGAATATTACAGTGTCACATATAGTGGGCTTGTTTTGCAGCTTAGAAACCGCCTTGGCTGTCCTGATAGGAGCCAGCTGGGATAATGAGGTCAGGTATCTTGAGTTGCAGCTCTGGGATTGCAATGTAGGGTATAAAAATGTTCTATATCCCTTGTAAGGCCAGCCACAGTCTTGCCTGTGTTTTTGTTAGTGATGTTTTAGACTATGGGCCTTTGCAGATTGCTAGAAATAGTGCAAATTGAGTCCGCTTTAACTGTCCTGGCTAAGTGCTAAGGAATCATGGGAACTGTAGTTTACTGTGGCACCAGAGCTCTCTGACAGAGAAGGCTCAATGTTCTAGAAAAAAATACAATTTGCATGATTCCCTAGCACTGAGCCAGGACAGTAAAGTGGCCTCAAGCTGCACTATTTCTGGCCCTATGATTCTCTGAAAGTTGAGGTAGCTCAACCTCCAGCTCCTCCTCTTCAAGATCAATGTGTGATAGTCTACTCTAGTTTCTGTTTCTAGGGCAGGGCTGCCAGTTTTCTCTGGCTCTCACTGAAGCTTAACTTGGGCTTACCTGGGCTTCTTATGTGAGGATGCCTCCAGATAGGTCATGACATCTTGGCTCTTTAGGTATTACAGAACACTCTGATTGATTTTGCATCAGCTATCAGTCCTGAGGATATGGAACATTTTTAATCCCCTACATTGCAATCCCAATGGGGTGAGAATATACCCCAGATCTCACTAAGTGCAAGTTTTTAAAAATGTTATCTGATTGAGTGAAATTGAAATTTCCACGTACCTTCTCTTAACACCTTAAAACATATATTTCCATCTCAAATGAGCTTTCCTTCTCAAATATCCTGGAAACAGCATTGATTTAATTAGTTTTAGTTGACTGTAAGATGGGTTTGTGTATAAACAAAACCACACTTTCTATGGAGTGGTGTGATGAGTCTTGATAAAGAAATTATTCACATAACTGTTAAATTTTTGGAATGTCATTGAAATCACCTTTGTAATTTTTGTTTGTGAAGCAGCTGTCTGGGTAATATATGCAGATCTTTCACAGTCATTTTATCATAAAGTAATTTTAGCAGAACCATTTTAGAGTGGGAGTTAATAGGAATTTTGTGGTCAATATGTTAAGTTCCTTTCAGGTTTAACTGTATGGACCAGAATATAGGAATTTTGCTGGCTTGCTTGGCAAAATGAACTCTCTGTATTTTTATTCCATGCATCTGAGGAAGTAGACCAAGTCTATGAAAGTTCATGCTAGTAAGATCCCTTTGCATAACTGATTTCCCAGACTAACACAGCAATGTCTTTGAATTCTGGCCATAATTCTGCTGGCATGCATGAAGGCAAGTTCCCTTTCTGATAGCTTTTATGAGGGAAAGAGTTTGCCAATTGTCACAGACCTACTGTAAGTATGAACACTGAAAGTGTGTGTTGGCAAAATATCAATTTTAAGTAAGAGGAACAGTTGAAAAAACATTGCAGTTTGGGTGGCTACTTAAGACAGTGCCAAACAAAAGCATAAGAAACCCAAAACAATTGCCATCATTTAAACAGAATCATAGAATCTTAAGAGTTGGGAGGAACTACATGGGCTATCTATCCAACTCCCACCATGCAAAAATAAACAGCTAAAGCACTCTTGAAAGATGGTTATCTAATTTCTGTTTATAGATCTCCAAATATGGTGAATCCATCACCATCCAAGGCAATCTATTCTTGTCTCAGACTGCTCTTAGGACGTTATCACACGTGGGCCAGAAAGCGATAATAAAGTGGAAATGAGGCATTCCGAAAATAAACGGAAAATAAACTTTGATTCCACAAATGGCTTTCACACATAATTACCTTAATTGCAAAATTACAGTAAGTGCATTTAGCGTTCACAAGCGAGAAAAGCCCGTAAATGTCCTAGAAATGAGCTTGCACATGCGCAGATAGAGGAATGCTAGCTGGAACAATGGGAAAATCAGGGAAATGCTCCCAAATGCGCATTTGCTTTTCACATTACGGTAAATGCGAAATTACTGTAATTTCGCAAATGCATTTCCTCAAAACTACCGAATTTAAAAATATCTCGGATAACACCAGTTTCTGTCCATTTTCTGTGTGCGACGTCGTGTGAAATCGTGAGGCACAAATACAGTTTCTGTTTGGGATTTGTGTGGATTAACCAGCAGATTTCCCCCGTGTGATAACATCCTTACAGTAAATAGAGTTCTTCCTAATGTTCAGGTGGAATCTCTTGTAATTTGAACCCACTAGTTCCATCTCGTCATAATGGGGGTAACAGATCAAACTAGTGTGATTGTTGCATAAACTCTGGTCCAGGTACTAAACTAGTGATGGGCAACTTCAAGCCCCTTCTTAAAGAGCCTTTCCTTTATAATTTCCAGTATATATTGTATGGGGCCTAAAATTATGGAGAGGAATGCTGCAATACCTTTACTGTAGTTCTTTCTGGCATGGTTGGGTGGGTAGTCTTGCCATGTCAAAAACTGGAGAGGACTCCTGTCCCTTTAATGGCTGTATAGAAGAGGGAATTTCAGTAGGTATTGCCTGTCATGCAACCATGTAACAAGCAACAGCTGCTGAATCTCCCTCTTCTACAACTATTAAAGGGACAAGAACTCTCTCAAATTTTCAGTCTGGCAACCCTATGGGTAAAATTAATTATGTGTTTCTAGACCACTTCAAATATAATCCAGGCTTTCTGAATTTCCTCTGTGCAGGCAGGCAGATGTATTTGAAGAGCTATTTTTGCTTGGAAAAATAAAGGGGAGGGCAGCAAGAGTATTCTGCCTGAGCAGTCAGTTAAAACCAAACCAGCTCTCCACTGGTAGGCATTTGACACCTCATAATTTGGTGTATTATGCCATTCATTTGTTTTTCCTTTAACTACAGAGAAAAACACAGTGTTAGACAAATGTAATCAGACTGAGTAGGCAGTTGTAGAAATCTGAATGGATATGACTTTCCACCAAGCTAAACAGTGATTTCCTACCAGTCTTACTGTGGTCCAAATGCTCATTTTTTGATGTTCATGGAAATGTGAGGAGAAGAGTGATGCTGGCATTAAAGCCTACATGGGCAGTTTCTGGCTAAGGTTGCCAGACCAGTACTAGTCCATTCCTTGAAATTTCAGGGCCCAAATCTGTGACTGTGGTAGGATCCTTAATGTTACAAGGTGGATGTCATAGAGGTGGGTCCTTGTAATGCTATGGTGGTGGAGCAGGCAAAAGATTGGCTGGAGAACCAGAACTGCATCTTCTGAATCAGCTGATTGTACAAATTGACATAAAGGGCCACCTAGAAAAATTCAGAATTTGGATAAAATGAGTTAATATGGCAACAGAAGGGAAGAAAAAAACAACAATAGCAAAAATTCAGGAGCTAGACAGGTAGCAAAATGGACACAGTAGGTAAAGCAATTGCCATTATTCTTACTAGGCCTTGCATTGTATGAGACTACCTACACCACACATGATACGTGGCTTTTCTTCCCAATCCATATGTGCCTGAGGTTCATGGAAGGCTCAACAACTTCTTAAGGGCCACACACGCTGCTCCATTTATTTCACTAGATTTTCTTTTTTTTGCTCGTGGAAATAGGAACTAGCTATTGGAAGACTGACTTTCAGTTGATCCTTGGGAAGAAGTTTGCAAGTCACCAGTATGCTTACACAATTTGCAGCACAAAGTTGCAAAAATCTTCCTTATTGTATCTTAAGAGTCTGCAGCACTGCAGCTCAGCAACTGAGTTGTACAGAAAACTCAAGAAAGTTGAACAGTCGACCTCTCTTCTGCTCAGTAGAATGTGGTGTGCATATGTACACAACATACACATGCACACACACACTTATAAAGATCATGAATAATGAAATGATTTCCTTTGATGATAGCTCTTAAGTGGGGATGAACAAAGAAGCACAGAAGTCTATATTTCCACTACAGTCTATTATATTTAGCAAAGGTCCATTACAGTGTGATAGAAAGAGCAACACAAATTATCCATAATGAGATACCGTAAGAGTAAATAAAATGCAATCTGATTTTGAAACACTTTGGAATTGTAAAAACTGTCCATTGAACATATTGATGCTTCTTTAAAATAAATGATTCAGAACTTTAAAAATTATTAATAAAATATGTACATAATTTCCTGGTAGTTGCAGGAAATAAATAAATAAATAAATAAATAAATAAATACTAGTATTTAGAGAACAGAAATTTGATTATCTACCAATAAGTGTGCCCCTGTATTTTGTGGAGTTTTGATTAATGCAATGGAATACATAATAGACATTTTCTCCTTGGGCCTGCATATAAGGAACAAAAGAATAAGTAATTAAAACCTGATTGCAACCAGCTATACATTTCTATTCTGTGAAAGGGGGATACCAAAGTATCCTCATCTCTCCTTCTCCTGGAATGCCATTTCCAGTTTCAGCAGGAGCCAGTAGTTTAATTCCCAGCCTGCCCTCGGAGATATGAAAAATTAAATTGCTAAAAAGCATAATAACTGTAATAAATTACAAATAGCAATATTTACATATGCTGGGCTGTGGTTTCTTTACAAAAACATGAAGGAATTTGTGATGCCTTTTAACATGCCAGTTCTCTGAATTGTGTCTAACAATAATCACTTCAACTGAAACAGAAGAAATACAAGTGCTTCTGCATAATCATTGTACATCACAACTGTTGTGAGCCAGTTGGGAAAATAGCTATTCCATTTCATTGGTAATATAAGTAATATTTTACCATGACACAGATGGATATTTCAGTCTAATTACAGTTCTATAAGGTGATAACATAATATTGTCACAGGTAAAACACGAGTGGCTGGTTTTCATAGTGGACAGCCAAAATAAATAAATAAATAAAATACAAAAAAGGAGGGGGGAAATCAAGAGAAGTCCTTGATGTATACTGAATACTGAAAGAACTTTCAGAAGGTGTCCCAGTGAGAGAAACCTGGAGCCATTATCAGCGCTCTGGTCCAATCTTCCTCCACTGCTGGACAGATCTTCACGTCATTTCTGAATTATGGCAACCTAAGGTGAACCTATCACAGATTTTTCTTGGCAAGATTTTTTCACGAGGGCTTTCCTTTGCCTTCCTCTGAGGCTGATAGAACACGACTTATGTGGATTTTGTTGGATTTTGTGGCACAGCCAAGATTCCTACCCCTTGTTAGAAGTTTTATGTATTACATCAGGGGTAGGCAACCTAAGGCCCGGGGGGCCGGATGCGGCCCG
>CM034710.1:107016526-107032428 GCA_020142125.1 Phrynosoma platyrhinos
AGAGCAATGGAGGACAGAGGGTCTTGGAGATGTCTCATCCATAGGGCCTCCACGAGTCAAGATTGACTGGAGGGCAGTTAACAACAACAAACACCTGGATTGCATATAAGCATTTATCAACCATAATTATAACATAGCAGGCTTTTTAGCAGGTAATAATCTTTATCCTGGTGGAAGACCAACAATGGAGGGGTCATTCACATTTTTTTTAGTACGATTATGTGAATAATCTCATGCATTCTGTTGTTCACACTATGCAACTGTGTCTGTGTGCATCTCTATGAGTTTTGTTGCTTGCACGTGCCAGCACTCAAATAAAGATGGAGTCAATGATGCAAATGTATTCAAAGCATGTTAAAGGCATGCAGAGTTTTATCCTGGTTTATTCTGGGTGTATTTGCATCAGTCATTCACACAGCCTAGAATGCAAAATGTTTAGAAAAACCTGGAAAAAAACCTTGACATAATTATCCTGGCTTAAGTGGTGTTTTTCTGGCAGCTTCCCCTCCAAAAGCTTAATTGGATCCATTTGAAATGCATGTGAGCAACGGATTCAACCCAGATTCTTCCTGGATTATTTTCACTGTCAGAATAACCCCTGATATACTAGGGTTTTTGGGGGAGGGGGAATCTTTAAAACCATGCACAAAGAAAACCAAATTAATTCACTGAATATACAACAAAGCACAATCACTTCACAACTTGGAATTTTCTTTGCCTTTATTCTCTCTGTCTGTCCCAGCTGATTTTCCTCTCATGTCATGTTAGGGTTCCTAAATCTCAGGGTCCCTAGACAGTCTACTCTGGTCCTAAGGAAAAGGAGCGGAAGCTCAGGGAAAGAGCCTTGTCTTGAAAATTACACACACACTGTGTATTGCTCCCTATCTAACTGCAGCTGCAGGCTACTTTGGAGTGGTTACTGTCAGTGATGTCACTAGGCTTGGTGTCACCCGGAGCAGTAACTCATGGTGTCAACCCCCCCCCCCGACTTCCTCCCATACCATGCCATTTGTTGTTGTTGTGTGCCTTCAAGTCGTTTCCAACCTATGGCAACCCTAAGATCAGGGGTAGGCAACCTTTCCCCTTTAAGGGCCGAGGGACTTCAGCTCCCAGAATCCCAGGAGCTATTGGCCAACATGGGACTATTGGCCAACATGGCTGAGGCTTCTGGGAGCTGAAGTCCCTCGGCCCTTAAAGGGGAAAGGTTGCCTACCCCTGCCTAAGATGAATCTATCATGGGGTTTTCCTGGCAAGTTCCTTCACAGGAGGTTTACCATTGTCATCCTCTTAGGCTGAAAGAGTGTGACTTGCCCAAACTGACCCAGTGGATTTACATGCCCTAGCCACAATTTGAATCCTGGTCTTCAAAATACACTCCTTTCTTCCAGCCAATCTGGGAATGGGAGGACCTCTCTACTCTGGCAGGGAGGGTCTCTCTCCACCCCGCTCAGCCGTGCACACACACTATACACAAGCACAAGCACAACCACAAACACATACCCCTACCTTCCAGTCAGTTACTGGGAGAGGAAGGTCTCTCTCCACACCCTCAGCCATGCACACACACACACATACAAACAAACAAACCCCTAACTTCCAGCCAGGCTCAGGGGGTGGAGAGAGCCCTCCTTACTCCCTGCCCTGACTGTGAGGGAGGAAAGTGTCTCTCTGCCTCCAGAATCTCATCCACACACACACAGCTACCTTCCAGCCAGGCTTAGGGGATGGAGAAAGGCTCTCCTGCTTGCTGCCAGTTACAGGGAGGGAGGAGGATGTATCTCCACCCCTTGAGCTCCATCCTATGCATCCCTCCCCACACCATCCACCCAGATTCAGCAGACAGAGAGAGGCTTTCTTTGCTCACAGTAACTAGCAGCGTGCGGGAGAACTTTTCTCCCTTTGCTAAGGACCTTTGGAGAGCCGTGGTGTCACCACCCCTTGGGGCGTTACCTGGTGTGGTCCGCACCCCCCAGTGACACCACTGGTTTCTGTCTGAAGCAAATCCTGGCAATCTTCTCTGGTTGGACTACAATTGCAATGTATTCTTGAAAGCAGTGCTTGCGAAGGTGTTAAAAACAGAGCTGGGAAAAGTAGGCTTTTTCTGCTCAGTACAGAGCGTGTGAACCTTAGGCCTCATTCCCACTTACAAATAAATCAGTATGCGATCCGAATTGATGGAGCATGGCTTACACTACGTTTGCCCCGATCACACTTTCTTGTAAAATAACCCACTTGTTATTCACATTGACTAATGAATCAATTCAAAATGGACCCTCTTCACCTGGCCAGCAAATTTAATTCAATTCTGATCTGAATCCCATTCATGCTTGCGCTGAATTAATTTATTGCAAAACACACAGAAAAAAATGAGCATAAAAAAGATACGTGTTAAATGGGTCTAGGGCAGGCCCCCCCTCACCAAATCGCTTCAGCAATTCGGCTCAAGTGTGAACAAGGATCATTGAAACCACTTCAAACTGGTTATCAAACCAGGTTATAACATACTGGGAATGAGGCCTTAATTTCCAACCAGAATAATATTTTCTCATTTGTTAGACCTGGGTATTATTATTTGAATTAATCTATGTGTCCGTGCACCTTCAAGTCGTTTGTCAATTTATGGTGACCCCATGAATTTCATAGGGTTTTCTTAGGCAAGGGATACTCAGTATGGTTTTGCCAATTCCATCCTCTCAAATATAGCCTACAGCACATGGCATTCATTGGTAGTCTCCCATCTAAGTACTAACTAGAGTTGACCCTGCTTAGCTTCCACAGTCAGACAGGATCTGGTGCCTTTGGGGTGTTTAACGCCTGGTAATGCTTAATGTGATGTCACCAGTGCTCAGCCCCATGACTGCAGATTTTGGGTCTGAAATTTTAGGGCCTGGGATGCTCCTGATCTGGAAACTCATGTCTTTATAAGCAAAATTATCACAACAGCCTTCAATCTGCTCATGGCATAGCTTTTGTAACATCTCAGAGAAACTGGGTGGCTTCTGGCCAGGCAGCTAAGTGTTTTGGAGAATCACCGGAAAGCTCTTAAATTTTAATCCTCAAATCCTTGAGCAACATATGATACACATAATCCCTTCATCGATGGCAGTCCACTACTATATTATGAGAAGGAGCTCTGCAGAATCCATTTCAGTATTTTGCAAGAGAGGAATTGATTAATGATGTCCTGTCTCCCGTCTGTGATCTGTAATCTTTGTTCTGTCTTTATGCTGGAAGTTTCATTTTAGTAGTTTGGATAAATCGAGAATGAATAGCTTTGCTATAAAGCATCACAAAATGAGAGATGTAAAGATTGCTGAGCTTGTATGGCTCATTTTATAACAGGTGATAATTGATGATGATGGTGGTGTTGATGTTGGTGTTGGTGATGATGATGGAGGGTTCCAACTAGCCATGCTCTTTTCAAGAATGCTCTATTTCATCTTCCCCCACAATGTTTTCTACTAAATTGGTCAATAGTTAGTACTCACTCAGCTGTTTTGAGATTTTTCTAGAACTTGGAATCATTACCTTTTTGGGCCACAACTTCCAGATTCTCCCTGCCAGCTTGGCCTGGCAAACCCAGGCATGTTTGCTAGTAAATAAATGGGAAAAATATTTCCCCCTTTTCACTATCTCGCTTTTAGCATTATATTGTTTATAGACAAATTTACTAATCTCTTTCTGAAATATTCTAGCATTTATGGTTGAGATTCTAGGTTCTGTAAAATTATAGGATGCTCTACGCCTCAGGAAATAACTTCTGGAGCCAGAAATGGACTGTGCTGCACAATCAAATGCTTTGATTAACAAAGTAGGTCCTGAATTCTATTAGTAGTCTCAAATGCAGTAGATCCATTGATTCAGTGGGATTCATATAAGTGTTGACTCAAGATCATCAGTTGATTTAATGAATCTACTGTAGCTGGGACTAACCAATTGCATTCGGGCCCTAGGTGTGTTTTATGCTTTTTTCTTTGTTTAAAACCTTTGTCTGTTCCCTTAGAAAAAAACCACAGTTCCCCTAATGTTATAAGAAATGCAGATCTGTAGTTTTTCTCCTCATTTGTAGATGAAAGAGGAGTGTGAGCTTGTTCACTGCAGCTTGTTTCCAATAATCTAATTCTAAACCATGGTTAAGTTGAAGGATGGGGGAACCTTTTTATCTGTTGAGAACCATGTTAACTGCTATAATGCAATCCTATGGAATCCTAGTATTTACAGTTTAGAGAGGGTGTTTAGAATTCTCAACTGGAGGGTTCCAGCCCCTTACAAAACTATGAATCCCAGGATATCACAGCTATAACTATTACAATGGGATCAAAGTGCTATAACTGTGTAATGGGATAGACACCTCCAGTGGTGGACAGGCTATCCCTTCTTTTCTCAGCACCATTACAAACAGGATGCTGCAGAAGAGACAGATCATTCTTCCCAGAAGTTTGAATTGCTTGCTTGCATGTGGCTATTAACATTAGGCAGCTGCATGTTGTCCATCCCAGTTTAAACAAACAAACTGGACCACTGCTTTCACAGACACAGTTGGTGGGAAGGCCTTCTCTGTGGCTGCTTGGAACATTGGAACATTGGAACTCCCTCCCTATGGAAGTTAGAATGGGTCTCTTTTTGTTTTCCTTTTGGCAAGAGGTTAAGACCTTTTTTTTCCTAGCAAGCTTTTGGGAGATGATTTTTACAAAAAATGGCCTTTATAGTGCTGTGCTTTTTAAAATCTATTTTAAAGTAAGATTTTAATTAGTTTTAATTATATTGTTATTTAATGCTGTTTTAATCTTCATTTTGTATGTTTTTAACTATATATGTTTTATTGTATTCTCTGTCTTTTTGTAAACCGCCTTGAATCCCAACCTGGGAGAAAGGCAGGATATAAATAAAGCAATGGATGGAAGGATGGGCTGATAATCTCTCTCTCTCTTATTCTTACACACACAGAGAGAGATCAATGCCATTCAACAGTAAAGTAGAAGCTGTCGCTTGAATGGGTTTCACCGGTATAGCTTTCTTTGGTGGCTTGAAATGGGCACACTAAGGTTTGTTACTTCCTGCTATAAAGGTAGGCTTGTAACCTGGCACTCCTTGATTTGAAATAATAAAATTTCACATGAGACCTGACCTGCCAGTGGATCTTTTCATTAGCAGGATGAAGAGGAAAGCTGCAGAAAAGAAGAACCTGCCTACAAAGATGAAAAATATACTACAAAGATTATGAAAGGCAGCAGAGGAAGCCCAGCTTAAAGACAAGACTGTGTAAATGAAGACCAGATGTAAAATTGGAAGCAGAAGCAGGAGATATGGCAGGTGTTCTGCAGAGATGAAACAGTCTGCCAGAAATTATGGGTGGTCTTGGGAGAAGGGAGAGGGCTTATCAAGCGACAGAAAGAATGTGCAAAAGCCTCAAATGACAGAATGTATTGGGCTCAAAATTAGATCTGGGAAGCCTCTGTTTCAGATCTCCCTTCAGGCATATTCCTAAAGACTGGGGCATTCTCTTGGTCTCAGTCTTTCTCCCCCATATCTGTAGAATGAGAATAATACTAGCGATGGTGGTGACATGGCAACAAGAGCAGCATTTAAAGGTTGCAGAATACGTGGAGCAATTTGAACACTTGAAATGCAGTACAAAAATGCTAATGTTATGGAATTTGGGCTGGGGAAGTTTGATGATGATGGTGATGATGCTGATGCTGATGATGATGGTGGTGGTGGTGATAACTACGATGACAAAAACAACATTTTAAGGATTGAAGAATATGTGTGGCTCTTGGAACACTTGAAAAGACATTATGTAAATGCCACAGTTTTATGAAACTTGGTGGCTGGGGAAGTGTGATGTTGTTAGTGGTGACAAATAACAACAATCAGAACAACAATAACAGTCCACATAAAGTAATGTGGAAAAACTGCAATGCATTACAGAAATGTGGTTATTATGGGTCCTGGACTGGGGCGATCTGATGGGTTTTGGTTCCCTGCAATGAAAAGGGGAAGGCTTGTAAGAGAGCATGACTGCAGTGCCAAAGTAAATTAAACAATCCATTGATGGTGGGCAGCAGGAGGAAGGGTACTGAGTGGAAGTGCTTGAGTGAGGCATAGAGAATACAGAGGCAGAAGAATAAATCCTTCTCTGCTGGCCAGTTAGTCAAAACAGTGGGGGTAGAAACAAACCCATGATTTGCCAGGGTGTGTGTGAGATGGGCTAGGTGTGTTGGCCAGCCCACACTGGAGTCAAGCTAGTGGTTCACCCAGTCCTTCCCCTTTTAGATTCAGGTGTACCTGGAAGAGCCTTCTACACTTTTTCCTAGGGTAGGGTTAGACAGCTGCATGGATTTGAACATGGGCCCTCCAGCATGAAAAGGAGAGTTGGTTCCATCAAGTTTTCTTGTGGGAGACTATTTCACCTGCCAAAGGGCCTCGGCAGACAGCTAATAGAGCCGTCCTGGAGGCAGGGAAGAGGAGGGGCAGCCACACGCTCGGTGCCCCTTCTTCCTCCCGAGGTTGCCCTCGGAGCCGCCGGCCCTCTGTACGGCCGGCGCTCCGAGGGCAACCTCCTGCCGCAGCATCTGGACACGCTGCGGTGGAAAAGTCAGCGAAAGTGCACTGCAAGCTTTTGCGGCGCACTTTTGCTGACTTGTGAAGGGAGCGCTATTTTAGCACTCCTTTCAGGGACGGCGAAGGTGCGCCACAGGATCGAGGCATGGGGATGCCTCGGTCCTGCGGCGCACCTTCCCACGGCGGCCCCGTGCCGCCAATCTGCTTAGGCCCTAAGGCTCCTCCTGATGTCTATGATAGGGTCATAGATTGCTGGTGGAAAAATAAAATTTACCATGTATTTGGTTGCTCTGTGCAGCTATGAATGAAGGAGCTGCCTGGTGGATTTGAATACTGGAAACTTGTTTGCCATTACATGGCTTTTGGGGGCAATGTTGTTGTTGTGCACCTTCAAGTCATTTCTGACTTATGGTGACACTAAAGTGAAGCAATCACGGGGTTTTCTTTGGAGGGTGGCTGTCTTTGCTGAGAGTGTGTGACTTGTGCAAGGTTACCCAGTGGGTTTCCATGGCTGAGTGGGAATTCAAACCATAGTTTCCCAGTGTCCTAGTCCAACACTCAAACCACTATACCATACTGGTTCTCTTTTTTAGGGCATAAGGCATGCAAAAAGATGAGTGGGGCATTCTGGGAATTCTAATCCCAATTAACTTTTCCCTAGATCTGATCTCTCTCTTAAAGGTCAGCCTGAAAATTATTCTGGGTCACTGCTTGGGGAGCTACTGCCAAATTGGTAACAGGTGATACTGCAATAGACAAATGAAGAGTCTGACATATATAATCATGTTCCACAGTTGATGAAGCCTTCTTAAGCTATCCCATTCTGCAGTGCCATGGGGAAGAATATCTTGGAGTTTCTCATCAGTGAGCTCTTAAAATACAGGCTATTGGATAGTCATGTTTTAAAGGCCTTAATGGGAATTTGGTTGGTCACAACTAATTTTTCCTTTTTATTTCAGTGGGAGTAGAATGTGGCAAACTTCTTTGGAATTCAGTTCAATACTTCATTTGGTTTTATGTTTGAGGTCTTTGTGTTTTATTTGGTAGCTCAGTGCTAAATTTACTCAATAGTTGTCTGTCTGAAATGTACGTACTGGATATTTCCCCCTTTCTGTCTGGATGTTTCCCCTATTCCTGAAACCTGAATAAACTTCCAGTTTCAAAAATTATTGAATGGTGAAGAGAAATAAGGAGAATAGGAAAAGGAAAACCAAACAATCATACTATATGGAAGATCAAAACTTCCTGGGAAATGTTTGATCATAACAACATCTCTAGGAGAAAATAGATTGTCTTTAAAGAAGTGCCAAGGCACCTTGAACATATATATCAGATGACAATATGCATTTCAACAGTTGAAAATGTTGTCTCTTTCCCATCAATATGTCCCTATCAAACTCATGGACAATAAATATGCTGACAATTAAAATGAATCTCTTATAAAAGAAGAGTTAATGCCTCCAGACCTCGTGTCTTCAAATGCAGCACTTCAAAACATTTCTGCAGATGTGTAACTTCTCTTTAGAACAGTGGTGGGAATGATGCGGTCCTATAGATACTGTTGAAATGCAGTTGGCAGAATCCCCTGCCAGCATTGCCAAACTTGAGTTATGCTGTAAATTCCATTCAAGCAATATTTGGATGGTGGCCAAAATGGTAAAGGGTCTGGAAACCATGCCCTATGAGAAGCGGCTTAGGGAGCTGGGTATGTTTAGCCTGGAGAAGAGAAGGCTAAGCCATATTTAAATATTTGAAAGGATATCATATCAGAGATGGAGCAAGCTTGTTTTCTGCTACTCAAGAGGCTAGGACACAGAGCAATGAATTCAAACTAAAGTAAAAGAGATTCCATCTAAACATTAGAAAGAACTTTCTGACAGTAAAAGGTGTTTGACAGTGAATGCTCTGCTACACTGCAAAAATTAAGCAGTTTGACACTAATTTAACTTGCACACTATGAAATTCTGGGATTTGTAATTATGTGAGATATTTAGACTTATCTGTCAGAGATATTTAGACTTCCCTGTCTTCTGGTGCCCACCAAACTACAAATCCCTAAATTCCATAGCATTGAGCCATGGAAGTTAAAGTAGTGTCAAACTGCTTTATTTCTGCAGTGTGGCAGCAGCCCTAGTTTTGGGAGGAGAAAAAGATGGTGCCTTGCTCAAGAATATCGAGGCTCATCAGGAGCTAAGAGAATAATGTAACATCTAGCAGTGCAGACCTGTAGAACGGCTGCAGAAATAAAGCAGTTTTACATGACATCAACTTCCATGGCTCAGTGTTATGGAATTTAGGGATTTGTAGTTTGGTGTGCACCAGAGCTCTCTGACAGGGAAGTCTAAATATCTTACAGAATTACAAACCCATCCCAGAATTCCATAACATGGCAGTTAAATTAGTGTCAAACTGCTTTATTCCTGCATTGTGGAAGAGGTACTTCCTAGGTGAGGTTTATATACCATGACAGAGTAAGATTTCTAGACGTTTTGAGATTATACTAGTTCCCCCTCCTCCTTGTACCCTGATAATGAGAGAGGAGGAAGATTTGTGCTCTTATTGAGAGAAAGTTTCTTATGCATACCAGAACTAGTATAATCACCCTGTCTGCATTTCTTTAGGCTCTTGATAATAACCCAAACAGATTACAGTCAACTCTCCATATCCACAAAGTCTGCATCCACAGATTCCATGACCCATGGCTTGAAAATATTTACCAGCACTACCCCTAGCAAACCTTGATTTTGCCATTTTATGCAAGAGAAACCATTTTACTGCACCATTGTATATAATGGGACTTGAGCATCCACATCTTTTGATATCCAACAAGGGGTCCTGGAACCAAACCTCAGTGGATAACAAGGGCCCACTGTATTTTGAAGCTATGAAACATGAGCTTTAAAGCAAGCTAGCAGCACACACACACACACACAAACACAGTCTCTGTGTGTGTAATTATACTGTAACAAATGTGTATGAATGGATGAGAAACCCAAATACTAAAATCTCCATGCCAATCCTCTGCAAACATAACTCACTACACTGGCCTGGACAAACAGGCCAGTCTCCACATCAGGGGATAAATGGACATAAATCAAATATTAGAAATAGGAATGTGCAGAAACCAGTTGTGGAATACTTCAACCTTCCTGGACACTCAATTTTGGACCTCTGAATGGCAGTCTTTGAACAGATAAAAATTTCAAAGGGAAATTGGAAAGAGAAACAGCTGAACTAGGATATACCCATAAATTTCAGTCCACTGACAGTGATTTGAATGAACACGATGATTTCCTGGCACACTATACATATTAAAACAGAATCTGGCATCCCAGCCTTAAGCAGGTTATCATGCTGACTTTGTTACAGGGCTCGGGCTTGACTCAGGCCTGCATCCTTTTGAGGTCGCTAAAATGAGTACCCAACTGTTGGGGGGCAATGAGCTTACGGTTGTAAACTGCTTAGACACCCCATAGCGCGGTATGAAGTGGTATACATAAATGAAGCTGCTTTGCTTTTCAGGTCTCAAGTTCATACCAACACACCAGACCAAGAACATCTTCCACTATTTATCTGTTCATCTTGGTTCCCACTATTGTCCCCTAATTTCTCTTTATGATCGTTGTTGAAACTGAACTTCTTGTCACCTCACCACTGTACCAACATCTTTTCCATTTCTATTACTATTCACATGCCCCCTACCCATTAATTGGTATAAATGTCTGTCCACAGGTACCTCATTCCATGCATCTGATGTACTCCATGCATCTGTGGGCCCATCCAGAAGTGGAAAAAGTCTCTGGAAGTATTGAGATCTTCCAGGGTTTTTGTTTGTTTGTTTTGATTGTAATTGGTTAGTTCCAGGTTTACATCCAAACTCTTTTAAAACAAACATTGTAGGTTCCCCTCCCCTTGTGATCATGTGTCATATCTAGACTCCACAGACAACAACATCTGTGGGTGCTCAAGTCCCATTATATACAATGGGGTTGTATAGGAATAACAGTATAGCAAGTACATTTCTATACTGCTTATCAGTGCACTTAAGCACTCCCTAAGCAGTTTACAATGTATAATCTAATTACCTCCCAAAATCTGAGTATCCATTTTAGCAACCTTGGAAGGATGCCAGACTGAGCCAACCCTGGATCCCCTGGCTGGTATTGAACTCACAACCTTGTGACTACGAGTGAGTGGCTGAAGTACCGGCATTTAATCACTGTGCCACTAGGGCTCCCTAGTAAATTGTGTCCCTTACATAATATGGCAAAATCAAAGTTTGCTTTTTGGAATTTATATATTTTTAGAATATTTTCAAGCCATGGATGGTTGAATCCATGAATAAAGAATATATGGATACAGACAGCCAACTGTATCTCCAAAAACTCCCCCCCCCCCGGTATAATCATGGTTTGAAAGTTGCATCTGGTAATCTCCTTAGTCTCAAAAGTGACCCAGGATCCCTTTGTACATGGACCTTAGACGTTTTGCTGCCTGAGGCAAAGGACAAGATGATGTCTTTGCATATTCCATGTACAGAAGACAGCTGAACTCACAACTAGCTAAATCTGGTGATGGGATAATGTCCTTTACCACACTTCAAGGAAGTAGCCAGTTAAGAAAGTATAGAACAGTGTGCCTGGAACACAAAGCACAGTCTTCCAAGAAAGGCAGCAGGTAGGTAGTCCAGAAGGAACAGCTGGGAGGCTGCCACCATTGCCCCCAGCATCTGCTGCCTGATGCTATGCTTTACTTTGCTATACTTTATGGTGGGACCAGCCTTGTTCAGAATGCTACTAAAGGTACATTCAAATACTGTATATACTCATGTATAAGTCTAGAAATTTTAGTCAAAAATTGACCCCAAAAACCTGAGTCAACTTATCCACAGCTCAACTTATCCTTGTTATTTAAACAAGGTACCAGCTTAATTCCTCCTTGGAGTACCTAAAAGAAGCACTGACCCCCTTTACTCTCTAATCCATTCAGCCTTTAGGATGAGCACAGTTATGCCTGCTTGAATTTTGTACGTTTGTTGGCATTGTTTTTCTTTGCTTCATCCTTTACATCCTTTGTTATACACTCCTAAATTTTACCCTATTCACAGGTCATATAGAAATTCCTAATTTTGGCCCTCAAACCTCTCCTCAACTTATATATGAGGTCAACATATACTAGAGTATATGTGGTAGTCAAATCTGTCTTTTTAAATGAAAAGGAGACATGGGGTTTTTACTATAATATCTCTTCCTTTTCCTCTCCCCTTAAAGATCTTCCTCTGTTACACCAGACTATTTGTGTTCTGCAGTGCTGTCCCCAGATGATTGTCTGCATGACATATGGGCTCCCTTTTGCCTTTCCTTTCCATTGGGTTGGGAAACTGTCATGAGGCTAAATTCCTCAGCAGTCCCTTTCTTCTTCCTTCTGAATGCCTCCATATCTATGCCTTTTTTCCTTTATGAGCTGTAGTGAGAGAGCCTTCGAAGCAGCTTTTTTTCAGCTGCTTATTGGTGTGTTTTTTTTAAAAGCCTCCTTTCTTTAATTAGCAAGTCACAAATTTAGCTGTTAGAAAAAAGAAGAGAACTTCAAACAGGAAACTGTCAGAAAAAGACAAAAACAACCAGGCACTACATCTCAGAAGCTGAGTTTAATTTTGGGCATCTGGCAGAAAATCTGGAAGGTGTATCATCATTAGCTGCTGTTATTTACCAGGTAGTTAAAAATGTGCTGGATGGGAAAAGGCAGATGCTGTATCTATTTATGTTTGTTGTTATTTCCACCCCTCTCCTTTTCTTGGCTGCACAAAAAGAAAACAGCATTTTCCCCCATAAGGTATTTTGAAATAAGCATTTTGATCCCAAGATATTTAATTGTCTTCCGTAAATACCTTAAATAATAATTATGAGTTTATCTTCTCTTTGTTGTTGTTGTTAACTGCTCTTGAGTTGATCTCGATTCATGGCGACCCTATGGATGAGACAACTCCAAAACCCTCTGTCCTCCACTGCTCTGCTTAATTCCTGCAACTTCTGAATACCCATGACCTCCTTAATAGAGTCCATCCATCTAGCATGGGGCCATCCTCTCTTCCTGCTTCCCTCCACCTTCCCCAGCATTATAGTTTTTTCCCAAAGAGTCCCCTTTTCTCATGATATGTCCAAAGGATAACAGCCTTGGTCATCTTGGCTTCCAGGGAGGTTTCTGGCCTGATCTGCTCTAGGGCCCATTTGTTTGTCCTTTTGGCTGCCCGTGGGATCCTCAGCACTCTTCTCCAGCATCACAGCTCAAGTGTGTTGATTTTCCTCCTATTTCTTTCTTGACTGTTCAGCTCTTACATCCATACGTGGTAATAGGGAATACGACGGCTTGTATGATTCTAACTTTTGTGCTGAATTTTAGAATCTTTGCAAGTTCTTTCATAGCCGCCCTCCTCATTCATAGTCTTCTCCTTATTTCCTGGCCACAGTCCCCGTTCCGATCAATGTTTGATCCCAGATATGAGAACTCTTTTACTATTTCTATTTCCTCATTGTCTAGTCTGAATGTATGTAAGTTCTCTGTGGTCATTATTTTTGTTTTCTTTATGTCCAACATTAAGCCTGCCTTAGCACTTTCTTCTTTAGTAGGTGTTCCAGGTCTATGAGATTTTCTGCTAGTATTATGGTATCATCTGCATATCTTAGACTGTTGATATTCTTTCCTCCTATTTTCACTCCTCCTTCTTCTGTTTCCAGGCCTGCTTTTCTTATCATATGTTCTGCATACAAGTTGTACAGATAGGGTGAAAGTACACAACCTTGTCTGACCCCTTTGCCAATTGGGAACCATTCTGTTTCTCCCTGTTCTGTTCTGACAGTAGCCTCCTGTCTTGAGTACAGATTCCTCATCACGACTATCAGATGTGCTGGCACTCCCATATCTTTAAGGGCATTCCATAGCTTTCATGATCTATGCAAAAGCTTTGCTATGGTCTATAAAGCACATGCTGATTTTCTTTTGCAATTCTTTTTGCAAATGGTGTGCTCCATTAGTTATTCTATGTTTGCAGTGTGGTCCCTACTGCCTCTTCCTTTCCTGAACCCTGCTTGGACCTCTGGGATTTCTCTCTCCATGTATGGTTGGAGTCTATGTTGCAGAATTTTGAAAATGATTTTGCTTGCGTGGGAGATCAGTGCTATGGTCCTATAGTTGCTGCAGTCTCTTTTTCTCCCTTTTTGAGGATGCAGATGTATATTGACCGCTTCCAATCTGTTGGCCATCGTTTTGTTTTCCATATCTGTTGACATATGTTGGTTAGCACTAGAGTTGACTCTGTCAATGTGGATTGCAGCAGTTCAGTTGGAATATCATCTGTTCTTGGTGATTTGTTTTTCGCTATTTCTCTTATTAAAGTTTCCACCTCACTTTTTAGGATTTCAGGTTCATCTTCATATGGCTCTTCATTCCATGTGTCCTTCATTTTGTCATCTCTTTTATATAATTCTTCTGTGTATTGCATTCAATGTCTTTTTATTCTTTCCTGGTCTTCTCTGTTCTCCTTTTATTCGTTGAACTTTCCTTCAAGGGGCTTACATTTGCAGCTTTTAATAGGACAAATGGCAGCAGGATGTGGCTTCTGGAAGTATTTTTATGAGAAATTTTGAAATTGGCAAACTTAACCTTAGTTAGCCCACCCTGAGAACAGCCAGCCAGCCCATCTGTTGGATTTTGTGCTTGCTGGTGCATCCCAGTTCAGTGTCTGAAGGCCGTTTAATGAACAGTGAAAGGTTTTCAAAGCTTTAAGGAACTTTGGCCAGATGGATCATAACAAGGGGTAGGAAGCAGAGCTGAAATGGAATCCAGTATTTTTTTTTTTAAAAAAAAGATAAATACTTCCTACAACAAAGGAGAAGAGCATTTCAGGACTGAAGTTACTACACTGTTATTGGCCATCATGTTAACTTTGACTTATGATGATCCTATGAATGAGAGGCCTCCAAGCACCCCAGTCATCACCTATCTTTCTCAGGTCTTGTAAACTCAAGGCTCCAGCGTCGATTGTCTTTGATTGACTGTAGTGTCCCTTCCTCTCCCCAGTCTCTCTCATTCACTATTACGAGGAAAGGAGGGTAGTGTCTCCCTCTTTCCCTACTGCCTTCCACTTTATCAAGCATTATCATCTTTTCCAATGATTCATGTTGTCTCGTGAGATGTCTCATGAGATGTACATCAGTCTTGATTTAGCCATTTTCACTTCTATTGAGAGTTCAGGTTTGATTTGTTGTAAGACCCATATATTTGTCTATGGATACCATGGGCTCAGCTCATGGTAGAACATCTGTAGAACTCTTCTCCAGCACCTCATTTCAAATGAATTGATTCTCTTCCTGTCACATTTTTTCACTGTCCAGCTTTTACACCCATAGGTAGAAATCAGAAATGGAAATCACGGAAATCATTGACAGATAGAAATCAGAAATACTATGGCTTGGATAATTCTGACTTTGGTATTTAGTGATATGTCTTCATGCTTGGGAGTCTGATCTAGTTCCTTCCTGGCTGCCTTTCCAAGTCTTAGTACTGAGAATAATTTAATACAGGGATGGTCATTGAGGAGGGTGGGTTAATTGTGAGCTGTGCTACATAGCAAGATTAGAGAAATGTGTGACTTTCCAGTTGCCATTGAACTACAGCTCCCAAGATCCAATATTTTTGTCTGTTAGGGATGGTTGGAGCTTCACTCCAGTAACATCTGGTAAGTCACACGATCTTCAGCCTTGTGATGAAGGATAAGGGGAAAACCATAATGTAGGAGTGGGTCCTCCAGAAGTTATTGGACTGCAGCTTCCATGATCCCTCACTATTAGCTATCCTGACTAGGACTGATTAGCATTAAAGTCCAGCAAAGTATGGAGTGCCATAAGTTATCCACACCTGTAATAATAGCACAACATATGAACATAATGAGAAATCAGATCTCAATAAGGAGTCTACATATCCTGATCCAATGTAATCATGGTCTTTAAAGGCCAGATAGGTGAGATGGTACAAGTCCACAGTCAGAGCTCCCTTGACCTGTTTTGTTTTGTAAAAACCAGTCTCTCTCTTCCCCTTTGAGCTGGAACTTCAGCTATATTTCCCATGTCAGTTCCCCATAAACATCTGTACCACTACAGAATAACTGTGGGCACATGTAGGTTTTTCTCTAACCAGGCAAATGGCAGCATCCATTCTATATATGTATATGTAGGTAAGCATGGGATGCTTGTGGATATGGTGGACACTTTAAGGCAACTGAGAAGACCATCTTGGGTAGCAGATACTGGCATGGCAATGGGCAGAAATGGCTGTATAACTGT
>CM034710.1:107063209-107087453 GCA_020142125.1 Phrynosoma platyrhinos
CTTATCCTCATTTCCTTGCCTCCAAAATGGAAAAGAAGCTTCCACACATCTATCAGGTTCCAATTGGCATTGAACACTGGAGAAAAATGACACTATGGTTGATAACTGCTAGTACACAATCCATATGTAGAAGGCTATAATCCTAAATGGAGTGAGTTTTCCACTGTGGAGATGTATGCTACAATAGTTTTTCTTAAACATGTACCGAGACACATTCATGTACAGCCAGACTTGTATTCCTTTAAATACTTGCTAAATGTACAAGGGAATAAAAGACAATGGGCCTCGGCAGACGGCTAATTGAGCCGTCTCCGAGGCCAGGAAGAGGAGGGGCCACCGCACGCGCGGCGACCCTTCCTCTTCCTGAGGTCGCCCTGAACACTTCCGGGCCACCGGACGCCCGGCGCGTTCATGGCGACCTCCTCCCGCAGCGTCCGGACGCGCTGCGGGGGATAAGTCAGAGAAAGGGCGCCCGCCGCTTTTAGGGCGCCCTTTTTCTGACTTATGAAAGGAGCACCAATTTGGAGCTCCTTTCTGGGTCGCTCTAGGAGCGCCGCGGTGGGGCTGCCATAGCCCCGTGGCGCTCCGGACCAGGGCGTCCCAAACGCCCTGGTCTGCAGAGGGGGAATGTCTTGGAAAGAGAGTAGGCCTCAAATCGCCACCTCACACCCCCAAACCAGGGTCTCATTTGTTTCTCAACCATGTCTTGATTTTCCACCAGAATGAAGATTATGACCTCATAAAAAAGCCTTCCAAAATTAATATTCATAACCATCACATCCTTTTATGAGCTACTAAGAGAGTTATTGGCTTTTCATGGGAAGCTGAAAAGAAAAAGAATGGCCACTCATTCCCTTTTTATCACATATCTTATGTCACCATGAATATAAGCAGCATATAGCATGTACATTTTACAAACTAGTCAAGAAAATGAAGTATAAGTAAATCAGGTTTGGCAGAAGACATTTTGCTGCCTGAGGTGAGGAACAAAATATAGCTTCCCTGATTTGTGAACAAAAGGCACCTAGACTAGTGGTGGGACATCTACACTACACAATTATAGCACCATCATTCCAATTTAAATACAGTGTCTGCATCCAATGGAATCCTGGGGTTTGCAGTTTGGTGAGACACTAGGATCTCTGGCTAAAAATTCTAAATATCTTCCCTTAAACTGCATATCCCAAAACTCAACAGGGAGGGGAAATGGCAATTAAAGTGGGATCATAGTGAAATAGTTGGATAGGGTTAAAGGGACTAGTATATTAAGCCCAAATTGAAAGTTCGCATCTGTTTGAAACTGTGAGGTTGAGCCAAAGAATTTTTCTTTTTCTTCATGAAACTGGCTCCCACTCATCTTTTTTCATTGATATTAGAGTCATGTGTAGGAAGAAATGCTTAAAAGCAGGAAAGTGTAGCTCAGGGCTTGAAAACATTTTACAATAGCACTAGCAGGGGTTAGGATTATTGTTACAAAAGTAATTTGTTGCTTGTTACTCATGAGTAATGAATAATGGTTAGTTAATTTATTGATTTTTATTAAAAACATTTTAAAAATGCCACAAATACCCACAAATTTCTCTAGTGGCTCCACAAATAATGTTTTGAAGTAGCAACTGAAGGAATACTAATTGAACTAAACATTTCAGTGATATGAGTCAGCATTACATTATTTTCCAAAGTAACATTACTCCTCATTACTCCGAAAAGTTAAGCATTCATTCCAAGCTCTGATGCTTCTCATTATTTTGTATTTGTGTGATGGGGAGATTGTCTAATGGGGAATATACAAATGCACAAAATGAGTCCAGTAGCTGGAGAAAGATGCAATTTTACTTTCTTCTCTCAATCAATCCTTTAAAAAACACACAACAGTAGCTCCTTTAAAAAAGCTTTTTTACATGTGAATGAGGCAAATATATGTTTAATACACATTTACATTGCAGTGTGATATAGATCTGTTCAATAGTAAGCCTCACTGTAATGGAACTTACTGTAGTTGCCTATAGTTTGGACAGAATATGTGTGGGATTTTGACAAATTGAATGAAAACAGAAACCAAGACATTTTCACATCCTTAAGCCTGTTTTCTTGCATGTTTACATGTGAGGAAGCTTCACTGTGTTCGATGGTACATATATCTTGGTAAAGATGGAACAGTATCAAAAAATATTACAGGGGGAACTGTCCTAAGTGCATAGAATGAATGGGAATCTCATGGTAAGTCCTGCTTTGAATTGGATGGGTTTTGTACCAACACTTTGTTTTATTTGTTCACTTTGTGGCTAGCTAGTTGTAGCCAAACTTTCAAACATAAGCAAGATGGTGGGGGAGGGAGGGGAGAGAACAAAGCAAGAAATACTAAACTTTCTGAATACTGAGGTTTTGTCAAAAAAAATCAGAATTCATGTATGCCATTATGCACTCTGTAAGGAAAGATGATAGTTGTCAAAATGGTTGGTTTGGCTTCAAGCCCAGATCCCTGCCCAGGAGGTCACGGAAAGAAGAATACTGAAGAGCAGGACAGTGGTGGATGTTCTTGGTTTGCAGGAGTGTTGTCCAAAGATGGTTCTTGTACAATGTTCAGTTACAAAAGGACCAGTTCATTAAGGTATCTCCTCTCCCTTTTTGCATCGTCTTGACCAGAATGAGGTATGTGTATCTTCTCAGACATAGCTAGACTGCCATCAGAGCCAGAGGTTTGCCATTGCCATTGTCTAAGGCTGAGAAAGCAATGAGAGGAATGATGCAAACTGTAGACCAATCTGGAGAGCTACCCTTTCCTCCTCTTGGCCATAGGCTGTCAGCAAATAATCAGGAAGACATCAGCTCTGTAATAATGCTGGCTTTTGTATGCTGTGGTTTGCAGAAAGATCCTGTAGGTTGTGCCATTTGGATCAGTGCTGGTCTTGGAACTAAGGGAATTTAGACATCCTGGTTTTGGAAATGCACAGCTGGTCTTAGGCCTGTTTCTTATCAGAATAGCTTGGAACACTGTTTTTAAAATCCTTTCCTTTACTGATTAAAAGGAAAAAGCTACCAAATGTTAAAATATTCTTAGAATAATGCATTTCTCATTATGTTATCATTTATGTGACTTGTTTTGTTGGCATGGAGAAAATGCTCCTGCTTGCCATAGATGGCCAGGAAAGGGGTTATTTCTTATGTTGAGGGTGGGCAACATCCCTGTAGCCAAATACCACTTTTCAGGTTAGGCAAATCCTTGAAGCCTGCATGCTCAGGAGGTGTGGATTAAGGAGAAAGAGAGGAGTTTAGTGTAATCCCATAAAACAGAAAAAAATACATAGGTTGGATTCAAATGTGTCTATTTGGTTTTCATTCACGTTGTTTTCTAACTTATGGTGATGTTAAGGTGACTCTATCATGGAGTTTTATTGGCAGGTTTCTTAAGATAAGGTTTGCCATTGCCATCATCTAAGGCTGAGAGAGTGTGACTTATCCAAGGTCACCAAGGGGATTTCAATGGCCAAGCTGGGATGTGAACCTTAGTCTCCAGTGTCATAGTCCAGTGCTCAAGCCACTGTCTGTCTGGATTCAAATAGACTACCTTTATATTTTATTATTTATATTTACATTTCATTATTAACAAATAAAGCTTCACCACTTAATAAAATCCCTCCCACTCAATTGATCAGTTCATTTTTGGAAACTGAAGTTGTTGGCATACTGCAGAATTAATAGAGTTTGACCTGGTTTAACTGTCATGGCTCCTATGGGATCATGGGATTTGTAGTTTGGTGGGGGCATCAGAGCGCTCTGACGGGGAAGGCTAAATATCTCACAAAACTACAAATCCCAGTATTCCATAGCATTGACCCATGGCAGTTAAAGGAGTGTCAAATGGCATTAATTCTGCAGTGTAGATGCAGCCGAAATCATTAACCACAAATTCATTATTAGCAAATAAAATCACCGCACATTCTTGATTATTATTTATATTTATATTTACATATAAATGAGCCCTAACTGTATCTAAAAAGACTTTAATTAATATGATACTAACTGTTGAATATGTTTGACTCTCCCATTGACCGTAATGCATTTAGTTTATTTTTCTACTGATTATATTGCATAATGCATTTATTGCAACATATACAATAAATGTTTATTAGGCTGCAACCTCTCTAGTTTTCCCTCAAGTACATTTTTGAGAAATGGTACCAAATTTAAGTCAATGAAGAAACATACATTCTTTCCTTGTTTTGGAGACTATTTCTGAATAAGAGGTATATTTATCATCCATCCATTCAAAACTAGGGGTCTGAAAAACAGATGAAGGAGAGGGACACCCAAGAAATTAGACAGGAGCACAACTTCTTTATCATACTAGATTAGAATAAATTCCAAGAATACAAGACTACTTTGCTGAACGACTGTTTCCTCATTATAATTGATTCCAATGTATCTGCAAAATTAACTGACCATTTCCTTGCAGTGGTTTGCAATGGATTTACTTTATTTCAGAATGTTGCTGATTAGGCAGCTGGTATGTTTTCCTTACACACAAAAAGACAACAGAGTAAGGGCTGATGGGCTTTATCAGATGATTTGCCTGCTTTCTATTTTGAAATATCTTGCTCCAGAAGGTATTATAATCATGAAATCCACAACACTAGCCCTATGAGAATTCACCATCTAAATCCCTTTTCATGCTACCGTTAAGCAAACTTGCATTTAATGTGGTTACTAACTGCATAGTTGCAATCTAGCCCTGTTCACATTACTGCCCTTTGAACTCTAAGTAGTTATTGTTTGATCATTGCTCAGCACTATTGACCCAAGTGAATTAAAGATGATATCTTACTTCCAGTACCAATGGAGATACAGCTGTTCATATTGGTCAGTATCTATAAGGACTGACTCTTCCTATGGGTGCTTATTTTGCAGATTTTAGAATATAAAACTCCAATTGCTCCCAGCAGTGGGAATATAATGAGAAGAAGTATTATGGGAAGGAAGGAACATAAATACTGACCAATATGAACAAATAAAATTGTAGCTCAGCTAACTAGAGAACCCAAATACATTACTTCAGGTTTCATTAGTGAAGGATGTTGTCTACAGTGTTGTCTACTTTAAGATATCCCATCATTTGGTGAGACAAAATACAGCAGGCCCTTGGTATCCATTGGGGTTTAGTTCCAGGACCTACTCACCTCCTGTGGATGGTGTCCCTTATATAAAATGGTAACATCAAGGTTTGATTTTGGGATTTTTTGGCGTGAATATATTCAAGAAACAGATGATTGAATATGTGGATGCAGAATCTGTGGATACAGAGGGTTGACTGTACATGTGCCATCTTTCCTCCATCTTATAAGCATTCCAGCAATAAACAATACATAGGCTCTCTTTTCTTGTCAGACCATAAGGAGCTCTGAAGAAAAAGTGATAATTCCTGGTAAATGTCAGATGATCTAGTCATTCCTTAATACTGTAAAACTGCTAGGAGTGTTACCTAGCAGTATCTACTTTGCACAGTTATGGCAACAAAATACTACATCATGGTTCCATCCTACAGAATTCTGGGATCTATAGTTTGTTGTGGCAATGAGATATTGCCACTGGAGAGCTTTAGCATCTGTATGCAAAGAATCCCCAGTCATTCATGAAAGTGCACATCCTAGGAGTCCATAAAATTGGAGGCATGGCACTTACAGTGGCGTCAAAGTGTTTTAAGTGTGGATACACCCCAAGAGAAGAAATTATAGACCCTCCAAAAAATGTAGCAATACCAACAGGTGTCAAGCAACTATGATGACTCCAGTCAAGATCAAAGCAAAGCAACTCAAGCAAAAGCGTTTTACTTGTGAAAAATCTGAATGCTATAAATAGCTGTAATTACCTTCTTCATACAGTCTGAGTAACAGCAAGCATTAGAAACACATTTAATTATAGTGCAAGCAAATAAAAGCTTAGGTTTGGAGCAGGGCATTGGTTTTCAACAGAATCCTCTTGTTCCCAAGTCCAGAATTTCAGGGCCCAAACCTGAAATGTACAGCTTTATCACAGGATGAAAGAAAACTGAGAGGCAGTGAGGAGAAGAGGCTTTCCTTGCCTCTCTGCATGTTGTTGAAGCACTTCCATTCTCCTTCCAAAGGGCGATGGTCATAAAGGTGTGCCTTTGGCCAAACTGATTCTTCCAGTGCAACAGAAGACATGCTTTTGCAACCATTTCCTTCAGGATGAGAACAGAGGTGCTTTGATGGCATATAGGCATGGATAGTGTCTTGGCTTTCTTTTGTCATGCGATAAGTCTCTTGTGATGTCACAGTAGGTGGGCCCTGGTAATGCTGCAAGGTTGACATTGTAAGGGACAACCCCTGGTGATGTCATTAAGCATGATAAATTAATCACAATAATACAATAATACAAAGAATACCATTCAATTAAAAAAAAACAAAACAAGCCACTCTTCCAGCCTTAGAGGAAGGTAAAGGAAATCTCCCTCTGAACAAATTTTGCCAAGAAAACCCTGTGATAGATTCTCCTCAGGAGTCTCCATAAATTGGAAACAATTTGGAGGCACACAAGAACAACAACTTCAAATGTTTAATACTTGCTCTGGTTTCAAGCCTGTGTCTTCAACCATGGAAGTGCATTTTTTCTTCATTTTTAACACTTGTGAGCAAGGAAGTGCAACACAGTTTTCTCCATGGATTTACAAGTGATGATGATGATGGAGAATTTCATTTCAATTTGTATTTGAAGAACTTCTGAAAATTGGCACATTTCTGTCGTAAAATACTGATTGTGAGAGAAAGCGAAATTGGCAGTTTCTCCATCCCTAGAGAGGAAGCAGGTGTGTATGTGTAGAAAAACAGCAGTTTTGCAATTAGGAAATGGAGGAGGGGAGAGAGAGATATTGGTAGTTAGTTGTGGGTTGTTTGAATGCTAAAGGCACCTCGGGAGGTGCAGCCTCTCAGTCTCTAGGGATTGGTTATGTTGGAATGGCGCTGTGTTTCTTCATATGCTTATGTGACCATACTGCTATAGCATGTATCTATACATTTCTAAGGAAATATTCTGCTTACGTAGATAAATGCATGCTGCAAAGAAAAAGGATGGCACAAAGTAGATCAGGATTTTCTAGGTGATCCACAGATTGACAACGATTTCTTACTCATAATTAAAAAAAACATACAAAACAATAGCAAAACAAAAATGATTTTTGAAAAACCCTAAATGAATGACTAGAATGAAGACAGCTTGAGGTAACCAGGGGTGTCACTAGGGGGTGTGAGGGTTTCAGATCGCATCAGGTGATACTCTAAGCGGGGGTAGTGATGCCACTATTTCCATACACCTGCCTTTGGGCAGAAATGGGCTGTGGTGTTCTTCTGTGTCCCTTTAAAATGCCAAAGAGATGGTATGAGTGTGTCAAGGCTCAGTGGGAAGAGAAAGGAGAGATCCCAAGTTTTTTAAAAAAATAAATTTTATTTTAAAAATATATATATATTCTGTTAATGTTTTCTTTAAAAACATCACATCGTACCAATTTTTCAGTTTAACCACATCAAACAATATACATGTAACTATGTTTAGGCTGTGCGTATGGTATTATAATTTAAAGGTATAATTTTAATTTTGCTAGTTGTTTGTTATTGCCATTACATTCAGTGATATCTGGGAAATATGATTTAAGAGTACAAAAACTAATAATTACAAAATTACTATGGCTTCTGTATGATGCATTATGGGAGGAGGTCAAGGGGGTGGATGACACCATGAGGTAGTGCACCAAGTGAAGTCAACCCAAGTAACACTGCTGGAGATAACCAGAATTGGTTGTTGTTGATATTATTACTGTGTGCCTTTAAGTTGTTTCTGACTTATGGTGCCTCTATGCATATGGACCCTGAAACAGAAGGATCAATGGGCAGCTCAAGCCCCTCTAAGACTACTTGCAGGGGGGCTGAACTTCTCCTGAAAAGATATAGATATTTAGGACCACCAAGACTCCTGTATAGTTGAGCCCCCTCAATTGTCAGAACATTCAAATACTAAGAAATATTAAGACATTGGTGATTGTTGAGACCTCCCAGGAATAAAGGCTGCCTGCAGCACTGTCCTAGGTACAGTTATTTGGGAGTAAGCAACAATGAACACACAGAGGACACTTTTATGTTCATATTATGCTTCTAAGAGTCTTCATATTTAAGGATGTTTGGAGGATGATGGATTGGGAAAGTTATTTGTCCTCACTTTGCAAGTACCTCAACATGCAAGTACTTGCCTACCCACAGGTAGGCAAAATGAATGAGATGAATGAGATCGTTGCATCACCTTAAAAATAGTTCCAGTGTCCCTGTTGATGCAGCACCTAAACATGCAGGTACTTTGTGCAGCGCAGATGATAACATTAACATGGTAGGCCCTATCATTTGGCAGAATGAAACATCTGTGTGTGGTGGTAGAGGCTGGATTGAGGATGAAAAATAATATCAAAATGGTTTGGAAACAAACATGTTCTGTGCTATGCAGTTTGCTCTGCACTCTATGTCTTGTCTCCTGTAGCACCCCAGAGCTGAAGGACAATTCAGCTTCTTTTTAATTGGCTCCTGTATGTAGAATGGTGGAGGACAGGAAGAGCATGATAAATTACTTTTAAGGAAAATAGATGTAGTGATATGCTGAAGCCAACCATTATGAGCAGTGGTAGGAAGATGCTCATGTTCCCAAGGATATCATTATATACATTCTTGTTAACACCGACTTTTAAGCAGCAAAATATTTTGGGTCAGCTAAGAGTCAGAACCCAAACCTGGAAATCTTAATGAAAATTTCTGATGCATTATCCTTATTTAAAACACCAATAACAAATTTTTATTAATGCAGTTCACAAAGGGGTTTGGAAACAGCACTCCAATGCATTTTTTAAAAAGAAAAAGAGTTAAGAAGGTAGGAAAATCTCCCCAAATCCCCCAAATAACTCTCAAAATAACATTTTGTAATCATCATCATAATCTTATGGGACTTTAAGATTCAGTCTTATAAATGATTAGAACATAATATGCCAGACATATCTGTGGTTAAGAAAAAGAAAGCTTGGATTACAGATGTGGCAATCCCAGGAGAGAGCAGTGTTGAAGAAAAACAGATGGAAATAGTTATAAGGAATCAAGACTTACAAACTGGTATCTATCACCTCTGGGAAAAGGAAACAGTTGTGGTCCCAGCGATAATAGGTGCTCTGGGAGTAGCTCCAAAGAAACTGACAAAACATCTGAATGAAATCACCATAGATAGGATCACAATAGCACAATTACAAAAAGTGACATTACTTGGAACATGCTACATTATCTTATGATATCTAACCAATTCCTAAATTCTTGGATAGAATATGAATCACTCATGGTCCAAAATGCTAGTCAGTAACATTTGGTTGATTGTGAAAATGATAGTAATAATACTGAGCATAGTAATAATTTTATTTATTTATGTCCCATGATTTCCCCAGACTGAGATTCAATTAAAGCATAGCAACATTGTTATTCTCTCAGCTGTGTATGAAGAATTTTATACAATTTACTATCACTTTTTATGTGTTGTGGACACATAAATATATGTACATGCATGTGTGCCTTCAAGTTGCCTGTTGACTTATGGTGACCCATTACATTTCATATGGTTTTATTATGGAAGAAATACTCAGAGGTAGTTTTGCCAGTTCCTTCCTCTGAAATATAGAACCATAGAATCATAGAACTGGAAGAGATCTCAAGAGCCATCAAGTCCAACTCCTGCCATACAGGAATACACAAATTATCCCTGACAGATTGTCATCCAGCTTCTGTTTAAAAACCTCCAAAGGTGGAGACCCCATCACTCTCCAAGGCAGCATATTCCACAGTCGAATAGCTCTGATTGTCAGGAGGAAGATCTTCCTAATGTTGAGGTGGAATCTCTTTTCCTGTAGTTTGAATCCATTGCTCCAGGCCTTGTTCTCTGGAGCTGCTTGCTGAAAACAAACTTGCTCCATCTTCAGTATGGGATCCTTTCAAATATTTAAAAAGAGCTATCCTATCACCTGTTAACCTTCTCTTCTCCAAGCTAAACATATCTAGCTCCTGAAGTTACTCTTCATAGGCCAGCCATGGTTTCCATATCTTTCACTGTTTTGGTTGCCTTCCTCTGGACATGCTCCAGCTTGTCAACATTCTTTTTGAATTGTGGTGCCCAGAACTGGACACAGTATTCTAGGTGAGGCCTGACCAAAGCAGAATAGACTGGCACTATAACCCCTCGATCCGGACACTATACTTCCATTAATGCAGCCTAGAATCACATTGGCTTTTTTAGCTGCCATATCACACTGTTGAATCATGTTCAACTTGTGGTCTACTAGGCCTTCTTTTCACATGTAATGTTTTCAAGCCACGTGTCACCCACCGCTGTATCTGTGCATTTCATTTCATTTATTGCATAGTGTAGTACCTTACTTTTCCCCCTGTTGAAATTAATTTTGTTAGTTTTGGCCCAGCTTCCAATCTATTAAGGAATAACAACAACAACAACAACAACTTGAATTTTGATCCTGTCCTCTGGGGTATTAACAACCCCTCCTAATTTGGTGTCATCGGCAGATTTCATAAGCATGCCCTCTATTCCTTTGTCCATCATTAATAAAGATGTTGAATTGAATGAAAAGGAATAGTCCTCTATTCCTTTTTCCGTCATTAATAAAGATGTTGAATAGAACTGGGCCCAGGACAGAACCGTGTATCACCCCACTGGTCATTTCTCTCCAGGATGAAGAGGAGCCATTGCTGAGCACCCATTGGGTTTGGCCAATCAACCAAATACAGATCCACCTACCAGTAGCATCGTCATTGTCAACTCACATTTTTCTAGCTTTTTTGCAAGAATATAATGGGGAACCTTGTCATAGGCCTTACTGAAAAAGATATGCTACACCCACAACATACCCTTCAACTATCAAATTGGTAATTTTATCAAATAAGAGATCAGATTAGTCTGGCATGACTTGTTTTTGAGAAATCTATGTTGACGTTTTGTTATTATGGCATTTCTTTCTAAGTATTTACAGACTGTCTATTTAATTATCTGCTCTAGCATCTTCCCTGGTATGGATGTCAGGCTAACTGGGCAGTAATTGTTTGGCTCCTCTTTTTTCCCTTTTTGAAAATGCGGCAACATTTACCCTCACCCACTTCACTACCTACAGCACTTGTTATTCACTACTGTACTGTCCTCCTTCCAAATACTAACTAGGGCTGACTCTGCTTAGTTTCCATGATTGGAGATGATCTGCTGCCATGAAGGTTTTTAGGTGTAGGAAGGAAACATGCTTCCATTCCTTGGCTGTGAAGCACCTTTTCTCTTAGAAAACATGTATTTTCTCCACAATCACCCTTGGTGTATTTTATACAGATGAAGACTTCATGAAGAACCTCACAACTGCTGTTATTCTACACCAGAGAGTATCCAAGCATCAAGTAATCTTGTATCAGCAGCAAAACAAAAACACAATATTCCTCTATTATTCAATTATCAAATTCTGCCTCCTTAATGGGCATTTAGATCTATGTTTGGTGTTTTTGCTATGAACATATCTGCTGTACTTTTTTGTTTTGCGTGCAGAATAAACTCCAGTACAACTCTCTCCTGCATGGGTTGTTTTTAGATTTCAAGGGCATGGCCCAAAAAGCATGACAGGATATAAAAACTAGAAGATCATGAATGATGCACAAGAACGTCTGCAGCTCCTGAGCTTTTTACCCTGAAAACTAGGACTGAGCTTTATTTGCTTTCCAGGCCAGGCTATGCGGGCAGTTGCTTTCTATCTCCATCTCTTCATCATCCAAAGGATCTTTTGCATGATGTAAAACTGTTTAAAACATCTTTAATAAAGCACAATCTTTTTGCAACATAGCAAAGCTGGGACATGGTCAACTTTGTACAGCAGGAAGGGGGAATCAGAGATCAATTTAGTTTATATTAGGGCTAAATTAGAAATCAGTTGAAAGGGGCTGCATGGACTATTGAATCTAACCCCTTACTCAGTGCAGGAACTTCAACTACAGCATCCCCAGCAGGTAGCTCTCCACCCTCTTTTTGAAGACATCCAAGAAAAGAAGACCCCACCACCTCCCTAGGTAAATGGTTCCATTGCCAAACTGCTCTTACCATCAAGAAGTTCCTTCTAATGTTCAATCGAAGTGTACCCTCCTGTAAGTTAAAACCATTAAACCTGGATCTGTCAACTAGGACAGCAGAGAACAAACCGGCACCTTCCTCTCTGTGACAGCCCTTTAGTTGTTTAATGAGTGCAGTCATGTCACCCTTCAGTTTTTGTTTCATCTGCTGAACATGCCCAATAACACCATTTGTACAATCAGCAATTACAAGATTCTTTTTTAAAAAAGTAAATAGTGGGAATGAGTAATGATCTACATCAGGATCCTGATGGATTTTGGTAAAGGGACTTTAATTTTTCTCTCTTTAACAATCATTGCACTTGCTGTTTGCATGAGCAGGACTGCGCCAAAAGAAACATTCCTTGCAGTACAAATCCCAAGGTCTTGATCAAGTTTGGGCTTGGTGGTAGAGGGACAGAAGGCCTTGCTTTCCATCATATCATCATTTGCCATTCAGTCATCTGCAGATTGATCCCCATATATTTGCTATCTAAAACAACACAAAAAGCATATTTTCTGGCAAGCTGATTTGGGGGGTTTGTCTCCTAGAATAATGGGATCTATCCAAACTCTTCTGGCAATAAATGAGATCATGGTGGGCATTCTTAAAAAGAGAAGAAGCATTGAAAAATGTAAATGGAAAAATGAACAATAGAGGTGTTTTTAAATGGTATGGCAGTTGGCAGGAAAGAAGAGGAATCCATGGAATCTCAGTCCTCAACCAGACCCCAAATATGGACTGAGGCTGGTCTATATAAATTTCCTCATTGCTTTCAGTGGGTGGATGTTTGATTGCAATGTTTTGGAGGAGGTAAAACCTGATAAATGTCTCCTTTTGCATATCAGGGCTTTGGATAGATCAGAGGGTATGAGACTGGAGCACTTTGTCCTTAGTGATTCTTCTCCTTATAACGGCAGCCTAGAAGATTCTCAGAACACTGCATTGCTATCCTAGAAGCAATCCTTTCATCTGGAAGTAGTTGTTAACCTAATATTGCACAATCATAGCATGTAATGAGCTTCTCTAATGAAATGGAAGAGTAAGGACTTGAGCAAATAGGAATAATGGTGTGAAAAGAAATTGAAAACAGGAAGAATTTGACATTTAATGCATTTAATGAATGGTGGTGCAGCTGGTGTGCTGTTCACACTTGGGACTGCCTTATGAAAGCCAGACTGAGGGTGCCAAGGGGCTTGGTTTCTGTTTGCACTCTGTTCAGAGCAAAGACCAAAGCAGGAATAAATAGGTCATGGTGATAGGAAGATTTTATGCATTACCACACAGGAGAACATACTGCATGTTGAAGAGAGAAGGGCAGTTCACATAAGAAGGATGGGTGAGGACATAACATAGAAGGAAATACTGTGCATATACCATATATTGGGGTTATGGACATGGAGAAAGAAGGGTTGCTTTACATGAGACATGATGGAGATTAGCCAAATGTAGGAAGACTAAACTGGAGTAAACATCCTTCAGATGTTATTGGACTGGAACTCCCTCCACCTGTTCTAAACATTTTGAGAAACTCCACACACACTTGAGTTGATTTTCTTCCTATCTGCTTTCTTCACTGTCCAGCTGTCATGTCTGTACAACTCTACATGGCAATGGGGAATACAATGGCTTGGATGATTCTAACTTCAGTGTTCAGTTTTATATATTTGTGCTTTAAGATTTTGTCTAGTTTTTTCATAGCTGCTCTTCCCATTCCTAATCTTCTGATTTCTTAACTGCAGTCACTGTTCTGATCAGTGTTTGATCCAAGGTATGGAAAAACTGTAACTATCTCAATTTCCTCATTATCTAGGTTGAATTTATGTAAATCCTCTATGGTCCTTATATTTCTTTTCTTTATTTTTAGGAGTAGGCCTGCCTTTTCTTTGACTTTCTTTAGTAATTGTTCCAAGCTTGTTTTCTGCTAGTAATAGGATTTGTAGTATGGAAACAAAATGCACTGCATTAAAGCAATCACCACCATCATCATCACCATCATCCATCTGAAGGTGGTAATAATCTAAGTACCATGAAAGCAATAGCAAAAGAGTGATAATTTAGTACACTGCTGATTGATAATTCTTGAAGGCTCAACTACATAGGAGTCTTATTTTACGGGATCATTTCAGATAGGCTCAGCCCACTCAGCTTAGACTTGCCTCCCTTTCCAGGATCCATGTCCACAGATAGAACAGTCTTCAGACTCATTATTTTCATGTGAGCAAAGTGACCGTGAATGGGGATAGGGCACATGTACTTTTCTCTCTGTATGTGTTTAATTACCTCAGATAAAATAACTGAATAAGGTTCATGAAGTTATCCATTCCACTTTTAAAATTCTTCAAGTTGGCAGCCATCATTATATCTGTTTCAGCGATATGTTGGGTAAATCAGTACTTCCTGTGTGAAAATGTAAAAAAGCAATACTGAAAGCTTTGTTGTATTTAGACCTCTCTTTGTTTTGTCATGTGCCCTCAAATTGGCTTAGATTTATGGTTACCATAAATGAGAGACCTCCAGAAGACCCTGTTGGTTGCAGGCCTTCATAATCTTGCAAACTCAAGGCCATGGCTTCCTTGATGGAGTCTATCCACCTGCAATGTGGTCTTCCTTTTTTCCTACTACCTTAAACTTTACCAAGTATTGTGGTCTTTTCTAGTGAGTTATAGTATAATATGTCCAAGGTACAAATAACCACATTTTAGTCATTTTGGCTTCTAGTAAGAGTTAGGCTCAATTTTCCTTGAGGCACATTTTAGGTCTTTTAGACTTCTTATCGTGTCTGTAGGAACTCTCCTTCAGCAACACATTTCAAATGATTTCATCTGTTTCTAGTCAGCTTTCTTCACTATTTAGCTTTCACATCTGTACATAGCAATCAGAAATACTATGGTATGGATATCCTGACTTTGGCATGTAATCATATATCTTACTTCTGATGCTGTGCCCTTCCAAATCTTAATTTTCACCTGATTTCTTGATTCCATGTTGATTGGTGTCTGAGCCAAGATACAGAAAATCTTTAATAATTTTGATGTCTTCCTCTCTACTTTAAAGTAAATCATGTGTGGTCCTTGTTTTTGTAATTTTGTAATATTCATCTGTAACCCTGCTTTTGTACTTTCCTCTTTAACGTTTATCAGTAGTAGCTCCAGGACTTTACTATTTTCTAATAGTAACAAGGTGACCCTAGGGCCAGGGACCCTGGGCATGTCACATGCTCTTTAAATAGCCTCTCTCTCTTGTTCAAATAGTGCTGACACCTTCACAGGCAAGATCATCCCATTCTAACAAAAGAATAGTTTCCCCAGGCATTCTAAGGTAGAAATATTGTTCTTTATCTCTACCACATGAACTGGCCTCGCATAGCTTGGTAGAGAAACTGCATCTCTGGAAAATTGTACTATTCTTATTCTTATTCTCAGCTAGAAGCTTACTTGATTAGTAAATTCCCAGTTACAGTTGGCCCTCCTTATCCACAGATTTTTTTATCCATGGATTCAAGCACCCATAGCTTGAAAATATTCAGAAAAAGTATAAATTCCAAATAGCAAACCTTGATTTTCTGTTTTATATAAGGGACACCATTTTATACTGCCATTATATTTAATGGGACTTGAGCATTCATGGATTTTGTTATTCATGGGGGATCCTGGAACCAAATCCCAGCAGACAACAAGGTCCCCCCTGTATGTTATGTATCTCTACATTCCAGTTGGTGAAATTCCAAACTAGTTACACATCAGGACAAGCAAATGTTGCAGCACTCCCATTTCTTTCAGAGCTAAATGCCGAATGTACTGAAATGTAATTTGGGGTAGGGCCAGTGTGGCATAGTGGTTTGAGTGTTGGACTGTTACTCTGAAGACCAGATTTTGATTCCTAGCTTGGCCATGAAACCTACTGGGTGCCCTTGAGCAAGTTACATGCTCTCAGCCTCAGGTGAAGGCAATGTCAAATCTCCTCTGAATAAATCTTGCTAAGAAAAACCCACAATTGGTTTGCCTAAGGTCACCATATGTTGGAAATGCCTTGAAGGCACACAACACACATTTTGGGGTACCCATAGCTGACTATTGGAAAGATCCATATGTTACTGCATTGCATATAACAACAAATAATATAAAATAATAAAAGTATATAATTTGAGGTGGGAATTGCAAAATGTTCACCCCAGATATTTCAGTAGCAGACCCAAACTTCAGTCCTTTCTTTGTGGGGGTAGTTTCATTTTACAGTGTTTTGAATTTGTCCTTTTAAAAACTGCTAATTGTCTCATTGCACCTTTGGGGATTGGATATGAGTGTTTCTCTCAGATTACACTGAAAAATGCCTGATGAGCTATATTTAGCAAGTGCAATATTACGGTAGTGCCTCATGGAAGTTTGAGTCTAAATTATTTTTGAGAACATGAATATAAGTAGAAATAGGTGCTGTTTTTTTTAAAAAAGGCACTGCATTAGTGGCGTCCCTAAGGTTGGTGTCACCCAGTGTAGTAGCTCATGATGCCACCCCCCCATTGACTTTCTCCCATTTCACACCCTACAGAATCCTTAGTAATGCTTTTTTGCACTAATGTTATTAGTAAATCATAATTCCCTTGACTTTTACGGGGGTTAGGGGTGCAAGACCCCAGCAAAAGTCAAAATTTGTGAATAAAGCAGGGGATGAGAACAGTGCATGTGTGCGTATGCCCCCATCTCCCTTCTGAAGCTTCAGACAGCTCTAGCAAGCTCTCTGAGGTGCTGGAAGGGCAGAGGAGCACACATTTGCAGCTCCCTCCTTCCCTTCCAAGGCTTCCCAGGGTGGAAGATCGTTCCCCAAACCCCTTCCCAAGGCAGAGAGCTGTCTTTCCCCAAGCAGCTCCCTGTCCTGGAAAAGGTTGGGGGATCATCAGGGGTTGCAGACTGCCAGAAATAGTGCAAATTCAGTCCACTTTTAGGGTTAGGGTTAGTGCTAGGGAATCATGAGAATTGGTTTTTTTCTGAGACATTGAGCCTTTTCTGTCAGAAAGCTCTGGTGCCACAATAAACTACAGTTCCCATGATTCCCTAACCCTAACCCTAACCCTAAAAGTGGACTGAATTTGCGCTATTTCTGGCAATCTGCAACCCCCCCACCCCATTTCCCCAAATCCCTTCCAAAGGCAGAGAGCTGCTGGGGAAAGAGGCAGCTCTCTGTCCTGGAAAGGGGTGGGATTGGCATGCATACCCTTCCTGGCTTCTCCCTTCTGGACTTTTTCCTTCCCCAGGGGAAAAGCCCAGGCGAGAGGAGGAGTGCATGCACAGCAGTCTTGACATCGTGAATAATCAAAACTGTAGAGTATCAAAGCCACAAGTGTCGAGGGACGACTATAGTTGTGACATAACAACTAGCAAAATTAAAAATATACTTTCAAATTATAATATAATATCCATAAGTTACATGTAGTTACATATACATAGTGAAGATTTGGTTAAAATGTAATGTCTTTAAAGAAAATTTAAAAATATATATATTTAAAAAAAAATTAGAAATTGAAATTTGAAGTTTTAATTTAAAAAAAATTATGGGGGCCCTCCTTTCTTCTCCCACTGAGCTTCACCTCACTCCCACCATTTCTTAAAGTATTTTAAAGAGATACAGGCAAATACCACAATGTTTCTGCCAAAATATAGGTGTTTGAGCAGCAGTGGTGTCACCTCCTCTTAGGATGTCACCTGGTGCAGTCTGAACCCCTGCATCCCCTAGTGACACCACTGCACTACATGCCACTTTTGGTTCTCTTCTGAGTGAAATTCAGAAATTAAGGGGGGTGAAATGCTATATTAAATTTAAAAGCAATTCAACTATGTAACCTTCTGCACTGTTTAGGGTATTAACATTTTCTTTTATGGTTAATTCTTAAGTATATTTTGTAGGAAGACTCTCTCAAAAGGGGTTACAGAATTCATGCTTCTGATGCCTACGCCATCATGAGTAATAGGATAGCAAAGAAAAATGAGCTCTCTTAGGAAACCTGACAGCTTAAATTAGATCTTGGGAGCACAATATCCATCTTGAAATGCCAGCTGTCCTTTTAAAATGGAAGTAATAGAAAGACTAGCCAAATGTGAATAGTGTGTGTGTGTGTGTGAAATCTTTTTACCCTCTCTTCTCAGAGGCATTTGATCTCTAATGGTAATATTAAAATCCTGTTTAGCTTCTCCAGAATTCATGACATTAAAAGAGAGAAGAAAAAAACATTGGGGGGTGGGTGTTTCCTGGGAGATCTTGTGCAATCATGATATAGTAAAGTTAAGTGGCTGCGGCAGGGCATGGAGGGAGAAGGAGGGAGAGCATGCAGAGAAGACAGTTGCTCAGTGATATCTCCACGTGGCAAGGGAATTCTGGGAGTTGTAGTCCAAAACATAACTTTTTAAGATCTGAAAGTGGGGCCTCTCTCCATATTCACTTTTGATGTTGTCCTTCTTTTGGTCAGAGATTGGAGAGTTTGCACAAAAGTGCTAATATATTGTGTTTACACTAAAAAGATTTGAAAAAGTACAGTAAAAAGAGCCAGCATAGTGTAGTGGTTTGAGCACTGGACTATGACTCTAAAGACCAGGGTTCAAATCCACACTCAGCCATGGAAACCTCACTGGGTGAACTTGGGCAAGTCGCACTTTCTCAGGGCCTTTGCAGACTGCTAGAAATAGTGCAGTTTGAGTCCACTTTAACTGACCTAGCTCAGTGCTAGAGAATCATGGGAATTGTATTTTTTTCTGAGACCTTGAGCCTTCTCTGTCAGAGAGCTCTGGTACCACAATAAACTACAGTTCCCATGATTCCCTAGCACTGAGTCAGGGCAGTTAAAGTGGACTCAATTTGCACTATTTCTGGCAGTCTGAAAAGACCCTATGTTTTAGACGAAAGAAAAGGCAAATCCTTTCTGAACAAATCATGCCAAGGAAATTACGTGATAGGTTTGCCTTAGAGTTGCCATAAGTTGAAAATAATCTTGAAGGCACACAGCAACCACTTTGTTTACCTCAAAAAGAGGTGGTGATGCTTATTACACTTAAATTAATACTAAGCTATCATTTAAATTTATGTTATATTACTATCCTGAAAACTTGAAATGACACATCTTGTCTATGTTTTTAATTCCTGCATATTCTCAGTCACCCATGCAACCACTGAAAGGAAATTAATTAGGTTAAAATTAAATAAATATATACAGAGGAGGGATGTCAGATACAAAAACTTTCATCTATAAAAAAGCCCCTCCGTTCATCAATAATGCTCTACAATACAAACCTTAGAATATATGATTTTTCAAAAAGAAACAGATGGTCCTTCAACTAGACTTCTGAACCCCCATTAATATCCAACGAAGTCAATTCTTGTATTCTTTAGAAATATTTTTGAGAAAGAAATAGTTCAGCCACTACACTGCTCATTGTCTACTGCTTCTGTGTGAGCATATCATTTAGCATCCCTGTATCTTCCTAAGCATAATAGACCGAGAACCAGAGGAACTATGGTTTGAAGCCAGGGATATAATAAAAGAAGAATGCAGACAGACACTTTCAATAAACAAAAAGAAAGAGAAAAAAACCACAGATGACAGAAAAAACACTATAAGCAATAAAGAAAAGAAGAGAAGAAAAACAAAAGGGAGATAGGAATAAACTAAATTATGAATACAACAGTACAACAGCTTGTGTGGAAAGATAAAGAAAATTACCACAACAACCAATGCAGAGAAATAGAAGACAACAACAAAAAGAGAAGAACAAGAGATTTATTTCACAAGATCCAATAAATCGGTTCTGGTGGTGAACAGTGTTGCATGTAGAAGGCTTTACGGGGGCTCTGTGAAACCCAGATATAGTAGCTAGGCTATTTAATTAGAACAAAGGATAAATAAAGCAAAACGAAACTCATGAAGGAGAATTTAACAACGAAAATATCCCCAGAGGATAACGAGAATCGGAGAAGACCGGCTCAAGCCTCAAGGGAGATTCCAGCTCCAGAAGAAGTGGAGAAGTGGAAGAAATGGAGTGGAGAGGCAACAAAACTCCGGCCGAGCTACTTAGGGCCAAAAGGCAAGAGCTTTGCCAATCATCCCTTTTAAATTAAAGACATTAAATAATACTGCAAGGGGGAACAAAACCAATAATCTCTGATTAAAACCTCAAAAAAGAACAGTTGAGATTCCCAAAGAAGGAAAACAGCTGTAGCTCCCTTGCAGGGAAAGAAAAGGGAGGAGAGAACAGATGAACAAATGCGGAGGTAGTGAAGGAGAGGAGACAGCTGAGACAGCAGGAAGGAGGAAGCGGTGGTTACTGAGATGTGTTGGAACAGAGAGGAGAGTGGAAGAGAACGGCTGAACTAACGCAGAGACAGAGGAGGCAATGAAGGAGAGGGGACAGCTGAGATAGTGGGCATGAGGAAGCGCTGGTCACAGAGAGGCAGTGGAACAGAGAAAAGAGGGGGAAAGAACAGCTGAACCAACATGCAGACGCAGAGGCAGTGGAGGAAACAAAGGAGAGGAAATAGCTGATTCAGCGGGAACGAGGAAGCAGAGGCTACAGAGAAGTGGTGAAACAGGGAAGAGAGCGGGAGAGAACAGCTGATCTGACGCGGTAGCAGTGGAGATAAAGAGGAGTGGAGGACAAAGCAGTGGGATAAAGTTGTGGGAACAACTGAGAGAGGCCGATACTATTGAAGGAAAAGGAACCAAGGAAACGTGGAGAAGAAAGCAGTAGAGTGGACATAAAGGACATAAGGAAAATAAAGGACATAAGGGATATAGATAAGAACAAAGGTGGGCTAGAAGGGAAGAAGTAAGAAGTGGAGTCATAGGAATCTAAAGTAAATGCAGTGCAGAGGCGGTAACAACTGAGAAAATAGCATTGGAGACAGTCAGGGAAAAGAGGTACTGGAATAATTGTAAAAGAAGTAATATTCTGATGAACACGATGACTCTAATCTGAAGTTATAAATTATTGAAAGAAAAGCTTGGAAAAACAGGAGAATAGACTGTATGAAGTTAGAATTTAAGCCTAAGAAATTTGTTAAATGACAACCAGAGGAACTGTGCTTAAAGCTCAGTAAGAAGGTGGGATAAGGATCAGGAACAAAAGAACTACAGAAGAAAACATTATGATTTCAATCTCCAAATCATAGAATAATATATAAATTGCATTTGTGTCTGCCTCTTTTCCCTATCTTAGGCTAATCAAGAGTGTGTCTTGTATAGTGGATGTAAGATAATTAGTATTGTAGATAACACTGACATTTCAATATAAGGTCTAAGTAATTAATGTGTCAGAGGGTTTGAGTTTGTGATGAAATAAGCATTGATAAATAACTTACAGAAAAGGGGGAAAACTTTATTAACTGGATAAATAACTAACTGAAGGAAAAACAGTTTAAGAATATTGAATACATAGTTATCAATTGTTATTGATAAACATGGCAGCTGAAAAAGAATCTCAGTCTCAACTACGGGAGCAAGACTCAGTTCAGGATGTAACAACACAGGACAGAATAGTAACAATGGATTCTAATAGATTTCTCTTAGAAGAAATCAGGAAATTAAGAGCTGACATAAGGGCAGAGATTCAGGCTGAAATAAGAGCGGAAATAAAGGAATGGAAGGAAGAAATTCATAAAGAATTAGATGAATTTAAATATAGCTTTAAAAAATGACAACAGAGATAAGGGGAATATATTAAAAAGTCTCAGCAATTGAAGAAAGGACAGAAAATTTAGAGAGAAAAACAAATCTAATTGAAAAAATTCAACAAGAGGAAGAAATATACAGAGCATCAGTAGAACTAAGACTTAAAGGAAAAGCACTAAAATTAAGAGGATTAATGGAGAAATATAACAAAGATCTAGGGGCAAGAATCATTCCAACCCTGGCACATTTTATCAATTGGCCAATAGAGCAGCTGGACATTGAAGTCAACAAGCTCTAAAGAATCAACTCATGGGTGGCGACTAATAGGCATTTTCCGGGGGACATAATTATTCATTTGGTTCAGGAGAGGGTTAGGGACTTAGTTCTTGAAACAAACTACCAGAAAAAGTGTTATATAGAGGAGCAGGAAATTCAGATCTTCAAAGATATCCCTTCTCAAATACTACAGAAAAGAAGAGACTACTCTGAGATCATAAATTACCTTAGACAAAATAATATAAAATACAAATGGGGCAAAATAGAAGGTGTCATCTTTTCAAAAGGGAAAAAGAAATTTGTGATAGACATGCAAAGAAAAGCAAAAGAGTTCTTAGAGAGGAAAATAATAAGTGAAGGACAGTTCTTAAAAGAACAAGAAGACACACATTTAAACATAGTAAAAGAGGCTAAAACAATGAGAACAAGAATAGAGGGAAAATCTGCAAAAAGAGCAAGGAGAGAGGGAGAAGGAGAGAAAGCAGAGAACCAGGTAATGGATACAGATGATTCAGAGGAGGAAAAAGAAGCTGAAGAGGAAGAGGAAGAGCAAGAACAGAAAGTTAAGGAAAGAGATGAAGAGAAACAAGAAGAAGAACAAAGGAAAGAGAAGTTAGAAGAAGATACACGATTAGAGGATAAGGAAAAGAAGGGTAAGGAAAAAGGGGGAAAAAGGCACATACATACGAGCATAAGAACAAGACAAATGAAAAAATCTAATACAACATATTAAGTGCAATAAAATACTGTTTAAATAAACAAAAATGTCAATTAAACTTTTGTCATGGAACGTTAATGGTCTGAATTCTAAATTTAAATGCAGGAAAATATTACATCATTTGATCAAGCAAAAAAGAGATATAATTTGTATTCAAGAAATCCAGATAAAAAATAAAGATTCGGATTGTTAGAAAATAAAAAATTGGGTAAACTTTTTGAAGCAGTAAATGATACACACAAGAAAAAGGGTGTGGCAATATATGTGAGAGATAATCAAAAGGTAAAAGAAGTTTTCAAAGACAAAAATGGACAATATATAGCAATAGCAATAGAAATACATCTACAAAAAATATTATTAATCAATATATAAGCCCCTCAGGAAAATAAACATAATTTTTTTAAAGACCTTAAAAATAAAATAAGAGAATATGACTATGAAAGAATATTAATAGTAGGGGACTGGAATGATGTTGTCAATCCAGAAGAAGACAGATCTACGCAAAATTCAAAGAGAAAATATCAAGGGAAATTGCCTACATCTGCATTTGAACTTATAGAGGAACAGAATCTAATCGATGTATGGAGGATGAAGCATAGAGGAGCTAAAGATTTCACTTTTTTTCTGATAGGTATAAATCGTGGTCAAGGATAGATTTAGTGTTTATATCTAAAGTCATATGCAAAGAAGTATCAAATATCGAAATATTACTGAGGGTATTATCGGACTACAGCCCAGTTGCATTATCGTTAATTTCAAGTAAAAGAGAATATACATAGCGGTTAAAAGAATATTTTCAGATGAGGAAATAGTCAGAAAGATTAGATGGGAAATAAAGTTATATTTTCAGGAGAATATTAACAAAGAGACACTGATGTATCTAGTTTGGGAAGCAAGCAAGGCTGTGATAAGGGGTTTATTCAATATGGAAGCAGGAAAAGGAAAATGAGAGAGGAAAAAGAAAAAGACTTGTTAGTAAATTTAGGACTTAAAGAGCAAGAACACAAAAAAGACTGAAAGATTTGAAACTATATCAACAAATACAGATGATAAGGAATTAATTAAATGAGATTACAATGCAGGAAGTGACTAATAAAATCAAATATATCAAGCACTATCATTTTGAGAATGCTAATAAAGTAGGAAGATGGTTAGCATCAAGACTGAGGAAAGAAAAAAAAAACCCATAATCCTAAAACTCCGATATAATGACAAAGAATACACACAACAAAATGAATTAAAACAAATAGTCCAAAAATATTACAAAGAATTATTCTCAACCCAGGAAATATCACAGGAAAAAAGAGTAAAGATGAGAGAGTATATAAGGGGAGAGAAAATTACTAAATTTAAGGATCAGTGTATTGAAGATCTAAGTACACCAATTACTGCAGCAGAAATAGACTGGGCAATAATGA
>CM034710.1:107091265-107111354 GCA_020142125.1 Phrynosoma platyrhinos
TTTTTTTTTTAACAAAAATCAAAATAAAATTCTGGGAATAAAAAGATATTCTAACAAATCTATTAATTTTTATCCAATGGGGCAGTTTTTTTTGTCCCAGACAATATAATGCATTGGGAGGGGGGAATGTTTTGACCTATTTTGGGCAAAGCAATGATGAAGATAAGTTGCAATGAAGTACTCTTTGTATGAGGAGGTTGGCACAAACAATAGTCATGTGGTGGTGGTGGTCTCACCTTTCTGGAAATGTGGTTTTTTGTTTTGTTAAATTATTATTGGGCAGAAACATTTCCCACAATGCTATTGGTGTTCATTTTATCCCATTTTGCTTATGGTGGGAATTTCTGACTCTGCTTTCTGGCTGCCGATGTGACTCTGCACAGGAATCTTGAACTTCTTGGTGAGTGTCTGGTTGACTGGGCATCACAAAACACAGTTTATTCTCTAGTCACAAATGTTCACTGAGTTGTGTGACATTTTTCCTACCTTGTGCACATTGGAAACAGGGTGGAATAGTGTACCAATAGTGTAACATTTTTTTATAATGCCATAAGATTCTGTGTCAAAATGCATGGAGCTACCAATTGTATCACCCTGCCAACAATGCACCTTCTGGGACATTGTTACAGTGCTCCACTGTAATGATGTAATTTAAATTTTGGAAGGAACAGACAAATGGGTTGCACTCATCTTTCTCAACAGTTGCTAATAGGCTTCCCATTCAGCTGATCAATCTTCCTTTATCACTTTCATTGATCCTGTCCTTCTGAGCTTTTTGTTCAATTTATCGAAATGTGCAAGCAGCACTTAAAAAAAAATAAAGTGGCTTTATGGATGTGGTCCAAAGCATTGAGGTCAAATGAGTTTACTGGAAGGTGTATGTTCTAACTTTTGGACAAAGACTGCTTTGCATTTTGGGAGAGGATAGGTAAGAAAAGACCTGCTTATTTTAATCTCATTAGGAGAATAATGAGAATATGTAGCAGGTCTGCCTCAATTTTCCTTATTTATAGGAGTCCCCCCTACTACAAGTGCTTCTGAATCTGTGCTGCTTGTTTTCTTCTAATAATCTCCTTGGTTTATGTCAACCACATTGTAAAAGCTAGTTATTCTTTCCTTGACATTTTGCGTTTATGTTTCCCTCTTCCCCCTGCTTCTCCTGGCTCCTGAGCCTTTCTTTTCTCTTCTGTTTATCTTAGTGCTGTTCTAGCTCCTTTTCCAGTATTCCCTATTATAATGTTCTCCTCCCCTAGGTTTTCTCCCCTTAATACGGTTCTGTCCTATTTTTAAACAAATAATAAAAGGGAGGAGATGAGTGAAATTTACAGCGAAATGCAATTATTTTTAAACATTGTGACCAAAGTCCTACATCAAAGCTGTGCCTCAGAAATCTCCCCATGTGGAATTGTGTATTAATTCTTGAAATGGGCATGGTTTCCCACCCTCGTCTCTTTAAACTTAGGGACTAAAAGTTCTTTGCTGTTTGTTAGCTAATCTGTATTTGTTTGGAGGTCCCTTTTATCACTATCTGGTTGTCACCTCGTCTTTCAACTTGTGATCAACAGTATAGTCCAAACCAGCAGGGTTAGTCTGTATCATTGTGTTACATGATTCATACAATGAATGGCAGAGCTAAAGCAACTGAATGCACACCCAAATATGAATTCCATGACCACTGTATGCAAATCACATGCACATTGCATGCATGCACATAACGTGCACAGTGTCACCATGTGTGTGATGGTACCTCATGTACATGTGCAATTCTGCTTTCACAACTTTGAACTGAATGTGGTGGATTCATGATGTGCAAAAATGTCCAACTGCTTTGACAGGGAAGCTAATGCATGTGTAAAATACCAAAAGGATTCCTGCTTGTATATTTTACAAATTCTTATCTCTCTGTCTGCCTTGCATGTCCCATTGCTGGGATTTCTCAATATTTACATTTTCAGTAGGCTAGAAATGTTAATCTGGGTTTTTTTTGGGGGGGGGGGGCGACCAGAAGACTTGTGCCAAATTAAAGGGTAAACATTTTCTATGGCAGAGGCTAGGTTACTGTCTGTTTCATCTTGCATCTCATGAAGTGGACTTTAGTCCACAAAAAATGTATCTCAAGAATGGACAAATATTTTGTCACCATGGGTTGGAAGCAGTGATAGGTATTGAGTTGGGAGCCATATTTAGGCCTATGTCTGTGCACAGGCACAACCTACCATAAATTCATGGCACCTTTTCACATGCCCATCCCCACTCTTTAAGAATATAGATGGATATAATGAACAATGTTATGCAATATGGCAACTATTGATTCCATAATCAAGCAAATACCCAGATGAATGTCACATCCCTGCTTCCCAAGCTGATCTTTGGAAAGAAATGATAATTAGACGACAAAGGTTTGGAATTTAATATGCAGTGCTGCCTAAGATCTTTCTCTATGTGGGACGACTTGTAGAGGCTTAATTATATGTCATCCAATGTTTATGGCCTGAATTCTATTGTTAGTCCAACAGAGTAGACTCATTGAATCAATGTGATTTGCCTATTGACTCTCCTTCCACAATTGACACAATGGGCCCACTTTAGTTGGGACTAAGCAGTGGGATTCAGCCCACTGAGTTTATGTTTCTTAAATGTTTAATGTTTTAAATGTTAAAATAATCTAATGTACATGCATTCCTTTGCTTCTTGTCAGGTGTATGCTCTCTTTCTTATGGACATGTCCTCTGCCCTATACTCAGAAATCTTAAAGTTCACTGATTGACCAGGGAGCCCTTTAGCTTTACTACTCCCCCCAAAGTGATTCTAGCCTAGAGTTCTAGTTTCAGCTCAGCTAATAGCAATGGAGAAAGAGCAGTCTTAAACAGGAGTGGTAGAGTGTGTGGAGATTAGACTACCCCATCCCTCTGGCCATGGGCTATCATCATGACTGCTGTTTCCCTGTTGGTATTATTAATGGGGAAATAATATTAAGATGGTTGAGCAGGGCACATGGCGGTGAGATTAAGGACTGTCTTCTCAACCCCCAACCTAACAATTTCCATGTTTCCCTTGAGCCAGCAGTATGTGGATTCAAAAAAGTCTGACCAGCTTGTTAGTTGAGTAATTGATTACATTTATTGCAATTGATTCAGCTCACCAGGGCTCTCAAGGCAATGCACAGCAGACAAAATTGGAAAAGTCTTTCAGAACAGCTTAAAACACTTTAAAAATATTTTTAACATTCATGTTTTGAAACCTGCAGTTCCTTGCTACTCCTAGATTCAAGTGAGCAGGGTTGCTATCTAGAAAAAGTCTGGTTCAAAGGAACTTGGAGATTTGTGGGATCTTTCCAGTAAAACCAATTACTCCTTCCAGTAAAAGCAGGGGGGGATGATTGATCATAAAATGTTGAATCATTCTTGGAACACTTTTCATTTGGCTCCTGATAATAAAGGAGGATTTCTCTTATCCAGATCGGAACAGCAACCATCCTGCTAATGTTTTATATATAGATTATTTAAAAACATTTTAGCTCTTCAGACTGTATGGCTAGGTCAGGGGTAGGCAACCTGTCCCCTTTAAGGGCCAAGGGACTTCAGCTCCCAGAATCCCAGGAGCTATTGGCCAACATGGGACTATTGGCCAACATGGCTGAGGCTTCTGGGAGCTGAAATCCCTCGGCCCTTAAAGGGGACAGGTTGCCTACCCCTGGGCTAGGTCATGTCATCCAACTACTTGTACTAAGAAGCCATCAATCACATGCAATCATGCAGTCAAATTGACCCCAATTATGTTGTGTCACAAGCACCAGATTTTGGGCATCAATTCAAGATGATTATCTTGAATAAGCTCCACCACTTCATTCACAATCTGAGACTTGTTTTTAAGAAGTAACAGGTGGGACCTGCAACAAATCTTGCAGTGTTCCACCACACCTGTACTTTGTAGAGCAAAAAAACAAATAACAACCTCCCTCAAACCCCAGCCATTTCCAAGCTTTGGTTCCAAGATATTGTTGGTCTCCCTCTCTTCTCAGTCCTTGCCAGCATGGCCAGTGGCCAGGTATAATGTGAGTTGTAGCATTCTGGGTGTCAAGGTTTTTTGGCCCTTTCCATGTTGTAGTCAGAGTAAACCACTTGTGGACAAAGTGTGTCCCATGGGTCACACTTTGTAGTTGTGGCCCTAAGCCCCTGTAGAGTCACTTCAAAATCATTTAAAATGGTTGCCAAAAATCACCCCAAATGTTTTTTCCACTGCTGGAAGGTGCCAGGGCAACTATATTAATACCCTCTGGAACCTGAACCCCTCAAAATTAAAACCAGAAGTGGATGTCTGAACAGTTCTGGTTTTGATTCCCCCCTGCTATTACTGGACCTGGTGGAGCTTGTAAATGAAAAATGTAACTTATAGGCCCACCAAAGTTATCAATTTCTAAGGCAATCCAACTAATTGGATGACACCAGACTAGGGAAAGCTAGCGTATGCTTGGCTTGTTCATCCTCTTTTTACTTTTTCAGAAGCTAGATGAAATTGCCACATTGCTATGCATGCTACTTGCTTGTATGTATTGACATGCAACACAAGTGTTGTCATTTAAGTCTATGCTCAGTGATGAGTAAAAGCTTGTGTGCTTCTTCTTTGCCTTAAAAAAAAGTATTACTCGAAATCCTGTTGTTAATTACAACTACAGTAAACACAATGAATCAATGGTACTTCTCTACATTGTGACTCACCATTTGATAGTTGAGTCAATAGGACAGCTCTGGTTGGTACTAACCACTGGGATTCATCTATTATTTATTTGGTGGTCTCCAGGAGAGCTGTCTTTATATGCCATCTTCCACACAAACATCAGGGCCAGCCTTACCATTAGGCAAAATGAGGCCACTGCTGTAGGACATTTGTGGCAGCAAAAGATCTGCCTTCTGTTCCAGAACACCTTGGATGCTGTTGGGTACTATGCTCTTGAACCTAGATGTAGTGGGCTAGAGAAATTTTGAATTCAAGGAAAAATTTGAAATCATGAATCATGGGGGAAAGCCTTTCCCACTTTTCCTTAAGGAAAATCAAATATGAAAATGTTAGGAAAAATTTAAACAAATTCAGTATAATCACATGTTGCAGATTGAAAGTCATGATAATTTATGTCAAATCAAATTATACATAATTCATTTTACGTTCCTATTGTAGAAATTTGGTTTGGCATAAAATTATTCATGCTTGATACAGTATATTAAAACTACAGTTTATTCAGAGAACAATTATAAATTGAATTTTATTTTTAATGTTATTTTTTGTTTAAATTGAGCTAAAAAATCCTCAGCTGTAAAGAACAGTTACAGAGCTACAAGGAACTACTTTATTCTTGCCAGTTTATGGGTAGCAGGCAAAAATCTAATGAGAACAGAAGAAACAATCTATTGATAAAGTGAAGAAAACAGATGTAAAATGCTCATTCCCTTTAAGAGACCTTAAAGAAACCAAGACCAAGAAATGCAATATGAAATACTGTACTTGGTTTTAACTAAAAGTCCATCTACTGCATAGTTTTTAGAAATAATGTGGGGAAAATTCATTCAAGCACGCTTTGTCTTAAATATTTTATTCAGCACGAAAAAAAACCCCATGATCCATTTTTTTATGTTTTGGCAATTTTTTTTGGGGGGGGGGGAGACAGAAAAATATTATGTTTATTTATATCCTGCCTTTTTCCCAGTTGAGGACTCAAAGTAGTTTACAAAAGTCAAAACAATTACAGCTAATATATATATATATATATATAATCACATCATATACAAGTTAAAAGTCTAATTAAACTGTCACTATTTTATTCTGTATTTTCCTGTTTTTATCCCCTGGACCTTCTCTAGGGACCTTATCCCACGGGGCCAAAAGCAGCAAGAATCCACTAAGAATCAGGCGCTATAGCGCTATAGTGTTCCGTGTGATTACACGACGTCGCTCAGAATCCGCTAAGAATCAGGCGCTATAGCGCTATAGTTTTCCGTGTGATTACACGACGTCGCTCAGAATCCAGCAAGAAACCGCTCGGAATGCAACATCAATCGCATTCTTTTGAATGTCGGTTTCAGCGGGCATTGCAATAGCGCGAGCTTATCCATAGCGCTATTATAGCGCTAGCGCCATATTTATACTAGCGCTATAGTACTGCAATGATGCTCATATCGCTTTCTTGCCACTTTTGAGAGCAGCGTGGGATAAGGTCCTAGGTGGGGCTGACATTTTGTGTCTCAGACAGCCAAATGTCTTGAGCCAAGTCCTGCCATATGATCCTTATAGAGATCATAGGGAGCAAGGTGAATGCAATTTGTACCCAGCAAGAACATGTTTGGGAAGCTTTAATGGGGTCAGGAGGCCATCTTGGCAAATGTGCCTTTTCTCCCTACTTGGCGTACAACAAGATTGCCTAGTTTAAGACTGAGGGTGTTTCCCAAAGGAGAACTACTCAAGCTAGCAATTATAGGGCACTGTACAGCTCTCATTTTCTCCTTAATGGATTATCCACAGTAAGAAAAAAAAGCTGGAAGCAGCAGTAGAAGAATAAGGAAGGGTTATTAGGAATGGAGGCGAACATTATCTAAAGGCTTCCATAAAATTCAGTAACAGATTGTAGGTATTGGTGTGAGCGGGGAAAGGGCATTGCCCCCCAAATAACAATTCTTTCTCCCCAAATGAAATTTTCCTTCAGTTCCCAGATTTCTAGCACTGCTGTTAACTTAAAAATTCAGTTGAGCATTTAGAAATACAGGTTAGGTATCTAATTAAAAGGGACAGATAATGGGCCTTTGCAGACCGCCAGAAATAGTGCAAATTGAGTCCACTTTAACTGCCCTGACTCAGTGCTAGGGAATCATGGGAACTGTAGTTTATTGTGGCACCAGAGCTCTCTGACAGAGAAGGCTCAATGTCTCAGAAAAAAATACAATTCCCATGATTCCCTAGCACTGAGCCAGGGCAGTTAAAGTGGACTCAATTTGCACTATTTCTAGCAATCTGCAAAGGCCCAATGTTACCAAGAGTATGCAAACTCACGAAAATATAAGGGTTCTAGGTGTGTATACATTTCAATGTCTCACCTTTTGCAATATTAGGAATATGGGGACTGAAAGAAAATTTCATTCAGGGGAGTATAATTCCTATTTAGTGTGGCAAAGTCCTGCCCTCATGATGGCATGATAAAAAGTTTTATTTGGAAGGGGTCTTGTTGTCTGAAGTTCTGATACCCTGTAATTTCATGGCTGGTTATGGATCTGATCCAAGGCTTTCTTCCAATGGTCCTTCTTTCCATTTGCCACACTGACTGTAGGTTGAGCATCTGGGAGTGTGACATAACATTATAATTTATATGCCTGTTTTGTTCTCTGAAATCACTATCGAATTTTATAACGATAAAAGCTCATGCTTTAAAGAAAACTCTGCAGAGATAGGCCTTTATTACATGGGAGGCAGTCTCATAAATAAAGTACATTTAATCCCGAGAATATCCTGCAAGAGCGGGATGATTTTCAGATGACGTCCCTGATGCTGCCACTATCCTGCAATTAATCTGTGAATAAAGTGGCAAAATCCTGCCGCTTTTAATTTTCAGGCTTTCCCCATGAATAAAAAGCGATTGGATTTTGTCGCTTTATTCACAGATTAATTGCAGGATAATGGCAATGCTGGGGATGTTGTCTGAAAATCATTCCGCTTTTGCGGGATATTTTTAGGATTAAATGCACTTTATACCTGGGAAGAGTCATGTTAGGAGCCCTGGTGGTGCAGTGGTTAAATGCCTGTACTGCAGCCACTCACTCATAAACCACAAGGTTGCGAGTTCAGTACTAGCCAGGGCTCAGGCTAGACTCAGGCCTGCATCCTTTTGAGGTCACTAAAATGAGTACCCAACTGTTGGGGGGCAATGAGCTTACAGTTGTAAACCACTTAGACACCCCATAGCGCAGTATGAAGCGGTATATACAAAAATGAAGCTGCTTTGCTTTGCTTTTGCTTTAGTCTGTCACAGCAAAAACAACCAAGAGCCTTTTGCAGCTGAATCAACATCTTAGGCACAGGGGTAGGCAAACTGTCTCCTTTAAGGGCCGAGGGACTTCAGCTCCCAGAATCCCAGCCTACTGGCCAACATGGCTGAGGCTTTTGGGAGCTGAAGTCCAAAATCCTTAAGAGGGCCGAGTTTGCCTACCCCTGTCTTAAGAGCATGTCTACATGGGCCAAATGAAGTGTTTCCCCGCCATCCTCATTGCAATCTGTTTTCATGATGCAGGGCCATATCCTCAATTTGAATGCAGACTGTTCCCATGATGTAAGGCCTGTCCTGCACTGAATCTGTCCTTTCCCTCCCTTTAACTGGTTTTAAAAAAAAATACCATTTGCTCCAGATTTTGCAGGAAAATCCAGAGCACTCCATAGTGACATTGGGTGACTGTCTACACCAGGGGTAGGCAACCTTTCCCCTTTAAGGGCCGAGGGACTTCAGCTCCCAGAAGCCTCAGCCATGTTGGCCAATAGTCCCATGTTGGCCAATAGCTCCTGGGATTCTGGGAGCTGAAGTCCCTCAGCCCTTAAAGGGGAAAGGTTGCCTACCCCTGGCCTACACATTCATCCCCACTGTGTCACTGGTCACATGACTGACTTCCTCTGAGCTCACAATGAGGCATCAGGCCATGTGATCGATGCTGGGTACCTTGTTTCTGACCTCAGAGGTAGTGACCCATGCCTCCACCACCGCCACCGGACAACACAATGGGCATGTGTATATAGACAGCTGCCTGGAGTCGCTATAGAGTGTGGAGCTGATGGGGAGAATCCATGTCAGCTCTGGAGCCATAATACTTCCAGAGCAGCCCAGAAAATTCTGGCTGGTGGAAACTACCCCTTGAAGACCAACAAGTTTTGCTGTATTTGGTTTAAGCTTTTGGAAGCTGAAACCCAGATGCATGGAATATACACTCACTTGACAGATATTTGTATAAATGCTGGGCCAGGAACATGGGGATGGGTGCGGAAGAAGGGAAATGAAAAAGGCATCAGTAGATACCTTTAGAGATATTATTTAGCCATTGAGCGATAACAAGGGGGATACATGAGTACAAATAAATGTATGGTGATGAATGCTCAGTCCAAGAACAGGACAGAAATAATTTAACCTCTGAGAAAGGTCAGAGAAAAGAAGTGCAAAAATTACAGAGACAATTGCAACAGTAGTCACAAAACAAGTAAGAGCTGGATGGTAACACAGAAAGCCTGTACTGATCTTCTGTGCAATGAGATATGCCACCTTTGTCCCTATTCCACCCCATAGGGAATAGAGGTAAACAAACCTCTTGATGAACTCTTTGTTTGTCTGATTCCTGTTTATATCTGCCTTCCATTCAAGGATGGCAACACTGAGGTTGGAGTGTCCTGGAAGACTGAAATCATTTGGCATCATTTCCATTGGCTTTTGAATATGGCCATTTCTGAGGTCAAATTTGTATCCATTTTGCATTTGCTTTGTCCGTTATAAAATGCAATGGGGCAATGCTGGCATGTGATGGCATCTATCACATTGGAGGTGTGTGAATCCCTGATGCTGTGGATGAGATGATTAGGTTCTGTAATATTTTTTTTCCAGAACAGATACAGGAACAGAGTCTGGTTCTGGTTCTCATGCCTGTACTTCTGTCACAAGAGTTAATCGATGTGCATGTCACTGAAGTATTGTGCTGATAAAATGAGGATTTCCAGTCTTGTTAGCCTACATCGGATTGCGTGGTGGCATCCTCCCTTAATGAATCCTTGCAAAGCCTTGCTCAATGCAGCTGCACCATCACTCTTGCTCTTCTAGTGCAATCCCATGACTCCCAATGGTTCACTAGTGCAGCCACCTTCACAGCCCATCACTTCTTGTTTTCGCTTTCCACAGCCGACCATCCATCCTTTCTGTATCCATGGCAACACATCACCCTTAATGAGCAGTAGCTGTGAAGGGGGGGGGGTGCGACTCATTTCTACCCAAAGAATGTGGGATGTTTCCCGTGAAAATGATTCAATTATATGCCAGGAATTTGATAATTACTATTTTTAGACTGTTTTTGTCTAAACACTCTAATTTCTGTTCTATTTCTTCTCTCTGTCTGAACAGTTCTGTTTTTGTTTTTGTGTTTTTCTGCTGGGAAATGATTTCCAGCTTGAATTACTGTTGCTATGCTAATTAAGTTTGGTTAATGGAAGCATCTAGGAGAGCTTCATCTAAGATCAATGAAAACCACTTAGACCAGTAATATTTTTTTTAGTGGAGGGGGGGAGATAAGGGAGAAATTCAATACTCTCTCATATTGCTGTAATGTGACTGAGGTCACTGGGATTTACATGGCTGTACCAAGTAGTTTCTAGACTATTTTCTCTTGTTGTGCTAATGGTAATGTTTGACTATGGGGAAATACTGTGGAAGAATATTCGTTTTCTCCCGTAGCAAGGAGAAAACTATTTATTTACCCTCTTGTGTAAGGACAGAATAGTTGTTGATGATGATGTACATTCTTACACAGACCCTTTCCCAGTCTCAAATTTTTAGCTCTGAAATTTCAAAGAATGGGATGCTGCTGATCTGGGAACCTTAAAGGTAAAGGTATTCCTTATTGACAAGGTTGTCAAATTGTGTCTGACCATAGGGGGCTGTGCTCATCTCCATTTCTAATCTGAAGAGCCCCCATTGTCAGAGACTACTCTGTGATCATGAGGCCAGCATGACTGCACAGAACACTGTTTACCTTCCCACCAAAGTGGTGCCTATTTATCTACTTGCATTTGCATGCTTTCAAACTGCTAGGTTGGCAGAAGCTGGGACTAATGATGGGAGCTCACCCCATCATGCAGCATCCAGGTCAGATAATTATGTGATCTGGCCTTTTCCTCCACCTAAATTTTAAATGGAGTGGTAATGGGGCAGTGGCCCTAACTTCTACATCAACTCTGGAGCAGTGGCATCATTGGGAGGGTGCAAGAGGTACAGTCTGCACCAGGTGACACACCAAAGAAGGAGTGACAGCCGGTGGGGCCCTGCACCCACTGCGGTGGAGGGAGTGATTGTGCCCCTTGTGGCTTTGTTGCCAGCCTGGTTCTGTCCCTGGGGAGGGAGCCAAGGTGGTGGCAACAGTGGCAGGTCAGCAAGGCAGCAGGAAGGGGGGGTCAGGGAAGGACACTGCCCCCTGACACGCCCCTGCACTGGATGTCACCAAGCCTGGTGACGTCACTGTTCTGAAGAGCAGCCTTGAATTGAATATGGGTTTCGCTGCATGGCTAGACTGGTCTAATGGATCATCTCTTTTCAACCTGGAATGCATGTGAAGACATGGAAAGCTTTCTCACATTTCCTTTCATTTAGTAAATTTGATAGTAAACAGGAGCACTCAGCTTCTTCTAGATTCAGTGTCACCAGTGTGTCACTAGGAGGGTGTGGAGAAAGCGGATCGCAATGGGTGACACCTCAAAAAAGGGGTGACACCCAGTGGGGTCTTCTTCCCACTGTGAGGAGGGCCAAGATAGCCCTGTCAGCTTGCCACAGCAGAAGAGGCCTCCTCACAAGGAGACTTCCACTGCCAGGCCAAAGGAGAGTCCTGAGCAAACGTCTGTCAATTTTGTCATGGTGGGGGAAACCTCTTCATGAGGAGCCCTCTACCACTGGGGCAAAGGAGGGGCCCAAGCTCATTTCTCTCGGCTTTGCTGTGGTGAGGGAGGCCTCCTCATAAGGAGACCTCCACTACGACAAAGGAGAGAGCCAAGGCTGCTGCCCCCCAGCAGCCTACTCCACCCCAGGTGACACCTGGTATGAGGACGCCACTGGGTGTCACTTAAATGCTGAATGTGATACCACCCATCATGCCATTCTATATCAAACAGACCCAGGCTATTATGATACTTTTATTGTTGCCTGTGATTTAACTCTAAAATGTGATACTACAAAAATAGCACATCGGGGGGGTGGGGTGAAAAACACATTTTCCCTTGCTAAATGAGTCAGAAGCTTTTAAAAAGCTTCTAGCATTGCTGCTTTGATTTGCTGTTCAATTGGAGTCTATCTGGGACCTTTACTAGATGGCTAAAAAGCAGACATGATCTTGCTGTTTCCTTTCCTGTATCATTCATGGAACTGAAGAGCAGGGGAATAAATCCAGCAGTTGTGGTCCAAAAATAATTTGGACTTTGTGGATTATGTTAAAATGTAGCTTGGATGCTCTGGGATACTTTCAAATCAGACCTACTCTATTTCAGCTAGGGAAACTAGGGCCAAAGTTGTTCAGTGTTATCTATCCCCCTTTCAGGATTGTGGCCTTCCAGGTGTTTTCAGACAACACCTAGAGGGCCACACATTTCCCAGTTGTGCTCTATCAGTGCAACAGACTTGAGCCTAGCAAGGCCTGGCCAATGCCATGTCATTGCCAAGAACTTAGGGCCTTTGCAGACTGCCAGAAATATTGCATATTAAATTGAGGCACTGCCCTGGCTCAGTGCTATGGAATCATGGGAACTGTAATTTATTGTGGCACCAGAGCTCTCTGACAGAGAAGGCTCAATGTCTCAGAAAAAAACTACAGTTCCCATGATTCCCTAGCACTGAGCCGGGGCAGTGCCTCAATTTAATGTGCACTATTTCTGGCAGTCTGCAAAGTCATCTTTACCTTGCTTTTTAGGAAGAAGAGCCACAGTGCTTTAGTGGTTAGAATATTGGACTAGGGCTTAGAAGACCCAGGTTCAAGTCTCCACTGAGCTATGAAACACAGTCCATTAAGCTTGGTCCAATCGCTCACTCTTTTGTCTCTCAGATTGACCTACCTCACAGGGTTGTTATGAAGATTATGTAAGCCTTCTTGAACTTGTTAGGATGTGTCTATTATGTGTATACCTTCAAGTCACCTGTCAACCAAGGCTTAAAGGAAGAATAGACATGTATGAAAGGTATTGCATTTCAAAATTCCATTGCCTTGAGCTACTGAGCTATTCTGGGCAATGACAAGATCAATTAATGTTGAATTTCTCTATGACAATAGCTACAATCAAAGGTCTTGAGAATCCAAAATGTATGCAAGATGAGGAAGGGAAAATGTTGAAAAAATTCAGAAAGACAGTATTCATTAGAGTCTGACAGAGGTCCTCTTTTCAATTTTGGGTCCTTGGACATGGCTGAGGAAATGCTGTTCTGTAATCTACCATGCATGTGTTTAAGTCATTTATTGATTTATGGTGACCTCATTGATTTCATAGGGTTTTCTTAGGCAAGGAATACTAGAGGTTGTTTTGCCATTTCCTTCTTCTGAAATATAACCTACAGTACCTAGTATTCCTTGACATCCAAGTACCAATCAGGGCTGACCCTGCTTAATTTCCAAGATTTCACAGGATCTGGTACCTCTAGGGTATTTTGTTCTCATTAGAAGACAGACAAGTAATAACAATAGATTACATTTAATGTCTGAAATCTGAAAAGCAGTTTCTGAAATTTTCCTGAAAATACATTTTGAGTCACAGTTTTGGAAGGTCTCCAACAAGAGACTCATTATGGGGCAACAACTGATGATAATGCATCCAGAATCAGATGCATGGGTTTAATAGCCTAAAGTAGTGTCACTCAAAGTAGTGATCTCTGGATCAGTGCTGTTGCCTTAGCCATCTGCTGATGGTCCCTAGAGAGTCTGCATGTAAGAAAGGAACAACAGTAGCCAGTACCACACTGGACCCTGTCAGATTGATGAGAAAAGAATCAGATAGCTTAAGAAACACTGGCCTAAAGAACACTCTTAATCTGTCTTAGACAGACATGAAATATGAGTCTCATAAATTGTGCTCAATGTTTGGTATTTTTGACTTCAACACCTCCAAGTCCCAGATACTGTGGACAGTGTTCAGGCATTCTGGGAGTTGAAGCCCTAAAAATCTGAAGGACCAAAATTTGATAATCACTGTCATAAAATACCCTACCTCAGGCCTGCACCGCGTGCGGCCCACCAAAGGATTTTGGGCAGCCCCTAAGGATGTGGAACAACTTCAAGGCTCCTTTGCTGCTCAGCCTCCTCCTGAGGAGAGGGCATGCAGAAGAGGAGGAGGAGGAGGAGGAGGAGGAGGAGGAGGAGGAAGAATGAACATTCGCTATGCAAAGCTCCTCGACCACCCTGCCTTGTCCTGAGGAAAAAGGCCAGGTGGCGGTGGTGGCAGAGAACGATGGGGGGAACACCCACCCTGCAAGGCTCCCCCGCTGCTCAGCTTTCCCCCAAGGGGAAGTCGAGGTGGAAGAGGAGGGGAACAGGCAAGGCCGCTCTGCTGCTCAGCTTTCTCCTAGAGGGTTGTGCAGAGGAGGATGGAATTAATAGTAATTAATTATAATTAATATCAATAATTACTATTAATTAATATTATTAATTAATTAATATTTAATTGAAACCTATCTGTGGCCTGTTTTAATTTACTATTTTAATTATTTTAATTCCCCTCCCTCCACTGCCAAGTTGTGCAGGCCTGCCTTACCTGTACATTTCAGTCCTGAGCATTTCTCAGAAGAAAGCCAAGTTGGGATCAGTGGGGCTTAATCACACTAAGTAAGTGCACACAGGAATGCAGTATAAGGGTCTTAAGATAGGCTGTGCCAGGTTTGGTTAGAGATTAAGTGGCAGCTCTCTTGATTATACCATGACATCTTTTACCTCCTACTTGGTTCTCCACCAGAAGGGGCCAGAAGGGGCTTAGCATTATCCTCTTATCAAGTGGTCTATAAATAACTTGTTAATTAGAAGCTAGATAACACTCTATATGCTAACATTTGGGAACAAGATTCATTACAGATGTAGCAATGCTGCCAGTGACAGTTTGTGCAGTTTGTGAAAAAGCTAATAACTGGAAACTCATATATAAAAGCAGTTTCAGAGAAACTGAGATGCACGTATAGGTGAGGTGCCCTGAATGTGTGTGTTCATACTCATGTGTATATCTATATAAAACTCAGATGGCAATGGGTCTTATGCCATTACCAGTCTTCTATACCTGATTATTATGTGTTTCTAATATAGCTTGATGCTGTAATTGGATCATTTGCTTCCAAAATGCATTTGTTGTTAACTGCCTTCAAGTCAACTTCAACTTATGGCGACCCTATGAAGGAGAGAACTGCAAGTCACCCTATTATTTCTACCCTATGCATCTGAGGAAGAAGACTAAAGTCTATGAAAGCTCATGCTACCAGCTTCTTTCTTTCACTTAGTCCTATACAATCCTTTTGCACCCTATTATCAAAAGCCTTGCTCAGATTTTGCAGACTCAAGGCTGTGGCTTCCATGATTGAGTCTATCCAGATACATGCATTTTCATTTTATATTTATTTATTGCTCATCAGATTTTTAAACTGTTCATCCCCCCCTTCCTTCTTTGCTCAATGAGTAACTGAAGGCCACGTGTGTAAATGTCTTTTACTTACTGTTGTGACAGATCACTGCAGAAACATCTCATCCTCACTGCCTCTTTTTTTTAAAGACCTTGTTATCTTCTCATACTGAGGAAGCATATCAGCAATATAAATTAATTTAATGATAATAAAAGAGAAACAGTGGCAAAAGCCAAAAAATACAGGCCTCCAAGAAGAAAACACAAGCATTTCAGAAGTCCTTTAAAATGAAACTGTCTCTTTCCGTTGCTGACAGTAAGAGCAAAGCTTGTGCTTCCCATCTGATGAAGTTCCAAAATGTCAGTGCCATTGTGGAAAAGGCTCTGTCTAAGCAAGGCTGGCCTTACCATTAGACTGAGTGAGGCAGCAGACTTTAGGTGTCATTTTAAAAAGGACAGCAAAATGTTAGCTATTTACTTTATTTCTCTGTTTTTACTGCCAGGGATGGGGAAAGGAATTCATGTGATTTTCTATCTCCACTGCCAAAATAAAATGGCTGGTTTTGAGATCAAAGCTCCTTGACTTGGATGAAAGTGATGGTAGTGGTAACTCCTCCAACATTTCACAGATGAAAACTGGGACATGTGTGGCTAAGTAACACCAGGATGTGGTCAAAAGGCAAAAGTTATTAGTGCTATAAATAAATAAATAAACAGATAATCTAAGACAATTGCTTTTGCCTGAGCCTACTGGCAAGGGCAAAATTCCATCCTTTCTCTTCTCCCTTGCTCCTAAGTTAGTACAAATTATTTTTGTACTTTGAGCTCAGTTTTGGTAGGTAAAGTAATTAAAATAAAGAGATTATCACAGCGCTAATTAAAGTGGCTTACCTGAGCCAGCTTAAAATTTAAAATGGGCAGCATCCTGATGTTATCACAAGGATTTTGCTGCCAAAATCACCACCCGGGTGCAGCCTGGGTCCATCCCTGCTCCCAGGGCCTCCCAGCACGGCTTTTTTTAAAGCCTGGAGTTTTCCGGCTTAAGGAAATGTCCATCGGAGCAGCCCTGGGAGCGGGGATGGACCCAGGCTGCACCCAGGCAGTGATTTTGGAGGCAAGGTCCTTGTGATAACATCAAGATGTGACCCATTTTAAATTTAAAGCTGGCTCAGGTAAGTCACTTTAATTAGTGCTGTGATATTTCCTAAATTGAGGGCAAAGGGAAAGTGTAGAGATAAACTGGGCACTTTGAAAGCATCTGAAAAGTGGGATGGTACAGAATTGATTGGGACTATCCTTGCCAAATTGCAGCAGTTGGAGGATATGTAGGGGTGGGGTAACTTTTGTTGTTCTGCCTCAGGCAACAACATGTCTTGGACTGGCCCTGCTATTTAAGCATCTTTTTCTCCCGTAACTCAAACAGTGCAAAAAGGAGGGGCTTTTGAAATATTTACAAATTGATAGATTCATAAGAACATCACCAGAAAGATGAAGAGAACTTTAGAAATATTTTTAAATATTTTTTTATTATAACATATAATATTTTATATGCATACACCAGCTTCCAGTGGAACTGGTCTCTGCCCTATTTTTGCATCTAGAAGGCTGAGAAACTGTTCTTTTTATCCTTTCTACTGTTGATTTCAGGTGCCCTTTCCAGATTTCTCCTCCAGTTTTGTCACTCCAGACAAGTGCCTCATTTGTATAATGGCTAGGCCAGTTCTGCGCCCCAGAATAGTAATATTGGAATTGAGTTTTCCCCATCTCAAGATTACTGATTACTGCAGATAATGAACCGCCACGGGCTGTTCATTTACACTTGTACAGGCAAGCTTTTAGAATAAAAATAACCTACCATGATTTCACTTAGGAGAACACAAAAGCAGATCTTGAATGTCTGGATTGCAAGCAAATTAGGCATAAGGGACGATATGGTGTGAGACACAGAGGAATTGGCGTTTTCTTTTGTTTTGTTGAAACCAAATCTCTTGCTTTTTCTTTTTTAAAGAGTGGTTATATTTTTCTAAAGGGGAAACCCCCTCTGTAAATCAGTATCTTTAACTCAATATAGGGCATTTTAAACAATATTTCTGTTACCAGCAGATACCTTCTTGCTACCCTTCTGAGTCACCATGATGGCTGTGATTCATGCCACTTTGCTTTTCATGAAGATGAGTCACTCCCAAGTTTTTTGGGAAATAAGGCTGCTATGCTGTCTATTACTACTTTATCTACAATAGACCGATAAAATGTTCTGTTGAAGGAAGACAGCTGAAACATCTTAACAGGAGAGAAAAAAAGGTGGCAATTCATGATTGTGTGACAAGGTAGTTTCCAAAGTTTTCATTGTAGTAATACCTTTGTTAAGCCAACCAAAAAGACACAGAATTCTCTGGGCTTTTGAAACCATGTTTCAAAACTAGACAGACAGTTTTAAAAATGCAGCAGAAAAGCAATGGGAGTTTTGATGTCTGGCAGGGGTATAACTGTGGGGGAAGGGGGCTCAGTGGGGGCAGTGTCCCCTCAAACAGGAATCCTGCCCCCAATGACGTTTTCATTCAGTCCCCAAAATTTTAGCATTGCAGAGTGAGGCATTGAAAATAATTCATGACTAGAAATCTTTTATTTGCTGTGTTCGCATTTCCTTTGTAAGCTCGGCTGCTCCTTTTCTTTTGAATGGACGTTATCACATGGGGCAAATCTGCTGGTTAATCCACACAAATCCCAAACAAAACTGGATTTGTGCCTCGCGTTTTCACACGATGTCACACAGAAACTGGACAGAAAGTGGACAGAAACTGGTGTTATTCGAGATCTTTTGAAATCCAGTTGTTTGGAGGAAATGCAAATGTGAAATTAAGGTAATTTCGCATTTACCGTAATGTGAAAAGCAAATGTGCATTTGGGAGCATTTCCCTGCTTTTCCCATGGTTCCAGCGAGCATTCCTCTATCTGCGCATGTGCAAGAAGCTCATTTCTAGTACATTTACGGGCTTTTCTCACTTGTGTGTGAACGTTAAATGCACTTACTGTAATTTCGCAATTAAGGTAATTATGTGTGAAAGCCATTTGCAGAATCAAGGTTTATTTTCGGTTTATTTTTGGAATGCCTCATTTCCACTTTATTATCGCTTTCTGGCCCACGTGTGATAACGTCCAATGCCTATGCTGTATTTCTAAATGCTCAACTGAAGAGCTAAGTTACTGCAGTGGTGGAAATTTGGGGACTGAATGAAAATGTCATTGGGGGCAGGATTCCTGTTTGAGAGGACACTGCCCTCATTGTGCCCCCTTCCCCCCCATTGCTCCTGTACCTTTAATGATTATGTAGAAGAGAAAATTTTAGAAGGGGTTGCTTATCACACAACCAAGCAACAGGCAGCCCTACTCCTGTAGCCACACCCCTATTTTAGAGTTGTGTAATTTGTCTGTTGTTTTGGAATGGTATGGATCAAAGGTCTGCAGATTATTAAAGTAAATTTACCAATCCATAACCCTGTGATAGGTTCACCTTTGGGTCATTATAAGTTGGAAATGACTTGAAGGCACACAACAGGAACAAAACTCCAATGGATCTGAGTTCACTGCTAGTTGATTTTGATTTCCAAGGATATGGGACTGTAGACTTGTCTGCACTGGCCACAATACTCTGGGGACAGCCCCAGAACCGCTCTAACATCCCCACATTACCCAGCCCACTGTTCCCATGCTGGGGTGGTTGTGTGCATAAGTATCCCATTGAGCCACCTGATGCATCTGTCACCACCATGCCTTGCTCACTTCTGACCTCAGAGCAAATGACTGGTGACACTGGCGGACATGCCAGATGGCTCAGTGGGACGCCCATGCAGACAGCTGCCCCAGCGCAGGAACAGAGGGCTCCAGATATTCTCAGAAGATCTGGTGTAATAGATAGGATTATAAAATTCATGTTAAGGATTTTATGCCCCAGTTCTGGTGCTGAATGTGCTGGACATTCACAAAGAACTGAGGTTTGGTTCTGAACAGGATACTGCCAGAACAGGAGGAAAACAGGCGTTTGACTCATGCAGACAAGACCACAGTGGCCTAAATCCCATTGTGAATCCCAACATGAGTGACACATTGAATCAGTGGTTTACTAAGGGCCTTTACAGACTGCCAGAAATAGTGCAAATTGAATCCACTTTAACTGCCCTGACTCAGTGCTAGGGAATCATGGGAACTGTAGTTGTGGCACCAGAGCTCTCTGACAGAGAAGGCTCAATGTTTCAGAAAAAAATACAGTTCCCATGATTCCCTAGCACTGAGTCAGAGCAGTTAAAGTGGACTCAATTTGCACTATTTCTAGCAGTCTACAAAGGCCCTAAGTTCCCACTGATTCAATAGTAAAGTGTAGTTGGAAAAGAACTGTAAATTGCAGTTCAGCTGTGTCTGGAGGGAGACACTTTACCCATCTCCAAATCTGATCTCAGACCATGTGTTATCAAATATTCATCTTCAGCAAAACATCTATTTTCTCTCATTCTTAGATGCACTATGTTCTTTGCTGCTCCCTTTCCACCATTTTTGGAGGTGATTTAATCTTCTGGCATCAATGTGTCATTGTGAGGCTGAATCCCATTCTAGTGCATCTGAATAGTTCATCATTTCTGGACATCAAAACCATTTCCTGCTGTATTTTATTATTTATGACCTGGAAGAGGGATTTACCGGGTGAAGTCTGAAAGGGTTGATATTCACCTCTTTTTGTCTG
>CM034710.1:107111454-107122885 GCA_020142125.1 Phrynosoma platyrhinos
GTTGATTTCTTCCAAGTCCTTGGAGGCTCTTTACTTCCAGTAGTTGCAATATATACAAGATATTTACAAATACTCCTCTTGATTCTCATCAACATACCGTACTTCTTCTGTATTCAAACAAACCATCAATACTCTTGAAACACACCAACCAAGCTACTCCACACCAACCCACGCTCTTCAACAATCCACACATGCATTGGGTCTTAGTGCAAGACCATATTAACTAAGGACGTTATCACACAGGGAGTCGTGGGGAGAAAGTGGAAATAAACCGGATGAGCGGAAAACTTTAATTTACGGGATTTGTCCCATTCCGCCTCGTCTGATAACTAAATTCGAATTTAAAAGGGAGTTAATTCGAACAAAAACCTGATCTTTTCATTTTAAGGATTTTTGAGGAAATGAAAAGATCAGGTTTTTGTTCAAATTAACCCCCTTTTAAATTCGAATTTAGTTATTAAAGTTATTCGAATTTAGTTATTAAAGAATCCTGTAAATTAAAGTCTTCCGCTCGTCCGGTTTATTTCCACTTTCTCCCCACGACTCCCCATGTGATAACGTCCTAAGGGTTGTCACCTGGTGCTACCTAACATGATGAAATTCCTATTTTAAGCCTTTGCATTATTTCAAGTGCTGTGACTTAACAATCTCATTCACTTCAGCCATACAAAATATTTTTATAACCAGCTTAAAGGAACACTGCTTCCAACATGCTAAGTGCCTCCCCAACCAATTGTCAGTCTATTCACTCCCCTGTGTTTAAGTACTGTCATATCTTGGGACCAGAGTAATACAGTATTGCCTGTGTTTTACTGCTCTTTGACTCTGGTTCCCAAGTAGCCACGTAGGTGAGTGGCCTCCACCTGCACTGATTTCCCTCTAGACCAGTGGTTCCCAAACTTTGGTCCTCCGGATGTTTTTGGCTTCAGCTCCTAGCATTTCCTACTGTTGGCCAAGCTGACTGGGACTTGTGGGAATTGAAGTCCAAAACACCTCGTGGACCAAGATTTGGGACTCACTGCTCTAGACCATCCTGACAACAGAAGTAATATTTGAGACAGAATGTAGACTTGTGACTCTAACATTGTCATGTTTCTTCTCCTGTATGATTTTTAATATCTTTGCCTGATGAAGAAGCCAATAAAGCTTTGAAAGATTGCATGGTGTACAGTAAGTCCCTCATATTCATGAATTCTTTATCCATAGATTCAACCATCTATGGATTGAAAATATTAAAACATATATATGAATCCCCAAAAGCAAAGCTTGATTTTGCCATTTTATATAAGGGACACCATTTTACTATGCCACTGTAGTTAATGACATTTGAGTATCCACAGATTTTGGTATTGACTGGGATCCTGGAACCAAACCCTAGCTGATACCAAGAGCATAAGTATCACCATTTTATGGATTTTGAATTTTATTGTATTTTGCTGCAAGGCCAACATTGCTACCCCTGAATATGTTTCCTATCTATCTATAGATATAGACACACATACATATACACTCATCCCTCCCCATTTGTGAACTTGGAATCTGCAGTCTCGGTCCTTTGCGGACAGCAAGTGGGGAGGGAGAAAATGGTCCGTGCGCCTGGGGCGTGCATGTGGCAGCACACTCAGGTGCATGCCACCATTAAAATCAATGGGATTGGATATTTGCAATTTCCTCAATTCGTGTGTGTGTGTGTGTGTGTGTGTGGGAACAGATCCTTCGCGAATTGAGAGGGACAATTGTATTTGTATATTTGTGTGCTGATGTGCTGCTTTTGTGGGTTGATATGTTGTTTTTTTCCTGATTGAAATGAAAATATATAGTTAAATGCAAACCAGGAACAAAACAATATAAAAGCAGCACTGATCTTGATTCGTTACAGTATGAGTTTCATGGCTGCAGTTGCTCTTGATTTCCTTTCAGCTCCTTGGTGGCCTGTAAGGTTTTTTTTTTACTGCAGTACCTGAGCAAAAGGATGATAAAACTGTTACACAAAGCAACATTTCCAGTCATCAGCTGCACCCTGGCTGAGGATTCTTCTCACCAGGGAAGCATTGAATGAAATGCTGCACCATCAGCTGGATATATTCCCTTCCCTCTACCTGCCCTCTCATCAGCCATATCACCCCCCTCTGCTTTTCTTGTGAAATAATCTTATTGTATCACTTTGGAGATGACACTAGAAACTCTGTATCAAGGACCTGGTGACATTTCAAAAAGGAAAGTTAGAATTTATGACTACTGAATTCAGAAGAAGAGCAATGAAGCCAAAAACTGTTTTGGATAAGCCATGTACCATCTTTAAAAAAATCATTATGACACTCAGCTCCAAAATGAAATGCATGGCTCTTATAAGAGAAAGATTTCAGAGGTGAGAACAGTGAAAGGGGGTGAGTCCAAGAATTTGTTCCCTGCGGCCGAGGTGGTGTACCACTGTCCCATTTTATGAACAAGCCATGGATTTCTTATTTTGACCCTTGGGCTGGCACAGATGGCCTTCTGGCAGTGGAGGCTGGTGGCACCTGTGCCAGACAGGGAATCAATCTGCTCTGGGGTTGTTATTTGTCATCAAGTCAACTTGAGTTATGGTCAAGGTTGACTTATGAGAGACCTCCAAGTTCACTGGTCATCAATTGCCCTGCTCAGGCCTTGCAAACTCAGGATCATGGTTAATGAGTTCCTTCCATCATGGGAGTCTCATCTTCTGACACTAGGTTTCAGGAGTGGTTTACCACTGCTGCCTTCTGCATAGGACTAACAAGAGTTAGTTAAGGTGCCACTGCCGTTTTCTCTGAGAGATCCTCTGCAGTGTGAAACCCTCCCCACTACTGCTGCTGCCCAGTAGCTGTTTGGCACTTTTAGCCTGGCTGCTGAACAGAAGCCTGTCTGATGTGAGAGACCTTACCAGCAGCAATGCTAGTGGTCCTTATAGAAGCCAGCTTGAGCTTTAAGATCTGCGGGAGAGGGATTTCTGTCAGTCCTGCTACCTTCACTATCTTCATTGAGGTGGGTGGATGACTATATGAATGGTGGAGGGAGTTTTGGAATATGATGTGAGAAGGCTGAGAACTAGAAAGTTGATGTGATAAACTGGCCATGAGTGTCTTCATGAGGCTGAGGTGTTAACCTGTGCTATAATATGTGTAGTGTGCCAAATGAATATGACAAATGCTCTTGATCAGATTATCACATCTCATTTCTGGTTCCCAGCCTACATACACATTCCAAAATTCCCTCCACCATTTGTATGGTCATCTACCCACCCTGGCCTTAAGCAATATCATTCCTTCTGCTTTTGTCCCTCAACAATCACTGTTAAAGCTGAATTTGTCACCTCATCACCACACCCCGTTTTTGCGATTCTATGAATATTCGCCACGGATCAGGGCCGCAGCAACCGCACACCCTGGCCCCAATCCTCCCTTTTGCCACCCCTAAAAGAGCAGCAAAATTCCTCTCCTTTTAGGGACAGCAAAAGGCCACCCTAAGAGCCAGTGCTGTGGCTCTTCCACGCCCTTTCAGGGCAGTGTGTCTGCACACTGCGCTGGGAGGGCGTCCTGATGCCGCATGCTGTGCGTACTGTCATGCAGCATCAGGACAGTGTCAGGCTGGGGTTGGGGCAGCCGGTGTGCAATGCCCCTAAGTCTATGAAAGCTTATGCACAAGCTCTTTTGCTAGTTTAGTCTCAAAGGTGCTACAAGATCACTTTGCACTTGGAATTATGGCTGCAATATTATATATGGCTACTTGGGAATAAAACAGTTTGAAATCAGTGAGACTTACAGTTAGAGTGATTGTATATAGATTCAGGCTTCACAGGTTTCCATTCACATGTAGCCAAGTTCCCTTTTGTCTTCTGAAGCAAGGCCTGTTTAGTTCAGTAAAATATATTTAATAGAAAGGAAGTGAAGGAGATGGTTAACAGAAAGACAAAGGAAGATTCAGCTTTGCTACATGTAGACACCTATACTAATATTCCTGAGGTTTAAAAATGGTAGGTGAGGATTCTCTGAGGATTGATGAAAGGTATTAAGATTCCTGAGGTTAAAAAAAAAAATAAAAGGTGAGGGAAAGCAGGATCCAGGATAACAGAAGTTGCCCTGGATCTCTCTTGCATTAATAGTCAGAGATTCAGACATGTGCACTGCAGCTAGTGAATGCGTCTCTCTCTCTCCTTTTGGCACCAAATCATGATTCACTAATGGCATCTCTTCAGTCAAATGTTGTACAACTACACTGATGTAATTAATATTTGATCAGGCCCTAATAGCACTTTGCATTAAATTCAGAAGTGCTGGTGAGACTTTCCAAGGAGCTAAACTTTCCAAATCCAGTCTGTTTTGTTGTCCCTCCGGAGAGCAATATATTTGTTTATATTAAATAATACATTATTCAGCAGTTTTTCTTCTTTGAATGCAGTATGTTTGAATCAGACAGCCAAATGTCTGTGAGCTAAGAACACACCTATATGTTAAATGTGAAAAGACAAATGTTATTTTTTGATCAGTTTTCTGACAAGTAACCTATGCTGCTTTCCTGCCAAGATAGTTCCAACTAGAGTGGATCCACTAAGTGAAAAGGATTTCCATAAGTACTGATTTATCATTAAGGAACTGATTCAATTTGATTTAGGCCTTTCTCTGAAGAGCTGGTAACTTACCACAGTTTTTTAAAAATAAAAAATAAACCTTTTTGTGGCCTTCATAACACTCTACCATCCAACTATTGCAAGGTCATTATTTGCACTAAATCAGGTGTGGGCATAAGTTTTTGTATAATTCTGGCTGATGAAATGGAATGGAATCCATGGAAGGTTATGCTAGAAATTTATTTTTCTCAGTAATCTCAAAAGAATACTACAGCATTCTTTGAAATCCATAGTTCTATTTTGACAAAGTCTGCATCCAACCCTATGTACAAATGATAGCCTTACTTATTTGCCACTTCTTACATTGAGCTCTGTCATCTCTTTATTGTTGGGATCCTAAAAAGGAGCAGCAGAATTCTTACTAAAATCAAGGCACAAACTGTTTTTTTTTTTTACCCCTTTAAAAGTATGTAATTAAAAAGAAATAATTGCACTAATCAGTCCTATATAATCTGGAAGAAACCATTGCCCTAAAAGCAAACTTGAATCAAAACACAACCAAGAAAACATTTTTTATAATCTGGTATTCTAATCCTAAACACTCTGGTCACAATCCAGCAGAGAGCTAAACAGATTTCAGACCCTGAAAACTAATAGTGTTGGAGACACTAATTCTGTGTTAAATCATGACCTCTCAATTGTGTTGCATCTCATTGATTTTATTCCTCATTTAAAAAAAAAAAAAAGCTTACTGTATATCATGTTTAAAGATCTTTTCACATTATCATCAATGGGCATGTAAGGTGTGGTATTGGATGCATGTTTATAAATCAGACATACAGATTATGCAAATAAACTCAATAAATGCAAATGAGCATAGAAAAAGCAGGGTTTGATTCACTAACACTTTGTATGCATTGTACTGTTATCTCTTTTTTTTCTGCAGGGATTGTCACTAGAATTATCATGCTGTCTGGGGATTATGGGAGTTATAGTTTAACACATCTATATGTTGCCAAATTGGGGGATGGCTGGTATACTGCATGTGTGTAGGAAGGATACTAGTGCCTTTCCTCAGCTCCCACTCTTCCCATGCATTCAGTCTTCACACACAAAATGTATAAAAGAACTCAAAGGAATTGGAAATTATTTGGGTGGAGAAAGGAATGCTGTTTATGGCATTGCTATTGGGATTCCCAGTGAAAAATGAAGATGCTCAAAATACAATCAGCAAAAAAGAAAGATGCTCAAGACACTAGGAAGATGAAGAACAGATTAGCATCTGAAGAACTGGAGGCAGATGCTAGATGATAAGAGCAGTAAGCCATCTTCTAGGAATAGGTAGTTGGATTTTGTCACAGAGAGTTTGCAAGCAGGTGTGAAAAAGCGTCCCCAGAAGACCAAAGACATGGGCATGCTCATATAGGAAGATAAGGTCCTTCGGATAACCTGGACCTGTTGTATATGGCTTTATTAGTCATAAACAGCACTTGTGTATAGAAACAGACCAGCAAGAGCTGTTGCAACAATGGAGTTGTGTGCTCCCTGTACCTTGGGATTTCCTACAAGCCTGGATGCCTCAGCTGTAGCACTGCTTTTGAAGAGGAGATGATGCTTCCACAATCCACTAAACCAAGTCAGTGGTGTCACTAGGGGGATGTGGGGGTGTGGACTGCACCGGGTGATGCTCAGGAAGAGGGGTGACACCCGGTTGGGCCTCCTCCTGTACCCTTCACTGCTGCCTTGAGTAGAATGATGCAGGACTGAGTAGGACTGAGAGAGAGGGCTGGGCTTCCTCCACCTCAGTGCTACCACATCATCCTACTCATGAATAGGACAACATGGAAGCACCGAGGGAGAGGAACAGTGCCCTGCACCTCTCTGCCTCTGTGTCGCCCTACCCATGAGTAAGATGATGCAGAGGCACTGAGGGAGAAGGTCAGGTGCACCACCCCCTGAATCCCTGCACCTCGCACCTGGTGACACCCAGGGCAGGGATGCTGCCGGATCCAGTTGGATCTTTGTAATTTTCTGATATAGCCTCAGTCTTGTGCTTTATGGTAAGATGACACAGTGCCCTGCAGAACTAACAACATCCAGTGGATGGTGATGATTGGAGCACAGTTGTTTGTCACCACCGGTAAAACCCACATGAGCAAGGCTTCCCTTAGGAGGGGGCAGGTGAGGATATTTTCTTAGTATAGAGTATCCTTACACCCTGCAGCTCACTCATCTACCTTTGCATGCATGAGGTGAACTGCAGTGCTCTTTAAATGGGAATGGGATACAGTTTGGGTGAGAGATGTTAAATTCTCTCTCTATTCCTCAGTCTCTTTTCTTCTTAAATTATTTATACATGTTCTCATCATAAGGGCTATGTTGGGGGTGGGGAGGGACTGTCATTCCCCCCCCCGGACACTCTGTAAATAATTTTCTGAAGGAGCCATCAGCTTAGATAAGCTGCTCTACACCCTCAGCTCCCTGTGGTTGCCTTTTATTCTAGTGACACTGAGAACAGGCATGCATTTTTAAATGCCCAAGCTATAAGGTAGGGCAAAAACTATTCAGTATTTATAATAGGAAAAACTAGGTTTCTAGGTTATGGTGGGGAAGGAGGCACACAATATCCATGAAATACAGAAGAGCTGAGAAGTTTGCTTAGATATTTAGCTTTCTCTGTCAGAGAGCACTGGTGCCACAACAAACTACAAATCCCAAGATTCCATAACATTGAGCAATGACAGTTAGATGCATTATTTCTTCAGTGCATGCCTTGGTTGGAGGAGATGTTATGACCTTACTGAAGCCACAGGGAAAGGCAACTGGATAAGAGTAATGCCATTTGAGAAAGCATGAGGGTCCCAAACAGATACCACAAGGTCTAAAGCAGGGGTAGGCAAGCTTTTTGAGCCGGGGGCCGGGTTGCTGTCCCTCAGACAATTGGGGGGCCGAAGCACCAATATATATATATATATATATATATATATATACATATATAAAAAATTTTTAAAAAATTAAAATATGTATGCATACTCTCTCAGCCACAGAAAAGCCATGGCAAAACCCCTGTGGAGATTTTGCCAAGAAAACCCCAAGAACAAGTAATAACAACAATAATCAATATCATCCCGCGGGTGGCAGCGGGGGGCAGCAGGACCGGCCTGGGGCCAGTCCAAAGGCCTCAGGGGGCCGCATCTGGCCCCCGGGCCTTAGGTTGCCTACCCCTGGTCTAAAGATTAGGGTCTTCTGCAAGGGAATTGGGGAGAGTTTAAAGCTCCCTTCCACCTAGCTCACTTGATCATCAGCTCTCTTTACCATTAGGAATGCAGCTGCCTATGAATTTTGCAGATATTTACCGCAGTGGTGTGAGGATATAAGCAAAACATCAAGAAGCTTGTTGTGAAAGCAGTATATCTATCTCTTCCAACTTATCAAAGATGAAAATAGAAGCACAAGTAGATGTACTTGTTACATTCTTGTTACATTACCACACTACACCAAGGATAAGTAACTGATTATTAAAGACTCTTCTTTGCTCTTGGTATTGATTTCTTGTGCAATAACGTCTCCTCTGCTGATTTTAAAAAGAAATATGTTGTCTGGTAATATATGTGAACATGAAAAACATAATCACACCCTATAATGTATTAATAATAGTTCAAAACATTCCTTATCAGATGTTGCAAGACCGGTGATGGCTAGAATAATCAAATAAAATTGGCACTCCGTTGTAATAGTTACAAGTGGAATTGCAATTGACTTGCCAAAACTGTTGGGAGTATTACATTTTTTTCTGTATGTTATGTGTTATGTCAGGGGCTATGGCATAACCACTGTGGATGTTGTGAGTGTCTCTGTTGTATGGATAGTTACTGACAGTTCCAAATTGGATGAAAGACATTTTATCAAATACATTTGTTTAACATTTTATGTGACATTGTGGATTGTTTTTGTAACACTGTTAAATAAGTTATAATAGCCTTTGGCTACATGCATTAAATCTTGAAATTACAATAAAATATCACAAACAGGTACAAAATGTGGAGCCATCTGAAGCTCAGTACACATTCACCATGAACCTTTTGGTGGTTTTAATTTTATGACTCCACTTGTTTATTTTGTTTAAATTTGAATCAGTATTTAAATTCATATTGATATTAAAATTATTCATATTAAAATTCATATTAAAATTATTTTTAGTTATAATGGTTTTAATAGAATGAAATTCAGGTAAGGGCCTATAACACCAAAATGATCATTATTATATTGTGGCATCATATTGTTCGGGGGATTGGCTGGTATTGTGGTTTGAGTGTTGGACTAGTACAGGGGTCGGCAAGTTTTTCTTACCTGGGGCTGTCCTGCCGGTCCCCAGATCTTCCGCGGGCCAAGTGGGGGGAAAATGGCGCTCCGTGTGCATACGCGAGCACATGCGCAGTACACCGGAAGTCTGTAAAATCCAAAGTATGCAATTCAGCAAATACATCTGAAGTTTGTTTTTAGTTTGACAAAACCCAAGGGGGTGATCAATATATATCACTATAACATTTCAGTTAAGACCAGTCCTAATACAGAAAACTTGTCTATACAATCTGTTACTTTTGATTTGTTGATGCTGCTAGTCTCTTTTAAATTAAAACAAAATTCTGTTAAAATCCATTGCATTGTTAGTGTCAAGATGTACAATCTTTCGTTATAAAAGAGTGTGGGCATCTCTTTCATCTTTCTCTTTCTTTTCTTTTTCTTTTCTTTTTTTTTTTACAGTGTATGCCAATTAAAGGCCTTGGATTTGTACTTGGAGCCTACACATGCATTTGTAAGGCTGGATTCTATAATCCCAAAATATATTCAATGAACAGCTTTCACAGTAAGTGCCTTTGCTTGAGTTTGAAAGAGAGAGCACATTAATAATGCAGGATTCCTTTTTATCCTTGTCAGGGTTATACATTATATTCCCAGTGGCCTGCAACTCAGGGATTATATAATCACTTAAGGAAATTTAGGCCTGTGGTTTGTCATCTGTGATACTCTGGAGAATCTGGTAAAACATATCTACTTTTAAGTGTGTTTGATTTGTAAATAAATATTAATTTGGTTTTTAAAAATAATTGCTTTGCTACTGGGCAGTAACAATTTTTGGCATGAATATTAGAGCAGAAATTTGTTCTTTTCTCAATTTATGAGGGTATATTTGCTTTGCTAATTTTCTTTTGAAAATTGCTTTTATATAATACAACTGTCTAAAATAGCTGATTTCCCCGCCAGCATATAGACTTTCAAAAGCCAAAAATAAGAGGCCCATGTTAATTGTTTTTCTCCACGTCTGCTGTTAAGAGTTACATCTTTTTTTCCAAAAGAAGAGTTTGCTTATTCTCCTATTTAGGCCTTGCCTGCCTGTTTCCCTCCCCAGTCTATAGGCCTTCTGTTTCTACGATGCATGATACCCTTGATTCTGGTGCAAACAATCTGGACAATGTTTGGCATGTTCATTAACAGAACTGGTATGTGTGTGTGTGTTTGTGTGTGTGTATCTTACTCTGGATTTTCTGAGAAGATGCAGAGCCCTCTGCTCCTGCACCGGAGTGGCCGTCTGCAAATCTATCCTGCTGAGCCACCCTGCACATCTGCCGCTGTTGCCAGTTGCTTGCTCTGAAGTCAGAATGAAGTGCCTAGCCATGTGGTTGTCCCTGGGTGCCTCGTTCTAACCTCAGAAGTGAGCAACCTGCAGTAGCAGTTAATGTACCGGGTGTTTCAGTGAGACACGCATGCAGACAACTGCCTCCATGCAGAAATGAAGGGCCAGATAATGGGGAAAGTTTAGGGCAGCTCTGGGGCCAGGATATTCCAGGCTGCCCCCAGAGTATCCTGGCCAGTTCAGACAAGGCCATATTCTTTCTCCATATTTACACTATTCCATCATATTTACTGACAAGAAGAAAGGAAGTGGTGCTTGTGAAGTTATAGACTGGGGGGGTTGTTTTTGCATTTATTAGATAAATGACGGTAATTAAAGGCCTTTGCAGGCTGCCAGAAATAGTGCACATTAAATTGAGGCACTGACCTGGCTCAGTGCTAGGGAATCGTGGGAAATGCATTTTTTTCTCATACATTGAGCCTTCTTTGTCAGAGAGCTCTGGTGCCACAATAAAATACAGTTCCCATGATTCCCTAGCACTGAGCCAGGGCAGTGCCTCAATTTAAAGTGCATTATTTCTGGCAGTCTGTAGAGGCCCATAGTTAGGTAAGCAAGTTATAGCAAATGTAATAGGAAAAGGATCTGTTGGGAGGTGGAGAGAGTATGGCATATTGAGGATGACTGGTGATTATCTGAATGTCTGAGAAATGTATGAATGGTGGAGCAAGAGTTGGGTAGGATTGAGAATCTGACAGATTTAGGAATGTTAGGATAATCTGTCAGATTTAGGAATGGGAGTTAGACATGTTAGGGTAGTTAGAAATATTAGAGATGTTAGATGCTGGAGATGCTACAGTTAGTCAGAGTCAGAGATAGAGAATAGTTGGGACAGTTAGTTTAAGAGTGAGACAATGGGTCTGTCCACATGGGCCATAAAGCCTGTGTTCCCCCTGGTCTTGTGTCATCCTGTTTAGATGATGCAGGCCAAAACCCCAGGATCAGGACTGGGCTGGATCTTGGCAGACCACACAGATAAGCCCCGATCCCAGGATAAACAGCCCTTAACATGGGTCAGTTTGACCCCTGATTTGCCACAGAGTTTCTGAAACCCTGCAGCAAACCACACTGTTTAAATCAGGGGTTGGCAACCTACGGCCTGCGGGCCGCACCCAGCCCGCGGACCCCCACTGACCAGCCCCCGCCGGCCCCCA
>CM034710.1:107143363-107170711 GCA_020142125.1 Phrynosoma platyrhinos
AGAGAAGAATTAAAACAAAGCAATACATTAAAACAATATGATAAAACAAGGGATCAGCTGCGCCAACTAAGAAAATTAAAGCCCATCTCCTAACAACAGATGTTATTCTGGGAAGGCCTGTCGGAAGAGATCTGTCTTTACCGCTTTCTTGAAAGCGGCAAGTGTAGTAATCAGACGGATCTCATCCGGCAGGCCGTTCCATAGTCTGGGGGCAGTGGCAGAAAAGGCCTTCTGGGAGGTCTGAGACAGCCTGGTCTTTATTGGCTGTAACAGATTCCTCCCAGAGGACCGCAAGGCGCGGGGGGGATCATATGGGAAGAGGCGGTCCTTAGGATAAGATGGACCTAAGCCATGTAGGGCTTTAAAGGTCAAAACCAACACCTTGTACTGTGCCTGGAAACTGATCGGCAGCCAGTGGAGGGATTTGGGCACAGGTGTTATGTGCTCCCTCCTTGATGTTCCAGTAATCAGCCTGGCTGCCATGTTTTGCACCAATTGTAGTTTCCGGGTTAGGCACAAGGGTAGCCCCATGTAGAGTAACGAACCAAACTTAAGACTGGTCATACTTATAATCATACAAGCCATTGTATTTCCTATTACCATGTATGGAGGTGAGAGTTGGACAGTTAAGAAAGATGATAGGAAGAAAATAAACTCCTTTGAGATATGGTGCTGGAGAGTGTTGAGGAGTGTCTTTGTCCAAAAAGACAAACAAATGGGTCCTAGAGCAGATCAAGCCAGAAACCTCCCTGGAAGCCAAGATGACCAAACTGAGGCTGTCGTACTTCAGACACATAATGGGAAGAGAAGACTCATTAGAAAAGACAATAATGTTGGGAAAGGTGGAGGGAAGTGGGAAGAGGGTAAGGCCACATACCACATAGATGGACTCTATTAAGGAGGTCATGGGTATGGGTTGAGGATTCAGGCACATACCTTCTGGATGGGAAGATGAATGATCCAGGCAAAGCTTTTTTATATTCTTTTTTATATTCTTGTCATGGCCACATCAGAAGAAGAGGGCAGAAGGCGCAAGTAAAACTGGGGAGATGCACAGAAACCAAGTTTGTCATGATCTTCCAACAACTCCATGAGATGTAAAGGGCATGTATGTAGAAAGGAAACTCTAACAAACTATTGTCCTCATGGCATTTATTATAAAACAGGGACTTTTCTCTCATGAAACAACATATATAGTCCATCTCCCCAACATTTCCAGAGGTTAGAGGCACCTCCCTCCATAAAAGTGGAAAAACCATAAATATAAATAAAAAGTAGTGTTTGCTTTCTTCTTCTTTGGAGAGTACTTCTCTAGGAATCTCTAGGTTAGGGGTTGGCAACCTTTTTTGCTGACGGGCTGGGGGGGGAAATGGCGTTGGTGGTGGTGGGGCCCCAGGAGGGCTCCCTCCGAGAGGCCCAGCACTGCCGCGGGTGCCCCCCAGGAGGCTTCCCTTGGCAGCGACGGGCTTCCGAGAGGCCCAGCGCCATTGTGGGTGCACCCCAGGAGGCTTCCCTCGGTGGCAACGGGTCTCCGAGAGGTCCAGCGACGAGTCGCAGCCGCCATTTTGGAAAACAAAATGGCGGTGTGCACGCAGCAGCGGGGGTCGGCGGAGGCTGGTCGGCGGGGGTTCGCGGGCCGGGTGCAGCTCGTGGGCCGTAGGTTGCCGACCCCAGCTCTAGGTCATCCAGTATGACTCTATGGGCAAGTTCTGCTGGAAGTTGATCATAGAATCTCACCAGAGAATCCAGAGATTCCTAGAGAGAACATATTAATCAAATCCACAAATCATCAGATTCAAAAAGGGAAACCAGTGAATGTGAGGAGCTAACTTATAGTCATTTGACATTCACAAAACACAGCTATTTATGTTACACATGGGTACATTGTGAAACAATGCAGGAAAAGAAAGAAAGATACTAAATGTTTTATTTCTGAACACCTCCCTGAAAGAACAGATGGCTTTTCTGGAACATATAAAGGAAATACATTGCATCTTAGCTTATTTCTATCATCATATGAGCCCAGAAATGACTGGAAAGAATAAAGGGACCTTCAAGAATGCTGCATAACCTCAGGTCATATAGTTTGGTTAGTGCTTTGTATATATAAGATGCCTAAAGAAGTGCCAACTCCCAGACTGTCCATTTCAACTACATATAGTGACTATAGGAAGCTTATTTGATAACACCAGTGTTGCTTTCTTTTCAATGCCAGCAACAATTCATTCATGATTTTAAAGTATTCTTCATGACCTTTTCACTATTTTTGATTATTTTTTGTTTCCCAGTTCATATTTTATTTGTGTTTTGGTATATTTGTATTATTTAATCTTATCAACCACCTTGGTGTCAATTTTGGTGAAGAAGGAGGGTGTGTATGGGGGGAATTCTACTGATGTACTATAGTTTATTCATGTGGGAGAAGTGTTATTTCTGGCCCTACCATTAGGCAGAGTGAGGAAACCCTTCCAAGTGATAGAACCTGAATGGAAATAATGGCAGCCTTCCAGCAATTCAGGATAATTCCCCAAGCCCATCGTGGACCCCCAAACAAAACTGCTGCCCTCAGCAATGGTAGAAAACCCTGTCCTGCTATCAGTGCTGAAGTACTTTGTGAAGTGCCATGTCGACCAATTGTGCTATACAAGTAGATAAGCAAACAGACTAAACTGCCATGTACAGACTTAGCTGAAAAAGCAAAATCTTTTGGATCAGCCCAGAGAGCACCATAATATGTTTTGAGTCAGTCATTTCATTAATCACTGGCTCAAATTCCAATTTCTTTGGTCTGGATCAAAAGCAGAAGTGGAATAAGATGGAAGTGCAGATATTTCAGGACATGAATACATTTTAATCTCAGGCCAAGATGATAGCTGGACAGATCTCTGTGCTAAATTGCTGGAGCTTAAAAAAAAAATACAGTTTTTAAATACAGAGAGCCTAGTCAAATAAAAATGGCTCATGATATTTTTGTGCCTGAGGCAGAGAAACCACAAGATATATTTGTGCCTGAGGCAGTCAAACCCACCCATCCATTGGTTGTAGATAGTTTATCTACATGTATAGTTCTACAGTATGGACAAAATGCTTTGCCAAATCGTCTATCCAAGGTGAGCTGTCTTGCACTTCCAAATGGTAGGACTGAGTCTTCTGTCAGCAAGCACTACAGCCTTATGCTTGGCATAGTAGGCTGGGACAAAACTAGTTTCTGCATTGTTCTGCACAGATGTGTGCATGTGTGTAAGGGTGCATATATTCAAAACCACAGGCAGGGATGGGAGAAATAGGGAGCCATTTGGAAGGTATCAGGTTGCCTATTCCTGCAGTACAGAAAGGCCAAAATTATTGATTACAGTATTGACTACAGCCCTCAGAACCTTCCAGGCAACATGGGGCCATTGCAGACTGCCAGAAGTAGTGCAAATTGAGTCCACTTTAAGGGTTAAGGTTAGTGCTAGGGAATCATGGGAATTGTTTGTTTTCTGAGACATTGAGCCTTCTCTGTCAGAGAGCTCTGGTGCCACAATAAAATACAGTTCCCATGATTCCCTAACCCTAACCCTTAAAGTGGACTCAATTTGCACTATTTCTGACAGTCTGCAAAGGCCCATGGTGATCCTAGCTGGGAGCTTCTGGCTGCTATGGGTTTTTTCCCTTTCTTTCCCCATATCTCACTGAAAAGTCATCTTTGGTCCTAGAATATATGTTAAGAAGAGAATAGGGGAACTGGGGAATGAAGTGTTGAGAAATTGCACTGGTGTAGCAGTTTGAATAGTGGGACATGGTGGCTTAGTGGTTAAGACATCAATTCTGACTATCATAAGGTTGGAAGGTTGGTAGTTCAAGGCCCAAGTGATGCTTAACGGAGTGAGCTCCCATCACTAGTCCCAGATTCTGCCAACCTAGCAGTTCGAAAGCATGTAAAAGTGAAAGTAGAAAAATAGGTACCTCTTTGGTGGGAAGGTTTCTGTACTGCAGGAATAGGCAACTTGATACCTTCCAAATGGCTCCCTATTTCTCCCATCCCTGCCTGTGCTTTTGAATATATGTGTTTGGTGCAGTCATGCTGGCCACATGACCACAGGAGTCATCTTCGGATAATGCTGGCTCTTCAGTTTAGCAACAAAGTTAAGCACTGTCCCCCACAGCTGATTACAAATAGACAGTCATGTCAAGGGGAAACTTTTACTTTTACCTTTAGTAGTTTGTGTGCTGGACTATATCTCAGGAGACCAGGTTTTGAATCACCACTCAGGTATGGAAATCTTTGGACAAGTCATCTTCTCAGCCTCAGAAGAAGGCGAAGGCAAACCCTCTCTGAACAAATCTTTCCAGGAAAACCGCATGATAGGTTCACTTTTGGGTGACCATAAGCTGGAAACAACTTGAAGGCACACAATAACAACAAACAAAATGCAAGTTTATTCATGTGGAAACATGCTGATGCTATAATTTGCCACTCTTTTTTCATCTCTTTGACTGAAATAAATATTTGATCTTCCCATCCAAAAGGTATGTGCCAGATTGTGAAGCTTTGCTTATAATGTCTATAATGAGACTTAGATGAAAAGCGTATTGCATTTAGTTTTTGCCATCTTTTGTAATCTTCTGATGCGTTTTCTCTCTCTTTGTCTATTGCCAGCTGTTTTGCTTAGCACAATAATTACAGCTTCTAGGTCCCAATCAAATTTCAGGCCTTATTGATTGGTATGACCATGATATGGACTTTGTAACTTTTTAGTTATTTTTATAGGTATGGGAAATACGATGTGGCTTCACTAAATGGTAGAAAAGGAATATCATGAGATTAATACTGGGTCTCACACTATTACCTTGTGCTCTATTGTGGGTTTTGAGACTAGAAGAGTTAAGTGTTTTGTGCCATGGGCTCAGAGCTTGCAGCATTCAAATTATTTTTTCAAAGTAACTAAAAGGTGCTTTTGGCAAACAGGGATCAATAGGAGTTTGGAAAATTAATAATATAAACCCCATTGATTCAACAAGTGTTTTCTAGTTTGAGTTAATTTATTCCTATAACTGTAATTAATTACTCTTTAAAAGTAACTTTCTAAGCTCTCTTCCTTCCTTTCACATTGTTTGATTAGGATTCAGTTGCCAGGGACATAAATATGTTGGCCCCAATTAATGTGAATGCCACTTGGAATGTGTGCTCCCAAACCACCAGGATGCTTTTGAAAATCTCATCCATTGGCTTTATTTAGAATTTAAAAGAACTGACCTTAAGGAACTTTCCTCAGAAACATATTAATTATTATGCTACTTATTAGCTGTGGGATGACATTTAAGGACACAATTTTCCTTTTAATACCTGCTCCACAGTACAGCTCAAAAAGTAATTAGAGTTTCACACTTTGATTTCCCTCTTCTCTCCCACAGTTTATTCTCCTGTAATTAACTTTATACATCTGAGGTAGACAGAAGCTTTAATATTATTTGAACAACTAAATGAGCCTTAAGTTTAACTAGTGAGCAAATTTTAGGAATAAAAAAAGACCAAGATGAAAATTGTTGGTATTATTTTCTGCATATTGAGTTATATTAATACATGTATCCCTTTTATGTGCTGTATAAAAGTTGTTGTTATGTACCTTCAAGTTGACTCTGACTTGTGGTGACCCTATGATAGGACGTTATCACACGTGGCCCAGAAACTGAAAATAAAGTGGAAACGAGGCATCCCGAAAACAAACGGGAAATAAACCTTGTTTCCGCAAACAACATTACCTTCGTTGCGCATTTACAGTAAGTGTATCGAACATCCACACACAAGAGAAAAAAACCCGTAAATGTAGCAGAAATGAGCCTCCTGCACATGCGCAGATAGAGTAATGCTCGCGGGAACCATGGGTAATGACGGGGAAATGCTCCCTAATACGTATTTGGTTATCATACTTACGGTAAATGCGAAATGATCCTCATCGCGCAATTGCAATTCCTCAAGAAACCGAAATTCAAAAGATCTCGGTTCTTTCCACTTTCTGTCCACTTTCTGTCGGGGTTCTGTGCGACATTGTGTGAAAACACGGGCAAATAATCCGGATTCGGGTGGGATTTCATTTGGATTGTGTTTGGATTGGGCCCCGTGTGATAACGTCCATAGGGTTTTCTTGGCAAGATTTATTCAGGTTTGCTATTGCTTTCCTCTGAGGCTGAGAGAACCTTAGAGCTCTTGCCCAAGATCAGTCAATGGGTTTTCATGGCTGAATGGGGATTCAAACCCTCTTCTTCTAGACTCCTAGTCCATTGCTCAAGCCACTACATCACACTGGCTCTACAGGTTGGGTACATGGATGTTGTTGTTGTTGTTGTTGTTGTTGTGTGCCTTCAAACCATTTCTGACTTATGGTAACCCTAAGGTGAACTCACCATGGGGTTTTCTTAACAAATTTCTACAGAGGGTTTTTTTTGTGTGTGTGTGGGTTTTTTGGGCTATGTGTCTGTATTCTGAAAGAATTTATTTCTGACGTTTCATATGCATCTGTGGCTGGGATCTTCAGAGAATGGTGGCATGGAGGTGTGTGGGGTGTATATACTGTGTTACCCTTGGTTAGGAGGAAGTGATTTACATGTTAATCTGTATGTTGGTCTGTTGTTGAATGGCAAGGCCAATCGTGGATGTGTGTCTAATTCATTAGTAATCCATTGTCTGCAGGGAAACCCCCTGACCCTGAGTGCTGGTCATTTGTATGTGTTGAGTCTTGACACTTGGTGTTTTTCAGGACTGGTCGCCAAACTTTGTTTAATTTCAGAGTTTCTTCTTTCCTATTGAAGTTGTCAAGGAGTTTGGTGATTTCAATGGCCTCCCTGTGCATTTTGACTTGATAGCTGTTGGCACAGTCCAGAATTTCAGTGTTTTCAAATAGCATTTTATACCCAGGATGGATTATAACGTGTTCTGCTACTGCTGATTTTTCTGGCTGACCCAGTCTGCAGTGTCTCTCGTGTTCCTTGATTCGTGTTTGAACACCGCTTCTGGTGGTCCCTGTGTAGACTTGTCCATAGCTGCACGGATTTGTATTTTATGTATTCTTAGTTGTTGTTAACTGTCTATTATTATTATTATTATTATTATTATTATTATTATTATTATTATATAAACTCCTGTGTCTGTGAGAGAGTCTCTCCTGTCCTTTGCTGAGTGCAGCATTTGCTGGATTTTCTTGGTCGGACTGTTGATCATTTGGAGGGGCTTGCCATTGCCATCCTCTGAGGCTAAGAGAGTATGTCTTGTCCAAGGTCACCATGGAAAGAGCCAAGAAACAAGTTCTGTGTGACCAGGCTAGAAATATGTGTTTGTCAAACAGCAGCAACTCATGCTGCATGAAAAATGCCAAATACATATTTTGCTTTCTTTCATTTTTTTATAACTCTAGTCTACATATTTAACTCTTACCAACAGGTATAGCATGGCAAGAGAATAGTCTGTTGTCACACTGCAGAATTAATGCAATTTGACACTGCTTTAACTGTCATGGATCCATCCTAGGCAATCCAGGGATTTGTAGTTTGCTGTGGCACCAAAGTGTGCTGATAGAAAAGGCTAAATATCTCACAAAACTACAAATCCCAGAATCCCATAGCTTTGAGCTATGGCACTTGAGCTATGGCACTTAAAGCATTTTCATTAATTCGGCAGTGCAGATGCAGCCTCAGTAGCCAGTGGCCATGCTGCATGAGGAATTCTGGCAGATGTATTCTCCCAAATTCTGGGAGATGTATTCTCCCAAAACAGAACCCCACAACCAATTTTCCCAAGCTCTGGGTGAATGCTTTGTGTTCAGAAAGTCCTGTTTATGAGCAATGAGAGACATCTTGCATTTCCAATACTAATTGGAGATCTGTGGTGGCCAGTGGTTTCCATGTCAGTGAAGTCATACATCTTTACTGGGCTTTAGGAAGGAACTATCTAAAGGTTCTGTGCCTTGGACAATTCTTAAAAGTCAGACTATAAACCAGAGTGGATTCACAGCCCCATTGATGTAGAAGCCAATGCATAGTAGTCTGTTTCTGATATTTATCTTTTTCTACCCCAACATTTCTATCTCCCATCAAAGCTAAATCCAGGACATAGTGGAAAATACAAAAATTGTGGATCTTGCTACTGCTAATAGTGAGCACCAAGAGACCATTGAAGAGTGTTTTCTGTGATTCAGATGAAGTTGCCTTATGTATGATGTCCCTTTACTTTATAGGTCATCATTTTATACTTTGAACCAAGTATATTTCGCTGTATTCTCCTAAGATGGGTTCGTCTTTTGGGATTTACAACTGTTTACGGAACTATTACACTCAAGCTGCACAGGTACTAAACACAGCATTATCATAATTCCTTTGTAAATTATGTGTATTTTTTCATGTTCTAAAGAAATTGTAATGCTTAAACATAAGAATTTTCTCATGAAATGCAGAATTTCCCTACACACACCCTTATTTGTCTAGTTGAGAGATGCGCTATAAAAACCAAGTTTCAATATCACTTTCTGCTGAATGGGATAGTAGTAGTAGTAGTAACAACAGCAACAACAACAACAACAACAATACAATTACTGAACCCCGGCACTGTGCTATATTTATATTCACAAGATATTTATATACCAATGCATAGTTTAAAGTGAATATAAACATTTATATTTTTAGGTAAATGCATATAAAATACATATTTCAGCCCTTTAAAAAGTTGCTGTAATTTGTGTATTTTGGGAGTAAATACAAAAATGTGCATCAGGGTGAACTACAGGCAAAACAAAAGTTCATATATTTCTTGGGATTTTTTAACAAAAGACCCACAGGCTGATATGAAAATGAGATTAAATGGATTTCAGAATAAAACACACATCTCATAGAGATGGGACAAAGGCACATCAATCTACCCCTAGCTGCATCCCTGTATCCTGTCAGTACACGTTAAATACCTCCATTCCACAGTACATTATTTATGCAACATTAAGCTGGATTATAACCCTTTGTTTCTCTATACTTGGAAAACAAACTTCACAAATGATGTTTACTTTGGTAATACAGATACATGCCTATGCTACGATCTTTGCTACTAATCATTTGTAGCATTCTATTCGGAGAGAGCTGCCAGGCTTACATTAAGCTTCAAAGCAAGACTAAACGATTTGCAAAATTGTTAATGTGATGTATCATTGCACAGCTTGAGGTCACTGGTTATGCTACGGAAGAAATATGGAAGGCTTTTTTCCCCCTTCTGGTCTTCATGGGAGCTTTTCTAGGAAGTGACAGCTGAGATCTACTTTAGGCAAACAGATGAAGTTGTCTTATGTTAAATCAAGAGCCAAAGTAGATGCACCATTCAATCAATGATTGGGTCTTGCAGGCTTTGTTTGTTATTAAACAAACAACTGTACAGTAATGGGCAATCTGAATTGGGGTCCAGGCATATGAGGAGAAGGGATTTAATCCCTTGCTGTCACAACAGTCCTGTTCTAGCTTAGCCTTCCATCCCCACGATGGCTGCTCTTGTCATCAGTACCAATGATATCTCTCATCCTAGGGCAAAACACAGTCATAGAATGCAGGATGATAATCCAGAATAGGATCATAGTGGGATGATGAACACTATGCCCTCACTGCCTGCATGGAGCCCTGGTGGTGCAGTGGTTAAATGCTGGCATTGTAGCCACAAGGTTGTGAGTTCAATCCCAGGGCTCCAAGGCCGACTCAGCCTTCCATTCTTTTGTAGTTGGTAAAATGAGTACCCAGCTTGTTGGAGGCAATTGGCTTACACATTGTAAACCACTTAGAGAGTGCTGAGTTTACTAATAAGTTGTATAGAAATGTAAATGCTAAATGCTACCTGCATTAGAAACCGTCCAATTGACAGAAAATGGCATATAACGTACCATCCAACTGTCTCCATTTGGGACAGTCTCAATCTGTCGTCCTGCATTTTCAGCTGCTTTTAAAATGCCCCTATTTTTTCTCATACCACTTTCCCCATTTGTTCTCAGCTTTCTTCAGTTGCTGCAAACTGAGTTCAAAATACAAAAGTAGTTTGCACTCAATTAATTCAGCAAGAGAGAAAAAAAAAGAGGGGGCAGAATTTTGCCCATCTCAGTAGACTCGGGCAAAAGCAAACAGCTATAGGGTTTCCTAGCTTTTGTGTCCTTCCTCATGAATAACCTTTGCTGTCTTGACCACATGGTATGGTGTTTGGCCATATGTGCCCTGATTTTCATTTGTGAAATTCTGGAGGCTATGATATAATATGTGAGTTACCACTGTTGTTCCCAAGCAGCACCAAATTAAAATGATGAATTTAATTCCAGATTGATTTGGAAGGTTTGGCTGCTGTCATACTTGATTCAGTGCTCACAGAAAAAGTGTGTGGTCTCTGCTATCCCTTATGGTTACCTTCCTTGTGCAGTTAGGCAAGCCACTGCATAGAAAAGAGAAAATGGGACAAATTAATTTTGAAATTTTGTCTGCAAAACAGGGGGGTTGGGATTTATGGGGAAAATAAGCACAGCAATGCACCCAAACAATGTTTTGAATCCATAGTAGCAACTCAATGCACAGAAAAGGAGACCTGAAGCAAATTAAGTCTGAGTTCATGTTTGTAAATTAGAGGCTTGAGGGGAGAAATTAGGACAGCAACAAACAAAAACAGTCCATGGAATCCACAGCTGTATCCCTTTGAACAGAAACAGTTGTGGAGCCATTGGAAATGGTGAAGTACAAGCATAATGCAACCCTGATCAAACTAAAGATACTGCTGAAATCTAATTTTAGACTTGACATTCCAGCTTGGTGAATTGTCTGGGGGAAAACACACACACACACACATCTAAGATTTACCAGAATCTGTCAGTGAATGCTTTTAGGGTGTGAAAGGTGTTACCATGCATAGCAGAGGCCTTCAAGGTTAACATGTTGAGATCAGGCATGGGAAGTGTTGCCAGATTTTCAAAAGAAGCAATATTGTCACCTTTGCCTCCTTAAGGGTTCAGCCTCAAGCAGACTCGCAGGCAATGACCACACGTTTCTTGGTTCAAGATAACAGATTTTATTTTTAATACAATTAAACCTAAGCGCTTAGGGGTGCTGATGCTGGGACACAACAGCTGATGCAGGCTTATATACAATCTCATCCCCAGTACAGTTCTTTCCCACCATTCAGCTCTTGCCAGCCACAAGCATTCCCAGGGGGGTTTTGGCCTAGCTCACTCACAGTTTTCCCCCCTCCTGGAGTGTGCTGAACCATCCCGTATCCCCAATAACAACATTTGGGTTTCTTTTACCTTATCTATCCTGCGAGGCTCTGGCATGGGAAGTGTAAAAGTTCAACAACACTTAAACATACCTTGTAACAAGAAACAACAAATGATGGTGATACAAACTATCATTAATATTATCAGAAAGAGTCGTTTCATCCATTGGGTATTTGGTAGCCAGTTTGATAGCCAAGTCCACCAGTCTCTATCTTGGGAAGAATAATTCTTGCGAATGTCAATGGCTACTTTCTGTAATTTCTCTATATCCTCTTCAGTATAACCCGATTCGTTGATACAGTGGTAGCAGGTGTGTTTAGCCTAAAGCATAACAACCCCCCCCTTGCTCAGGAGGTAATCCAGAGCTAACATACTGAGCGAGCATCCCTGCAAGGGAATCTACTTCTGTTTGTAAAGTCTTGAGGCCATGGGATTACCTAAGATTTCCAGCTGTGCAGACAGTCTCTAGATTTGCCGAACATTTAAGGCTACTCCTACCCAAGGAAACATGATTACACTGAAACGTTGCTCTTCAGGTAAATAGGTATCATCTGGATCCTATCCATACCTTTCATTGTAAACCCTTTTGATCCTAGACCATCCCATTTGGCGGGCCCCTGCTGAAGGGGGATGAATCTTTGTATGGAATTTGATTCCTCCTACAGACAGTGTTCTTATGGTACATGAGCCATTCCACTCAGGGGGTAATCACTTTCCTGCCAAGTGGCCACATATCCAGTAAAGTCCTATGGGCAAATCCCCTAGAAACATCCCAGCATGACTAGTTGCAGTCAGTTGTGGGGCTATAAGGGCATTTCCTCCTAAGGGACCATCAAAAAGTCCTATGACATTTCTTGTAATGCCTCTAAAAGAAATATTACAGCATGTAAAGGAGGTGTTTTCACTTCATTGAGATTGGTTATGTATCTAGTCACATAGAAGGTCTATCTCAGAGAGGGCTATAGTCTCCTCACATCTGGGATAAACTCCTACTGAGATTCGAGGAAGTAGATTACATTTAGTGAGATGGCTGAGAGTGGCCCAATATCCCATGGAGTTAGAACTTATCCATTTCAAGCATATTGGGGCTTTTGGCCAGACTGATCTACGATCTACTGATCTAAGTATAAACTGATCAGCATGTCTGACATATTTTTCTTGTGCTTGCTTGTTAACTCCTCCCCCAAAGATAGCATTAACATAAATCTGGTTCCACCCGGTCTTACTTAGAGTGCCCGTAACAACAATTAGCCACCTCTGGAGATTGGATGAGGGGCCATGAGAACATGCCCAACAACCAGTAACATTTATCAACTGATAAATTTATTCCATAAATAAGGTAATAAAATTCATTTGATTCCCATCCTGCCCTTCTTGTTTTAGAGGCTCCCACAATAAGGATGAGTCACAAAGTGACAATCTCTCAATCTAGATTCTACTAACACAACAGTTACAGTTTTCTGGCTCTTCCTGGTCCAGTTTTAGTTTCCCTTGAATAACACTCAAGGAATCTCAAATGTCATGTTTGGTTGGCTGAACAGTCCACTCTCGAGGTTCAGGAACTTTCTTGACTCTTGAGTGGTGCAGTCAAGGTTTCACTCCTTCAACTTTCACAGTGGCGCTTGATGTGAGCAGGACCAAAGCTGGCTTTGTCCAGGCAGGCTCAAGGGGCTTCTTCTACCACACTTTTATAACATGCCAGTCACTTGGTTGAATGTTGTGTACTGGAGCATCTAGACTGAAAGGCCATTCCTGCAAGGAAACAGAGCAGAGGACAGAGAGAGTGCGGGACAGAGAAAGGACATTTTTTTTCCACACAAACATTCCCTATTTCTGTCTCCCCCCTTTGGTTTCCCAGATGAGTCCCTAAGGGCCATGGTCTTCCAAAAACTCTCTCGGAGGGATATAGTTTCAGTTCACCTCTGGGAATGACCCTTATAGTTGTCAGAGCCAGTGGAAGGGCTTGAGTCCATTTTAGTCCAGTCTCTTGGATGATCTTAGTCAAGTTCTGAATGATTGAAAAGTTCATTCTTTCCACCATTTTTTCATGGGCTGAAATGATGAGGCATTAGGATAGAGACCTTGACTGTCTTGAATGTTCTTTAGGGGGCACCGATCTTTCTGGTGCCCAGATTGCTTGCAATAGGCACACTGATCCTTGTTCAGTATTTCCTTGCAGCCTGAGCTGTCCCTCAGAGGACCTTGACATTGGTTGCTTCTTCCTTGCCAATTACTGCCAGAGGCTTTGATTACCATGACCATGGCTTTCCATCCTTCAACTTTTTCTATTTGGTGGTTCTGGAAGGCTTTTTGAGCTTCTTCTAGGAGGGTGGCTAGTGTGTTGCCTGTTCCTCCAGGCATTTGCAGCAGATATCTTGACTGCAATGGGTCATCAAGAGAGGTTTTAAAATGGGAGCAGTCTGTGGAGAATCGGGATTGTCTGAAATCTTTGCTCTGACCCCGCCTTGCAGACTCTGCAAAAACTGAGAGGGACTTTCTTTTTCCTCCTGGTATATTTCTTCCACCTTGTGCCAATTGTTAGTTCTTATGACTGCTCCTTACATCCCTTTAACAAACAAATCTCTAAAACAAAGTATTCAGTCAAATTTGGATGGTGCCCCTCCTACTCCTTGAGTGATATTGGGATTCCAATGAGGGTTACTGTCCCAAGGGAACTGCAGAGCTGAAGGGCCAAATTGAGCAACATGTGCTGCTCGCGTAGCATGTTGACCTGCTTTAGTGACTATTTGTTGAATTTCTGTTCAGTAAAAACCAGTTCTGCAACTGTCTTAAAGTCTGCCCATGAGGGGAGATGTATTGAAAAAAGGGCAGTTAGGATAGAAGTCACTACTGATGAGGCTGCAGACAATTTTCCTCTTAATTCACTTAGGGCCTTTACAGACTGCCAGAAATAATGCAGCTTGAGGCTAGTTTAACTGTCCTGGCTCAGTGCTAAGGAATCATGGGAACTGTAGTTTATTGTGGCACTAGAGCTCTCTGACCAAGAAGGCTCAATGTCCCAGAAAAAATACAGTTCCCATGATTCCCTAGCACTGAGCCAGGACATTTAAAGTGGCCTCAAGCTGCATTATATCTGGCAGTCTGTAAAGGCCCTTAGTGGGCCCCAAGGCTGATGGTGCCAAAGTCTGTATTCAACTGGCCCATTTGCAGTATGAATGATACTCAGTTGAGGGACCAGAGGGAAAACAGGTACTGAGGGAAGAACTGGAGCTGGCAAGGAAGGACAGGAAGGCAAATGGTAGTTTGGGGGCATTGGAGTGGACTCAAAGCTTGGATATAAAGGAGGCAAAGTTGGAAGTAAAGGCTAGAGTCCAGGCATTTTATGGCCATCACAGGATCAGGGTCACGTCTTGATTCGGCATTTCTGGCATCTCTCCCAATCAGGGGACCTCACCCGGGAAATCTGAGGGGTTCTCGGTCTGACTACATAATTTATCACACCCCTCCCCTCCTTGTGCACAAGGTATGGGTTCAGGGAACCCATAAGCAGCGTTTTTAAACACTTGAACATAATCAAACTTCCCCACAGAGTCAAACCAATTAATCCAATTCTGTAACACCAATTTGTTAAAAGTTCCATTAGCATCCCACTGACTCATACCAGGAATTTGATATTGAGGCCAGATTTCAGTACAATATTTCTTGATTTTCCTTTTAGACCTCCCAATTTCCCAGCTTATCCCAAATCTGCAGAACACATTTCAGTGGAGTCGGGGGGGGGGCATCTCCCAAACTGGCAAGAGTTTTAGACTGTCCCAACCCCATTCTGACAGAACAGAACAGAACAGAACAGAACAGATACTATTCTGGGCTTCCCCAGACAGAATTCTTAGAGTGTCCTAGGACAAAACCAGACAGACTCACTGGATTGTTGACAATCAATGACCTTCAGTAGAGGTCCCAACAGGCAGCCACTATAGAAACTGAATTAATATCTTGAATCAGGAAGACAGTCAGGGATCCGGAGTCTGCCAGGAGACAAGCTATAAATGAGGCAATGATTACGTCTTCAATGGGGTGTTGCCAGCAGATCAGAAGCATCATCTGCTGCTGCCATCTAATGCTCAGGATCACTTTTATTTTCCTATACTGGTTTCCAGAAGTAGGGGGACTGAACGTAGGAGGCTGCCTGAGGCAGGAAATATTCTCACCCACTGCTCATGACTGGCCCTGAACTATGAAGGCCTAGGAAAGCCCCACGCTGGGCACCAGAAAACTGTCACTCTTGCCTCCTTAAGGGTAGAGTCTCAATCAGACTCGCAAGCAATGACCACACGTTTCTTGGTTCAAGATAACAGATTTTATTCTTAACAGAATTAAATATAAGTACTTAGTGGTGTCGATGCTAGGACACAGATCAACAATTGACACAGGCTTACATACAATCTCATCCCCAGTACAGTTCTTTCCCATCAATTAGTGCTTGCCAGCACACTCCTGTTTACCTATCACCACCTGCCAACACTTTATTTCCTTTTATAGTAACAAATTCCTTAGAAGGTAACAAATTCCTTACATGGTCAGGACATAAAAGAGGTTCAGGACTCTCCACCCACAAATACTCCCCGGATGGTTGCAGCCTAGCTCACTCACAATATAACAGTCCAAATTCTTGAGGTGCATTGACATGGTGATGGCACAGCAGTGGGGCAGGGGAACAGAGTTATTCACATCAGTCTTTAAGGTGCACTGTCTTGAGTTGCCTATCTGATCTTTGCTGAAATATAAATCTGCCTAATAAAATTGATTAGTCTTGAAGTGCTTTGATTAGTCTTTTATAACTAGGGGTGCTGGATCTCAAAATCTTATCCTAAGTCTCCAAATTTCAGGGGTCATCTCCAGGCAGGAGAGGAGGAATCTAATTTTCCAGTTTTGCTGGTCTCAGCTCCAGACGAGAGGAAAAGATTGTGTGCCAACAATGGTCCAAAACATACTGCAGAAATAATCCAGTTTGGGACCGATTTCACTGCCCTGGCTCAATGCTGGGGAATTCTGGGAACTGTAGTTTTGTGAGGCATTTAGCCTTCTTTGTCAGACATCTCTGGTGCCATAATAAACTACAATTCCCTGGATTCCCTAGCACTGAGCCAAGGCAGTGAAAGCAGTCTCAAACTGGATTATTTCTGCAGTGCGTTTTGGACTAATAAAATGCCTGATAACATCTGTTCTCTCCAGAAACAGCCACTACTTAGACAATGGTTTTGATTCCATTTAAAAAAAATCCTTTTATTAGATAAGGCTATTTAAAGCTACATATGTGTGATTAAAGGGATGTATTTCCACCAGAATTTGAATTGATCTGTTTAAGTAAAAAATAATCAATGGCATGCATAATTCATGCAGAGGTAAAGTCTGGACTGATCCAGGAGTGTTCTTCAGCTGTGTACCTTGCTACTAGGGGAAATTTTCACCAAACTGTGGCTAATCAGAGCAAAAAAAATCTTTCCTTCTGACACAGATTTTCAGAGGTTTACACTTAACATTGAATATTAATTTTAATTAGATCATTTTCCTCTTCCACCCTGGCACATGGAGACAGTGTGTTACATTGCATCCCTATGCGCATTTACTAGTGTTGCCAGGTTTTCAAAATAAAGACAGCTGAAGTTCGTGACATGCAGGGTTGACAATCAGGAAGAAGCTATTAACAAGTTTGTGTTCTGTTCATACCAAATGAAAGTATCAATTTCAACTAACTTTAAATCTGTAAAATTAACACATTGATAAATGATATGATACACACATTTCTATCTCTATGAAAGATATTTTTTGGCGTCTTTTTCGGTCTGTATAAAAGGAAAAGATTTCCCACATTCATATAGGGGGACATTCATCATCATCATCATCATCATCATCAACATCATCATCATCATAATTTATTTCTAACCTGTCCCTCTGCTTGCATATCTACTAATTTAATTGTTGATCGAAATGGACAAAATTACCCACGAGCTTAAGGAGAAATCTTCAGGAAAGTTTGATGAAGAGACTGCAGTCCTGTAATAAAATGCGGGAAAATTAAATGGCCAAGTTTATTAACTATCAAATGAAATGATAAAATCACTTATTTATAAATGGAAAATGTAGTTAATGCTATATTTATTTATTTCACATATTAAGCATAGATAATTACAAGGTTATATTAGATGGGAAAGAACAGCAGATAGCTGTAGAAAGAATAATTAAAGTATTTACACTGATTTGGTGACATTATTATGAAGATCTGTTAAATTAACTTGAAACACAACAAAGGCTAGTGTATTTTTAATGTTTTCTACTGTTTTAACTTGGACTGTTTTAGATTTGTTAGCCACCTTGAGTCTCTGTGTTGGGAGGAAGGCAGGATATAAATAAACAGAATAAATATAAATAAGTTCATTGTAATTTAAATAAAACTAGAGTGAATCGATATATAAAGATATACTGAGATCAATTTATTCATGATAAATGTAATTTTTCTAGTCATTATTGCTTTCTCTGGACTTGTTTTATATGTATGTAAAACTGGTTGTTTTAATTAAGCTTCACTTTGAATTTTTAATTTTCTTTTTATCAGTCCTCATGTCATTTATCCTAATTTGACAGATGTGCCTCCCTTTAAATGAATTAATCTAAAATGTCAGCTGGCCAGTAGCCCAAACACGTCAGCTAGGATTTGAGAATTTTATTTGGCCTACATCTGTAAATGTACAGCTTTTAGAATACCATATGTATCATGATACAGTTATCTGCATTACTGCATACTTTGTGTCCTGACTGTATACATCTCTGAATTTATATTTATACTCCATTTAATATGAAGACATCTCAGGGCAGCTTACAATAGCATTAAAACAGGTTATCAGGCTAAAAATAGTAAGATAGTTTAAATAAGCTAAAAGTACATTAAACAATATAATGAATTATATATTAAGTAAAGTGCCATACCCAAATTTGGTAGGATCACTTATGAAAAGTTGCTTGGAAAATTTGCACAGAGGAAAACAACATGCAAAATAGACACATTTATAAAATTTCTATATGAATATAAATGCTTCTTTTCATCAATTTTATTTATTAAAAAATCAGACCATGGTGTTTGGGTTTTGAAACTGAACACATGTAAAAAAAGACCAAATGTTGACTAACTTGTCCATAGGCACACTGACTAAGGGATTCTGGGCACTAGAGTCCAAGAAACCCCAACCACCTTCCAGAGCCCTGGATTTAAGCAATGTATGGTTTTGATATCTTTTTCCAAATATACTGCTGCTGTTGTTCCTGATCCTCCTTCCAAAAACTTACCCTTGAGGAAGTGCCACCTTATTCCAATCTTAGCATTCAACCATTCTACATCAGTTGCAAACATCTCCATTTAGTGGATGATGTTCTGAAAACCAGTGGTCTGTCCTGCTCCTCCTTTTGGCTCTTGAACCAAAGTGTATCTATAGGCATCATCTTAGTAACCATATACATTTCTACCTTTACTGCCCCTATATCTTTGATGACAGTGTAGATTGAACACTTTGTCGCCTATTTATAAGAAGCCACTGTGGTGTTGGACTAGGACTCTGGGAGACAAGGGTTCAAGTCATTGCTCAGCCATGGAAACCCAATGTGTGACTGGGCAAGTCATATTCTCTCAGCCTCAGAGAAAGGCAAGGGCAGACCTCCTATGAATAAATCTTGTCAGGAAAACCCTGTGATAGGTTTGCCTTAGGGTCACCATAAGTTGGAAATGCACACAGCTACAAGCCTTTTTACACAACTGATAAATATTGGAGAAAAGACTGTAGGTACAATCCTGTCATCTGTAGGTACAATCCTGTAAACACTTAGTTGAGTGTAGGTCTCATGGCATACAGTAGGGCATTTGTTATTGTTGTGTGTCTTCAAGTCATTTCAGACTTATGGTGACCCTCAGGAGGTCACAGGGTTTTGTTGACAAGGTTTCTTAAGAGTGGGTTTGCCTTTGCCATCCTCTGATGCTGAAAGAATGTAACTTGCCCAAGGTCAACCAGTGGACTTCCCTGACAGATCAGGGATTTGAACCATGATCTCCAAAGTGTAGTCCAGCTTTCAAACCACTGCACAATGCTGGCTCCTATACTTCACATAAATGTGCATAGGATTCCATTGCCATTGATGCAAAATCAGTTACAAGACTTTTCATATGATAACAAATTGGCCTGGATGTAAATTATTAATTTTTTTGTCACATTAGGAATTGAATTTTCATCAAACTTTGGATTCCCATTGATCTTTTTTTTTTTTTTTGTAAAAAGCTTGACTGTTATAATAAGTGGCTGTGAAATAATTTATTCTCTTTGAAATCCCATAAGATGAATTGCATTATTCCATGTTAATGGTACTATAAGTATTCTTTCCAGCACAGTAACTCAAGGTTCTTAATAAATTGGACAGGACCAGATGAAAGGCAATCCTTATTGGAGAAATACTTTCATTTACTGGAGACTTCTATTTGAGAGAAGAAGGCCAGTAACTCAGTAGTCATTAATAATAAAGATTATTAAGTTGTGATAATGACAATGTGCTTGCTTTAAAAATGAGCAGAAAAACAGAAAAACAGAGAAATATGACATATAAATAGTGACCTAAATTCAATTGTTAGTCCTAACTAAAGAAGACCCATTGAATCAACAAGGTTTACATAAGTGTTGGTACCAATTTCCCATTGATTGATTTATCTAATGTTGTTGGGATTACCTTTTGGATTAGATCTGGGTGTCTATGTGTTACCTTTTATGCAGGATATGTGAAAGACACCCAGTAGTAGCATCCCCTATCTGAAGTGTTGTCCTTTCCAGATATAGATTAAGGGAAAGAACCCATAATCTCTGACTGTCCCAATTTGACACAGTTAATCCTCTACAATCTCATGTTTTCAGCTACTTTTAAAATATTCCAGTTTCTCTCCCCTCCTCTTATTTTCCCCCCTTTTCCTCGGCTTATCTGAATTGCAAATTGAGTTCAAATTATATATAAGGGACACCATTTTACTATGCCATTGCCCATAATGGGAATTGAGCATCCATGGATTTTGGTATCCACGGGGGTACCGGAACCAAACCCTAGCAGATACTAAGAGCCCACTGTACTAGGAACTTCTAAAAAAATTATCCCTGTTACGAATGTTTGCGTCTTGAGTGACACCCAGGGATCCAATCTGTACAGAAAACAATAATTTATATTATTTAACATTTGAGGGGGACATATCTGTTTTAAAAATATGGTTAATGTAACAATACATTTCCTGCAGATGGAGACACTTGCCCTGAGATAGGTTGTGGTTTTTTTGAGTCATTATAACAAAATAAATAGTAAAAAATTAAAAAGTTGTCTAAGGAGCAAGAGTTAACCTGAATGCTGAACTGTGCACTGTCTAAAAACTTTGTTGCATGAAGCAGCATCCAAAATGGCAGGCTCAGTGCTGCAAGGTTTTCCCACTAGAGGTGTGAGTTCAGGTGAAGCAGTAAGCTTCCTTTTGGATCTGGGGTCAGAAAGAGAGTTTGGAATGCCTTGCTTGAATTGGCTATGCTTCAGAAGAGGATTACTAGAGAGCATGACTCAGATCTATTTTCATGGGTAAGCTTCCTGATAAATATTGACCTTGAGATCTTTTGTACTCCTTGTTCTGGAAAACTCTGATAAGTGGAAGAAATGAGCAAATGGCTTTTGGTGAGATTAAAATCTCTTGATTTTTTTTTTAAAAAACAACAACACAGCAATAATTACCTTCTTGTTGCACCAATGCACCACAGAACAAATGATTCCAGTTTAACAGCCACGACTGCATCCTGTGGACTCCTGGGGTTTGTGGTTTGGTGGGACAATAGACCTCCGTAGCTGAGTATTTTAAATACTGCTACCTAAACTGCAAATCCTAGGATTCGATAGAATTTTGCCAAAGTAGTTAAATGGACATATAGTGCTACAGTTGGGTAACATGAAAGACTGCTCGTTGGAAGGATTTCTAGTCATCTTCCAAAACCCTATCATGGTCTGTATGTAAATACACAAAGTTTTATAGGAGGCCCCCTTCCCAGCTGTAAAACTAATGGATTTAATACAATTCAGCCTATGTGTTTTCATGCATTTCCCATAAAACAGAGTGAGGAACACTGAACTCTCCAGCTATATTAGATAACAACTTCCACATGTTCTCACTATTGGTCATGTGGAGTTGGCTGATGGGACTTTAAAACCAAAATATCTGGAGTGATAGAACCACTGATGTAAAATATGATATATACAAGCATCTGATTTTGCCCAAAATCTAGATGTTTCAAAAACCCATTGGATTGAGCCTTGGAGTCAATGCAGCCCGGAGCCAGCCATTCCTTCTGCATTAGTCATATGGCCTCTAACCTGCAAAACCCAAGAAACAATTTGCTTTACAGTCCACCCCCTCTATATTCACACATACACACTGCAAACCTGAAGGGCACATGTGGAAGTGAGAAGTTACTAATGTCGAAAATATTCAGAACATTACTTTCAAGCTTCTACTTTCAACTAGAGAATAAACTTTGGGGTGCAAATACTCAATTTCCCATTTGTAATATGATTCACTTTGCAAACCTTTTAAAATGGATAACTGAAATAAAGATTGTTATACAGTATTGATGGTGAGGATGGCCATAAGAAAGAGGGCATAATATTTTGAAAAATCTATGAGAATGAATTTTTGCTGTAAATAGTAGCTTTCATTTTTCTGCTGGTTCAGTGGTTTCTAGAAGTTTTTTTTTTAAATCTCATTCCTCCAAATTGCTTTGCTGATGACATAATAAGAAACAGGACACCTGGATATTCTAAAAATAATTGGTGTCACAGATATTCAGTTAATCCTTCCTTCCATGTTACACACTGTATACATACAAATTCATCTAAATATACCCTTGGGTTTTATTTTCTGTTTTCTGTACAGCACTTGTTAAATATAAATACTACCAAGAGGGTTTTCAGTCATGCAGGGCTTTCCTTTTTCCTTTCCTCCAAACTTATATTTCTGTGTGCCATCTGCAGTTTCTGGGGAAAGACGCTATTGAAAGCACTTGAATTTAAAGAGGAAAATCTGGATTTGTGTTTTAAAAGACATTTCACTGAGTTTTCTTTGATCTGCAGATTTCTTGTGGCACTTCTAAATAGAGGTTTATAGGGAAGCTATATAAAAGAAAGTATATGTATACATGTTCAATAGAAATGTCTATCCTGCAGAATCTTATAAAGTTCATTTCCGCTGTGAAACTATCTATTAAATTGGATTCCAACCCTCTGTGCTTATGAAACCTTTTCCTCTTCAAATGCATCTTTGCTAACTTATGCAAAACTTCTAAATTTGAAATCACACCCAGCACCAGCTGTTTCACAGCCTGAATAAGGAACTACATCCCCTTTCAATCAGATATATAAAGGAGGACAGAGCAGCCCTTTTTTTAAGGGGATGGGACGGTGGGATTTTGGGATGAGGGAATGTTTTTAACTCTGTTTTGTTTTTAACAATTATTGTACCCCGCCCCAATTGCCGCACAGAGGGGCGGGCTATAAATAAAAATTTATTATTATTATTATTATTATTATTATTATTATTATTATTATTATTATTATAACCCGAAGTGAGTTGAAGAGAGGAGTTGATCTGACATTTTCACAACTCTGCAGGTTCACTACAAAAAGGTGGGAGTTGGTAATGGGGTTGCTTTTCAGCTCTTTCCTCAATTGACGTTTGCTTTTTTAAAAGTCTCCCATTGAAAGCAAAGGGGAAGTGCTAATCTGTAGGTTGAGCGCCTTATTGGAAATATGTTAGAAAAGGAAGATTGTGAATCCACATCCCAGTAGCCTTGGTGTCACAGTGCTTAAAGGCCTGTACTGCAGCCTCTCACTCACTAAACACAAGGTTGTGAGTTCAATACCAGTCAGGGGGTCAGGGTCGATTCAGCCTAGCATCCTTCCAAGGTTGCTAAAATGAGTACCCAGTTTGTTAGGGGCAATTTGCTTACACATTGTAAACTGCTTAGGAAATGCCTAAGTGCACTGATAAGCAGTATAAAAATGCACTTGCTATTGCTATGTTCCCCTCCCTTGGAGATTTTCTCCCAGATTCTGGGCCACCACTATTGGGAATACCTACAAGGACGCCCATGGAGATTTCAGCCAATGGAGAAGCTCCATTGTGCTGGTGGAAAGGCTTCTCACCTCTTTCCTAACCCCCTTTCAGCTTTTTGGTAGGGACTAATATGGCTCCCTTAGCCCCCATCCTCCACCTGTCTCAATTTGGCAGGAACAGGTCCAGTTAATCCTCTGCCTTTCCACTTTTCCCGCTACTTTTAAAATGTCCCAATTTTTCTCTCATCCTCCCACTTTCACCCTTGTTCTTGGCTTACTCCAATGGCTGCAGACTGACTTCAAAGCACAAAAGTAGTTTGCACCTAATTTACTCAGCTTGGGGGAGAAGAGTAGATTTGTTTCCTTCCCAGCAGACTCAGGTAAAAGCAAACTGTTGAAGCCACTCCTTGCTTGCCTTTTCTTCCTCATCTTGACTACACCCCAGTGTTTCTTGGCCACATGCTTCTCTGTTTTCATCTGTGGAATGTTGTAGGATATATTAGCCACTTGGGAGCTTTTCTATTGAACTGAAGGTATTTACCTCTGAGCAGGTTGCATAGGATCAGACCCTAAGTCACTCAGTAAGAGGAGACTGCTGGAACTGCAAATGCAAGGCCTCAGGTTATGTCTCTGGCCATCACATGTTTATAGTAAGGGGCTGTCCAGACTGCCCTTTTGCTCGCTGGATAGTAAGGGACTTGCCACCACCCCTTTGCTCACTGGATCGGGGCCATGGCAACCACACACCATGGCCCCATGGTGTGGCAAATGCCACTCCTTTTTAGAGTGGCAAAAAGCCACCCTTGCTGCTGCAGTGGCGGCTTTTGGTGCTCCTTTCGCACTGCATGTATGGACACTGTGCCAAGGGAGTGCTCCGATGGCTCCCACTGTGCGGTGGGGTGCGTAGCATGAAGCTGGCATGAGGGCAGAGTTGGAGCGGCTGCCATGTGGTCACCACGCCTCCACTCTGCCCCCAGGCCAGCTCTTTATGCCGATCTGTTCAGCCCCTAAGTCTTAGAAAGAGCTGTATTTATAAACCAGTCTATATGACCACCATTTATACCAATTAAGAAATAGAGGGGGGCAATATTACTTTTTTTACACATCAAGTAACATTTTCTAGTTACTTCTGAAAGATGCTTTTGGGCATTTTAGATTAATTATGAGCAGAATCATTCAAATTGTATGCCATTCCTTTATCAATCCTAAAGTTTCTTAAGTAATGAAAAAAAAAGAGCAATTTTAACTATATCTTCAGGAGTTGCTGAAAAACCAACCAACTGCTAATATTAACAGATTCACCCCAGTTTTGAAACCAATGAAGGCTAGATTCTGTAGTTAAGAAAGAAGGACAATACATGTTTTACTTGCATATGGTAATCTATGAAACAACCCTGAATTTGATGAATAACTGTTTAAATGAAGTACACGTGATAACAGAAATGCTTAAGGTATCATTTTAAAAAAAAAGTAAATAAAGCAAACAAGATTTTACTTTTGAAAGTAGCAAATGAAGAATTGTTAACCCAGGAGTAGGCAGACTGTGGGTCTCTGGGGGTTGTTCAACTGCAATGCCCATCAGCCCTCATTGCTCAGCCAGTGATGAGAGACGTTAGAAGCTGAAGTCTGGAGCACTACATGCTGCCTACCCCTGAACTCATCCATGAGAGATGTGATGGCATTTGAAGGGATGTGCCGTATTGTAATTCTTTGCATATTTGATTATGCAGGGTTTTGAAAGTGTTCCTTTCACGAACGGTTCAGCGAATTCCATACATGACAGGTGGACGAGTGATGAAGATGCTGGCTGTGATTTTTCTGGTAGTGATTTGGTTCCTTACAGGCTGGACCTCTGCAGTCTGCCAAAACCTGGAGAGAAACATTTCACTCGTCGGCCAAGGGCAAACACCAGATCATCTGATCTTCAGTATGTGCCTGGTGGACCGGTGGGATTATATGATGGCTATTGGTAAGTGAACACTGTTGTTATTAGTGATGATCCTTAGTTCTATTAAGGATGTGATTGCCCCTTTGTTAAAAAAACAACAACACATGCTAAATACAACGGTTTGATCTTGTTCATGTTTATTCAGATGTAAATCCACTGAATTCACTGGAAAATTGCTCCCCAGGGTCATATAGGCCTGCAGCCTTCAGCTCTTTGGTAATGCACTGACTGTCTCTTTTATAACTGAAAATAAATCTTCAAATAAAGTGCTTTTAAAAATAATTCAGGTGATTGGAAAGGACAACAAGAAGAAGCTAGAAAGGTCAATTTAACACATAGCTGTGTAGGTAAACATGTATCATTGGGTAAAATCAAGAAATGAGATTGAGATATTTGGATCAATGGGACAAGTTAGGGCCTTTGCAGACTGCTAGAAATAGTGCAAATTGAGTCCACTTTAAGAGTTAGGGTTAGGGTTAGGAAATCATGGAAACTGTATTTTATTGTGGCACCAGAGCTCTCTGGCAGAGAAGGCTCAATGTCACAGGGGGGAAAAAACAATTCCCATGATTCCCTAGCACTAACCCTAACCCTTAAAGTGGACTCAGTTTGCACTATTTCTGGCAGTCTGCAAAGGCCCTTAGTCTTCTGGCTTAACTCTTGTTGTTTTTACTGGCTCTAATCTAATCATAGCTAAATTTGATAAGTTAGATCCAAATCACTGAGACTAGATATTTTAAGAAATTGCTATGAATAAGGAATTGAAACGAAGGTTCTTTCCCATCTAATTTATAAGATATTTTTCCTCAATGTGGTGCATGCCAGATGGGTTTGTCTATACACCTCATTGTGCCCAGACAACATTGGGCCTGGTGATGGTTGTAGGAGTTGTAGTCCAACACATCTGGAGATTACCTTGCTGAAAAAGGCAGATTTAAGTTGTCACCCTACAATCTGGGTGATGGGGATGAGAGCTTGAAAGTTATCTCAGAACTATTTAACCTGTGTGACTGTTGACATGCTGCCTGGAAGATTTTGTAATGTGTAGTCCAGAAAACTACTTTTTCCAAGAATTCTCTGCAACTGACGAATGTCTAGATAGGATCTGAGAGATAACTGTATTTCAATTTATATGCTGCCTTTCTCTAGAGCGGGACTCACAGTAGCTTGCAACTAAATAAGACCAATGTGATTAAAAAACATAACATGAAAAAACAAAAATAAAGATAGTTTTGAACACAATATAAAATATTGATGATAAAATAAAATACAGCGCCAGCCAATTAAAAGCCTCTTCTACAGGAAGGGCAATAGATGCTAAAGGACCACGAATAAAAAAGGTCTTTGCCTTCTGACAGAAAGACGGGAGGGAAGGAGGGAGCCATCCTAGCCCCCACCTCAGTAGATAGACTCAGAGAGCAGAAGAAATCCCTGGGAAAACCCCGGCCTTCACTTCTGCATGACATTGCTTTCTCCTCAGTCTTCTATATGGGAAACTACCCTAGAGCAAGAGTGCTGTAGTTGAACAGATATTGTAATACATGCTTTCCAATAATTCACAGATGAAAACCAGGTCACATGTGCCCAAACAACATCAGATGGTAAAAGGTATTAATGAAGAAAAACATTTAAAGTTGGAGAGGCTGCAGCAGTTTGCTTTTGCCTGAAACTACTGGAAAGGGCAAGATTCTTCCCCCTCCTTTCCTTCTGCAGAGTTCACAGAGCGCAAACTACTTTTGTACTTGTAACTCAGTTTTGCAGCAATGGAAATAAGCTGAGAGCAGAAGGGGGAAATTGGAGGAAGAGAGAGAAACTGGGACATTCTAAAAGCACCTGAAAAAGTAGAATGAAAGAGGATTAACAGAGACTGTCCTTGCCAAATCAGGACAGTTGGAGGGTATCTAATATGCATTACAATTGCATTCTCTCATTAATTTTTTGCATACTTACCCAGATTTGATGATTTGATGATCTCCCCATATAATCCCCCCCGTGCTCTCCGGTCCTCTGGGAGGAATC
>CM034710.1:107181582-107196876 GCA_020142125.1 Phrynosoma platyrhinos
CCACTTTATTTTCAGTTTCTGGGCCACGTGTGATAACGTCCCTAGAGGCTTGTCTGCTAAATGTTCAGATGGGACCAGTTTATAAAGACAGGTTGAAGTCAAAACAGAGTTAGATGGGGCCAGTTAGGAAGAAGGGAATGGAAAAGATCTGACTGGAGCTTGGGGAGTTGAGCATGTTGGAGTTCCTGGAGAAGTGTTTTTGTGTTATTGTGTTTGAAACTGAGGTTTTATTATGTACTGGGTGCAAAACCAGTGTAACGCTAGGTGTTTATTTTTTTCTTACTGTAAACCTTTCCTGCTTTTCTGCTGTGTACCATATGCTCTACCCTGTACCATATGCTATAGCAATAATGTGTGTCAGTGTTTAGCACTGAAAGATCCCTTGGAAAGACTTGATATGCACATGTTTCTGGAGTGAGACAGTGACCTTGGGCAAGTCACACTCTCCCAGCTTTGCGGGAGATAATGGTAAACCTCTGATTTAATCTTGCAAGAGAACCATATGATAGGGTTGTCATAAGTCGGAGTTGACTAGAAGGCACTTAACAACAGTACCAACCAAAACAAGCCTGGGATGGCTCTTTGAAAATTTAGACTAAGCCCTGAATGGATTCATGGCCCCACTAACATCATCTGTCATTGATATTCTGGCTAAACTTCATGGCTTGGCTAGGACCAGTCTCAGCAATACAAAAGGCACATGCTGTGGTGGTCTACCGGCAAGCCATCTTTGTGCTACTCATCTCTTTACTGGACCAATAATTCCAGGGATCAGACTGTAAGTATGTCTAAAGGATTTTCAGCTTGAAGCTTTCAGACTTAAAGGAGTGCCTACTGCCAACAGTCCTGTTCCTTCCAAAATGCTGCATATTTAGGTCACCAGCATGATCACTTAAGAACATTGATATGGCCAATGCAGGAGAAACTGTTTTCTTGCTAACAAATTTGTAGAGAGCTGTAAGAATTCCTTACTTACTTTCCTCACAAGAATAATATCACTACTGACCTATGAAATGGCTGTGATAAAAGTGGCTTTTGCCTTATGAAACCTCATGTCACAGTAATAAATCTCTAGGTTAGACTGAAATCTTGAGGATGTTTACTAGTTAAATTTATTTCTGTGTCAATGTGTTTCAGACACCCTCGAATGCCACTGCTTAGCTGCTTCATACATATCTTGCCTTCTATGAATTTCAGCTCAATGTGACTATATTCCAGTAGGAGAGCAAAGCTGGTTTTGTTTTTCTTGTTCATATTATTACCCATCCTAAGTGCCTTGGGTCCCATACAGGAGAAAGCCATGATATAAATTTTAAAATAAATAAAATAAGAATATAATAGAAGTAGAAATATATTCCTAATATGATATGAATATATTCTAGGCCAGAGCTGACAATTTCTTGATAAGATTGGAATGAGATAACAAGATCCTGTCTTTTTCTGGTACATAATCTTATTTCTCATTGCTTGTGGACTCTTCCAGATGGCTCTTTCAATAATGATTCACGAAAACATTTTAGTTTAAAAGAAGCTACTCCATCTGAAGCATTTGAAAAAAAAACATTCATGAGTCTTGGGAACATGCACATTTGAAAACTGGCTAAAGGGGAATCCTATATTAGCTGTTTTTATTTTTTAAAAAATTCTATATGGGAAAAAATAATAATGGCTACTTCCACATGGACTGATAAAACAAGATGACTGAGAATTCTGACTTACCTTGAAAGAGCTGCATGTTGGAAGGGATGAGAAATTTCTTTGACCTGGCAGATGGGTTGAAATTGAGAGTCTTCTTTCCTCCCCCAGTGATCCTGAAAAAGGTGGCTTTTCATCAAAGCTTACAACTGAACTCTTAGAATCTCCCATACAGCATGGCCAGTCTCTGGGAATCCAAAACAAAGTCATTTCCCCCAAAACTCTTTCCTTTCCCCACTGCTATCAATTTATTTGCAGTCCATGAAAATTCAGCAGATTGGGGCAATTGGAGCATTCTTGAGGGGCTGCATTTAGGATCTTAGGGAGCTACATGTTAAGTACCCCTGACTTAGCAGGCACTGTTCAAGAAGTCTTGGTGTAGGTACATCATTAAAATGGATCTTGTCTTCCCATACTTAAAAACTGGTGTGGAGGTAGTCAATATGTTGTTTAAATACCAGATGCCATAAATATATGTGGTGAACATGGAGCAAGCTAAATGGTAGGTTTAGCACACTTTTTGCAGTGGTGTTCCCTAAACTGGTGTTTATAATAGTATGTGTTTTTCTTCACCTACATGTATTTTATTTAGTATGATTTGTCTGACGATTGGTCATTGGATGATGACTACAGGCTTAATTTGCAAGTCTGCTGAGGTACATATCTCTGAGGAAGTCCTGTTATGGGAGGAACATGGGTTAACTTTAATATCTAGTTTGACACTTAACATCCAGTTTGAAATGCAGCATGGATGGGAGATATAAATTATGGGAGACATCAGATTTCTCTGTAATTCTATTAAACCGTATTAAGGTGAGGTAGGCTCCCCAGAGAACACAAACATGCAGCACTAAATAGCAGCATGCAATACTGTAGCATAGGGCACATGCACATTTAGTAAGGTTAAGGCTTTATGTCTTTCCTGCCTAAGTATGAGCAGGACCAAGCAATTTTACTGTACACATTTCTGACAGATGTAAATATTCTGTTCTTTTGAAACTCCAAAAAAGGAGTGGGGAAGTTAGAATGGATTCTATGATTCACTGTGAATGTGTGCAAAGAGGCCTGATTAGTGTATGGAATCCCATTTAGGCAAGTGAGCAATCTGGCAGAGTACCATGGAACACTGTCTCTCTTTAACCAGCCGTCTTGGTTTCCATGTTGATCTTCCTCCATGACACACATGGAAGCATGGAATCCAAGCAAGCTTACGTTGGCCTAAGAGGAAGGCAAATTCCTTCATCTAGAGCATGAGAACCGAGTGTAGGTGAGATCCCATTCTCTATTGGCAGCTTCAATTGTCTGTTTGTTGAATGTTTTCATGTATATACAAAGAAAGGGAGAGTGGGATTCATTCCAGATTTCTGCTCTCATTTTTGATCCAAAAATGCTAAAAACAACCTTCCTTTCTATTCCTCTTTCAGCTGAATTTATATTCCTCTTGTGGGGCATTTATCTCTGCTATGCAGTGCGGACAGTACCCTCGGCATTTCATGAGCCACGTTATATGGCTGTTGCAGTTCACATTGAGCTCATTATATCTGCTATATTCCATACAATTAGGCAAGTGACCTATATTGACTCTTACTTCTTAACTGTCTGCTTTCAAGTTTCTTCCCAGAGTGCAAGTTAAAATGTTTAATTGCTATAAAATGCATATTAGAACGCCCTCCAGTGAAAGTGTTTCTATTGCAAACTAAGAAATGCTTTAACAATATTCTCAAATAATATGTGCTCTCTACCTATTTATTGTTTTGTCATGGTGGTCAATGATCCAGAATAGTGTGGTAGTTTGAGTGTTGGACTATGACTTTGGGGAACAGGGTTCAAATCCACACTTGACCATGGATAACCATTGGGTGAACTTGGGCAAGTCACACTCTCTTAGTGTCAGAGGAAGGCAATGGCAAAACCCTTCTGAACAAATCTTGCAAAGAAAACTCCATAATAGGTTCACCGTAGAGTTGCCATAAGTCAGAAATTACTTGAAGGCACACAACAAAAACAACATGATGATCTGTTGAAATATTGCTTGTGCTACAGATAAAATACAGGCTGGGATCCTATTCAGTAATTGTGATGTCCTATAGCTATCTTATCACAATGCATTTTTATGGTCATTGCACATACAGCAACCAAAAGTCCCCCCAAACCCACCTTCTCAGCAGTGCAGCCACCACATAATGGCCATTTCTGTATTGCTGGAAAGCAGGTGGATGAGAGGAGATGCATTCAGCTACAGGAAGAGAACTGGGCATGTCATCTCTCTTCCTCTTGCTCTCTGGTAACATCATGGCAGTCACACAGGGTGTAAGGAGAAAAATCTGCCCACATGTCACATGCAATGTAGATAAAGTCATGTGGGCTGTGAGACCTAGTTGGAATGGCAGCAAGTACTTTAGCTATTGGCAGCAGTTTGATGCCTGCTCACCTGAAAAATACTTTGCTGTTAGCTTTGGCCCAGAGCAATTCCAGCCAAGGATCCTGCTCTTGCCTATCTCACCACTGTACCCACCCCTTTGACATTATAGAGTCCACCTCTGCAACATTGGAAGGACCTACCCCTTGATCACATGTATGGACTCTGAAATCTCAAGGAATGGGATGTTGCTTATGTGGCAGCTCTAGTGAAGAGAATGGTCCCTTTCTCAGGGGGTAGAGCCAACTACAAATCTCCCTGTAGTCAGAACATAAATTCAGCAAGCTGGTGAAAGAGGCGTAGATTACTCTGGTCCTCTGGTCCTTCTCTTCCAGTCTGCTACCTACTGGAGGAAATCCAAGGAGGAAGTCAAATTCTTTTCTCCATAGCCAACTAAGGAAAATCCCCTGCCCCCTAATTCTCTAACATAGAAGCAGTGACAGGTGCAGTAGCACCCAAGGGTGCAAACTTCATTCTTTAAAGGTTAAGCATAGATTGCATTCTCACTCTTGTATAAACATGTCTACTAGACGTGAGTACTTTTGTGTCATTTGACTCCAGCCTTAGTTTGTCCACCACTGAGCCCAAACAATGGTCTAGCTCTGCACAGCATCCATAGCTTCAGTTGAAAAAGAAAACAAAGAGTTGGGCAGTGAAATAGCTGCCTCAAGCATGTAAACTGGGCTGTTGTGAAAGGGCAGCAAGTTTAGTTAATTCATTTATTAATGTTGCATAGCTACTGCCAGAGATGTGCATGGGATTTTTTTTTTTTTTGCCTCATCCATCAAAGTAACTTCTCTGGCCTTGGGTACTTTAAATTTGACTTGGAATGGGTTTTTGACTTGGAATGGGCTAAGGGAGCCAAGTGTGCCCCCCACTTTAAGTCATTGAACCCTGGTTGATATTTCCCAATGGTTTCATACATATGTGAAATAACATGGGCACAAGAACAAACCACTAAACAAGAAATCCAGCAGAAGCTTCTTGGCATCAAATTTTGAGAAAGTCTTAACTCCATAGATCCAGACCCACTGTAATATGAAGACTGAGATCCTGAATTAGGAGATGTATTATAAAGTTCTTCCATGGTGGAACTATGATACGCCTCCTTTCTCCCCTCCTTCATGACTCACTTCCATGACCATGTAGCAGCCAGTGGAGATCAGAGATCAGATGAGAAGCATCTGGCTAAGTGATTATAGTCAGAATCACAACGATGGGATTATCCTCCAGGATTTTTGGAGATCCCAGGGGGTGGCTTAGTTGTCATGTTCCTGGCAGTTCCTACGGTCAGACACTTCTCTGAAATCCCACCCTCTCCACCAGCCATACATGGCCATGCTGAGGTAGGGAAAAATAGAATGAAAATGTGGGTTTTCAAGGATTCTTTATCATTGCATTGAAGTAGAGAATTTCAGCCTCTTCTACAGCCAAAAAAGGAGATACTCAGGCATAAATTGTACTGAATGTCTGTGTATGTCACTAATAGGATGATAGCTGATATCTCCTGACCACATACAAATCAGGCAGTCTAGAGGAATAAGATGTTCTTTATTCACCATATCTAACTCCCAACACTAGTCATTCTCTAAAGTGACCAGGGCCATTTCAGTCTTGTAAAGCATATCACAACCAGTTGGTGAGAGAGGGAAATCTAAATCAGAGGTGGACAGTTTCAGAGATTCAATGTCCATTTTATCCTTCCCTGAGAAATTGATGGCCCACAACTGCCCATGCTTGATAGGTAGATTCTGGGAACTGTAGTAGAAAGGTAACTTTTGCAGGCCCTGGTCAGGACCCCTTCATACTTCGAATGAAGCCTTGCAAGTTTCCACTCCCTTGGGAATTGAATGCTGGGATGCCTCTGCACACCCAGCCCACACTCACAAACTCTATGTGCACATTAATTTTCTCACGTGTGCCTGAGGAGAAAAGCCCAAGGATCAGGATGCGTGGGTGAGTCTGTGTGCTCAGGGAGAGCCAAACAATACTGTAGTATTTAGTGGAATTATATAAGACCAACATCTTTAATTTGGGAGGCTTTTGTCTTTATAAGTGTTGCCAAGAATCTTCAAAATCTGACATTCAGTATGTGGGAGGAGAGAGGAGGAAGACACATTTACCAACTGTGTGTGAATTCTATTTTCAGGTTTAGTCTTGCCTCAAGACTTCAGTCTGATTGGATGCTGATGCTGTTCTTTGCACACACACACTTGACTGTGACAGTCACCATTGGGTTACTTCTGGTCCCGAAGGTATTCTTCCTTCACCATTTTATCTTATCAAGTTTCTCAGGACAACTGCATGTTATACAGAGAACCATGACAGGACCAGGTCTTTCAGTGCTTTTTTAAAAAAAATTCAAAATGGTTGCATAGAACTCCAAATAAGATAGGAACAATTGCCTTGAGGGAGGGAGAAGTGTATAATCCCCTTCTCTCATGCTGTTTCCACAATCTAAATCACCTTCCAAAATTACTCTGCAATCCATGGGGAAGGAAATAAAGGGAACCCCTGCAATGCTGCTGCTCTAATCTAATCTGAACCTCCTGGAGTTGCTATTAAGCCATTCCGCTGAGATCTCACACTTAATGTGTACTTTGGCTCTTTATATGATCAATATAACTTAGCAGCAACTGTTTTTTGTTGAATAAGGAAGCAGCCTGAGAGAAATCTACTGAGGTTTTAAGAAATGTTTAGGCTAATTCACAAACTGTATATCTATCCTATATTTCTATCTGTCTATATAGATCTAGGTAGAAGAATGAAAGGGAACAGAGACCCATGTATTATGTGATAGTCCAAAAAACATTTATTAGAAGTATTCTAGTAATCAGTATTGCTGAGAATTCTAATACTCAGAAGGTCCATTTTGATTGAGAGTGCAGATTACAACGCCAGAAATTTCTGATAATAGCCCCTGAAGAAAGCCAATTATATTTCCAAACATTCTTTCCATCCTTAGTGCGATAAACTCATTCTGGGTTTTATTACAGACTTTAAAAATAGTTATCCAAGGTATTTGGGATCTAGGATTCAGTACCTTGGGCAGCTCCTTTAGAGTCAACAATAAAAGCCAAGACAGATTCACCTCATCCCTGACAAGGACTTAAGGGACATTTTAAGACAAAATCCTACATGAAATTAGACCAGTCTGTTGAACATTGCAATTCTTAGCTTTTGTGAACCAATGTTCATATTAATGCTTTAAATTTGCTATTACAATTCTATTAATGTATGATTTATTGGTCTTTTTAGTATCATCACATTGCATTTTACAAAAAAAAAGTGTCAACCCACCTCCTGCTTGGGACAGACTTACTTCTTTCTGAGTGATAGAACAGAATAATTCTGCATATTTTCCCTTGGTTCCATGTGAATAAAAGGGCTAAGGACAGATTTTTTAAAAAATACATACATGAAATCTGATCACCAAGCAAAAGTGACTTACTGTATATACTCAGCTATTATTTGACCTCATGTATACATCAAAGGCAGGTTTTGGAGCCAAAATTATGGATTTTGAGATGACCTGTGGATAAATCGAGGGCAAAACTTAAGGTTATGTAACAAAGGATGTAAAGAACAAAGGAAAGGAAAAGGGTGCCAAACAATTTACAAAATTCCAGGAGGCATAACTGTTTGTGCTTACCCTAGATGGTGAAGAGGTGGTAAATTGTGGCTCTGTGATGTCTGGAGGAGGCAGCCAGGAGCTGGCAGGGCTAAGAAAATGCACACATGTGAAAAAGGATGTAAAGGCAAAGCAATGAAAATGGCAACTAGGGGGGTTGCAGACTGCCAGAAATAGTGCAAATTGAGTCCACTTTTAGGGTTAGGGTTAGGGAATCATGGGAACTGTAGTTTATTGTGGCACTAGAGCTCTCTGACAGAGAAGGCTCAATGTCTCAGGAAAAAAACAATTCCCATGATTCCCTAGCACTAACCCTAATCCTAAAAGTGGACTCAATTTGCACTATTTCTGGCAGTCTGCAACCCCCCTATATTAGCAGTGATTATAGGCTTTAACTTTAATGTAGTAACTTTGCCTAATTTTAAGCAAAAAAAAAAAAAACCTGACAAACACACAGAAATGTCTTATTCAGATCCCTCAAAGCCTGATTCTTCTCAGGATTTCTTTGAGGGGAAGTGCCAAAGAGCTGCCACTGCCACCATTTTCCTGCTGGGGCATTCAAAAAGGTCAGAAGCAATGCCATGGCAAAGACAGTAGAGGGGGTCAGTGCTTCTTTTAGGTGCTCCTGGGAAGGACTAGGCTCTCACCTTTTGCCAGTCAAAAAAGGGGTTGGTTCCTGTTTTGATAAGAGTTCAATGTACAATACTTACATTGACCTGTAGAAAAGTCAACCCAGGTTTTTCTGGTCAATTATTTTCTAAAATTTCTAGACTTATACATGAACATATACAATAATTAGTGCAAGTGATTTTGCCCCAATGGGTCCTCTTCTAACTATGCCCATGCATCAGCCCACCAAGAAATAGTTTTTGTGTCCCACAATGTCAAACATAAATTAGAAAACAAACGGTGCATGTTTTTTCATTACATTGACCAAATTGCAAAGGGATCTTGTAGCACTTTTGAGTCTAACAGAGAGAAAGAAAGAAATTGGTGGCCTAAGCTTCTGGGGTCTTAAGTCTAGTTCCCCAGAGTCTTTAACTTTGGAATCTCATGTATTCTTCCAGTTTTCCCGTTCAAGCAATAATCCAAGAGACGATATAGCTACTGAAGCATATGAAGATGAACTCGACATGAGAAGGTCCGGATCATATCTAAACAGCAGTATCAATTCAGCTTGGAGTGAGCACAGTTTGGACCCAGAAGATATTAGGGTATGTGTTGACATATCTTTTTAAACAGACAGTCCATCTCCAGTTTTACTAAATTAACAAGATGGTCCATTTTGACCAGCTCATTCTCATAAAAGCCATCTTAGTCTTAACAAAAGCTATAGTGTAGTAAAATCTGTCCAATGAAAGCCATCTTAGTCTTAACAAAAGCTATAGTGTAGTAAAATCTGTCCAATGAAAGCAAGGGGATATATATATATATATATATATATATATATATATATATATATATACACATATATACTGTCCAATAAAAGCAAGGGGAGATATATATATATATATATACCACATACTAATTGTTGCTAAGATTTTAGTTGAGACAGGCCATATGGTGTAGTGGTTTGAGTGTCGGATTAGAAATTTGAGAAATTAGACTTCATATTTGAATTTAGCCAGAGCAACCCACTGAGTGACTTTGTGCAAGTCCCACTCTCTCAGTTTCATAGGAATGCAATGACAAACCTCCTCTGGACAAATGTTGCCAAGAACCCTGTGATAGGTTCACCTTTGGGTTGCCATAAGTCAGAAATGACTTGAGGAGCACACAGCATCAGCATCAGCATCATTATCCTCCTCCTCATCAACAACAACAACAAGGCTGTCATAGGTGAAAACCCCCACCTCCACTTTGAGAACAAGACACCAGTTTTTTTCTGTTTCCTGCCCCCCCCATGTTGTGCAAAAGTAATGCCTTTTTATTTTGTGAAGCTAAGCACAGACACAAGGAAAGAATGACCACATAGACACAAACAGCCCAGCTTATGCTGTGACTTTTAATCGCCTATGCAAAAATGCAAGAATTATCACATTTTTTTTCAATTTTGCACATTGTACAGAAATATGCAAAAAAGTCTAAAAATGCACACAATTTCTCAGAGACTCACCAATTCCACCAACACACCAAATTTGCCTGAAATTAAAAATCTAGCACAGAAGATGCTTAGTAGTATTTAGATCTCTTGAAGAGTGCCTTCAGGTTTTTGTAATCACATTGTGCTAAACTAAATGAACCTCACCAGACTTTAAACCCCTGGGCTCCATAGCATATTGGCATGGCAGATAAGGTGTGTAGTGTGAAAAGGCCTGCTTGGGTCCTGATTTCACTTCACTGAAAATAGAAAACCTTCATGAAAAAGAACCAAGACCCTGTGTCATTTTGAGTGAAAGTGTCCTTCAGAACTGAGAGAGGATGTCAATTTGGGTTTCTCACTGTTTAAAATCAAGGCTTCTGAAATTTTCTTTTTTTAAGAGTACAGCTTCCAGAATCCTGCAGAGGGTTCCAACCTTCTTGCTACTGTTCCACTCAGGCTTTGATTGAATAGGTATAGTTCTTAATAGTTTTGTCTTTCCTCTGCAGGATGAATTGAAGAAACTGTATGCCCAGCTGGAGATCTATAAGAGGAAAAAGATGATCAACAACAATCCTCACCTCCAGAAAAAAAGGTGCTCCAAAAAGGGCTTGGGTCGTTCAATTATGCGAAGAATTACTGAAATCCCTGAGACAGTCACCAAGCAGTGCTCACGGGAAGAAAAGGACCTTTTGGAGCATGCAGTTTCAAAGAATCCTGCCGTAACAAAGAAAAACCCACCAGATTCAAGTGGGCACATCAAGCCAAAGGAGGAATCATTGAGAAACAGAGTCTTCTCATTGAAAAAGTCTCACAGCACTTACGACCATGTGCGAGACCCAACGGAAGAGTCAAATAGTTTAACTACAGAAAGTGTGGAAGTCATAACAGCTACGGAGAACTCCTTGCTGGATTCTCTTCCAGGGAAAAAAACTACCAAAAAAGCAGAGGACAAAAATGAATCTGTGTCCACTGAAAATGTCCCTTTAGTGTGTAAATCAGTGAGTGCTCACAATTTAAGTGCAGACAAGAAACCCCTCCACCCAAGAACATCTGTGTTACAGAAATCACTTAGTGTCATTGCCAGTGCCAAAGAGAAAACACTGGGGTTAGCAGGGAAAGTGCAGAATGAAGAAAGCAGCAAATCCCACAAGTCTCAACAAAAGGGCAAAGAGATGAGCAAAAAGCACTCCAGCTCAGACAAAAATGACTCCAAAGATGCCCATCGAAAAATCTCTGCCCACACAGAAGAGTCAAAGAAGCCTCATAAATCAGGGATAATGAAGCAACAGAGGTCCAACCAGACCTCTGGAAATCCTGATGCAGGAGCAGGTAAGTCTCAGCAGAAGAACAGTGTTGATATAGAAGAGGTTTGTCCTTGGGAAATATATAACCAGAGCCCAGGGACAGGGGTTTCTGATTCTAAAGTTCAAAAGCATGTGTCCATTGCTTCCTCTGAATCTGAGAAACATCAGCTGAAGGGCAAAGCTTCTGAAGGTCATCAGCTACCCAATCAAAAGAGTGCAGATAGATGTGAAGTTTGCCCTTGGGAAAGCCAAGAAGATGTAGTGGAAGAGCAGAAAAAACATTTGACACCCAACTCTCAACAGGAAACTCCTGGGCTCAAAGGTGAAAATGTTAATAAACATTATGTCACAGATGTTTGTGGTGAAGATCCCAAGGAACAGATCCAAAAGGCCACCACACAAACTACAGAGAAAGAGTTTGTCAATAAACTGGGAGATCAGACCAAAAGTACATCCTCTTCTCCAGCTGGGAGAATGCTTCCCTCTGATTCTACTAGGTCAACAACTAATAACTCACAGAAACCTTTAACATCTCGGGTAGAAGTCTGTCCCTGGGAGTATGAAACGCCAGAATTACCAAAAGTGGAAAAAAGTATAGCTTTCTCAAATGCAACCAGTTTAAGCTCAAATAAAACATCCACACATCACAAATAAGAGGACTTAGACTGTGAAAAGAGAAGAGACAGAAAACAGAAAAGAGGGAGAAAGGTCAGAAGAATCTGCAGGTTCCAAAGAAGCATCACTTATTCAGGTGAAGAGCATGTTGAACATGTAGGAACTAGGCAAAGTCAGTTGTATCTTGTTTGTTTATCATTGAGTGCCAACATTGTTATCAGTGTGAGTCAGACCCCAAACAGCTCCTTCTCCTAATTCCTAAAGAGTTTACATTCCAAATGAATGAAACCATGCCTTTAGAATTTTATTTTATATTTTATTTTTGCAAAATGTATGGGCTTGGGAAGTAGTAACTTTTAAAGTACCTGAAATCAAGTGTAATTATTCCAGAAGGCCCTACATGGGTTGCAAGTTGGCATGAATTCATTAAATATCATATAATCTAATGGAGTTGTTCTAAAAAGCCTTGAATCAGATGCATAATACCAGTGAGACTTTAAGCAAATAGATGATTGGGATAACTACTATACCAGTGAGCAACTTCCAGTGACAAAAGTGATGACTTTTCACTTTCCTTCATCTCTACCCTTGATAGCACTGCTAATGTACTGCATCCCCCAGTTATATTTTTATATGATTGCTCCCATTTTTCTTATAAATGTACGTACTCTGTTGTGTCTCATATTAAAGCATTCCAGTTTCTATAATGTTTGCAAATAACTTTGATATGATTATGTGACACAACACATTTATGCAATCTGCAGATAATCTAATGTTGCATTTTTTTAAAAAAGCAGCTCTAGACATTTGTTTGTTTCTATGATGTATTATAAGCTCCCACTGGCTCAGGAAGCCATAGGAAAAATACTGGGGTTTTTTTCTGTTGTGGTTTCTGTTGTGGGTTTGTTGTTTTACTCTGTTACTTCCAATTATGATTTAATACTGTATGATTCAGGGGTTTTATACGAGGTATGTTTCATATCTTGCACTTGCCCATTTATGATCTTTACTAGCAGAAGCCATCACCATAGGGAGATGCACACCCTGATAATCATGGTGGTATTTCTATAGAAACCAGGCACTGTTCCAAAATAAATCTGAAAACAGCATACCTTTTGTTTCTCAGAATACTGGGAAACATTATTTAGCATTCTAGAGGTATTGCTTTAATAATTCCTCACCGTGATCTTGCTCAGTGTTTTACACTGAACATATTAGAAAGGAAGAAAAATGTTGAAAGGTAGAAAATATATTCTGATGAGCGTGTATAGCTTTTTCCCCTTTTTTTGATAATACTGTCAGAATTCATTTTAGGAAGAGGGTTTAACTTGAGAGGCCTTGTTTATCATAATGTTAAATTTAAAAGATCAGAAAGTGGGGAGACCTCCCTGACCTTATCTACACCAATTAAGAAAGTGAGTGATAGGAAAATGAAGGCAGGGGATTCCCATTCATCATTAAGCACTTGCAGAGAATTTGTACAGCCAGATCCTATGCATGTTTACTCAGAAACAAGCTCTGCTGAGCTCAGTGGAGCTTGCTTCCAAGTAAACTTGCAGATTAAGGATTGCAGCCTTAATCTGCTGAATGTTTTTGTAATCCTTATTATTAATCATTTTATAGCACTTTTAATGTTGATAAATACCTTATAGTCTACCTTATCTCTGTACCCCATCCCATCGCTGACCACAGATGCCAGTGTCTGACCTAGATATTGTCACTGTTGCTTTAACACCAGGTCTGTCAGACAACATTCTGGAAATGTACCCCTAGTCCCAGTGCTACAGCTGTCCAGCCATTCATTTTACTGTCTTGTTACTAGCAAGACTCCAGTTATGTCTTATAATGGGTGGGTGGGAGGGTGGGTGGGTGGGTGCGGCGTGATTGGTGAAGGACTTCATCGCTATTAGTTTTGTTACATATTATGGGTAGACATGCCCCAGCTCCCTGAGCAGTTGGAGGTTCTGGGTCAACACTACCAGACCAGAGAATGCTGCAGAGTTAAGGAGTTGCAATTCTATTTGCAGGGAATATGTGAAGGCAAAAAATCACACCCTTCAAAGTAGCAGTTTTCCCAGTGACCAAAGCTGCACCATATGTGTCAGCTAGTTAAACTGCTGTATTTCACACATAATCATACATATTTCCATGCTCCACCGGAGCAGGAAGTATATCACTTTCTTTATATTCTTAATGGATATCTTATGTGAACCCATAAATGGATTCCTTCCAGGATTTTTTCCTGGAAACCATATACCAACCGGAGCTTGGGAAACTTATCACAGCTCCCAGAATCCCATAGTCAGCATAGCCACTGATAATGTTGGCTGAGGTATTATGGGAGATGTAGTCCATTCAAATAACTTTTCCAAGCTTTGGTCTTCTTAACCATTTGTACCCGCAGATGAAAAATCCAGTGGCCATTTCTGGACCTAATTATATCTAATTTTTCCAGCCATGAGGAATATTCAAATGATATACAACAAAAGAGAAAGAGCTTCAATCACATTTTATCTCTTTGCTTCATCTTTCTTGTAGTTTTGAGGAACAACAATGCATTATCATTATTGTTCTTTGCATCATCTAGTCCCCAAGGCTAGTTATCAGTGATGTGAGGCAGAAGCAGAGAAAAGGAACTCACAGTGCAGTGATACACATTTTGAGATATAATTGGGAAGGGGGAAGACGATATAGTCTTGCATGACATCTCCTTCAGATAATACAAGGCTTACCAGTCAGGAGAGTGAGCCTGAGATGTTGTGAGATGGTGTGGTAATGGAACTGGGTGTAGTGCATAGCCTTTTAGGCATCCCAATAAGCTAATCTGCTGCTTTCAATTATCAGCATCATTATCAGCATCATCTTTATATCGCATTTTCCTTCCAACAATGGAAGTCAAGGTGGCCAACATAACTCAAACAATGCACTTTGGAGGATGCTTTCCCTTCACCAGTGTTGAAGTTCTATTAAACCAGAGCCGGGGGGGTTGCTTTTTTGGACTACAACTCTCAGAATCCCCCTGTGGTTACCATGTGCCCCTTATTATAAGGGATGTCCTTTATTTGTGGGTCACAAAGCTTGTCTTTTACAGGACTGGCAGGTATGCCTTATTATATTTGAGGGTTGGAGAGACCAAAAAGTCCTGTATCTTTGTTTATCATATTGTTATTGAAAAGTCTTTGTTTATCAAAGTCTTATCAAAAAGCCCTTTGTTTATCAAAAGGCCCTTCATAAAGATAGAAATATATGCATAATGTGACTTGCAGATATGGACAATATGTTAATTTTACAGAGAAATCTGTGGCTAAGTTAACTGAAATCAATACTTTCATTTGGTAATTAATAGGTAATAGATACTTCCTGATTGTCAGCATGTCATGAATTTCAACCGTCCCTTATTTTTACAGTGGGCCCTTGGTATCTACTGAGATTTGGTTCCAGGATTCTCCATGGATACCAAAATCTGTGAATGCTCAAGTACCATTAAATGCAATGGCACAGTAAAATAGTGACCCTTATATAAAATGGCAAAATCAAGGTTTGCTTT
>CM034710.1:107196976-107211540 GCA_020142125.1 Phrynosoma platyrhinos
GACCTCCGTAAGAGCCAGTAGATAGGTCAAGTGAAGGAGGTCCATTCACTGCTGATGATCAGGATGGAGGGAGGATGGTGTTTCCACTTCTGTCTCACCAGCAAGTGTGGCTGTGACAGAAACAGGACCTCTGTTGCAAGACCTTTTCATAGGTTTGCTCACTGATCAGGGACTGATCCTCCTTGCACCCTGATTAATCCAAAGCTGAATGAATCTCCTTTCCCAGATCCAGCAGCTGGCTCTTAAGGTGGGCTGGGAGTAGGGTTGAGCCAGGAAAAGTCACTTAGGGTGCATCTACATTTTGGAAATAATGCAGTTTGACACCACTTTAGCTGCCATGGCTCCATCCTAAAGAATCCTAAGATGTGTAGTTTTGTGAGGTAGAGGCAGAGAAGGCTAAAGACCTTGTAAAACTATACCTCTCAGGATTCCGTAGGATAAAGCTTGGTGTTGTGTGCCTTCAAGTTGTTTCCAACTCATGGTGACCCTATCACCTAAAGTGGTGTCAAACTGCATTATTTCTACAGTGTAGATGCACCCTTAGTTACATAAAGTAATTAAGTAGTTGATCTAGGATACCAGTAAACATCTATGCACTGGGCAACTAAGCTGTTTCTCACTTCATCCTCACTGAATTAGGTGACATTTTTTTTTAGTAGGCCACAGAATGATCTAAAGCAGATGATGCACTTTGAATGTTGAAGGTAAGCACTGATAGCTATGGAAGCTACCTGGATTTGGAGATATCCCAGAAACAATTTAGAAGCTGCTCTGAGCTTTTGAAGAAGAGGAGATGTGCACTACTCTGAATTAGTGACAGATGGTGGCTTCCCTATCTCCTGTTTCCTTCCCTATGCTCCAAGTTTTAGCCCCCAAATATGCTCAGCAGGTTGGGCAGCCCCATTCAAGGCTACAGTTCTAAATGTATTTTATTTCCCTTTTAACAGTTAAGAAGTGAGGCTAGTGATCATAAAAGCTGTGAATACCCAGCTGAGCAAAGGTGTGAACCATTTTTAAAATAATTCTCCAAATTGAATTATGCAACAGTTCATGAGCATCCCTCCAGGGCATCTGCTTCCATTATCTCTGACCACTATAGTACTAGCTAGGGATGATGGGCACTGGAGTCCAGTCAGAGGTTTCCAACTACTGTCACATACAAAAAGCTGATGGCTTACATAAAAGAATGCACACTCAGCTCAGTTCTGTCTACTGGAACAAATGGGAGAAGTTATTCTGACCAAGGGGAACTGCACTGAAGCATCAGCATCCAAAATAGATTAACTACATAACTCATCACTGTATGCCACTAGCCATTACTTTCATGAGCATCTTTGTCTCATAATGCGGATAGGCAATTTCACGGACTGGGGTGGGGAAGGAGCACATATAGGAGTGATGAGAGGTATTCATATAGCGGAGACTCTGCACTTTAATGATTTCTCCCCCCCCCCCCATTATTTTTTTATGGAGTCTTTGCAGTGAAGAAATTCAGGGGATTCCTATGGTATATGACTTTTTTTAAAAAATGTAAAGGAGGATATTATTCAAAAAGTCTGGCCTTTTCTTGCTCCCTGCCCCCAGCATCTCCCCAGCAAGTCCACTGCACAGTGAAAGCACCAATGCTTTCTGGACTCTTGTTTAGAGAAAAGATCAGTCAGGAAATGAAGTTTTTTTCTTTGAAAGTTTTAATCATGGGTCCTAATCCAGAGCAAGCAACACAAATGAGGAGTTGTTTGTGATGAAGAATAGAATTTGGGAAATTTACTATTTTGGACCACACTCCTCCCTGCAAGTAATTTTGCCAATTTCCTGATGAATAGGAAAGAGCCATGTACCTGTTTCAGATAAAGTATATGTGGATATTCATGTGTCACGATAAAGAGAAATATGTCTCTTATTCTTCACTAGCCTTTCCTGACCTGGTGCTTGCTAGGTTGGACTGTCATCACCTGCAGTCAGCAGGGCTGTTGTATACTTGCAGTTGGATCCAGACTTACATGTTTGCTCATTGATACCACTTGGGACATACATTAGTCAAGGGTCTATTCCAAGCATGACAAAAGCTTGATGACTTACAAATGTGTGATCAAGTCTTACACAGGTATAAGTCCTTTCACCAACTTTGCCAGCATTGTGCAGCAAGGTGCCTAGTACTTCTTTGTACAATGGTTTTTCCCAAGTTGTGCAATAGCTGGCAGACAGTGCCCAGATGCAGCTCTATACCTCCATCCTCAATGGCTATTGACCAGCCTAGGAGGTCTTCTGAGAGGCACCATCACCAAACTGGTAGGAGTCACCATTTGTACCTCCCAGATCTCTTACCTAAGTTTGCCGGTGGAACTTCATGCTCCACCAGCAATGAATAGCATCTTAGGACCTTATCCCACGGGGCCAAAAGCAGCAAGAATCGGCTAAGAATCAGGCGCTATAGCGCTATAGTTTTCCGGGTGATCCCACGACGTCGCTCGGAATCGGCTAAGAATCAGGCGCTATCGCGCTATAGTTTTCCGGGTGATCCCACGACGTCGCGCGGAATCCGCTAAGAATCAGGCGCTATTGCGCTATAGTTTTCCGGGTGATCCCACGACGTCGCTCAGAATCCAACAAGAAACCGCTCGGAATGCAGCATCATTCGGGTTCTTTTGAATGTCGGTTTCAGCGGGCATTGCAATAGCGCTAGCTTATCCATAGCGCTATTATAGCGCTAGCGCCATATTATACTAGCGCTATAGTACTGCAATGATGCTCATACGGTTTCTTGCCACTTTTGAGAGCAGCGTGGGATAAGGTCCTTAGCTCAAGTCTAGATCAATCCCAAGGCAGCCAGTGGATCTGCCACCCCAGGGGAGCTGCAGATCCACTCTTTGGACTTTACCAGAGTTGAACAGGAGCTCTATCAGAGTTACTGGAGAAGAAGCAGTGGAAAAATCCAGAGAATTTTATCTGCAAGCCATTCCTGCAGCCTTTTGTAAGTACAACAGCACTTGAGTCAGAGAGGCCATATCAGCATGCTAATGCACATCCAGCTCATCACAGTTCTCTATCCACATACACAGATTGGTTTACCTCAAAGAATGGAAAAGTTACTTTAAAACCCACTAGCATGGGTATTAGTCAGGCTGCTTGGGAAATTCTGAGAGGTGTTTTTCAGAGAAGAACATTTTCAAGCTCTAGCTTATCTGCATGAAGTAACTTCTATCAATGTATGCTTCCCTCCATGCCCTTGCATACTATGGGCTATTTCATGGGTTTCATATATAGAAAAAACACATCTCCTGTTGAATGCCTAAGGCTGTTGAAGGAACAGAGCATATATGACCAAATAGGAGATGTTGAGGGATGACAAAACTTCATGACCAGCAAGTAGGGAGGTGCAGTTGAACTTGCCTTCATAAGAGAGTATATTTTATCTTACCAGAAGCCTTTTAAAGCAAAACAAAACTGTATTTTTCTTAATCAGAGTATATGTGCATATATATAGATATAGTAAATATATATATAATTATGACATAATATATAACAAATATTTAATAAATAAGAAAAAGTAATGGTATTAAAAGTACAGAATTTCACCTAATAAAAAATAAGCATTAAAAAAAGATTGAGAAAGCTAAAACATAATTTATGAGTATTATAATGATGTGGATTTGAGGAAGAAAAAAAATTAGTATTTTTCCCTTCCCATCTGCTTTTAATTTTCACCAAATGACATTTTTCAACAGGGAACTTGAATGATTTTGGGGACAGTAAACTAGAACTGAGGAAAATAAAGTGAGGTGGATGTTTCCTAATTTTCCCCTAAAGCTTGGAAAAGTTAATTTTTTATATTACAACTCTTAGAAACTCCCAGCTAGCATGGACTGAGATTCTGGGAGCTGTATTTTTAAAACAAAACAAAACAAAACAAAAAAACAACAAACTCACCTTTTCCAAGCTTTGATTTTTCTAGAGTTACAGTACAAAGCACAGATATTAGCAGACTGGAGGGACTAAAACAATACGGGGGACTTGAACAGTGGCCAGAGCTGGTTGAGGGATTCAGGGAGTTGTAGTCATAAAAAGTAACTTTACTCATCATTCAAAGCCATGTTGAGAATTAAGAATATTTTAATTATGATTTCCTGACCTCATCCTTAGTCTACATCTCCAGACTGTATTTTAACAATGAAATAGATGAAGCATTATGAAGATTTGTGGAAATATATGTAATATCAATAGCCCTCCATTCCTTTGGTATGAGTGGGTTTCCTCTATCTATCTATTTGCATTATTTCTTTGCTCTTGTTTTGTGGGTTCCACTTCTCCCAAATTCTCATTTTATGAGGAGAATTTCAAAAATTATTTAGAACTGGAAAATGCACCATTTGCTTCAGGTAGTGGGTCCTTTCCCCTTTCAGTTCATTTTTATCTTTCCCATCCATCCTCTACTTTACTGATGTGCTCTTGAAAATTGATGAAATGCTACAAAGCATGATAAATCTTCATATGATGCAACCTATTATTGTAATGCAATGTTTTCTTCAGTGTTTTATTGAAGGACACATTCGACCGCACTCTGAATGTGTGCATTTATAAAATACAGTAAATGAGTAATCTTGATGTGATTGTACATACAAAAGATTATCTTTTCTCTGATGTAAATGTGTGCATTGGTAAACAGTCTTGAGATGATTACATATATGACTACATCGAGATTCCCTTTTGTGTGGTGTTTTCTTGATGTACACGCATATTTGTTTACATTATGCACATGGTCACTAAAAAAAAAGATGACAAAAGAAAAACAATCCTGATTTGAATTTGGACAGTTTCACTGATGTGCATATATGCTTCTTCCCATTGCTCAAACACCACACAAAATAAATCTGGATACTGAACATCTGAATGTACAACCACACCAAGTTTGCTTTTGAGGGGTGGGGTGGAGCAATCATCTCAATCCGCTGAATACTGTCAATAATAAAAAGGTAATCTTGATTTTGTCATGTAAGACCAACTCAAAACAGCTTTTGGAGTGGGGAAGGGTTTTATCACGGAACATATGCACATTGGTAATGAGGTGGTGATGAGGAAGACATGAAAGGACTTAGGAATGTTGCAGCAAATGACACATTTACAGTGATCTGTGCAAAATTATGCTTTTTTCTTTTTTAAAAAATATGTATGGAACAATGGAGAATTCTTAATGAATCAATTTCATGTTGGAAACAAGACAAGGAATTCCAGAACTACAAAATCTGGAGGGATTTGGACAATTCTGCACATTTTTATATATTTAGAGATTGCTCAAAAGTCTGCAATCTACAGTTAGTCCACTCTCCCAGGGCCCATCAACTAAAAGATGGGAATTTCCAAAAGTCATACTTGGAGTGTGAGTCAAGACTATTTAGGAGAGACCATCATTTCCAAACTGGTGCCCTTCAGATGTGCTGGATGGGTATTACCAATCCTTCTCAGCTAATGTTGACTTTTGCATGGAAATGAATTGCATCCTGACACACTTGTAGGCAATGTTTCAAAGGAAGGAACTGACAAAACCACTTCTGAGTATTTCATGCCTAAGAAAATGGTATGAAATGCATGGGGTTGCCATAAGTTGACAGGTGACCTGAAGGTGCATACGCACACATTTGAAAGGCACCAGATTCTGGATGATTTAGATAGCAGGATATGCTTAGTGGGAGCAGCTTTTGCCCAAAGGCAAGGTCCAACTGTATTGATCTAATATTGGAACTGAAAATAGCGAACTACTCTAAAACTACAGACTGTATATTGCAATGAAAATCTTAATTGGTGATCCTAGGAATTCCAGCATATTAGTGTTTAAACCCCTTAGAATAAACTTTCATTTGAAGTAGAAAAAGAGGGCAAGCTTCTCTGCTGTAGTGGCTCAGTCTGGTTTACACTGAGGTCAGTACAGACATGAGCATTCATGACAGCTGGAAATCAGGCCTTGAATTGCCTACTAATTTTCTGAGATCTTGAAATTTTTTGCATCACGTAAAATGTCTATGAACATTCCATAGACTCATTCAAGTTGTGTACTGCGGTAACCTTCTTAGAAACAGATATCTCTTTGTAAAATGAAGTACTTATTTCCCATGGTTATACAGTTACTGACATTTGATGCAGCTGTTAATACTAAAAATATCTTCAACACCTTAGAAAGCAAAAGAGCCAAATACCACTGAACTTATTGATATTGTACATCATTATGGATCTGGTAGAAGCATTGCTATATCCCACCAAACCTAAGTTATCCTAATTGGTGTCCCATGTTTCATAGATTCTACTCCACCAGCATCTATTAGCTAGATTGTCCTTTTTCCAGAGTTCCACTGATGTTCTTCTGCCAAGAGAAATGCAATTCTAGGTTCACAGTGTTTTCTAGCAGATCTGTGTAGAAGACAAGTAATAATTTGCTGTGCTCACAAACTTTTGCTAGACTGTCATTTTTCATAATGCATGTGCAGGCTGCATCTCTCCTTTGTTTTGAAGACATGGTTTATAAAGACATAGATTTATACCAATATTATTAGCCCTGTATATTTTATGCAAGACGTACCTGCTTTAAAATATAAAAGTGATTTACCCATTGTCAGCTTTGGTGGCATTATGGATCTATTACAAAAAGTTAACAGACACTGATTTCATACTTGCTGTTCTCCTTCAGTTTTGCATGCATACAATGACAGGTAGGCCTGAGAAAACACTGCCTTTTGACTATGAACATTTTAGCTACTAAAAGTTGTAGAATAAATAAAGCTGTACGTCTGTTCACTCTAGTCTGTGGTTCTTCTAAAAAAAATATTATTTGGCAACCAACAGCATCCACCACTAACTATTTGATAGATTTATGTTGTAATGTATCACAGCATGTAAATAATATAACTACTCTGCAATAAAATACATTTATATTTAAGAAAAGAGCTTGTGGTTGCTTTTTTACAGTGCTTTTTAGCACTTTCTGTATCCAGTTATCCCGTTTGGCTGAAGGGATGGCTTTCATTGGCAGAATGGGGAGAGGGGACCCTTTCCTCTTATTTATTTGTATTTGTGTGTGTGTGTGTGTGTGTGTGTATGTATATATATAGAGAGAGAGGCAATATTTTTTCAATATTTCCTCCAATGAACTCGGTGTGGTGCATGTAGCCCTTATCAGTCCTTCACTTTACCTTCACAGCAACTCTGTTTCATGAGAAAAAGTGTCATTGGCTCAAGATCCAGCAGTAAACATCATGGTTCAGGGTGGCTATAACCTGGATTTCCCAGTTCCAGTTTAACAAGCTAACCATTACACCTCACTGGTTTTCCCACTACACCACAACGGGGGTGGGCAACATTGCAGGTAGCTCTGATACCATGTTACATTGCTCATTATAACTCATCGCTAACAAGTTTCTAAAGTAACAATTCCAAATGCTGACATTTTTCTATAATGATCTATTCATTGTACTTTGTACCCACCTTATACAGCAAATGCACCAGAGTTTTGCTCTTTCCAGAAGTTCTAATCTGTGAGTTTTTGTGTATTTCCAGTACAGACCCTTCATGCTAGATTGCAGACTTGGTTGCCAAGGAAGTTAATGAGAGAGGGAGAGAATCCAGTTTAAGTTCCCCAGAACATGAAAAGAATTTGATCATTAATTATGCAGAAAGATTACAGCTAAATTCATTTTCTGCATACTAAAAATAAACCAGAAGTGTAAAAATGGCTTGCACTGCTTGCCAACAAACCAAGCTTTCTGCAGGGTCACTGAGAAAGGTGGTGGGATTTTTTGAGTGGAGAGAGAAACAAAATGTCATTTTATTCAAACCAGATATATAATATGATACTAGGGGGCTTTAAAAACAATGTAATGTTCCTCACCAAGTATTCTGGGTTAATTATTATTTCATTTATATTTATTTCATTTATAATATGCTGCCTTTCTCCTGGAAGGGATCCAAGGCAGCTCACAGTTAAATCAGTTAAAAAATTTGCGGTAAACATTTTAAAACAATTAAATCATCTTGCTAAAGCAATATAAAATTTCATTTAGCATACAAAAGTTAAAAAAACAACAACACACACCCCGTATAAAAGGCTCCCTGATTATTATTATATTAAAGGCCTGTTTGAACAAAAACGTCTTTGCCTGATGGTGAAAGAAAAGCAGGTTAATCCATGATGACATTTCTCTCTATATGTCAAATAATGTGTAGGCTAGATAGTTTGTCCAACTAGCTGTACTGAGTTTTGATAATAAATCTGAAAAGGTTGAGGCTATGTCCTTGAAACGAATGTGGGGTGCCATGGAAAGAAGTATTCACATCTCCTCATTCTCAGTAACCATGGCAGTGTAGAAGTGAATCTACTCCAAGTTTTAGTTTGAATTTTAAAATAGCTGCCCAAGGTTCTGAGATAGGCTTCTACACCTTTCAAGTTTGGACTAAAATGTGGAACAGGTTCACTGCTTCACTGACAGAAGACCCTGGGGGCTTGATGCGCCCCCCCCACCAAGGCCTTTGGGCCGGCCCTAGGCTGGTCCTGCCACCACCACCGCCACCGCCTGCCATGATGATATTGATTATTGTTGTTATTACTTGTTCTTGGGGTTTTCTTGGCAAAATCTCCACAGGGGGTGTGCCATGGCTTTTCTGGGGCTGAGAGTGTGTGCATGCATATTTTTTTAAATTTTTTAAAATTGTATTTATTTATTTATTTATTTATTTATTTATGGTGCTTCGGCCCCCCAATTGTCTGAAGGATAGCAACCCAGCCCGTGGCTCAAAAAGGTTGCCTACCCCTGCCCCAGCCACTGCTCCTTCCAAATCTATGACTGGACCTCTAAATGGTCAGTCACTGGCACAATGGTCAACTTTGAAGTTCAGGACAGTGCACATAGCCATGTGCTCAGGTGAGTCCAAAAATTCAGGGAGCTTAATTGATCCACACGGACAAGTTAGTAATAACAGTCTCCATCTTCAGCAAGAACAGACTTTTATAAAGCTAATGGGATCTCAGCTCCGTGTTCAACTCTAAGACCAACACTACACTGTGATAGGGATCGTTATTGCTGTTATGTGCCTTGAAGTCAATTCTAATTTATGGAGACTCTATCATACAGTTGTCTTGTCAAGATTAGTTCAGAAGAGATTTGACATTGCCTTATGCTAAGGCTGAGAGTGTGTGACGTGCCCAAAATTACCCAATGGGTTTCCACAGTGGAGCAAGGATTTAAACCCTGATCCCTCAGAGTCCTCATCCAACATTTGAACCACTGCACCACATTCACAGTTCTTTATTGCTGCAGAAATTGCCTTATTCCAGCTACTGTGAGGCTTGCCACAAGTAAGAGGGGGGCTTGCATGGGTTAGCAGAAGATATCCGTATTACTAGGAATCAAAAAGACCCTGCAGTTTCCTCGATGAACACCCTCAGGACTCCTAATCTCTCTGAAAAGAGCCCATTCCATTAGATCCCCTTAGTGAAGATTGCTTCAAAAAGAAGACACTTTCAAGTAGAGGACTGCCTTTGGACCAGGGGTAGGCAACCTAAGGCCTGGGAGCTGGATGCGGCCCCCCAAGGCCACTGGACCGGTCCCAGGCTGTTCCTGCCACCACCCGCCATGATGATATTGATTATTGTTGTTATTACTTGTTCTTGGGGTTTTCTTCGTAAAATCTCCACAGGGGTTTTGCCATGGCTTTTCTGGGGCTGAGAGAGTGTGCATGCATATTTTTTAAATTGTTAAAATATTTTTTAATTTTTTATTTTTATTTATTTATTCATTTATTTATTTATTTTTGGTGCTTCGGCCCCCCCAATTGTCTGAGGGACAGCAACCCGGCCCCCAGCTCAAAAAGGTTGCCTACCCCTGCTTTGGACTGACCTTGAAACTAAAGTTAAGACATATGGCCACTCTACTTTCGGCCACCCACTCATTTTCCCATTTTCTGCTGCTCACATTCAGCCATCAGCCAACATTCAGTGGTCCCTGAGCATACTCAGTCCTCATTAAGTGGTTTTGGGGTTCCCCCTACTACAGAGGTCCCTCCATATTTGCTGGGGTTAGGGATGAAGGACCTCTGTGAATGTGGGGTAACCGCAAAGAAAATAACACTATTCTTTTTATCTGAAAGAAGACCTCTCTAGGAGACTTCAGGTCCTCCAGTACAACTCTAGGGACCTTATCACACGCTGGCCACGAAGCGAAAAGTAACCGAAATAAGAATAAATTCAGTTCTATACCGAAATGAACTGAAAGAGCTCCCCGCAATATGTAAATGCCTACCACACGCAATTACCACCATAGTGCAATTATCATGCTTCCCGGGACACACATCCTGGAAACGTATTCTCCGTGCACACACAAGTTAGAAAATCCCATAAATTACAAAGAGAGGACCATGTTTACCCGTCCCATTTGTTGCCCAATCCAAACAGGATGGACACGTCATAAGATGCTTCCTCACAGATCCATGGGAAGTAGCGCGGGGAACCATGGGTCAGGGCGGGGAAATGCTTCACAATACGCATTGCGTGATTATATGTATTTCGCCAGCGCGGCCATTGCGCAATGATTCCGAAAGCGTGGTTGTACTTCCCCGAAAAACCGAATGTCAAAAGATCTCACTTCGTTACGGATTAGCTCCGGTTTCTGTCTAGTTTCGGTGCAACGTTGTGTGTAAACACGGGGAAATAATATGTATTAGCTTCAGATACCCTTTGGATTAAGTCTGCTTTAGACCCCGTGTGATAAGGTCCTATGGTCAGCATCTGCCCGAGAACCTACATATGCTTAGAGAAGTGTTTCTTCTAGGAACTTCTAAGTTCTCCAGCAAAACTCTATGGTCAACTTCTAGCAGAATTGTGCTGGAGGACCTAGAGATTCCTAGAGAGAACATATTGAACAAAACCACAAATAATCAAATCCACAAAAGTGGAAGCCACAAATGTGGAGGGTTTAGGGTTTTTTCCATGGCTACATACATCTGGAGAGGTGAACTTGCTGTTCATTTAGAGCAGGGGTGAGAATCATGCAACCCATGTTTTGGTGGTCTCTGGAGTCTCCTTTGCCCAAGCCCCCCCATACCTCCTTTTTTACGAAAAGAGGGGGAGTCTCATCTCCAGAAGTCTCCCAGTGCTATTCCTCAAAATCAAGACATGGGGCCTACCTCCTTACACTTTTTAAATAAAAATAATAATAAATAATAAAATTTATTTTTACCCTGCCCCTCTGCAGGGTAATCAGGGCGGCTTACAACATTAAAATTTACATAGATACATTTGTAAAAACCTTCCTTCACTTTCTATCCAAACAAAATAGTTTTTAACATAGAAAAATGCTATGGTTAGCCCAATCGCAGTTTCACTTTCACTGAAAGGACTCAGGAGGCTACAGAAGGTTATGTGGAATGGAGAATGGCCACTCCTGGATATATAGGATTGTGCTCTTGTCCTATCTAAAGCATAGTTTCAGACCTTTCTTTTGGACAGGGATCTGTCTTGCACTCTCTGTCTGTTGTCCTCCTTTCTGACAGCACCTGTTCCAAGGTCCCTGAGCTCTGCTCGAATCTGTCTTTCCTAATCCAAACCTTTCGGAAAACATCTTGACAGCATCTCCCTCTAGCCTTTTGGTCTTGTGCTCTGCTGAGATGTTGCCTTCATCCAACACACTGCACTGGGCTGTCGGGGATTCAGAGGAAGCGGTGCAAAGCAGCTATGCTTTGTCGGGTTAGTTAGCTGGTAATAGTACAGCAAGGAAAGGGCCTCTGTTGGAACATGGACCACCACCATCCTCCAATGTCTTTCCTTGACCCCAAATAAGCCATGGCTTTACTGAAGCCTGGGTTAAACTTCAGTACCAGGCTGGCAGGCAGACTCAGGCTGCATCTTCAATACAAACATAATTATATGACACAACGTTAGCTGCCATGGCTCAATGATATGGAATTCGGGGGTTTGTAGTTTGTTGTGGCACCAGTGCTCTCTGACAAAGAAGGCCAAATGTCTCACCAAACAGTTCTCAGCATTCCATAGCCTTGAGCCATGATAGTTAAAGTGGTGTAAAACTGCAGTGTGGATGTAGCCTCAGATGTTTCATTCAGAATAGATGGATGTAAACATAGCTTTGTGGGTTGAGATCAGAGCTTGGGCTCTTGGACTACAGCTCCCAGACTCCCTCAGCCAGCATCCCATGCGAAGTCTTGTAGCATGTTCTCAAAGAGAGAGAGTTTTTCAACAATCCAACAGCAAGGTGGATAATTAGGAAGAGACATGGCCAACTCAAGACATTTTGCTGAGGAAGAGTAACAAATGCCGCAAATGTACAATCTGAGCTCAGGTAGGCAACAGTTGTAGCTGGCTAGGTTATTCTGGAATGCAAACAAAAAAATCACACAAGATCCTCTCCCCATTCCTGGCAGTAAGATCACAACAATTACAAAAGGAAACATTTAGCAGTTAGCTGCCTTTCCCTAGTACCCACATCTCATTTTGCCTCTTTTGAATTGGGGAAGATTTAAAACCTGGAGTCCTAGGAAAAAGAGTGGACCAAAGACACTACTCTTAAAATATCCCCACTGCCAGATCAAAACATTTTAAAGGCACAAGCTTTACTTACAAGGAATGCAAGCAGTCTCAGAGCCCAGGCTTTACTTTATAGGTGTGGGAAAAGTAGAGTCCACTGACCACATGCAGCCTCAAAGGGTAAATTTTGTGCTCACCAGGGCCACCCAGGAGTCAAAGGATTTTGGGAAAAAACTCAACCCCAAATTACTTTATTTCCTCTGAAATGCCCCAAAATGATTTCTATGAAATGCATATTGGGCGCCTCACTTTTGCAGTTTTGTTTTTTTTTTTTTTTTTTTTTTTGCAGGTACCATACCCACCCTCTTCCTGCCTCATTCTAACCTACAACCATATTTCTCCTCCATTAGACCATATATCCAGTTATAAACAAGCAGGGTGACCAGAGGTCTTCCTTTTCCAAGACATGTCCTACATTTCAACCTTCTCAAAATCAGTCTAAGAAGCATGAATTTATATTTATATGAATGTTTTTAACTTTTATTTTGGAATGTCATACATTTTTCTTGGATGTACTACATTTTGCGGTGCCTTGTCCTCCTTTGCGATTATAATATCTGGTCACCCTGCACACAAGTAATTTGTAAAGGTACTTTATACATTTCTCAATGAAGGCTAAGCTTGCTTCTTTTTATATTACATCTCCCAGAATCCCCAGCCAGCAAGGTAGTGTTAGAAGGACACAGTCCAGAATCCTGTTGAGACATTACACTGTTATACCAGCATTTGTACTCCTTCAATGCTTGCCAATCAGGGTGACCAGATGTCCTCTGATTGTCCTTCTATCCAGGAGGAATTCCAAAATGTCCTTCCTTCTGAGCCTGGCAAAGAAGCATGAATTTATATTTCTGTGAGTGTTTTGAGCTTTTATCTGGTAATGTCCTCTGCTTTTATGGAATGTCCTACATTTTATGGTGCCTTGTCCTCCTTTGTGGTTAGAATATCTGGTCACCCTGTTGCCCATGGAGGTATCTGATCTCTTCCTTCATGCAAATGCTTTCCAATTCATTTGCAGCACAAGGGCCACCTTAAAGGTACTGTTCTACTTCCCATTCTCCAGAATACACTGAATGCTTATCTAGAATGACCACCAGAATGTTACTAGTACAGATACTGGAATGTTGTTTGCATTCTGTGTCCTGCCCCCCTTCCCAGCAATGTTGGCTGTTGAACAGCATCACAATCCCCACCCTCCGAATGTTGATCCACTAAGAATGGATATATATGTCTTACATATATATATATATATATGAATGGATATATATATATATATATATATATATATATATATATATATATATATGAATGGATATATATATATATATATATATATATATATATCGCAAAGGAGGACAAGGCACCGCAAAATGTAGTACATCCATATATATATATATGGTTGAACAGGTAGGGTATATATATATATACATATATATATATATATATTGCCCAATTTCCCAGTTGGCAAAGGGTTCAGACAAGGCTGCATCTTTTCACCCTATCTGTTCAACTTGTATGCAGAATATATTATAAGAAAAGCAGGCTTAGACACAAAAGAAGGAGGAGTGAAAACAGGAGGAAGTAATATCAACAATCGTAAGATATGCAGATGACACCATAATACTGCCCTGGTGGCGCAGTGGTTAAATGCCTGTACTGCAGCCACTCACTCATAGACCACAAGGTTGCGAGTTCAATACCAGCCAGGGCTGAGGCTCAACTCAGGCCTGCATCCTTCTGAGGTTGCTAAAATGAGTACCCAGATTGTTGGGGGGCAATCAGCTCACAGTTGTAAACCGCTTAGACATCCCATGAGCAATATGAAGTGGTATATAAATGAAGCTGCTTTGCTTTGCTTTGCTATACTAGCAGAAAACCTCGCAAATCTGGAACACCTACTAAGGAAGATCAAGGAAGAAATTGCAAAGACAGGCTTAATGCCGAACATAAAGAAAACAAAAATAATGACTACCAAGGACCTTCACAAGTT
>CM034710.1:107241874-107277439 GCA_020142125.1 Phrynosoma platyrhinos
AACTGCTCTTAGACAGAATGGATAACGATTTGAACAAATTCTATGAAATTGCAGAAAATATGCAAGGGAAGGCCCATCTATATTTTTCTAATACATTTTTCTAAAAGTTGGGCTAGTTGGAAAGCTTGGTATGCCTGCATCTAAATGTTTAGTTTACAAACTCTGAATTTCTTTTTCCCCTTCTCATTACCAGGGATAACATCATCATCTTCCTCTGAGCTTTGTTTTAGTCCTCATAATAGATGGGCTGGGATGCAGCATGAGAATCTATATGAATTTTCCCCTCAACAATATATTATTGTATATATGGAAGAGTATCGTAAAGTAATAATTACCACCTGAAAGTTGTTATGGTATATTGATGAAATTTTGTCATTGTCATCATTGGTTCCTAAGTGCATGATGATGAGAAAATCAGCTCTTTGTTCCTTTATTTTTGTTACAGGTTGTGCCAGAAGTGACTAAAGTGTAAGATGGAGAAAATTGAGGCTCGTACCATGATAAAGTTCCTGCACTTGAAGGGTAATATTCCCGGCAAATTCATGATGAGATAATGGTAGTATCGAAATGATTGCCCATCTTATGACACTATTGTGAGGTGGAAAAGGAATTTCCAAACTGGTCACACATCCCTGACAGACAAGCTAAGACCTAGAAGACCATCATTTATGGACAATGCGGCCACTGTGAAGAAAGTGGAGTATTAAATCCTAGAAAACAGATGAGCAACCATCCAAATGATCATGAATGAAACTAGTCTCAGTTATGGTAGTGTGCGGGAAATTATTCATGATGAACTGCACATGTCTAAGGTGTCTGCACACTGGGTTCAACGTTTGCTAACCCCTTTCCAGAAGCAAACATGGTATGACCTTTCAAGGTAGATGCTGATGCTGTTGGAACAGGATGAAGAGGATTTTTTTTGGTTGTCTGGTAACCATGGATGAATCTTGAATCCATCAGTATGATCCAGAGACCAAAACCATGAGCATGGAGTGGAAGCATGCCAATTTCCCTCTCCTCAAAAGGCAAAGATGCAAAAGTTAGCAAGCAAGTCATGCTCTCAGTTTTTTGGGACTGTTGTGGAATGATTCTCACAGATTACCTTGCAAAGGGACAAACCATCACTGGCACATACTACAGCAATATTCTAGACAAGTTGCGAGATGCTCTGAAAAAGAAATGCCGCAGTATGGTCTCCAGAGGCATTTGTCTCCTAGCTGACAATGCGCCAGCTCACTCATCTCAATTGCAGTTAACAAAGCAAGGGCATGTGGCTTTGAGATCTTGCAGCTTCTGCCTTATTCTCCCAACCTCACACCAAGTGATTTTTTCTTGTTCCCAGAAATGAAAAATCCATTGCAAGGTTGCTGATTTGACAACACAAATGAAAAAGAAAGAAAGAAAGAAAAGAAATCATTTGTGAAATGGGAGAGTGGTTTAAGGCACTTCTACAATAATGGCATTTGGAGGGTCAAGAAACACTGGGAAAATGTGTAAATCTGGATGGTGACTATGTAGAGATAAGTTAACAACTACAAATTAAAAAAAACTTTCTGTCAAAATTTGTAAAGGTGATAATTAAAACTTTATAATACACCTTCATATTACTTTGTAATGGAAAGTATTGGCCAGGGTGCCTTAGTCTGGAACTGGAAATTAAGGTATATTAGCTTTTAGAAGCCACACTCTCTCAGCCTCAGAGGAAGGTTAAATCCTCTTTGAATAAATCTTGCCAAGAAAACCCTGTGATAGGTCTGTTTTAGAGAATGAATCTCTTGTGGTGTAAATGTTGCCATGTGCTACTGTCTCCTGTGTCATGGGGGCTGATGTGGAAAGAAAGTGTATTGATCTCAGATTACTTTTGAGAATTACACATACAAACCAACAATGTAAAAATGGTAACAACAATAAATAGCTGATAAAAGGCTTTGGGATTATATCTTTAACATGTTTCTTAAAAAGTAACTTGCCAATTAACTTCTTGATTCAGAATGGTAGACTGATAAAACTTGTTTGATGCCTTGCATTTCCATTTCAATCTGGTGGTGTTCATCATTGGGAACACAGGCCCTTCCATATCATCTTAACACAGTCTCTCACTAGCCAATGTTTCTGGTTGGTTTCAGTATGACTAGAGAAGTGTGTGTATGTATGTATGTAGATATATATGTATGCATCTTCAAATTACCTGTCAACCTATGGCAATCCCATGGATTTCATAGGGTTTTCTTAAACAAGGAATACTCAGCAGTGGTTTTGTCACTTCCTTTGAGCTGACCTTAATTGGCCGAGCAATTAGGTCTTAAAACCTAATAAGATCATGGGAGTATCTTTAGCACAACATACAGAGAACCTTTCTCTCTGGTTACATGTTCAAAATGGCAGGAAGCCAATCCTTTCTTAAGGATTTAGCACAGCAGCCCAGTTTGAGGAATGCAAATGTATAAAAAGCGAGCCAGACCCTTAGGAAGTCAGCAGCCAAGGGGTAGGCCCAGAATCTCTCCAAGCACAAACAAGAATAGCTCATCTCTCCATACTTGTGTCTTCTTTTATACTAATCAACAGCAAATCAGTCTTAGCCAGATAAATCTAAAGCTTATTATTGGTTATGCAAGAGCCTTTTTGGATTGGATTGGAAGGGACGAATCAACACATATTGGCATCTGAAGCATTGTTTGGGTGGCCCCAGAACCATGAGCTTCCTCAGACAGGCATGTCACTTTCCTATCTCATACTTATTGTCTCGCCAGCAAGGAAGGAACATTTTCTATTTTGCTTCTAGGATTATGTGTTCTATGTTTCTGAATGCAGAATGTAGAATCTAGGCTCCCACTTGGGCTTTTGTAAAAAATTCTTCCAAATATACACATGCCAATTTGATATTTATTTAAATTTCACATAACCAATTAATGTGCATGAATTTGTTATGTAAATAGGAGAAGCATAAGCAGCTTTGGGAGGATGGCTGGGCAGGAAGGTTGGGGTTTAGTTCAAGGGTGAGAACATTCTTTTAGACAGGGGCCCAGTAAGAGCTCAGAAAAGTTCCCAGGGCTGTCTTCTAGTGGTGGGAATAAAAGAAGGGAAAAGCATGGACATATATTTGTTTCAAACTATTAACTGCCAGTAATTACGCCTTAGGAAAGGCATATCAACCTTTTAGAAAGGGGATAAAACCCATAGAAAAGTTGAGAAAGGACGAAATACTAGAGGGACATGACAGCCTGGGGAGTCTTAGGGAACAGATTTTGAGTCCCAAGGACTGAGGTTCTCCAACCTCAGTTTAGCTCTTTCCTTCCTTTCAATGTTCCTGCCCAGCCTTCCACCAAAGCTGCTATTTACATTTTTAGAGAAGCTTCAGTAAGTGCCAATAGGTGCTTCCTCTGCAATGTGAGTAACAGGTAAAGAAAGAATTCAAAGATATAGCCATGTTATTCTGTAGAATCGGTATATAGAGAGATCTTGTAGCAGCTTTGAGACTAACAAAGAAGTTGGCAGCACAAGCTTTTGTAGACTTAACTCTTACTTCTTCAGATGCCTTTGGTCCAAATGCATTTGGAGGAAGTAGACTTTAGTCTATGAAAGCTCATGCTGCCAATTTCTTTCAGTTAGTCTCAAAGCTGCTACAAGATCTCTCTATATACAAGTAAAGAAAGAGTTTAAAAAGTGCCACAGTCCATACAGTCCTGAGACAGCTGCTACTTGCAGAACAAAACATACCACACAATTTGCCCCTGAAAGTCACCTCTGATAAGGAACAAGGCTAGAGTGGGTGTATATGGCAGAATATAGATCCTTTTGGTGGGCTCTAAAACATTCTAACTCATTTTCAATGGAATTCTTAGCATGTAAAGGAACATGAAAGGGTGCCTCTGAGTGTGTGAAGAGTGATCCCCTTCACACTTTACTGCTGACTGAATCATCAGAGCCAGTCTAGTCCCATACAGCTCTGTATGTTCAGCTTCTGGGCCAGCTAAGTGGTTTTCACCTTGCAACTCTTTATTTTAATAAATTACAACTGCATCTGGCTGTAGAATGTGCAAGAATGGGTCTTTGTCAACATTGCCTCAGGTTATTCAAGGACTCCTCATGAAGCTGGTTAGCCAGCTGGAGCTATGAGCCGGATGTCATTAACTCAGAAGCTCATGCAAAGAACATGTTGACTGAACAGAGGAAAATAGGCAGCTCAGGTGAAAGTCTGAAATGGGAGTCTCTGGAAAAGAGGCATAATATAAATATATGATTTGCAAATGAATGATCCTATGGTGGGACTAAGCCCAGCTGAATTCTGTGGGATACTTACTTCTGAATAGACATACATTACATAATGCACAGCGTTTCATTGTGAGGCTTTAACCACACTTACTAGGACATGATCACCATTGAACCAAAAGGGTCATACATTTGAGTATATATTTATAGAACTGGGCTATAAAGCTAAAAACAATTTGATACAGTAGCCTGAATTTGTCATCAAATATTGCAGAAGGTAACAAGAAAGGTTTATACATTTTAACTGTAATTGGTTGACAGAAGTTAGCATGTAAGACTACATGGTTTTCAAACTCTTCCACTTAAAAATGTTTCTCTTTGACCATGTCATTTAAAAAAAATACAGTCAAAGATGCCATGTTTCTTTCTTTGCATGCTTGGATGTTTACAGAGGAATTAAGATTTTTTGCTCAATGCCAGCCATACCCCTGGCTGTGAAACTGTAATAGACTGCCTCCTAAAACACCATGCAATAAAATAAGGTTTAATAATTTTGCTAGTAATATGTATGAGGAAGGTTGATGGTGCTTTTCAGGCACAACAGAGCTATAAATATGTACCTGATAGGATCTATACACAAGCAAGCTTTTTGAAGATACGAGAAAAACATAACTAATCACAGGATAAGGAATCATATCTTTGTGGTGGAAAGCACATGTTTCATAAGCAGAAGGTTCCACGTTCAGTTCCTCGTACTGTCAGTGAGAAGGATATGGGGGAAATTTCCAAAACAGGGAAATTAGCTCCCATTTAGAGTGGATTATACCAGGCTAGAGGGAGAAATAGTCTCTTCTGCTATAAGGCATGCCCATTGGGACCACTTGGATCCCAAGCTTTCATATTTTAAAGAGGAAGCCTCTAGGCCTTGTAGAAGCTGAAATATGAGACAAAATGTGGACGCACTCTTCTGTGAAATTGTTCTATGAGCAATAAGTCTTGCAGGAGTGGCATGCCAAGAGAGCAGGTAAAACCCAGCCAAAAGCAGGGATATGGAAACCCTACTCCAGGCATTTGAGAGCAAAAAATCTATGGGAGGTGTAATTGGAACATGCTCCTCCATGCTCCTCTGGGAGCCCAGTGCAACCCCCAACTCTTGACAGCTGCCCACCCCCAGAAGTATACGGCCATTCTTCAGAATCAGTTCACATGCTCTCCTGGGCAGAGCAATCTCCACATGACTGCTTGAATCCACAAGGTAAGTAGCTGCCACAAAAGTAGCTTTATGATCATCCACCCAAAGTCTTGTGTATACTGTTGTATATCCAGAGAATAGGGTTGTTGACAGGGAAGCAGGAGGGTTCAACCATCATGTCAGATACTTGTTTTTTTCTTTGTAGCTCTTTGCCAAATTCAGCTAGACATCATTCAGCTTTCTTTATTTTATCTTTGCTTGCAGAGAAAAGGTCAAATGTTTTATATTTGCCTGACAGCCCTTTTCAGCGAAGGGACCTTACTCATTTTTAGCAGGGCCCCCTGATAAATGTATTGTCCATTTACAGGGTTGTTTATGTGTTACTCCAAAGTGCTTGAAATACTGAACAAAAGTGAAAATTATCTCGACCAGCAGCCCACAGCACTGAAGCAAAATTTGTCATGGAGCAGTTCCTTTTTTGGCAGGCTGGTGTCATGTGAGAACATTTTTTTACTTGCAAATTAATAAAAGAAAAAAGTTAGGCACCTTTTCAAGATTATGGTAGTTTATATGCCACTCTCTGCCTCAGAATGGCTGAGGTGGCCACTGACCTAAATTCTTGTTCCAGCTAGAGAAGACCTATTGAATCAATGGAACTTACATAAGTACTGATTTACAAATTACCAATTGAATTAGAGTCTGTTTTGGGGGGACTGGCAATTGGATTTAGGTGTATATCTGATTCATACCCATTTTGCTTTGATTTAATTATTGTTTTTGTGTGCCTTCAAGTAATTTCTGACTTATTCCGACCCTAAAGTGAACCAACTTATCATGGAGTTTTCTTGGCAAGCTTTGTTCAGAGGGGGTTTGCGTTTGCCTTCCTCTGAGGCTGAATGTGACTTTCTCAGGATCACCCAGTGAGTTTCCATGGCTGAGGGAAATTGAGCCCTGGTCTCCATAGTCATGATCAGTGCTCAAACACTACACTACCCTGGTTTAGTAGTTCCTGTTTAAATTTGAAAACAGCAACATACAGTGCCAGATGACATATTAAGAACACATGTAGACCAGATCTCAGAAATATCCACCGATCTTATATATTTGACTGCACCAACAGTCTCTTCTAGCAACTGGCATCCAAATTCTAGTGAAACTCCAGAAGGACGTACTTTTTTTTACTACTGCTCTTCAAATCCCTCACTAGAATAGCCAGCACCTACCATTCACACACTCTCAGTTACACACACTCAGCCTCGAAAAACCCTGTGATATATTCACCTTACTGTTGCCATAAGTTGGAAACAACTTGAAGGCACACAACAACAACCAAAAGGAGCTGGATTGAGAATTAGGTTGGGGCTGTGAAACACACAAAGAGACACTTACCTTTTTTTCCCTCCAGGAGCTGGGGTCGGAAGAGCTGAGTCTGGAAAATAACACTTTGCTATTTTCTTTGCTGTGGGTAATCAACTGCTTTCAATATGATATTGGAATGTAGCAACTCGAGGAACTCATTCTAGTGTTGGATAGTGGCTTTATTGTAGGGATTTCCCAATATGGTGGAGAATCTGCTCTGGGTTCTAATGAACTTTGAGTTACCCAAGGTGCAGAACTTATTCTGGAGATAGAGTTCAGCACATTGGAGAACTCCTTTATGATGTGGATGAAAACCCAGAGGAGATTCTCTGTTCTACTGTTCTGCTGAGAGCTGGTAGGTACATAATTCTTCAGTATTATATGGATTCCAAAAGAGGTTCTATATACCTTTTCCAGATAATATGTGCAATATTACTGTCCCCTTCAGTAAAATTGAGCTGATAAAAGTTGGTGCAACACACATAAGTGCTTTAAAGTTGTTAAAGTTAATATATTTTTTTAAAAAAAACTTATTAAAGCTTATGGCAGTAAATTATCTTGTATATTCTGAGCTTCATTCTGGTACTAGAATCCTGCCTGTATTTTATTGTTTTGAGTAAGCAGCAAAGAGACATGAGTCGACTGATGGGGGATTCCCCTAGTAATACAGTGAGGCAATAAATGACAGTAAAGGCAGAACTTTGAAAAGTTACTCTTTGGATTACTCTCCCAACTGTGAGGGCAGGTATTGTAGTCTAAAACAATCCATCATCATTATCTGGATTTGATCTGTGAAAGACCAGGAAAATGTATAGGCACCAAAAGTATACTGTAATGCAGCACAATTTGAGGCATTGGACACAATTAATTCAAGAGGCCTGCAATATTTTTAGCTGTTCTCTATGCTTTTAAATAGGAATTTTGACAGTAAATGGGAGCAGATGGCAATGATGAACCAGCACATCTACACGACTATCCTTTTCTACTAAGTTGTTCCCTTTTTGGGCTCAATTACACATTCAGTAGAGGAGGATCTTCTTCTTTGTCCAAGCATGAAAAACAGTTTCATAATACTAAATTTGGGCTTCATGGGTTTGGAGCTAGATTGATTGCTATGCTAAATATGTATGTAGTAGACTAGGACCCTGGCTGTTACGCTATTATTAGAGTGTTTCTAGATAGAGAGTAGATTTATTTTCTCCCAGGTTCACTTGAAAATTCATCTGCTGTCAAATTCCTTTATTTTCAAATAACCAGAATTTAAAAAATATTACTACCAGCTACTGCCAATTGCTTCTTATTCTCTGAGCCTGGGATTGCCAACATGGTATTTGCCAGATTTTTTGGGCTACAGTTCCCACAATCCCTCACCATGGCTGGTGGGGCTAATCGGAGTTGTAGTTTAAAAAAAAACCTTAGATAACACTAGGTTGCCTACCCTTGCTCTTCTAAGCTGTAGTTAATTGCAGTTGTGTATATTGGAAACAAGGAGGAAGGACAAGTTTGATGTGTGGTTTCTCCAGCAGCTTCATGATAAAGGAGGAACAATAAGTCAGTAATCAAGTTCTCAACTGTCCATTGAATGAGGCAGAAGATAGCTCCCACTTCCCACAGAGATGCCATTGAAGCTGGCCTCATTTCTCCCAGCTTTAATGTTTGGAACAGCTTCCTGTGTAAATAGCTGTCATAAACCTGTCAAAAATGTCTCCCTGTAAATTTATCACAGTTTTGGAAAACAACTGTCATCTCAACATTTTGGCACAGCTTTACATTGTCATAGGTATACAGTTCTCATTGAAATCAGAATCTTTAATTTTCTGGTGTTCAAACAAATAAGGCCATAATCCATGAAAGGTCATGCTACAACTACTCAGTCTTAAAGGTACCCCAGAACCCTTTCTTGTTTAACTGGATACATGTTTGACTTCAAGAGAGTCATCTCCAGGAGTTTTGTCTCATGCTTGTTTGAGACCAACATCTTTGACTCTGAGTTAGTGTGTTTGATTATTGGAAATCACTAGTAAGAAAACTTGCATGTTGGGCCTCTCTCACTAGTTGACCCCCACAAATTAAAACAAAAACACCAGTGTGGCCTTCCAGTATGGTAAATTTCTATCTAGTGTTGCCTGGTTTTCAGAAGAGCAATAATAGTCAAAATACATGACATGCAGGGCTGATTAATCAGGAAGTAGCTATTAACAACCTTGCATTCTAACTAAATATCAAGTGTTGATTTCAGTTAACCTAGCCATGTATTTTTCTGTAAAATTAACATTGGCCACATTCATAAATGACATTTCTGTCTTTATGAAAGGCCCACATCCAAAAATACAGGGTTTTTTTGGTATCTCATTCAGTCTATATAAAAAGGTTTCCAATCCTCAAAAGGGGGGAATATCCCTTATCATGAGGGACATCTGCCAACCCTATGTCTATTCAAAGTTTATTACTTGTAATTTTATTATAATTCGGATTTTGAAATAGAGTTGCACTGTCAAAAAGCCAATCACTTCCTTGCTGTGAAATCACAGTCAAATTGTGAACCAAACCTTCAAAAATATGGCCCAGACCCCAAAATCTGGGAAAGCACTAGTCTTTGAATTGGTAAGAGTTGTCCATGTGGCAATTTTCAGCCAAGAATTTTTCAAACACCCAGCAGGGAAAATTAGTCTGCCTGTGTAATCAGTGATTCTCCATAGCACAGGAAAAGGGCAAATGAACTCAAGCATCCAAATCAAACAAAGAAAAGAAATTGCAGCTGTCTAGACCATAAACCCCAGTAAATACCAGCAGCAGTGGCATCACTCTCCCAGCAAAACTGCAGAGCTGTTGTGTGTTGTCTGTTAGCAGGAAAACAGAAGACAGCTGGGTAGAATAAATATTGCTTCTTCTCTGTTAAAAGAATAAAATATCTCTACATTCATCAGGCTCTTTAATGGAAAAAAATTCATAAATGAAAATAGCCCAAAGTCTGGTGTCTGGCTACACCAGTTTAATCGCAACTGTCTCTTGCAGAAAGAAAGAATGAATGAATGAAAGAGAGAGAGATGCACTTGATATTCTAGTCACGATGTCTCAGAAGCTTATTCTGGAGTTCATTCGGAGGAGGTAATGACTAGGAAAATGACAAAGAAAACTGTTACTGACCATTAGTGAGCAATCACTCTGTCATATTATCAAGATAATTTAGATAAATGTGATGGGGGAGGGGGAACAGCTGTCTCCAAGGAAAATGGGATGGTGATATTTCAGACCCTAGCAGCCTCTTAAAGATCTTGATGTTTTGTGTGTAAGGAGTTTATCACACGGGAGGCTAAATGGCCAAATCCTGTGCAGAAACAGGATTTAAATCCCAGAGAAATCCCACAAAAGCAGGATTGTTTTCAGACACATCAGGGGCATTAAGCATTAATCTGACATTAACCCACACAGAAAGTGGACAAAATCAACCACTTTTTACTTTCAGGAGAATCCCAAAAGTAAAGAGCGGCGGATTTTGCCCACTTTCTGTGTGGGTTAATGTTAGGTTAATGCTCAATGTCCTCAATGTTGTCTGAAAATGATCCCTCTTTTGCGGGGATTTTCCATTTTCTGTGTGGGATGCCCCCCACCCCGATGTCGGCTGAAAATGATCCTGCTTTTGTGGGATTTTCCTGATTTAAATCCCATTTCTGCATGGTATAAACTCTGTGTGATAAACTCCTAAGAGAGAGATTCTGCAGACTTTCACTGGTTCTTTCCTCACCTGTCTGATGGAAATATTACTCAGATTTAGCTATCTGGGAAGGAAAAGGTTTAATCTTGATTTCACAAGCTAGAAGTACTATGGGACTTGGATCTAGAGAAGTATTCTCACGTGGAGGCATTTCAACCTACCCAATTCTACCAATAGCAACTCCCTCTCCATTGTGACATACCAAAAGCTCACCCATGAAACTGCTGGGTGCAAAACGGGTTGCATGTTTACATCTGGAAACACTTTTGAGTGTGTGCACACAGGCTTCCCCATATCAGATCCTTTAACATGCAATAATACAAAAGCCCTAGGAGAATCAAGAAAGTGTTGATTATGTAGATCCAGGATTTGTTTTATTTTATTGTGGGTATAACATGGCCAAACCAAAACATATTTATGCATATATTCAACTCTGCCATTGAACTCAGAAGAGTTAACTGACTGAGGTTGCTGCCATGCTGCAGAATTAATGCAGTTTGCCACATCCTTAATTGTCATGATTCCATTTTATGGAATCCTGGGATTTTTTTTGTTTGTTGTGACACCCGAACTCTCTGACAGAAGTATTTCACAAAATGGCAAATCCCAGAATTCTATAGCATTGACCCATGGCAGTTATAACAGTGTCAATCTGCATTAATTCTGCAGTGTAGAAGCAGTCTGGGTTATGTCTCATCCTACTCCTTCAATCATTTCTGCTACTTTCAGAACTATTACAATGCATTATCTTCCTGTTTTCTACATTCTTATGTTCCCCAGATGTATTGGACTGGGATTAAGGGTGTGCAATGAGTTAGCCAGATTTGCTGATGATACCTGGTTATTCTGGGTGGTTAGATCAGAAATGGATTTCAAAGAATGGATACCTTCTTTAGTAAATTAGGCTCCAAATAGTTATAGGAATTTCCACATATTCTCGCAAGATGTATAAGACTGTCTTTGCAGCTTCTTTGTAATGTCAGAAAGTATCTGGAGATGTCCAGTTCTCAACAGAATTACAGCTCCAAGACTGTCAGCTGAACTGAATCAAGATATGCTTCCAAATATATATATATATATATATATATATATATATATATATATATATATATATGGCACATTAGTGGGTCTCCAGAGAGAAAATGGCAGCGGCAGGAGGGGGAGTGATCTAAAGATCTCTGGCGTTTTCTTATGTTCTAACGGGGTTTTATCTTGTATTTCTGTTTTTAAGTTTTTAATTTGCTAATTGTTTATCTGGTTTAGCCTTTATTTGTTTTATTTTGGTACAGTCCTTATTGGAGGGCTTTTTGTTTCTGCTTGTTTGTTTTGCATGCCAGTCACTATCTGCCCTTTTTCGCTGACTGCTTGGTTACTCTGTCAGTGTACCATTGAATACCAGCAAAGACTTGTAAACTGTAAAAAGCTGTTTGGGGGTGCAAATGAAAGAAAGGGGGAAAGGAAAAAGAAAAGAAAGAGCTTTTAAATGTCTGCTGAGTGCCTGGGATGCTTAACATTGGCAGTGATATCAAAGTTTCCTTGCTTTGTCAACAAAACGAATTTAGTACTGTGGCTCAGAAGGAGGACTGGTGAATTAACTGTTTTCGTTACCCTTATCACCCTTAACTTAAAGTTGGTGGTGCAAGGGAGAGGAAGAACCAGGTTCTAGAGCAGGGGTAGGCAACCCAAGGCCCGGGGGCCGGATGTGGCCCCCCGAGGCCTTTGGACCGGCCCCAGGCCAGTCCCGCCGCCGCCTGCCATGATGTTATTGATTATTGTTATTATTACTTGTTCTTGGGGTTTTCTTGTCAAAATCTCCACAGGGGTTTTGCCATGGATTTTCTGGGGCTGAAAGAGTGTGCGTGCATATATATTTTTAAAAAAATTAAAATTTTTTAATTTGTTTTTTAAAATATTTATTTATTTATTTATTTATTTATTTATTTATTTATTTATTTATGGTACTTCGGCCCCCCAATTGTCTGAGGGACAGCAACCCAGCCCCAAGCTCAGAAAGGTTGCCTACCCCTGTTCTAGAGCATAAAGGGCTTCTTTAGAAGAGTGTGTTTGGTCTTTGACTGGAGAAAGTGAGACTAGGACAGTATGGTTGCAACCAGAGCCCATAGAAGAAGGTATATTAGTTCTTGTGGCTATAAAACTATCCTTTTATACTGCCTGTCAACTCTCCATGAGGCCTGTCTATATTTATAGTTGGCTTGATCTCTAGGAGCAACAGCAGATTTCATCTATGACAAAACCTGAACTGCGTGTGCACTTTAGCACAGACAGTACTGCTCCTTTAATGGCATCACATCTTGTTATGTGAGGGAAATACGAGTACAATACTCAGAGTACAATTTGAAGCTGAAGCTGCTGTGCATTTCCTGAAATGATGTGAGAGAAGGCAATAAAGAGGGAGAAGAAGATAGGAGTTCTAGTTCTTTGCTTTCTTCCTCCCTGGGAGGGGGCGGGAAGGCATTACTCAGTCATAAAGCATATATTTTGCAGGCAGAAGGTGGTAGTTTCAGTCCTTGGTGTCAGCTGTGGTTAAGCAACATTCCTGCATGAAAGTCAGTCAGTATAATGTATCAAGATGAATTGACCCAATGTGAAGCAAGGTCCTGTGTTCTTTTGGAGTTTTGTTTCTAGAGCACCACATATGAAATTGTCACCTAAAGGAGAATTAAAAATGAATTTGTGAGCTTGTCCTTAGGAGAGATAAATAATAGGTTATTAGCTGAAGATCTCTTTGTGGTTTCCATTATACAAAAGTAATTTTTAGATTTGTAGGTGCCTGATTCTTGGCTCAGATGAAGAATAGCAAGCAAAGCTGTAAGAGGAATCTAGCAAAATGTTTCCAGGAGAATTTTTGCCTATTATTCTTAATTATATTAAGAATTCTTATTGTCCTGATTTGTAGCCAGTTGCATCAAGAAAAATGAAATACTACTACTGCACACAGTTATAATTTTCCATATGGGTTTAGTCCTTTCTGTCTCTTACAATTTAACAGTATAGCTTTGAGTGTGAAAAACAACAATAAGCACAGGGTAGTCCTTCTAACAGCACTAATCCATGTGATAGAGCAAAAATTCCTTTGTAATATTCCCCCCTCCGTATCCATTCATTGATAACTGATGCATTTTCCTAAGGTCTTTCACTTGTCTTTTATTTTCTTCTTGATCACTGACCATTTGAAAGCAAGGGATTTCAATTTCCCATCCCATTTTCTCCATTTTATGATGTGCAGAGGGATACGTCTCCTAAAACTGTAATGCCTCAATGATTGCCATGGCAACAGACTGATGTAGTAAATCATGACTGCAGTTCCTTGGCAGAAATGAACCAAATCCTAGCTTCAGAATGAAAAGCTTAGAATCAGGCACCTGCAGATTTGAATATTACTTTTGAGTAATGGAACCCACACATAGAGATTTTCATAAGGTCTTCTGGAATGCAGAGCAACATATCTGACTTTAAAGAAACATAATACAAGCCATTTTCCAAGGGTAGTCTGATAGCCTGTGCTAAAGCAAAACAACAAAGAGTCACGTGGCACCTTTAAGACTAACTGATTTATTGTATTGTGAGGTTTGATGAATTACAATCCACTCCGTCAAAACGAGTGTAATCTTTATAGGTTCAGGTAGAGATGTACAGCAACTTGGGGCAAAATTGATGAGAGTGGAATTGGATGCAGAATTCATATTATTAACATTTGGGCATTAAACAAATTGTTGGTGACACAACACATGCATCCTGGCAATAAGTAAGGCCATTAAAATACATGCCTGTGTGATAAGCTCTGTTATCAGATATAGACATCTGCTCAACACTCGGCAGTTTTATGGCTGTGATTTTTTTTCCCCCACTGAAGCTGTAAAGTTGATAAGTCTTGTTTCCAGAGGGTTGGTTGTGTTGTTCTGCTGTGCTGAAACAGCAGAGAGCCCTGTTGCTCTTTGCAAAATTATTACCATTGGTCAGAGACAAAACAATTGTGCATTACAGTCTGGCATGTAAATGAAGCAAGTAGGACATGCAGAAAAATGTGGCATGTTGTAATTTGGTTCAAGATTTCAGCCACAGCTTTTTTCTGAAACAGTATCATTCATTCTTCCTCACTCCCACCCATCCATACGCCCAGCTTTCTATCCCCCTCTCCATCCATGAGCATGCTGTGAGTAATTTGTGATGATTTTGGTTCTCCTTGTATTCTTTCAGCTTCTTTTTCTGAAGATTTCCTGCATTTATGCAAATATCTAGATTCCACCAATCTCCCTTTTGTGCTTGGGTGATGCTGTTCTGGCTGTGTAATGATTCACATTCAAAGAATGAGTTCATTAGCAATAAATAAGATGAAAAAATTCATCATCAAATATATTCAAGCAAGTGAATAAGAGAACAAAGGGAGCATCAAGATCCATAGGTTGACTGAATTTAACATTAAAACAAACAAACTGATGTGTATTGATTTCTATTGACATTTTTTCAATATTCATTCACTGATACTTTGTCTGCACTAGCCAGCATGGTATAATGGTTTGAGCATTGGACTATGACTCTGGAGACCACCGGTCAAACCCACTGGGAGGCCTTGGACGAGTCACACTCTCTCAACTCAGAGGAAAGCAACCCCCCTCTGAACAAATCTTTCCCAAAGAAGACCCCATGATCTTAGGGTCACCATAAGTCAGAAATTACAGGAAGGTACACAACAACAACAACTTCATCTTCAATTTTGTACATACTTAACCACTGAACTCACTGCAAGTTACTTTTGGGAAGACATATCTAGGGTTGCCTTTAGGGTTAATGTTGTATCTTGTTTGAAGACTCTTGAATCTGGGAAGGAAAGGAAAGATTTGCTGTAATACTTCAGAGAACAATTATTCCAATTGTAATGAAGTGGAAGTGTCATACAGATTAAAATTATTATGTCAATAAAATAGTAAGAATTTTGAAAGACTGCACACTAAACCTCAGGGAGCCCTCAACGAAGCAACACAATAAAATGAACAGCCTGTCATACTGATGGTGCTGCATTCAAAGACCAATTATATAAAAACAATATTCAATATAAAACAAGAGTAACGAAACTCCTTTTCCCCTGATGCCCAATAATATTAACTAGTTAAAAGGATTTCAGGATTTTTCTAGAGTAGGTCTCTTAATGCCCAGAACTTGGAAGTGATAGCTTACAAATAATTAGTTACTTGTAATTTGTTCCTTTTTATTAGAATTGATTTAGAAGAAATATTTATTAATTGCTTTTCTGCCCACCAGGATTCCCAAACAATCTATAGTATATTATTATGAAAAGATATGAATATAGGACAAGAGGCTACTAGCAAAACAGAATATGGAGAAACAGAGTGGTTTCTAATTGGCAAAATGGACATGCAAGCCTGCATTTTATCATCCTTTGTTCAATTCGTATGCTGAGAATATCATACAAAAGCAGGGTTAGACTCAGAAGAAGGAGGAGTAAAGACTGGAGGAAGGAACATCACAATCTAAGATATGTGGACAACGCCATACTACTAGCATTAAAAAATCATAGACTTGGAACAATTATTAAGAAAGTTCAACGACGTAAGTACAAAGGCAGACTTTCTGCTGAACTTAAAGAAAACAAGAATAATGACCACGAGGGATCTACATAAATTCAACCTAGGCAATGAGGAAAATGAAATACTAAAAGAGTTCCCATACTTTGGATCAAATACTGATCAGAATGGAGACTGCAGCCAAGAAAAGACTTAAGAATGGAAAGGGCAGCTATGAAAGAACTCGACAAGATCCTAAAGATCAAAGATATACAACTGAGCACCAAAGTGAGAATCGTCCAAGCCATTGAATCGTCCATCACCATGTACAGATGTGAGAGCTTGACAGTGAAGAAAGCAGATAGAAGAAGATCAACTCATTTGAGATGTGATGTTGGAGAAGAGTGCTGAGGATACCATGGATGGCCAAAAAGAAAAATAACTGGGTTTTAGAACAGATCAAGCTTGAAATCTCCCTGGGAGCCAAGATTATCAAATTAAGGTTGTTTTGCTTTGGCCACATCATGAGAAGGCATGACTCACGAGAAAAAACAATAATGTTAGGAAAAGTAGAAGTTGGTAAAAAGAGAGGAAGACCATACACCAGATGGACAGACCCAATCAGGGAGTTCACGGTCCTTAATTTGCAGGACTTGAGCAGAGCAGTGGAGCATAGGGGGTGTCATCCACAGCATCACTATGAATCAGGGCTTACTCAAGAGCAGTTAACAACAGCAACAACAACATAGATATAGATAAAAGATTAAACACAAATTTAAAAGCCAATTTTACAAATAATCTTTAAAATCAAAGAATATGCAGAACAATTAAGTTCTGATTGACTGCTGGAAAGATAGATCTAGTCTACCCACACACGGGAGGAGCAATTTAATGTAACTTTTGCTGCTGACACGATGCAGAATTAATACAGTTTGATACTGCTTTAACTATCATAGCTCCATCCAGTGGAATCCTGGGATTGGTAGTTTGTTGTGGCACCAAAGCTTTCTGATAGAGAAGGTGAAACATCTTTTTGCTGCAGGATATGCAACCTCTAGAAATATCCTGCAACAGCATTTTTCAAATGAATTGATTTTTCTCCCCTGTCAGCTTTCTTCACCTTCCAGTTTTCATGTCCATGGATAAAATCAGAAAAACTATGGGATGGGTGATCCTGACTTTGGTTTTCAATTATATACCTTTGCACTTGAGGATCTTGCCTTGTACCTTCATAGCTGCCCTTCACAATCTTAATCTTATTCTGATTACTTGACTGTAATCTTCATTTTAGCTAGTGAATTGATAGAAAATCTTTATTTTGATGTCCTCATCACATACTTTAAAATTATACAAATATTCTGTGGTCCTTCCCCACCACTTAATATTCAGCTGTCACCCTGGTTATGTACTTTCTTCTTTAACTTTCATCAGTAGTGATTCCAAGGCTTTGCTATTTTCTGCTAGTAATATGGTATTATTTGCATATGTAAATATAGCTTGAAATAGCTCTATTGGTATGCCATCTGCTTCTGGTGATTTAATTCTCCCAAGTGCTTTGAGAGCAGCTGCAACTTCATTTTCTAAATTTTTTGATATTTTTTTTTGTCACAGGGTTCCACCATGAAGGAACCTTTCTTTCATCTCTTCTGCATAGTTCTTCAGTACATTATTTCCACCATCTCTTTAATTTCCCAGTCAAACAATGTATTCCCCTCCTATTCATGAGCATCCCCACTCTTGCTTTAAATTCCCGTTAATTTCTCAGATCGTGTGGAAGAGGTCTCTTGTCAACCTTTATTGTTGTTGATGTTGTTGTTTGCTATTTCTTTGCACTGATTATTATAATAGTTTTCTTTGTCCCTACAACCAAGTTGCTGAACTGTTGTATTAAGGATCCTGACCCTACATGTGGTACTTTTTATGTCTGCTTGTTGCATATGGAGAGTTTCATCTGCTACTCAATTTTGCTTTGCTTTCTTTTTGACTACAGATTGTGTATTTTTGCATTCTTCTGTAATAATATCCCTGGTTTTGGTCCACAGTTCTGGTTCACAACTAATTAGCTTTAGTAGTGCAAATCTGTTTTTTACACGGTCTTTACATTATAGAGGAATGTTCTTTAGATTGTATTTCGGCAATTTATTTACCTGTAATGTTCTTTTTAAGCTTTAACTTTTATTTTTGTATTAGCAGCTCATGATCTGTGTCAAAATCTTCTTCTGATCTGGTTTCTGAATATCAGACTTCTGCATTTTCTGTTTCCAAAGTGCAGTTTACTGAGAAGCGAACGTGGCAAGCTTTTGAAGTGTTTTATCTTATTGTTGTATTTTTAACTCTTTACTAGTTTAATTCTGTTTTAAGGGGATGGGAGGGTGGGATTATGGGACGAGGGAATGTTTTAACTTGTCTGTTTTAAAATGTTGTACCCCGCCCCGATTGCCGAGCAGAGGGGCGGGCTATAAATAAAATTTATTATTATTATTATTATTTAAAATGCAGGCAGTTGCCTCCTTACTGGGAGTTAACTGTAAAAGTAACAACTCTATGAAAGAAGTGGTGTCAGCTTATGTGGCCATGATTTTGTGTGCGTGTGTGTGTGCATGCGCACCCTCAAGTCACCTGTCAACTTCTGGCAACCCCATTAATTTCATGATGAATGATGGATGAGGGAATGATGGATGAAAGAATTGATAAAAGAAATGGAAAACTTTTACACTATATTACAACAGTAGCTAGATTGTTAATAGCTCAGAAATGGAAAGGAAACTTCACCCCAACAACACAAGAATAGCTCTAAAACTTTTAGAAATGGCAGGCCTAGATAAGTTGGCATGTTTTTTAAAAGGAAAGAAACTACAAGATTTTGTAAATACATCGGAATACATAATGAGATATCTGAATAATACATGGGGGAAATGTGGTGTGTTATTTGATATAGATAGATAGATATTTCATAGGGTTTTCTTAGGGAAGGAATATTCATTGTTTTATTAGTTCCTTCCTCTGAAATATAGCCAATAGCATCCAATATTCATTGTTGGTCTCCCATCCAAGTACTAACCAGGGCTGACCCTGCTTACCTTCCAAGATCAGATAGGATCTGGAGCCTTTAGGGTATTTAGGCCCAATCTGACTATTAGTAGGTAACACTGAATTTGATTATTAGTAAATAACATTAAATTCAAAGAACTAGATTGCTGGTGAAATCAACATGCATTAAATGCCTAAAACTACAATTAAATCCTAAATTGATAATTATAATCAAAATCAATAGGCATGAAATGTTTGCTGCATAAAAACACCACTTTATTAGCCATGCCTGTGTTGGTGGAAAGGAGAGAAACTTGTAACTAATTTCATTCGGTTTAAGGGGAATTCTAACTATTGAAGCAACACAACAAATGTAGGTTATTTTTAGAATTCAGGCCTGTTCATAAAATGCTTGAGGCCATAAATGATCCTTTATTTACTCTGCCATGAAAGTAGATGACATCTATTAGCATGAAAGGGCTCTGAAAATAAAAGTCTCCACATATGGCTGACATTTCTTGGTCTTTTTTGCCCTAGTGTGTTACCAAAGCAATAATGATGACAGAGAAATCTCTTGTGGATTGAACTCCAGTAGGATGGTACCTGGAGGACATTACTAGGGTGTTTTGAGTGAGAGAATGCTATTTGCAATATGTCTTTAATACAAACAGAGTATAAAACCAAAATTATTTATCAGTTCCTGCATTCTTGACCATGATGGATGCATCAACTTTTATAAAATAAATGCCTTTGGCAAAATAATAAAGAAATGATTTGAAGATCAGTTGTTCTTCGTGTATGACAAGCGCCCAGTACCATTCTCTTGGTTTCTATGGGACTGCATTATAAAGGAAAATTCCAGATGCAAAAGTTTTTAAAACTGGATTTTCAAATATATAACAGGTACAAAATTTCCAACAATATTGCATAGCCTATAACTGAACAGAATGCATACATATTTTCCCCAAAGTCCCATGTACCCAATGTGCAGGATTTACCATAGAGAAGTTCAAGACATAAAGACTAATGTTTTTGAAGGTAAAGCCTTAAGGTTTTAAATATTTTAAAAGACAGATACAAATAAACAAGGACATGACAAGGAATCTACCTTTTCATTTCCTCCTGAACCCATAAATTAAAATCCCATTAGGTTGCCATAGATTGACAGGCTACTTGAAGACAGACACACCAGATTCAAGGTGAGAAATACCTAATTCTTATTCCACTGCTGATAAGGCCCTTTTTTATGTTCTCCCCCATCCAATTCCACCCACAGGTGAGACACATTCTCATTGAAGCTGAGAAAATGAGAGCCAGTGTGGTGTAGTGGCTCAAGTCCTGGAGTACAACTCTGGAGGCCAGAGTTCAAATACCAACTTGGGCATGGAAAACCACTGGATGGCCTTGGGCAAATCACACACTCTCAGCCTCAAGAGGGAGGCAAAGGCAACCTCCCTATGAAGAAGCTTGTCAAGAAAACCCCATGATAGTTTTGCCTCGGTCACCATAAGTTGGAAACGACTTGAAGGCATACAACAACAACAAGCTGAGAGAATCCATTTTCTCATCAGCTGCTGTGAGGATTTCAGCTTAAACTCAGAGAGAACAGGGAAGCCTGAGAGGAATGGTAAAAGATATTATTATCATCATGCCTGCTCATCAAAAGGTTCTGGTTCTTTAACCCCATGAACCTAAGTACTACTACACCACTGATTGGCATTTTTCGAGTGCAACCCAACTGCATCTGTTTCAACCACATTTCACCTGTCTGCAATATAGAGACAATACGCTCAATTTTCCAACCATTTATAATCTAGGTTGCTCTTTCTTTTGATCTGACATATTCCATATGAAGCGTAAGGAGCATCTGCCATTACCTGTACCTGTTGGGATGCTTGTTTGGTAAAATGGAGAACCTCTTGCAGGTTGTTCATGTTAAACAAGATCATTGCACCACACCACATTAGAAGAAATGAGCATAATTTGCATAACATTTATGTTGAGGTGAGAACAAAAAGAGGATTAGTCACTTGAAACAGTACACTGCCATTTAAAGCACTTGAGATTCCACCTGCTCATATAAGCAGTTGCAAGCTAGTATTTACATACTCTGGGGCTCCTTGTTAATGAAGGGGTTCTGTGTTCTGCTGAGACAGTAGAATGGAAAGGTCCAGCTCCCATTTCACATTTTCTTTTATATCTAATTTTGTTGTCATGCTAAAATATAATTTACAACATGCTTGCTTTATAGTCTTTGTGTAAATGGAGGTACCTAGTTAAGGAAGGACCTGGTTAAATCTCAGTACAGCTGTTCTCCTAAGATTCAGCAAAAGAATAGAAATGGTGCCATTGATCATTCCAAGATTTTTACCCTTGTGATCCCCTTTATGTCTACATCTGGATATTATGACCTTACCCTGCTTTACATAGTACGTGAAGAAAAATATTTTGTTTGTTCAGTGTGTGTACTTTTATTCACACATTCATGTCTATTCATATTTTGGCATCTTATAAGGAAATTGCCCCTTTCTCATGTCCTGGAGGAGGGAAAGTGAAAGCCAAGGAAGGTGCTTGTATCCTCTGCCAGAGACTTTCTCTTCCCCTCCAGGACAGAAAAGTTTTGGGAAGTGGAGGAGGACCTCCCAGTTTTGTACTCCCTTCAACAGTTCTCATGTTCCCTCCAGCAAGATGCCCTCTGGATTTTTGGACTATAGCTCCCATCAGCCCCAGCTAGCATGGGCTATTGATGGGAGAAGTAGGAGATTACTGCAATCAGGGAGGCTACCTAAAGAATCTGTCTAAAGTTTCTGGTGTACAGTGAGTGTTGCAAAGGGTTTTGAAAGCATAAACATCTGGTGTCCTTCAGCAAGTGGAATTCAAATGCACCCTCAATCATATGTTAGGTGCTAATCCTGGGGAATGACATAGTATTCCTTTACAGCTACAAAATGCCCTTCCTGGGAAATAAACTCTTACTTGCCCCTTCTCATCTTTCTGCCCAGCACTGTGTTGCTACTCTTTCAGTGCCAGCACAAGACATGTTGCTGCCCATGGACAAGATGGCATCCTTCTGCTATTCCAGGTACACAAATGAACTAGGAGGCAAGGAGTTCTCCCAGGTTCTGATCTATATCCCCCAAATAGGTTTAGCACATTGGACAGCCCCTTTCACAATCCAAGTGAAATCCTTAGTAGAAATAGCAAGTACATTTCTATACTGCTTATCAGTGCACTTAAGCACTCTCTAAGCAGTTTACAATGTGAAAACTAATTGCTCCCAAGCTGAGTACTCATTTTAGTGACCGCGGAAGGATGCCTCTGGGTGGTATTGAACTCACAACCTTATGGCTGTGAATAGGTGGCTGCAGTACCAGCATTAAATCACTGTGACACCAGGGCTCCTACCCCACTGACAGCTGAACTGACTTCAGTACTGATAATAGGACAATGTCCCCCACTAGTAGTTTTGGCTAATAATGGGGATTTAGGATGAGCCATGTGGGATACCCAGTCCTGGTCCTTAACCAGGAGAAGGGGCCTTGAAATTCAGGAAAAATAGCCAAGGGAAGTGGCCATGAAATTTAGGAGGGGGGGGAATAGCCAGAGTCCTGGTGCTGAACAACTGTTGCTCCTGAGATGACTGCTCTCTTACCCTAACAGTAATGCTGGTGCTTGGGTTTCCATGCAATCCACAAAGCCATCCCCACTTCCATGGAAGTATGGAAACCAGGCTACTAGTCTCAGCAAATTGCTAGAGAGAGATGGCCCAAGAGATTTTGCTGCCTGGGAAACAAGAAGATGGTGTCCTGTCTTCATTCCATGTACAGAAGTTAGCGAGACTAGCCGCTGAAATTTAACTTTACCAATGGCAAGGGGAGATATTCACCACCACATCCTAGTCAGTGGATTACCTCACAGGGCCCAGGACAAGTTACATAATAATAATATAATAATAATAATAATAATAATTTATTTATATACCGCCCTATGGCGAGCCAAAACAGCTATGTTCTATGACAAAGTGGACCAGCCAGGAACTTCAGGAGGAAGCCAATGATCCCCGCTCCAGCACATGCAACTAGGAGACCATTTCACTTTGCATTGTGGTAAGACCACCCCTATTATTGCACTTCTGGGATGTTTGCCCAGGAAGTTCCCTTCTTCTGCAGTCAGCATGGAAATCAAGCAGACTTGTGAAACAGGGACTTATTTGTCTTCATTGTTACCAAGAGAGTTGTTAAATGCAAGGCTGATTTAATGGTATCCCATTGCAGATCTTGGAAAAGCTATTTTTGGACTACAACTCCTAGCATAGCAAGTAAATGATCTAGCAGTATCCCAACTGCAGAACTTGGAAAGGTTACCTTTTTACTATACCCCTAATATCCCCCAGGAAACAAGCTGGTTGGGGGATTCAAACAAGTAACTTCCTCAAACTCTATCCATTAGATGAAAACAGTTTCATTTCTGTATTCGCCTCACTATTAGGTTTCCAAATTTCATGACACATGAATTCTGTTTTGCTCTTGTGACAATTCTTTATAAGTGAATTTCTCAAAGCTGTGGATGGGCTACATTGATAAAGAAATAGGAAATCATTATGGCAAGCCTTCCATATTTGTCTTGTGGTTATCTGTCGCTTATCAGTGATAAATGATTCCAACGGTCTTGTTGGTTGACTGTTTTATTTCCCCATTGTTCACATTTTATGATCCAGACAGGCTCGTGTGATAAATTTTGTCAAAGTCAACCATCTTCTGGGCCTGTTTCACCTGCATCTACATATTTTCTTTCTCATTTTCTCATTTGCTCCATCTTTGTGGTTTTGTCCTGTTGTGTTCTTATGAGTACAAAGTCAGTTTTTTGTTTATCTGGGCCAAATGGGAAAAAGAGCTGCCATATGAAAGTAAGAGTACTTATTAGCCAAACTGTTAATTATCTTATTTGTGTTTTATTTGCAACTGTACTTTCAAACAAAGGGATAGGTGAGAACTCCATTCACTTCATTTTAAAAATATAATAGTTCACCAAAGTTCACAGGTTTCTTCATAAATGTTACAAGAGGAGCTTGAGCAATGTGTTAGCTGCTGGTCAGTAAGAAAACCAACCTGAGATTGGGATCACAGCTTGTTTTGGATGTTTTGCTCTCCCTCTGAAATATCAACTTGTAAGTGATCTTGGACCCTGTGCTGCTTCTGGAAAATCAGGTTGCTGTGGTGGCCAGGAGTGCCTTTGCCCAACCTTGGCTGGTGCACAAATTGTGCCCTTTGGGGGGGAAGGCAGATCTGTCCACAGTGGTTCATGGCATAGTTACCTCTCAGTTAGACTACTATAATGCATTCTACATGGGCTGTCCTTGAAAAGGGTTTGAAAGCTGCAGTTAGTGCAAAATGCAGCAGCCAGACTGGTGTTTGTTCACCCATATTTCTTTTTCTTCTTCAGTTTTCTTCTTGTTTTGTTTTATTGTACCTTATTTTTTATTCACATAAAGCTTTTTTGGAGTTTATAGTTCACATGAATTGTATCATATTCATCATTCTCAGGATTTTCCTCTAATTATTATTAGGTTTTTAAATGTCATTGAATGTGACTCTAAGAGGGATGGAAAAAGGAAAATAGACAGGTTCATTGTAGCACCATGGCCTATGCACATGGATTATGCTCACATACCACAATGCAGCTTTGCAAAATACCCCGTGGGAAAATTCCTGCAGATTCTCATGTACCTACCTAGGTCATTTTTCTTAGATTGAAAGGATCAAACCATTTGTCCTAGAATCTGTATTTCTTTTAATCATGTTTGGCTGGTGTAAAGAATGCAACTATTCTTCTCTAAAGTAGCTTGGCTACTGTAAAATACTCACTTTCTAATCTTTCTGAATTGCTGTCGGGAGACAAACATAACCTTTCCTACAATGGTAAGTATGACTAAACTCTTTTGCAGTCACTAGTTGTGCTTTGTAGAGCCCCTTTAACCCTACCCAACAAAGTACTGATGTTGAGTGAGGTTTAAGATGGGGACCTGTGGGTAGACCTTTATATGATTTGCAAGAGATTTGTAGTGATTTCTCTCACCCAAACTTTTAACAAGAGCAAGTAAATAGCCTCATAAATGGCCTTGTACTAATAATTTACCTTTAATCGTCAATGTTCTTCACCTTTATAAGTACGGGATTTCTTTGTCTTTGGCTACATCTTTATGAACTTTTGTTGCCTAACTTTACAGTGTTGTAGATCAGAGTTATGAAGTTTGTTTGTTGTTTACTTGTAGAAGCAGGTTGTCCCAGCATGTGTTTATTGGGTAAAAAAGTGACTGACTCCACCCCTTGAACCACGATTTTGCACCAGGTTTCAAATAGTGGACCTCAGAATTCTAAGAGAAAAAGATAAAAGTACATCCCATGAATCTTAAATCATCCCATTCCTGATGTACAATAGCTTCAACTATTGCAATACTTTTCAGTGTTTGGGGGACAATAAATTGTTTTTCTAGACAGGGAATAATATTAGTCTAAGAGCAGTTAGGCTATATGTTGTTGCACACCAAAGAAACTATACTTAATACCTTGTGTATTCATTTGATATTCTGACTGGGTTATCTAACAACTAGTTCTTGTCTGCTGCATGAGAGACAGAAATGTCCAATATAAACATTTTATATAAGATAAACTAGGGGACTGGATTTGGAAGCCTCAGATTCGTGCAGAGTTGCAGCATTAGAAGTGGGTCATTTCTTTTAACAGAGAATCAAAGAAGATCCACTGGAGTAATAATCATTTCTATTGAGCAACTTAACATTTCCTTTGGATGCATTTTGAATAGCTAAAATTATTGCAACTGGAAAAATACAAATGTTTTTGTTTTGTTTTTTAAAGCAAGAAAAGGATTAAGATGCTCTTACCGGGTAGTTCTTCTCACTTCTTGCTTTGCTCTTCTCTGTCCACAAGCTGTTGCTGTTGGTTTTCAGACCTAGCAAATTGACTGAACTGGGAGCTCAGCTAAAGCTAACCCAAGGAAGGTTGAAGATGATGAGAGTATAGCTGTAGTCACTCTCCAATCAGTGTCCTCTGTTGTGAGTGCAACAGTTTTAACTAGCATTGTCTCCTAGTGTAGTTTAATTCTTCATATGGCTCTCATATGAAGAGTTGAATGCATTAAGCAAAAATCCTCAAACTGTTCTGTTGATTTCAGAGATATCTCTTGCAATGGACATGAGCAGAAATGGAGTGAAAAGTGTCTTGACTGGGTTCTTTGACAGGATTGCCCCCTGCTGGGCCAAAATTATCATGGACAGTAAAACTGAATTGTCAGAGACTGTTTCTTTCATTGAGATGTTTTGTATTTTCAGTTGGATAGTCCTATTCATAATTTACACAAATCACACTGGCTGTGACCTTGTTCACATGGACATTGTCATCACTTCATTTCTTTGCGTTAGACTACCCTACATTTGTTGACTGAAAGTAGAATAAATGAATTGGTTTGACTGAAAATCACTGTAGTTGAGGTGATGCATGAAGAGTTGGAAATCTTAGGCTGCGCCTCACTGCAGAAGTAATCCAGATTGACCCCATTTTAATTGCTATGGCTCAGTGCTATGGAGTTCTGGGAATTGTAGTTTATTGTGACACCAGAGCTCTCTGACAGAGAAGACTAAATATCTCACAAAACTACAAATCCCAGATGAGCCATGGCAGTTAAAGCAGTGTCACCCTGGATTATTTCTGCAGTGTAGACACAGCCTCTGATGTGATATTTATATCTATGATGGCCCAATCACAGCTATCCTTTGAGAAACCTGCAAGCTAATGTTTGAGGAATCTGCCTGTGCAAAAAGTGTATAAGATAGATATCATATGCAGGGTTTCCTTCAAAATATAGCACTTCACTATAATAAAATATAGCCTAGCTTGGCATAAAATTGTAACATTCAATATATTGAAAGTACCATTTATTCAGAAAATCGTTGGAACTATTTTTTAATTTCAGTTTTGTTACTAATGGAGCTATAGAGTCTTGAACAATCACATTTGAGCTCTTTGGTTCTACCACTTTATGAAGATCAGGCAAAACTCCCCACTGATAACCAATAGAATTGGTAAAATGAAAAAAAATCATTTTGTTTTTACTACTTCTTCACAGTGTCAAGGAGACATATTGCAGTCATCCCCATAAAATGAATTGAGGAAAATAATCCAAGACCAGGAATTGCAATGATTGGATACTGTATATAGTATTATATAAAAACTCTTGCACAGTTTTAGAAACAATTTTGGATCAATAAATGTATGAGGCACCAGATCAGTGACGTTCTCCGGTTTTACAGTGGATGTCAAAACAATAAACAAATAATGATATTACCAAGAAAGATAAAGAGATATGCAACATAGTTGGGTCACAGATATCCTTCTGGACTGCTGAGCCCCAGCAATTTGTATCAGTTTCCTACTTCCACATGAATTTGTAATAGCTCTATATTTATGATAATAAATCCCAGATACTGAAAAATCTGGTTTGTGGCGAAGGCAAGAGGGAGTATGCAGTTAGGGTTTCCTTTTTATTAAACTGAATGACAAGGGGTTTAGTTGTCCTACATTAGAGAGTGTGGTGTAATAAATTGAGTATGGCACTAGGATGCTGGGAAATCAGGTTTTGAATTCTCTTTTGGCTGTGGAAACCCATAGTTACCTTGGACAGGTTATACTCACTCAGCCTCAGAGGAAGGCAATGAAACCTCTTCTAAACAAATTTCATCAAAAATGGGACTGGCCAGACATCTTCTGGTTGTGAAAAAAGGGGGCAGGGGTACTACTAGGAGGGTGTGGGGTGAGGACCATGCCGGATGGTACCCAGATGAGGGGGTGATACCTGACCAGTCCCTCTGCAGTGCTGCTTCCAGGTTTGGTGGTGCTTCTGGCCAGCTGGGAAAGAGAGGTGCCAGTGACGACAGTAGTGGCACCACAAACTCCTCCCTTTCCTGCATCATTGCCTTCCTTTCCTGCCCAGCCAGCTATTGGGCAGCACCAACTGCAGATCATAGTAGCCACCGGCGCCTGCCCCTTCTTCTCTGCTTCCATGTCTCTCTCAACCAAGGGAATGAAGACAACAGAGAAAAGGCGTGGACACATGCCCATTTTGGCTTCTCCTCTGCCTTGGCTCTCTCAGCCAAGGGAACCAAGGTATCAGAGAAGTCCAAACAAGAAGCCCCGCCTTCCCTTCCATCCCCTCCTGCTGCCTTGCGTGCCCACTAGGTGTTGGCCCAGCATGGCAGCTGGGCAGCCAGGTGAGCGAGGCAGTGGGAGGGGAGGAAGGGCAGGACAGCCACTGCTATTACCACCCAATCACCACCCAACACCCCTTTATGCATCTGAATGGGCAATGGTTGGGTGGCTGGGAGCAAGTGAGCTAGGCAGCAGGAGGGGAGAGAGGATGGATGGAAGGGGCAGTCTGCCACCTCCCCTGCATCAGGTGCCAGCAACCCTAGCAACCCACCCCTGCCCTGGTGCTATTTAAAACGTGAATTGATATTCTAGTGTCTTTCAGGAGAATAAATTCCCCTTTGATGGCATAAAAAAGACAGCTTGAAAAGGTTTTGTGGCCTGAGAGTTGCAGAAACAGTCTTGGACCTGCATTTAACTCCAGGGTCATACTCCTTGAGATAGAGTATAAAATGTCCTGTCCGTTAATCAGTGAGAGTTAATTGACAATTGGGCATAGGAGTGTTTATTAATTCCTCTTCTTCTTCTTGAGGTTTATAACCCCAGCATTTCAGTGCTCTTCTCTATATTAAGTGGTGAATGAAGCTGGTGTTTCCTGCCAAAATGCCTCATATTTTGTATTTTATATACTTCAATAAAATATTTGGTGTGTGTGTGTACACATATGTGTAATTCAAATCTTTCGTATTTTTATGTAAAATCTTTTAAAAGTGAATACACAGACGATGATCATCATTGTTTTGATTTTATTGTGCATGGTTTATTGTGCCTTATTTTCCTTGCAATCATTTAAGTGGTAGATCTAGAAGCAGGTTTATCCCATGTCAATTTTCCCAATTGTCTGGGACCAAATTCAAAGCTTTCACTCTTCCAAGAATTATGGGAATCGTTTAAGCCCCAACTGCCTGCCATTTCCCCCAAGCTTTCCAAATTTTCCATTATCTCGCGTCATCTGTGTTTTCAATTGTCAGTCTGCTGTTTGAGATAACTGTGCTCTCTGGCCTTTTGCCTGCTAGCTGTTAAGAGATTAGGGGTCTTTCTCTCAGTTTAGCACAGAGATGATGATGATGATCCCCTGCTACTTCTACTATTTGTAAATCAGTGGAGCAAGAAATTAAACAGACATACCAGAAGCACCAGTACTGGAATACCAATAACAAGAACATTATAAACCTTGGTTGTTATTTGCATTTTAGGAATGAATGGTGCCTACATTTTCCAGGGAAGAGCCTATTATGTTCCAGTTCACCGCACATACAAGCTACCTCAAATGCAAGGATATCTAGACCCAGAATAACATGGCCAGCTGTGAGCTTCTAGAAGCTGTGGTCTAAAAAAGCAACCAGGCTCTGAAACAAGTCATATTATAGCATATACAGTAAGCCCTTGGTATCTGCTGGGATTTTTCCAGGACCCCCTGCAGATATCAATATCTGAGGATGTTCACGTCACATTATATATAATGGCATAATAAAATGGGTCCCTTATTTTTTAAAAAATGTCAAAAAATGAAGGTTTGCGTTTTGGATTTTTAAAAAATTCTCTCTCTCTTTGAATATTTTCATGCCATGGATGGTTGAATCCGTGGTACAGAATCTGTGGATGAGAAGGGGTGACTATATGTATTCAATAGATCTATTCATCTGTTGGAATTTTGTTTTTATTTAAACCAGAGATTGTTCAGTATTCACAGTATGTGCTGAATCCTTGACATCTTATCTTTTCATATTTATAAATTGCCTCAGGTTATCAACTGAATTTTCACAATGTTATCTTCAAAAGCAAGATAACAGCCAATGAACCCAGGACAACACACACCTTCTCCCTCTATACTGATTGATAGGAGCTGGTGGTTGGTGTGAAATGTACAGATGATAGTGTAATACTGGTTCTAAATTTTATACAATTCAGATTTTTGATGCCACTTTCTCCAATCAATGTTAGAACCAGTTATCACAGGATTTTACCCTTGAATACCTATATTTATGGAAAACCACCACCCCCCACCAACAATAATGAACTGCCACATGTGCAATAGTCCCATGTGTATTAATGAAATAATAGCCTTCTAAATGTCTGTTAAGATGATTCATTAGTTATGCCATTCATCCTCACAATGACAAAGCTCAGAGATTCCATGTCCCTTAAGGGCATAAACCAAAAATAAATATTAATTTCAGTGTATTTTGGCTAAGGACAGATTTTAATGTATAACAATCAATTTAATTTCTTTCTCTACAGAATCCCCAACTATATAGACACACCACAGCCAAGTATACTACTGGCATATATTTCCAAAGGCAACTGCTCTCTGTGTGTGGATGTGCATGCATGCATATTGGACTAAAACTCTAGGGAACCAAGGCTCAAATCTTCAAATCAGTCATGGAAACCCACTGAGTGACCCTTTTTTAAAAAAAAGGCAATGGTGAACCTTCTCTGAATAAAATTTCCCAAGAAAATCCTAGGATAGGGTGTCCATAAGCCAGAGTCAGCTTAAAAGCACATAATAACAACTGCTGAGATGCATGTATTTAGTTGAAGCTGAAAAAAAGAGAATGTCAAACAGAAAGGTGTTTCGTTTTTAGTTTGTGAACATGTAAAAGTACAGCCTATCTGCAAGAACATCCATAGAACCTGAGGACTCTAGATTTAAATGGGTGTTTGATTTACCCAGAGAAGAGATCTGAGAGTTCAGTTTTTATTTTAATTGTCATTTGCTACATCCTGAGCAGTGTGGAGTATTTTTGACTGGGAATCCAGCCGTACTCCACCAGAGGTATTAATGGTAGAAACAATTGGGAATTATAAGGGCCTAACTACTTTCTTGTCAGCACAGCCCCCCAACCTGCAAAAAGAATGTCACTATAAATGAACTAGACTGCAAGGTTGCTATTGACTATTCTTTCAACTCAATACAGAAAATGGGGATGAATGTGGTCTTTGCTAAGTGACACCCTGACTTGGTCTCTAGAACTGGGGGCCAGATCTTTAGTTGCAACTTATACTTGTTTTAGGGACACGGGCCAGCATGCCCATTAGGTGGGGTTATAGGCCTGCTTTAGGTGGCAAAGTGACAGGAATGTCAAATCATACTGCTATCCCTTCCTGGATAACCCTACTTTGGCTGCTCTTGTGCCTCGGTGTCACTAGGATTGGCAGCCAGTGTGGTAACTCATAGTATCACACACACTCCATTGACCTACTCCGATACCACACCATACAGAATCCTTAATCATCTTTTTTCTACTAATGCTACTCATAAATAATAATTCCCATATATTAATGAATGTAACAGCTATAGTTGTGACATAAACAACTAGCAAAATTAAAATTATACCTTTGTATTACAATATCATATGCATGGCTAAATGTATTTACATGTAGATAGTTTCATGTGGTTCAAGCGAAAATGTGGTACGATGTGATGTTTTTAAAGAAATTTTTTAAAGAATTTTAAAATGAATTTTTTTAATGATCTTTTTTAATCTAAATATTAAAATTTAAAAAACCTGGAGCTTCTCCCTTCTCTTCCTACTGAGCCTCATCTCACTCACACTATCTCTCTAGCACAGGAGTAGGCAACCTTTCCCCTTTAAGGGCCGAGGGACTTCAGCTCCCAGAAGCCTCAGCCACGTTGGCCAATAGTCCCATGTTGGCCAATAGCGCCTGGGATTCTGGGAGCTGAAGTCCCTCGGCCCTTAAAGGGGAAAGGTTGCCTACCCCTGCTCTAGCATTTTAAAGGGATACAGGTAAATGCCATAGCCTGTTTCTGCCAAAAAGTAATTTTTTGGGAACCAATGATGTCACTAACCATTAGTGTGTCACCTAGTGAGGCCCACACACCCCAGTGATACCCCTGTTTTTGTGGAGAAAATTACTTACAAAAGATGGTCAGGGCCTAGATATCTGGCTCTGAGGAATTTTCAAGAGCAGGCAGTATATGTGTGGTGCCACAGAAGACAGACAGTCTCAAGGTATATCTGCACAGTAGAAATAATGCCATTTGACACCATTTTAATTGCCATGGCTCCATCCTACAGAATCCTGGGATTTGTAATTTTGTGAGGCACTCTTTGGCAAAAACTTTGTCCATAGAGTGGAACTGTGGCACTTAAAGTGATGTCAAACTGGATTATTTCTAAAGTGTAGACACACCCTCCTTGTGCAGCCACTCACAATACTTTGCCTTGGGGACTCCTCAGATCCATACAGTTGGGATTTTGCATGTTCTGTTAAGATTAGCATCAGCCAGTTCTAACCTGGCATAACTTTTCTCAGAGAGTGGACAATGGTGAATTGAAAGAGGTCATACCAAGGTCAATTGGAAGACTGGAAAAAACCCATCCCAAAGCCAGGCAGATAGTGTGGGAGTTGCAAATGGACCATCATCACCTTGAAATCAGAAGAATGGGTGATGTCTTAGCTCAGGGGTAGGCAACCTTTCCCCTTTAAGGGCCGAGGGACTTCAGCTCCCAGAATCCCAGGAGCTATTGGCCAACATGGGACTATTGGCCAACATGTCTGAGGCTTCTGGAAGCTGAAGTCCCTTGGCCCTTAAAGGGGAAAGGTTGCCTACCCCTGTCTTAGCTGATGGGCCAGTTAATTATTTAATTACTTAATCCTTTCCCATTCACCTTGAATATTGACAGACTGGATTACCCCACCCATATAATCTCACACCCTTGCCCTGTAGCTAGTTTTATCCCTTAAAACCCCCTGGATTTTCCCCCTCCATGTCGCTAGTTTGGAGTTTATGGGGACACTATGTCATTGTGCTCTCTAGTTTAGTTACCGGCACCTCCATTCAAACCAATACTCTGAGAATGGTTGTGTCTCATGCCACATCACCCAGTTGGATTCTGGAGAAAGCCTCATCCATAGTTTTGCCTCAACATCTTTTCCAAGCTAACCCCTGAGTTCCTGAGCCCTTGAATAGTGTGTGTGTGTGTGTGTGTGTGTGTGTGTGTGAACTGCTGTGTGATTTCCCCCTTTAATAAATAATACTTTAATTGGAGAATTCTGTCTGCATCAATTCTTAGATACCTCGGCCTCTTGATATACATGTGGGAGACGATCTCTCAGGGTCCTGGTAGCTGACCCCCTCTCAATTTGAGCTAAGTAAAATTCTCCATGATACACTTTTGGCTACAGGGGGCAGTACAAGATCTTGGGCTGCCACTGTTAGTTACCAAACGGATGGGAAAGTGACCTTCCTTTCTTCATGAATTAGGAATGTTTGACTTATTCATTACTGTGAAACTTGAGAAGTTCCCAGGCATTCAATGTAGCACACAAAGACTTGCCAGTGTACTACCTGTTCTACACTTATTATTAATGATACTACGTAGATGAAGTTCACACTGTAACATTGCAGAAAGTTGTTAATCATTTGGGTTCATGCCTTCTTATAAAGGAACAAAGGCAGTGTTTGTGCATCACCACAAAGCTAGAATGTACTCAAGTGTGTACCTCCTGCATGGAACCAATAAGCTTAATTCACTCTTGGCTCTTGGTAAAAAAAAAACAAAAAAAACTTTGGTAACAACTGATTTCAAAAACATTACCAGGAAAAGGTCTATACCAACAAATGAAGGCCAAGAGGAATGAAAGAGATTCCCCCACCCTAGCTCCTCACTTTGATGTTGTTGTGTTATTTTACTATAACTATTAATTCTAGAAATCAAAAAGGGTCTAGCCATCCTGATGTGTAGGTCATAATTGCATGTTGTCAGGATGGGGATCGGGCCATATTTGTGGCTTCCAGCTCCCTCCAATGTTTTGGATTTTTGAAAATGGGCCATTTTAAGACTAATAGAAGGCTTTTTTTCTCAATAGCACATGTCCTAAGAGTAAAGATTTGGGTTACTTTTTGTTAGAAAAGAAGATTTTTCTTCTTCTTTTTTTTTCCTTTTTGCCATCTCAAGCACATGCTGCTGTTGCCTGGTCATACGTGTCCCAGTTTTCATCTGTGAAATGTTGGGAGTGCATGTCATGGATATCAGTTTTTTTCAGCTGAAGATGTGGATTAATATCCATGAATGCTCATGCTAACATAAATTAGTCTCAAAGGTATTGCTAGATTCCTTCATCCCCCCCCCCCCCCCCCCATTTTCCATTTTTACTAAAGCAAACTAAAACAACTGTCTCTTTAGCTGACTTAAATTCCTGTCTCTGTAAGGAATTGATTAGTGGTGAATGTGTGGTTATGGCACAGAAATAGAAGTTACTGTGCAAATGATAGGAACCAGTGGGACCTGCAACAAAATATTGCACATTGGAGTGGCGGTGTTGAACCATGCCCCCTTCAAGAATCATTGTTAGGCTTAACAACTATGGTTTGTCTGGATTTATTTGACAAAGAAAGCTGTGGTTAATATAAATTGGAACTAAAAACTTCATCTTCATGAGCACCCAAGCCACTACACACTCCCTGACCATCTTTAGAATTGGTCTATGTGTCCTTTCTTCCTACTAAAACCTAGTCTAGAGGCCTATCACACTACATAGTTATACCACTATATTCCACTTTAACTGCAATGGCAACATTTTTTGGAATGCTGGGATTTGCAGTTTAGGAGGGGAATTTAGAATTCTCAGCCAGCAAGCTCTTGGGAGTCACTGAACTACAAACCCAAGAATTCCACAGAATGTTGCCATGGTAGTTAAAGTGAAATATAGTGCTATTAACAGTATAGTGTGATAGAACAATAGGTATGTATTGCTTAACTTAATACCTATTACTTATCCACTCACCCTCACCTCTACCTTCATGACCTCTTTTGCTTCTGCAGCCATTTTTATATTATTAAGTGCCTTGGGGGAAGGAATTAATGTTCTGTTGTTGCTTTGTAAAACTGCATGGCCATTAATGTGATTCATTTAATAAGCGCATTAGCTGTCTTAACTACAAAATATCAGAAAAAATATTTAGAATAATCTATTAATAAGCTATTTTGTTTAACAAAGGTCAGCTTCTGGCACCAAAGAGCAGCGTGACACATACACTAATTAATGTTTTAAAAAAACATCTGTGTATTAGTTTACCTCATGTTTACCAAGATGCATTATTTAACAGAAAGAGAAGATTTATGCCAAGCACTTCCTTATTATTGCTAAACAAGGAAATGTAGCAGAATATTCCCCTCACCCTCCAATCCATGTATTTCCTTCTGGAAAGGAGAAAAGTATTCCCACCCTGCTCTAAACTTTGTTTGCTGTTTTCAATTTCCATTTGGTTTGTTTTATTTTTTGCATGATGAAACTTCAAAGAAAGAGACTAAGGGGGGAAGCAGA
>CM034710.1:107298482-107312518 GCA_020142125.1 Phrynosoma platyrhinos
TGTTTATATTCACAGATACGGATCCCTACACTTCTCTTAAGGCCTGAGGGGTATTGCACTCTGTTTGTTTTACTCCTCCCTCTTCTTAAAATCATTCCACCTGGATGGTACAACTTATTCTTGGACTACAACTCCCACTATCCATAGGCCATGGTGCTGCCCAAAAAGTAACCTTTCAAAGCTGTGAATATTTGTGGGTAGCTATATAGATGATCCATCCATGTTGGTATTAGGACAGAAATGGAGGACATGTGGCTCTAGATACTGTTCAGTCTTTCTCTACCCCAGCTAAGAACACTTGCAATCAACAACATTTGGATGAGCTATATTCCAATCCCTATTCCTGTTGCTAGTTTGCTATCTTGATCACACTGACTAGGGAGTAAGTGCTTTTGACAATGGCAGGATTTCTGAATAAACCTACATAGGACTGCATTTTTCCATATCACTTACCTGTAACACATACACCTATAGGAACTTCAATTTTTTCCTCAGGTCTCTGGACTTTCCAGGGTCCAGTTATGAGCTGGCATCCTGAAAGTGACATGTGCAAGTGTAAGTCCTATGTATGCCTGCTTATGTGAAGTTTTTGGTAATTACAGAGGTTCTTCTGCAACAAAGCCCACTCTGCGCCCCCATCCCTTTACAGCCATTCAATGACTGGCTGTTTCCCCATAGCCAGATATAGAATTATTACATTATCTAGACTGACTCCAGTGTATCTCAGTGGATTATGCAGTCGTTCTGCTTATCTGGCTATGGGGCATGGCCAAATGCTTCTTCCCAGTTCTTCACCAGCCACTGAATATCCATGGAAGAAGACTGCAGCATGTAAATGGTGAGTGGGGTGGGCGGCTGGGGTTGAGAGGAGAGATGAAACATAGCTCTTCCTTTGGAATACAGGATCTTGGCCATGGTGAGGAAGAAGGCTTCGTCCTTACCCCTCTTGAAATTGTTGTTTTTAAATAAATAGTGAGGCCCAGCATCATTGCTTTATAATGAGATAACTTGGAATATGCATAAGCCTAAAGTCTCATCAGTGGCTTCTTTTAAGAAAGACGATTTATTTTAAAAACCTCACAGCTCTGTAAAATAAAATATTGTGACTTTTATCTAGCTTGAACAGCTTTATCCTGTTTCAAAAGCATTGGTTCATCTTTCTCACCCATTAGAATTTCTTATCAAATGTATTGCTGATTCACAACCCTAGATTATGATCTTAATTAAATGAATTTAAATGCATTAAGATGTATTTGCAGACTCTCTGTTCAGAAATAGCTCTTTTGTTATTATTTCTCCCTCTTGCTGGGCCTGAGGTGCCTTCTAATCCATGTTCATGTGAACAATTTAAATATTTTCTCCCATCAAGTCAAAAGAAAGACAGGGGAAAAGAAACAAGCTTATTGTTGGTCAGTGATAAAACCAAAGGCCACAGACCAGAGATAAGAAAGTAGCATTTCTGGATTCCAAAGCATATAAATTAAAAGAAGCAGAAACCCTCCATCTACAATTCAAATGGAAGAATGCAGCATCACAAAAATCTTGTCTTCCTGTTTACTCTTAAAGATTAATCTGAACCTTATAGTAAATTTTATCACCACTGTCAGCAACCTTGTTCTTCCTTTATCCTCCCAGGCTGTGCCATAGCATCCAAATGTTCCTGGAAGACCCATTTGTCACTTGAAGAATGTGTTGCCTGTTAGGTTCCATTTAGAACATAGATAGGTTCTTCTTTAGTGACCAGCAGGTGATGACCTGGTTTGTGAAAGTTAGTTTGGTTGCATATACAGCTTTCTTCTACTTAAATTGAAGGAACTGTGTGAGTGGCTGCAGAGGGAGCCATTGCAATAACAATAATTAAAAAATGGCACTTGAAAATGTACATCTTTCTTTGGGAACATGTAGCGAGAGAATCTTGAAAAAAATGACACTAACCCAAGATCAAATAATTATCATAAATTTACATTGTCAGTCACAGAGCGCACACTGATGCATTTTCTCATTTGCTTTCTGAAAATATTGTTTGGTATATCCACCCCCCTTCCCTGCAGTTTAAGATATATGGAATTAGAAGAGAAAGGTTCTACTAGTACTGGTAGGAATATATGTGAAAGTGAAAAGTAAGGAAGACCTTCTCTTCTAGTATTTTGAAAGAGCTGCCTACACTGTGGAATTACTGATTTAAATCTATTGATGTCCGGTTTTAAAGACAGGATGCAATTGTTCTAATTGCTTTCTAGGATGGAATAGCTCAAGTTGAAAGATATACAAAAACCTCTATCCAGGTTTCTAATGGGGCTTGCAGCAAAGACATTTTGGGGACCAGGGAAGATAAAGAGAGCTATAGTTGAACATAAAGACTTTATTCTGACTTCTTCCTATCTCTGGATTCTTTTTACATTTTTTGATTACTCATGTGATGAAAGTAAAGCCTCTCTTTCCACTACAAAATATGCTGAAAGTGACTTAACAGGAATAAAATGAAAGATAAAAATGCAAAAATCAGAATTAAAAACATAAAAGCAAAGCAGTTTAAAAACACATCCCTAAAAACAAATAAGCATTGCCCACTTGAGTATTTCAGCAAATGAGTCCATTTAAAAGCCTGATATCTAAATAAGAACAAATTCTCCTGCTAGAAGAAGGACAGGGATTAAGCCTGCTTGCCCTCTCTTGGCAAAGAGTTTCAAAACCTGGGAGCAACCACTAACAATGCTCTCATAAAATTACAAACAGAATGCTTCCTTTCTCTAAAGAACAAAATGTTTTTTACTGAACATCAGTAAGTATACTTTAAAATGTTGTAAATCTTTTCTGTTTTAACTATGCCATTTTTTTTAGAAGTAGTTGATAAAAAAAATTACTGGCAAAGCAAAGAGTGAGGTAAGTTTTTTATAGATGCTTTATTGTTAACATTCTGTTTCTTTTCTTTGGCTATGTGACACTAGGATATTGATGAAGAGATTGAAGCTGAATACAACATTTTGAAAGCTCTTTCTGATCATCCAAATGTGGTCAAATTCTATGGACTATACTACAAAAAAGATGTGAAAGATGGAGATCAGCTGTGGCTGGTTCTGGAAGTAGGTGTTTTTCCCCATATGCATTTACTTCTGGTTCTTTTCATTTTTGGCTGCTCTCCATAACTCTTTATGATCAACTTTAAAGATTCACAATTGTCATAGGTTACAATCTTAAATACACTTCATGTTTTAAACTTCAACTCCCAGAGCTCACCTGAAGCCACAGGCAGTATGGCCAATGGAAAAGAGCTGGTGGAGTTGTAACTCTAAACATCCAGAGTTCTTCACACTGATACTTAAGAGTAAGAGTATATCTACAGTATACACTTTTAGCAGTTTGGTGCTACTTTAACTTGTTGTAACTCCATCTTAATGATTTGTAGTTTGGTAAGGTACTTAGAATTCCCTGGTAGAGAGGTCTAGTGCACTCCCCTGAACCATAACACTGTAGTGTTCTAGCAAATAATTCTAATTACTTCACCAAACTATAAATGGCAGGATTCCTTAGAATGGAACTGTGACAGGTAAAGAAATATCAAACTGCTATATACACATGTACTGTATTATATTTTTTAAGTCTAATTGAACTTAGAGGGATATTTCTGAGTCATCATATTTAGGATTACACTGGCAATCTCATGGTGTTTTCATTATCAGTTTCCAAGCTTATCTGCTAAAGCTTGAGTTGGTGGAAATTTTCTAGAAGGGATTTGAATGCCAGTTTCATACAAACAAGTACCGTATGTCCATTAGGATGTGGGCTGAAGTCATCTTTTCTTTTCCTTCTTGAACATCAGTCATTTTATGCTAAATATGAATAGAAAGGTAACCTGAAAAATTTTCATTTGCATCTTTGAAGACTTACATAAAGTATGTGAAAGGGCCTTTAGGTTTCCTCTAATTTGGTCTGACTATTAGTAGTCAGGTGCAAGGAGTAGATAATTTCAGTTCTGTACTTCAGTAACAAAACCGGGGAGGAGAGCATTGATCCAAGAATCAGAAAATTCAAAGGTGTAGAAATAACTGTACATCTAAAACTACTTCATTACACTGAACTGCTTGAGATGGTAATACATATAAACACATGGCAAGATGTAAGGTAGAGTGGCTGTTGCCCAGTGGCAACTGATGGCTTCATGTCCTTGGAAGGGTAAATCCATTCCAGATTTTAATATGAACTTTAAAGGATCTATCCAAAGACCTGAGCCTGTTTTGGAGACACTTTGGAACACTGCTTTTAAAGTTTGGTCTAAAGCTTGAAGAGGACTCACCACCCCAATGACACTGGGGGCTACCACTACTGCTACCTTTTCAACAGAGTTGCACAAAAGTTTTTTGTTTTTGTTTTTTGTGGGTTTTGTTTTTGTTTTTTTGTTTTTTGGACTCTCTTGAGCATTTGCTTGTGCAGTTTTAGACCCTGGATATTAGTTTTTAGTTTTCTTTCTAAATCAATCATGTTTTAATATTATATTTTGCATCCTAATATGGTAACTTTTTGTGTGCTAAAACATATACACCTCTGCCTGTTTTTAACTTGTTTTACCTACAGTAGTTTTAATTATGTTGTGAGTGCACTTGAGCCCATTTTCTCCAGGGTCCCTTTCTAAGAAGTTGAATAGATTTTTATTTTGAAGTCTCCTTTCTGATGCCCCCATGGAATCAGTGGTGAACAGGGATGACACAGCCAGAATGGGAGAAGAATAGCAGATGGAAGCAGGTTAGAAAAGCTATAAGCTCAGGAGAGATTGAATGTCACCATGAGAAGCACAGGGAGCTGGTGGCGCTCATGTCAGTGGGGAAATCTCTGCTCTGAGTTTTAGCCTGAATTATAAAGAAACTTTCCAAGGTACTGAAAGCTGTCCGCTTCCAATAGATTCAGCATCTTGTATAACCCCTTTAAATTTTACACTGAACCTGGAATGGATTTGCTACACCACTGACATGGGAACCACCCCCATCACTGGTCAGAAATGACCCTAGGGTCAAATGAGTTAAGGGGAGTCTCAAGCACACTTGGCCTCAATATCTGGTGATCTCCATAGAATTTCTCCTGCTGAAGTCCTATATAAATGACCAAAGGCTGTATGGAACTTTGCTTATTTAGGGGAAACCATTGTTAAATATTTAGATACGCCTATGGAGAGGCAGCACATTAACTCACAAAGCTTCCTATATTATTACTGGAAACAAACAGGACTCGCAATGAAATGCTGCAGTGTAAAGGAATCCTCCTCATTTGGATTCCTCTTTTCTGGGATATTCTGTTTCTAGCCACAGTTTTCCACTCTTTCTCCCTAACAGTCTGTGGTCACTGAGCAAGTTCAGCCTGCTTGGGCTGTTTTGGGGGAACTCTCCCTCTAATATTTGTTGCACCATTGGTACAACCAGGAATATAACCAGGGGTAGTGAATCTCAAGAAGAGTACAACCAGGGGTGGGGAATCTCAGTTTCAGAGTCGTTGTCAGAAGCTGCATTCCAGTGGTAAGTAAAGGCAAAGGATTATATTTTAGATATATTTCACACTCTTTCTGCCAGTAACTAATTCTTAGGAGAGACATTTTAGGTTTTTGGATTGGAAAAAACCCATACAAAGGTGGGAAATCACCACACGATAGCATTAAGGGGGAGGGAGTCTGCCCAGAGAGGTAAACATCAGAGGACTTGTTCCAACCCCTGGGCCTAAGGTTACCAACTCTGGTTTACACAAATCATGGGTTTACCCAAAGCCTGCTAATGCCTTTCTCTTTTGCGTGGGTAGTGCTGTTTTGGCTACATAAGCAACAGTACACACAGGTTGAACTTGAAAACAGAAGGAATTTTATATGATGACTCATCTTTGTAGTTTGTCAGGACTGCCCTAAAAGTGTTGCATTCTGAATTCTTCCTTGCAGCAGTCCTTGATGTTAATTAATAATGCTAACCACACACGGCTAATCCCAAAGAATAATCATCGTGGAAGCTTACTGTGATCCAGTTGGCAGCAGTGTGTTTGCTAATTTAAAGCCTGCCTGGAGTGATAACAAGTTTATTTTATTTAGCTTTGATCTTTTAAAAGTGAACATTAAGTGCCCGTATTTTGATCACATTTATTTCCACAGGATAAATGTATAAATATTTAACTCTACATTCCTCAGTAGGTCTGGTCTTTATCAGTTGTGAGCTTTGTTTTATCAAAACAAATGAACTAAATGTTTTGAAAGGAATTAGCAACAGGGCACAGGGTTGTTTGAATACTATGATGAGCAGAGACATTGGAAAATCAGCATGGCAGAGTTGCACTTCAGATCTCACATACTCATTCAGAGTCCTTGGAGTTTTCCTTTCTACATCTCTTGGTAGGAATAATTTATAAAAGGTTATTGTGTAATAATTAATATTAAGTACATAATGAATCATAGAATCATAGAATCATAGAATTGGAAGAGACCAAAAGGGCTATTCAGTCCAACCCCCTATCATTCAGGGATACACAAACAATGAGAAAATGACTATGCATCATGGGTGAAAAATAAAGTCTTTCAGCTTCAGAGTGTTCTTCTTTTCTGACTCCCTTCTGACATATCCAGTATATTGCAGTCTAGGAAAGAGCAATCATTTTCCTCTCAGCGGCCTTAGAGAGACTATGATTGGGATTCGAGATTGGCACTGGGCAGGGCTAGATGCATATTCTCTATTTTTTTCTTTCCCTCTCTTTTATCTTCCCCTCCATCCCTCTCTCTCTTTTAAGATAATCACCATTCCACCTCACACTCTCTGAAGAATCTTAGAGTCAGTGACAATTTTTGGAGAGAAATGCTGTAAGTGATGATGTTAAGGCCATGTCCTCCCTTCACATACCCACACCGTCCATCCATTCTGCAGCACTCACATATAACATTTCATCCATGCAATCAATCACATATGTAATCATTGTCCATTCACAGCATCTTATCTATGGCTTCAACACACACAGAAGACTTTGGAATCTGTCCTTTCCAAAGGCTCTTTTCCCTGCTTAGGTGGAAAACAGGCTGCTTTTGCTCTACTCAGGCAAGAAAGACAGGTAGAGACTGTCAGAGGCACTGTGGGTTGCATAAAATGCAACCATGGGGTACTTGAAAGCCATTGGTTGCCCATTCCTGTTTCAATCTTTAGCACCATTAGCATGGAATTGGAATCTAAGCACTTTGCTACATCTAAACAGAACAGGAATGAGCAGAGTTGTTCAGGTTAGAAATCTCTTTATATGCTGCTCACAGTGCCTGATGGCTATTAAATTCTGAGTGGCTTTTAGCTTGCATCAAGCCCATCAAGTAAAGTAGCCACTACATATACAGCTGGACTGTTTTTGTACTATCACAACCTCATTTGGATTGATTAGAAAAATTGTCCACTTCTATAGCTGTCAAAAGTATTAAATTGCTTAAACATTTATATGCTTACCATGTTGTGTGATTTTTGTCATATAGTAGGAGACAGTATGTTGTCCATGTGGAAAGTAGGCATTCTGCACTTTTGGGATGTAATAAGAACTTGACTTGGGGAATTTATAATTAGCTCAAAAACAATAAATAGGATCTGAACCCATTGTATGCAGGGAGATAGAGGGAAAGTTCCTGCAGAGACAGCATTTTCCCAAAAGAATGGTACTTTTATTAAGAGAGAAACATAAATCAATAAGCAAGCACACACATACACAGAGGTTCAAACATAGAAAAATATCCTAACACACACACAAGAACTCAGGAGTAAAGTAGTTAGCTTGGATAGGAAACACAAGACTTTCTAATGGTGATTACCTGAAAGGAGGCTGCTACAACGATGAATGAAGGAGGATAGACTCAACCATTATGAAAGAAAAAGGACAACAGATAATGCTGGGGACTCTAGTAAGAGATCACAGTGGCACCATGAATTCTATCCAGACCCTCCCCCCTCCATGCCTGGGATTTCGGGGAGCATTTATACTCTTAATCCTAGCCTAAGGTGAAGAGTTGCTATTGTATATCAAATGATTCTGATTATTATGCTTTGAAGTAGACAATTTCCAAACCGGGTAGGTGGAATGCTGATGCTATCTCATCTTCAGCCGGACACATCCTGACTGGCACTCATAAATCTTCTAGGTGTGAATGTCTTGCTTTACAGCTCCTAAGCCTGGCCTTTTTGATCTGCAAATGGTTGGAAATGCAGATGAGACACTGTTTGGAGTGTCTACGTGATGTGCCAGCTTTGAGCTCATGGCGATGAAGACTCCTTCCAGCCTAGGGTTCTGACAGGGACCCAGAAGGGTCTTTATATCAAACTAATCATCATAACAGGGAAGTGGCTATACCTTAATGCAGAAGGTTGAACAAATTACATGCAAAAAGTCCTGGATTCAACCCCCCTCCCCCTTTTTAAAGGCTTTTGTAACAAATGTTTTGAAAGACATCTGCTTGAGTCCTTTGACATCTGTAGCCATTCAGTGTAGACAGCAATGGGCTGGATGAACTAATAGTGAAACAAGGTATAAGGCTGATTCCAGTGTCCTTACAATTCCTGTAAATTCATACAAAGGCAAAACTTTGAAACTTTGTTTCAAGTTGCCTGTTGACTTATGGTGATCCCATGAATTTTTTAGAGTTTTCTTAGAGGAATCCTTAGAGGTAGCTTTGCCAATTCCTTCCTCTGAAATATAGTCTACAACACCTGGTATTCATTGGTGATCTCCCATCCAAGTACTCACTAGGACTGACCCTGCTTAGTTTCCAACATTAGATGGGATCTATTGTGTTTAGGATATTTGGGTAGCTAGAGACTCAGACTTAAGCTAGAGAGAGACAGTGGTGTGTAATATAGATAGATAGATATGAGCACTGAAAATTGTTTCAAATTCCTTTTTATAGTAGTCATGATTCTGTATGCACAAGTAACTGTCACCTAATCTCAAATAGAAAATTAGAAAAAAATAGTTGCTTTATACCAAATCAATTTTGGTCCATCTAGCTCAGTACTGTTGATCCTAATTGAAAACTTGTAGACTTGCTGTCAGCCCCAGTTAGAGATGCTAGAGACTTTGTGCATAAAAAAGCATGTTCTTTACTATTAAAATATGGCCTTTCTTTCAACTTAGAGCTTAGCACCTGAATGCTTTTGCACTCACATATTACCTGTGGTTTTCCCATAAGCTGCTGGTTGGCCATTGTAGGAACAAGAAGACTGGTCTGATCCTAGGAAAGCTGTTCTCTATTCCCTTGTAGTCTTTCCATTATAAGTGCCCAGTCTTATTAATTATGCATTATTAAATAAAATTATATCAAAGTTCTCAGGGAAGTTTACAAACAACATTAAAACAAGTCATGTTATTTAAAACAATTTAAAACAACCCTCTCTCAGGTCACTACTCAGTGTATGGATCTCACTGTTGGGATATGGATGATGCACAATATGGATGAGGACACCCTCCCCCCAGCAGACTTAGTCCTTGGGCAGGCACATATGGGGATTGGTGGTCTCTCAGATATTGAGGTCCCATGCCATTTAGAACTTTAAATGTGTCAGAGTGGCATACTCCTCACTCCTGTGGTCTTTCTCTGTTGGGATCTGCAGTGCTGCCAGCACCTATTAATACACAAGGTGCTACAGAAGTACTCGGAGTCACCAAGTTCTATTTATAGAACTTTACTCCTAAGTATATACAGCACTTTATACATGACTACCACTATTCAATAATAACCCACTACTCAATAACCCATACTGTCCATTGGTCATGCCCATACTTATGCACACTATCCATAGCATGGTCTCCCCTCACAGGTGTTTGCAATTGTTCCTTGCATCAGCCTGTTGAGTCATCCTGGGCAAGTCTTCCAGGTGGCGTGATGATGACACTCCACCATGGTGCAACTTTACCAGACATTGCATCATCCAGCTGCTTCTTCAGCCAACTGCCATATTCTGTCCTATGAAATTCTTAATACAATGGTGTACATCCATACATACACTGACAGAATGTCATCACAAACACCTTGAATTCAGACCAGAAACATATTGGTAGCCAGTGCAATTTTTTGAAGTCTGGCTTGATATGCTATCTATATAATACTCCAGTCAGCATTTTGTACAAGCTGCATCTTCCAAGTCTTCTTCAAGGTCAGCCCCACATAGTCTAATTGAGACGTTACCAGTACACGGGCACTGATGGATAGGTTATCTCTATCCAGGAAAGGTCCCAGCTGATGCAGCAGTTGAAGCTGGTGCCAAGCACTCTATGCCAAGTCCAACTGGGTCACCAGTGACAAGGATAGATCTAGGAGCACTCCCAAGCTATATACCTGCTTGTTCAGGGGGAGTGCGACCCTATCCAGGACAAGCTGTTTATTCAATTCTTGGCCCTAAGAACCATCAATCCACAGAGTCTCTATCTTACTGGGATTCAGTTTCAGTTTATTGCCCCTCGTTGAGCCCATTACAGTATCCAGGCATTGATCCAACACCTGTGCAGCCCCATGACTCTGATGACAAGGAGAAATAGAGCTGAGTGTCATCAGCATGCTGATGCGGATACAGTCTTTCATAGCTTTTAAAGTCAGATGGGACTAGGTGGATTCAGGCTGGCTGTAGACATGCAAAATCTATTTACCAGAGACAAAAGTGGAATAAGAATATACAATATCAGTAATGGGTGTTCAAGAATTTTTGGGGTTGTGCATGTGAGGGTATTTTTCCTTTCCATTTTTGGATGAGTATTTATCTAAGATGTAGTGTCTGTTCTATATGTCCTTTTCAATCATGTGGAGCCATTATTCCCCCAAATGATTGTTGCATTAACAAATCCTAGTATCTTATATTCTCTCTGACTTCATGTTAACATGGATTGAAGTTAATATTTGCTTGGATTCAAATGGTTCTGGAATGGTTTTATATTAAAAAGTCCATTTTAATAGGAATAGATGACTTTACTGTAATCCAGGAGTGGCAATTTGGCACCTTTCAGATGATGTTAGATTGCAGCTCCCACTGTTCTTCACCATTAAATATCCTGGCTAGGGATGAGGGGAATTGCTGTTCAACAACTGGAGAGGCACAAGCTGTCCAGATGTTAGTGTAAAGCAGGAGTAGGCAACCTGCGGCCCGGGGGCCGGATGCGGCCCCCGGGCTGGTCCTGCCACCGCCGACAGCCCCTGCTGCCATAGCCGCCCGCCATGATGATATTGATTATTGTTGTTATTACTTGTTCTTGGGGTTTTCTTGGCAAAATCTCCACAGGGGTTTTGCCATCATGGCTTTTCTGGGGCTGAGAGAGTGTGCATGCATATATATTTTTTTAAAAAAAATAATTTTAAAAATTTATTTATTTTTGCTTCGGCTCCACAATTGTCTGAGGGACAGCAACCCGGCCCCCTGCTCAAAAAGGTTGCCTATCCCTGGTGTAAAGTATTCATTTTTTTAAAAAAAAAATCAAGGCTTCACTTTGTAATTTTGTTCTGTAAAAGCTTGCTTGCATTTTCATTACTTTCTGGACCACATATAATCTAGGTTATTGTGCATCTCCTTCCCTGTATTCCTTTATTCTTCTACCACCTGTATGGAAACAGCCAAATAACAATGTGGACAAAAGGAGGGTACTAACTGAAACCACTTTGTGAATGAGGACAAAATGGTCTGCTATAGAACTATTATTTCTGCCAGCGTCAATAGCCCTGAAAATAGAGCTGCCTCTCCCTTTGGCTACGTACTCTAATTATACTACATTATATATTGTCTTTAAAAAGAAACCATGTATGGGAAACAAATGTGCAAGCCAGTAAGAGACCCCTCTTTAGACCAGGCTATTTTTCCATGCTGTCCTTTATAATTGCTCCTTTCAATCCAGCTCTACCTTCTTTGATCCATTATGGCTCTAAACCAGCCTTAATTCAGTCATTTCTAATAATCAGACCAGTAATACTTCTTCTTTACTTCCCAATTACAGTAATTCTGCTCTTTAAAAATCACATCCTTTCTCTCTCTGCAAGATTAAAGATTTGTGACTACAAGTAGTTTTTAGAACACCAAGGACTGACAAATACTTGTAATTTTCTGTGGAAAATTATAGATTACAACCCCTTACTTGGGCAGATAGAGAGCATAAAGTATTTCCTATACCAGTGTACAGAATAAAGGGTAGATTTCTTGTTTTCATCATTATGTAGACAAGCAAAAGCCAGATGGAAGTTTAAGAATGAATTCACAGTAGATACAAATGACAGATAGATAGTAGATAACAGATGACAGTAGCAGTTAGTATGCTGCAGTTCAGTGCAGGTTTTGAAATCCTGCATGCATGGATATTCCTTAACATTGCAATGAAGGCTGGTCTAAAGGCTGTTTTAAAAAAAAAAGTTATCTTTTCCTGAAAGCTTTGAAAGGAACGGACAAATTTATTTAGCATATATTCCTTTATTGTAAATAATGGAAGTAAGTACTTTCCTGTACTATAAATGCACATTTTAGTACTCTTGAGTGGTGGTGGCAAAAAAGAAGGTATCTCTGAGTCTTTATGTGCATATGTATATGTGAAATATTTAAATCAGTCTTGGCAACAAATATGCCAACTTTCACAGTGCAACTCAGTCAGGGGAGGTCCTTCTCTAAGTCCCATCACCAGAAAAAGAACGGTTACTGGGGACATGAGAGAAGGTCTTCTCAATAGCTGTCCCTAGGTTTTGAAGTTGGCCTTGTTGTGCTTCCATCAGCAAACAAAAACCTTTTTATTCCAACAGGCTTTTAAAACAGAACGTTTTGAAAGAATGGGCTGGGGTGTGTGTGCTGTATTGTTTAATCTGAACTATTTCTAGTAACTTTTTATCTTTTTAAATTGCATGTTATTCTTTTATCTTGAGGTTTGATTTGTTTTAATAACTATGTATAAGTTAGTTCAATTTTAATGTTCACTTTTTATATGCTTTGTATTATTCTGGAGCTAGTAATTCTTGAATCTAGAGGCCCATCAATTCTGTTGATTATTGGTAACTGGGTGAGAACAGTGCATGTACATTGATAATAGATCTTGCTGAATAGAAATGGGTCACCTGTGTGCAGATGAATGATGAGTTAAAACTTCAAAATGAGCTCGATGACTTATGGTGAGATTGTAGTTTTAAATGACATTTCACGCATCACATGCTAGTGATCTGTTATAAATCTGTTATCCAAAATATATATGTAAATGCTCCATTCATTATTCCTTAGTCAAACCATCAGAGAGATATGTTAGACAAGCAAGGGGGGTGCATGTAAGAAATCACCCTTAGTGCCTTAATTTTTCTTAATGTTGAAAGAATGTGAAAAAAAGAGCTGTGACTTGGATACAAGGCTGAAAATCAACACCCATGTGCCAATGCAACTGAGTATGTATTAGGGATCCTGGTTAAGTTCTCCCAAGCCTAGCTATAAACCAGGAATTGGGGAACTGCTGATTCTCCAGATGGGTTATACTTCAACTCATAGAAGCCCAGCCAGCACCTGATATACTGTGTCCAGTTCTGGGCAACACATTTCAAGAAGCATAATGACAAGCTGGAGCATGTCCAGAGGAGGGTGACCAAAATGGTAAAAGATCTGGAAACCATGTTCCATAAGGGGTGGCTTAGCTTAGAGAAGAGAAGGTTAAGAGGAGACATGATAGTCGTGTTTGAAAAGATGCCATATTAAGTTTGAGCAAGCTTGTTTTTTGCTGCTCCAGAGACTAGGACATGGAGCAAGGGATTGGAACTACAGGAAAAGAGATTGCACCTAAACATTAGGAAGAACTTCTTATTGGTAATAGCTGGTTGACAGTGGACTACCTTGGAGTGTGGTGAAGTCTCCTTATTTGGAGGTTTTTAAATGATGCTGGATGGCCTTCTACTGGCAGTGCTTTCATTATGTATTTCTGTATGGCAGGGGGTTGGATAGGATGGCTCTTGTAGTGTCTTCCAGCTCTCTGATTCCTTGATTCTAAATACACCCAGCTCTCTACAATGGCTTTCTTAAAGGGCATGATTTCCATCTTCCAACTTTGACCATGGA
>CM034710.1:107340729-107353086 GCA_020142125.1 Phrynosoma platyrhinos
AGGACTGTGTGTGTGTGAGTCCTGAGTAACTATAACCATTGATCTCTGGGGAGAGTATAAATTGACCTTATCATAGAGTGGTAACTAAGGAAGTAAAAGCTTGAAGGAAAACAAATCACAACATTGCATGAAGTAACAATTGTCTCAACACCTAATAATATATAGTGTTTAAGTCATCTTGCAAATAAAGTTCTACAGTCACCCCTCTCCATTCTCTGCAGTTTTTCATATTCATGGAGGGCCAACCTCTACTAAAATCAGTGGGGCACACCCCATTCAAACCTATGGGGCTTAAATATTGGTGAATCTCCATTTTCACAGGGGTGCCCAGAACGGATCCTCCGCAAAAACAAAGGGCCAACTGTATTTTTATTTTAACAAAAGCTTATCTGCAGTTTAAGTGAATATCCACACTACTAGTATTCAAAGTATTTTTAAACAAAGTGCAGAGAAAAGGTTAAAGCAGGGGTAGGCAACCTTTTTAAGCCAGGGGCCGGGTTGCTGTCTCTCAATTGGGGGTTCGAAGCACCATAAATAAATAAATAAATAAATAAATATTTTAAAAAATATGCACGCACACTCTCTCAGCCCCAGAAAAGCCATGGAAAAACCCCTGTGGAGATTTTGCCAAGAAAACCCCAAGAACAAGTAATAACAACAATAATCAATATCATCATGGCAGGCGGTGGCAGCAGCAGTGGCAGGACTGGCCTAGGGCCAGTCCGCATCCGGCCCCCGGGCCTTAGGTTGCCTACCCCTGGGTTAAAGAGTCCGAGGCAAAGTTTGTGATCATTATAAGAGAAGTAGTGGGATGGCTGCGTGTCACCCATGATGATTAAAAAGCCCATGGTGCTGCCATACACAAGTAAAATAGTTTAAGAAAGAAAGTGATTGTGACAGTAACAGAAGTTTCTCCAGAGATAAGGGCAGTGATGATCCCTGTGCTACAGAGGTCATACATCCTTAACAGTTATTAGGTCATGCCTCTTTGTAGAGGTTCACTCCTATAGTTTGCCTGGAAGCTGTGTCCAACAAGAGTACGAGGAAGAAAGAATAATAGGTAATTCATGTTACTTTGCTGTCATAGTTATCTGAATGCCTTGTTTACATTTTCTTAGAATCATAGAGTCACAGAGTTGGAAGGAACCTCAAGGGCCATCCAGTCCAAACCCCTGCTATGTAGGAAAACACAATCAAAGCACCCCCAACAAATGGTCATCACCCTCTGTTTAAAAACTTTCAAAGAAGAATACTCTACCACACTACAAAGTAGTGTGTTCCACTGTCGAACAGCTCTTACTGTCAGGAGGTTCCTCCTAATGTTGAGGGAGAATCTCTTTTCTTTTAGTTTGAATCCATTGCTCCGGGTCCTATTCTCTGGAGGAGCAGAAAATAAGCTTGCTCCATCCTCAACATGACACCCCTTCAAATATTTAAACAATAAATCATATCACCTCTTAGCCTTCTCTTCTCCAGGCTAAACATACTCAGATCCCTAAGTCTCTCCTCATAGGGCATAGTTTCCAGACCTTTTACGCCCTCCTCTGGACACAGTCCAGCTTGTCAACATCCTTTTCAAACTGTGATGCCCAGAACTGGACACAGTATTTCTGGTGGGGCCTGACCAAAGCAGAATAGAGTGGCACTATTACTTCTCTTGATCTAGACACTGTATTTCTATTGATGCAGCCTAGAATTGCATTGGCTTTTCCAGCTCTATGATTCTATCATCACATTGTTGACTCATGTTCAGCTTGTGGTCTCTTGTTAGGATGTAAGAGGGATAGGATATCATGTGCACTGGCCCTACCTATAGTGCCCTTGTGTATAGTTAGCCAGTAGAATCAGTTAGCACAGGTTCACTTGAACTCAAATAGAATCCTTATGTGATTGGGAATCCTGGTAAAACAAACCATATCTCCTGATACGAACCTGCTCAGCCCCTGAGATACACAGGAGAGGCCCTTCTCTCAGTCCCACCACCTTCACAGGTACAGTTGGTGGGAATACAGGCTTTGGAACTCTATCCCTAGGGAAACTAAAATAACCCCCTCCTTACTGTCTTTCTGTCAGCAAGCAAAAACTTTTTTATTCAGATGGGAATTTAGAATGGAAGACTTTTATCAAAGGGGTGTAAATTCTGTATTGTTTTAAATTATATTAGATAACTTTTTAAATATGTTTAAATTGCATGTATTTAATATAGTTAATAGTTTAATTTAGTTTTAATATTGCTTTTTGTATGTTTTGAAATGTATTCTTTTTAATGTGTAAGCTGCCTTGAGTCCCAGTCTTGGGGAAGTTGGGAGAATGAGTTTTCATAGACTTGAGCCTACATTTGGTCCATCTGAGGAAGTTGGCTCAAATCTATGAAATCTCATGCTACCAACTTCTGTCTTTCAGTTAGTCTCAAAGATGCTGCAAGATCCATTTTGCATACATTTTCCAGACTAATACAGCTACATCTAATAATGATAATAATAATAATGGTTTTACAGCTATATGGATAGTTCTATTTGTATTCCATTAAATGTATGTCACAATGCATTTCAGACATCTCCACTCCACTCCACTGAGACACTTAGAATACAAAGACGTTAGGCCTAATCACTGAGTAGCACTGGTGAATGTGAAATATAACATGGTGACGGTAAAATTGATGTAAAGGAAGTTTTCCCATATGCTTGTCATACATTCCATTTGTCCATATGCTTCCTTTGCTGACCCTTGTCATTGCCTCATGTTACTGCCCTCTTGCATTATATTTCCTAAAAAGTTGTTCTTTTTTTGCCAGTCCAGGTGTTTGACCAAAGATTATGAGAAACGCCCAACTGTGTCTGACCTGCTACAGCATGATTTTGTGAAACAAGTTGAGGGCAAAGAGAGCATCTTGCAGATGCAACTGATGGAATTTATTGAAGTTCACCAGCAAATGGGAGTCACAGAAAAAGCAAGGTACTTCTTATGTCTCTATGTAGCAAAATGCACTTTTAAGGCCATTTAACTAGCTAACATACCTGTAAACCAGGCTTCCCTGACTCTGTTGTCTCCAAATTAATTGGATGGCAAATTCCATCATTTCCAACAGGAGGGCCAAATTAATTGGATGGCAAACCGCAACATTGAACCAAGAAACTTAGGGCATTTGCAGACTGCCAGAAATAGTGCAAATTGAGTCCACTTTAAGGGTTAGGGTTAGTGCTAGAGAATCATGCGATTTTTTTTTCTGAGACATTGAGTCTTCTCTGTCAGAGAGCTCTGGTGCCACAATAAAATACAGTTCCCATGATTCCCTAACCCTAACCCTAACCCTTAAAGTGGACTCAATTTGCACTATTTCTGGCAGTCTGCAAAGGCCCTCATACACTCACCAAGAAGGAACTACTGATATAGCTTTCTTAAACTATTGGAATGTTTAGTAAGATGCAGTGTTACTCACTAATATTAGCAAATCACTTAATAAGTGCACACTTACTTGGAAGGTCCATACGTAAAGCACATACTTCATTTTATAAATACATAGACTGCCAAAAAGGCAGATAAATGGGCTTTAGAGTAAATCAAGCCTCAATTCTTACTAGACACCCAAAATGACTAAGCTGATGCTGTCATACTTCGGACATATTATAAAAAACATGATCTGTTGGAGAATACAGTAATGGAAAAAGTTGAAGGCAGTAGGAAAAGAATACCATATTATATATACACAGATTGACCCAATAAAAGAAGCCAGAGACCTCAGTTTGCAAGAATTGACCAGGGCTAAACAGGATCTTTGGGTGACCTCACCTTCATAGAGTTCATAGAGTTGCCATAAGCTAAAAAGGACTTGGTAGCACATTGAGAACAATAACTTAGTATACAAAGAAACTTACCAGAAATATGTGACTTCATGTTGTTGTTGTGTGCTTCAAATGGTTACTGACCTATGGTGATCCTATCATGGGGCTTTCTTGGCAGATTCCTTTAGAGGGGGGGTTGCCATTGCTATTCTCTGAGACTGAGCGAGTGTGATTTGCCCAAGATTCGAACCATGCTCTCCAGAATCATAGTCAAACTCTCAACCGATTACACCTCTCTGGCTCTGACTTTATAGAGAAGACATTTACCATTCTTGTTTCAAGGGTACCATATTTAGCACTGTGTTCTGTATCAGGAAGCACTCAGTAATTTGTAGCCTTTACACAAAATTACCAAAAGTGTTTTGGCTCAGTGTCAAACTTCTGAAACAACTTCATCATATGAAATTCAGTCTTTGATGAGTATTGATGCATTTGTACACTGCTTCAAGATTTCTTTAAACATATTTTTAAAAGGATTGTGGGGTTAATTTTTGATCCTTTCAGTTGTTGATGTCACTTTTTTACCATATCAAATGAGCTGTATAGAGAAATCTCATTAAAATTAGTTGCCTTTCTTCTTATTGATATTTATGGCACTCTAATTCCTTTTGCACTACTATTTTTTGGCAATCTTCCAGTGCAATCTAAGTCTTTAGTTCATTCTTTTTATTGCCTGTCATTTATCTCAAAAGGATACACTGCCAAGAAATGAAAGCAATTCTTCTTTTCAGCACTTTGGAAGAGGCCTTTACGATCCGTAAAGACTGTGATGTGGCCAATATTTGTAGAAATAAAGCTATACTGGGTCAGTAGCCAGGAGCAAATGCAGTGTGCAGCATAAGTGAGAGAGCCTGAAGCTCATACTCAAGAAGTCAAACTAGATGCATGACTTGATGCAAGCAATAAACCTAAATGCCTTCTCAAGCAAGCACTTCTTCAAGCAATAAGCCATCCTGTTACTTATTCATTGCAGAGAATTTTGATGTTTGTCTTTCCTCAGGATTGCACTGTGGGTGTCCCATTTTTCCAGCAGATAGTACAATATTTTGTCAATGATAAATGTAAAGTATCTTCATTCAGGTGTTGGTTGCAACAGCTGTATGGAACATAATATTTAAGTGTTATAGAGATCAGATAGAAATTGCTTGTGACAACACAAAAGACAAGCAATGTAAATTTTCCTTCCCTTTTTGATTTGAGCATGTGAGGCCACCTTGTGCATAGTTAGACCATTGGGCTCAGGACTGTCCATCTAGCTCATAGATGGGGAAAGTGAGCCACGTGGGTTGCTTGTAGCCCCTGAAACCTGTAAATCTCTCCCAATCAATTAAGTATTTTTAAAACATGTTGACCAGAAGTTGGCCAACTCCCTCCCCAGCACAAACCTTGAGGTTTCCATAGAAACATGACATTTTGAGTCCCTGTGTAATAACTCACTCGACAGAGGAATTTGATGGAGAGAGATTAGATATAGCGCCAGATGAACCCCCCCACCCAGCAGATAGCATCTGATGCAACTGATGAGAAACTTCTGCAGGGTGGGCCTCCACTTCTGAGAAAAATGGAGGCAAGTAGGCTTGCTGGGGGTGGGGGTGCAGCCCATGGAGGGATCTGGGGGAATATGACCCTGGGCTCCCATGCATTTGCCCAGCCCTGTTCTACATATACTCCCAGAGGCCTGACACTTAACATCCTTATGTGTCTGACAGAGCTTGCTGCTAATGGTAACACCTGCTGGACCTCCATTCTTGGCCCTCAGTGTCCACATTTGTGGCTGCAAAGTACCCTTCCATTGCCCTGAAAGTTTTCCTGTTCTGTGGCATTGTGGCTTTTAAAAAATATGGTGCCCAACATATATTTCAGAGACAGATGTTCATGTTTTGTAAATAACTTCTGTGCAATTGCTTTTTGGAAAAATTAAGATGGGAGTCACTGGATGCAGTGATACAGCAGCTGATATGGCACATCTACTAATTCACAATTTTTTTGCTCTGCCTTTACCACTTCACAATAAGAATGTAAATATCCATCATTCTATTAAAAAACAACAGCAAATGAAGAACCATAAACTTAAATATAGTTGTTCCTTTGTTCCTTTGCAAGGTAACTAACTTTGTCTTGGAATTTTTGGATTTCTGAAACGATATTATATATGGCACATTTTGAAGACTAATTTGAAAACTTGTTCTTGTGTGCCTTCTCATCCTCTCCAATATAATGGCTACCCAATAGCTATCATGGAGTTTTCTTGTCAAGATTTGTTAAGAGGGAATTTGCCTTTGCCCCAGTTTACTCAGTGAATCCTTGTGTCTAAGTAGTGATTTGAACTCTGGTCTGCAGATTTGTAGCCTAATGCTGAAGACATGGCAACATGATGGCTAATTGGAAAGCTCCCCAGGGATAAAAAAAAAATGTATTTTTCTCACCAGTGATCAACTTTCTATTAGCCAATATCCATATTCTGTGGAACAACAGCACTCAAGAGGAGATAAGTGTGCTCTGTTTGTTACCATAGTGGTCTACTATAATCCCTCAACCCATATGTATCTCTAGATGGAATACAGCTGCATTTTATCCCTCTCCATGTATTTGATTTGGTCACCTACAGCAGGGTGGACAACATGTATCCAACAGGCCACATATAGCCTCTGTATCCCTAAGTTGTCCATAAGGATCACCCATAACCTTTAACAGATTAAGCTGTGGTAGCTTGATGTCGTCTTCTGTACATTTCAGAGCAGAAAGGGAGATTTGGGTCTCTTGCCTTGAAGAAGTTTCCCATTTTTGAAGTAGAGGACATTTAAAGCAATGTTCAGAAGTATTCAGTGAATGAAGACTTTTGACTTTCTCAGCAAATCAGAAAAAGGCTGCTATATGCATTACAACATTCTTTCTCTTTGCCCTCCACAGCTTATCCATGTAAAACAGTTTGGCCTATCCTAACACGCTCCATTGCATACCAATTAGATGACTAAAAGTGACACAAGAAGGGAGGTTATTTCATCAAGCATTATCTTGCAAGATCAGCTTGTCTTCTGTTTGCTTCATCTGTCCATTTGTGTTTGCCAGTCCAGGAAAAATTGTAGTGATTCTTGTGGTTTTTGTAGCTGTTCCAATTAGAATTTACTACAAAGACTTTTCACACACATACATAAAACAACCCTATAGGCATTGGGAGAAAATTTACAGCGTGACCTTTAGTAATGATAAAAGGCAGGGAAAACATATTCTTCAGTGATGTGTTGAAGAAGCTGGGTGTAACCCATAGGTTTTCAGAAAAAAAATGTTTTCAGAAACAGCTACCCTATAAAAATTAGAGGACTACTGTAGATGTGGCATTTAAGCATGATTAGAGTAAACCATGGTTTGTTGGTTTAATCTTGGTTTAAAGCCCCAATATACAGTGCAACTATGCTTTCACTTAAAGAACTGAAACCCATCCCCAGAAAAGTTCCATAGGATGATGCCAACAAAAACTGCCTTTCGTGTTGCAAACAGAGAGATCAGGGAGGCAACGAAACTGTCTTTATCAAGGGTTGCTTGGCACAGGTGCATGAGAAACCCAAGCAAAGCTTAATATGCTGCAAACAACAATGTAATCTATAATATATTACTTTTAAAAATATTCTGACAGTTGGTAATGCCATAACTTTTGTCATATAGCAAGTAAAATATATGTCTTACAAGAAAAAATGTATTTTGTTTTCAAGCAACATTTACTTCTTTGTTTGGGGAGGGTAATTTGGGTGACAGTTGGTTGTCAATATTTCTAATTATTTTTCTTGTAAATAATAATAATTAATTAAGAAATAATATGCTAGTAATAAGTAATGCCTGCTACAGTACTCTGAAAAGTAACTAGTGACAGCTAACATGTTATATTTGGGAAATAACTTTATAACCTCTGGCACCTAGCAGTGTTGATGTTAATTACTAGCTTGCTAATCATGCAAACGCAGACAGTTACCTGCTGAAACAAAAAAATATATATATTAAAAATCAGTAGCCATTGGCAGTGCACTGAAAGTAGTGCTTCACTTTCTGCTGTGCCCTTGGAGGCAATTTCATTTGTGTTCAAATACGTTAGTCAGTAGCATGTAGACCACAAGAATATATAAACATGTAGAGAGTTGCAGACGGTTCAGATTCAAAGGCAAACTAGTTCAGCAGAAAAAAATTAATTTTATTCTTGCAGAATCAAATAACATAGAATTCAAAACAATAAAAAGTCTCACTATCCATCAGAGGTACAGTCAGCTTCCACGTCTTGAAAATACTCCAAAAAATATGAATTCCAAAAAGCAAACCTTGATTTTGTCATTTTATATAAGGGACAGCATTTTATTATGCCATTGTATTTAATGGGAATTGAGCATTCACAGAACCCAAAAGAGACCAAGGGCTCAATGTACTTAAATTATTTACAGAGTTCTAAGCCACAATTGTTTACTTTCAAAGGCTTGAGAAGCAGCTAGCAGATAAGTCTTCATTGAACAGAATCTCCAAAAAAAGAATGGACCTTGGCCCTCCTGTGCTGAGGTTGCCTCAACCCTAATGTTGGTAGACAAGAGGACCTCAACCAGCATAGAATCCAACAACTTCACTAGTATCAAAGTTTGTCACTCCTGAATTAAAGAAAAATGCCTGCCTCTCCTAGTGAAGCATCCATCCTCAAGCCAGACTCCAGCTAAGGAACAGGAAGAGTGTAGGCCATGGACTATATATCCCCCACACACACACCTTTTCCCACCTACCCTGATTCCCCCAGAACTGAAAATGAGAAGCTTTTTACATCCAAATGATTTAAAACATCGAAATATCAGCCCAAAATGTATCAGTTATGCTTTATTTGACTACTGTGACCCCCACCTTTTTCCAAAGTCCAAAAACAAGCTGACAACAAAACCAGAACTTATGTCATTTTACTTCTAGTTTAGCAGAAACACACCTGTGTGGCCAACCAGAAAGGACACAGGAGTGAACAGTGGCCTCATCACTGGTGCAGTTGTCCATTCCTGCTCCAACAAGTCCTATGGAGTAATCACACAATGACACAGACATTTCCCCAACTCTGCCTTAAGGGATAGTGCTTAAATAGAAATCATAATTAGACTAATTCTTGAAACAGTCAAGTAGATAATGGAAGCAATGTGGAATGTGATCTGTAACAGACTACTTCCTATCCCCATCTCTGACAAGTGTCACAAAAGGAGTTATTCAACAAAAACTGCATGTACAACTCTTTCTGCAAAATACCATTTTGTTACGTGATCATGGAATTATTTTTTTAAAATTAAACCACCTGAAGATGTTTTGTTGCTGCTGCTGTGTGCCTTTAGGGCACTTCTGACCAGGCTTTTCGTGGAAAGGTTTGTTCAGAGGAGATTTGCCTTTGCTTTTTTCTGATGCTGAGAGAATATGACTTGCCCAAGGTCACTCAGTGGGTTTTCTTGGCTGACTGTAGATTTGAACCCTGTTCTCCAACTTCCTAGTCCAGTGCTCAAGCCACTACATTACACTGGCTCATGTTATAGTTATTACTTCGTTGTTCTTTCCTAATCTAAATTGCTTAGCTGGCCTGGGAATTTTGCCTATCAGACAGAAATTGCCTTTGAAATAACAACAAATTCCCAAGGATCTGGCATTCTCCATGCAATTTAACCATCAAAAACTGTTTTTTGGTGCATTTTGACAATTGGACCAAAAGAGCTCCAGTGACCTCATTTTGCTTTGACTGTGAAAGACAGCAGAGGAGGTAGCAGCCAGGGGCAGAGAGAAAATGAGCAAAACAATAAGTGTCTTGAGTCATTCTGTTGTCAATGCTCCCTCTATGGAACAGCCTGTCAGGCTCTTGACAATGCCTGTGGAACAGAATATCTATTGCAGATACTAAGAATAGTTTTTAAAGATTAAATTGTATTAGTTTTTAGTATGAAGTCTAATTTACAGTCAAAATAGCATACAATCAAAGATGAAGAAACAGAAACAGGAAAAAAAGAGAAGAAGAAAAGAAAAAAGGAAGAAAACCATATACCGTAACTAATACACAGTAAGGCTTTGACCCCCACCCCCAATCCTGACTGTAATGAAAAAAAAAAAGAGAAAAAAATATTATTCTACCGTTACAGATCCAACTAGATAACCCTACTAAAATTCCTAATAAAACATAACCATAGATTATTGCAACATCAGATAATAATAATGATTTCACAGATGAAAATGATTAGGTGCAGGATGAGGATTGTAGAAATATTTCCATTCACAGTACCCATTAGCACAATGGTAAAGAAGCACACTGAATGATATCAGATGGCAGAATTATTTTTATAAACTCTTTAGTCCTAAAGAATTGAAGCCACATCTTTTCCATGAGGGGAATCCATCCCCTTTGCTACAAAGCAGGCAAAATATTGCAGTTTCCATTTCTGAATACATGGTGTGGGAGAGACTATAAGCTGGTTTACGAATTATCCATGAAACAGAACACAGACTTAGTAGATAAATTTTAAGAGAGTGTTGCTGAACTCTCGGTCAGAAGAGAAAATTATGCAAGAGTAGAAAAATCCATGCTGGGACAATGTATGGGGGGAATTCCCCCACTAGCTTGGCTTATTTTATCTTTCTATGGTTTCAGGGGATGCTAAAACATCTAAGCTGAATGTGATACCACACTGGAATTATTCTAGCAACACATTTATCTATATCTGGCAATGTGCTAAAAATATTTCATACTATGTAATGGTTAACATCAGGAATGTGAAATGTCAAGTTGATTCAAGGTCTAAGTTGTTCCTCGGGTGAAAAGAAAAAATAGAATGGGAAGAATAGGCTGTCAGTTTCTACATTTGTTGCCAGTGATGCATCTACCAAAGAGACTTGAACAAAGTCACCCTGTCAGCATGTGTAGGAAAGAGGATGACCTTCATGTACAGCTCCGCCAAGCAAATTGCTTCAAAATTACATATTTCTTTTAAAAACAAGTGTAATTTGTCCTCATTGAAATGTCAACATTCTGATCCAAAAATGTTCCTTTTCTAAGCAGTGCTTAGGTTTTGGAGCACTTCCAAACCTGTCAGTGTAATGTCACACCAAATGACCTTATACCAGAATTGCAGGGTGTTAACATCAACAAAACCAGAAGATTTATAATTGGGGTTAATCATCTTTGGACACTTCTTGTACTGTTTGTACAGATGTGCACTAGAACTTAAACCCATTTATTATTTTTATTATTATTATTATTAATAATAATAATAATAATAACTTATTTTTATCCTGCCCCTCTGCATAACGCAACTGGGGCGGCTTACAACTTTAAAATATACATCCATATCCCACAATCCCACTCACCCCCTTAAAATACAATTAAATAATAATAATTTAAAATGCATTTAAAATAATAACACAAAAAACAAATAACAGTAGCTCCAACTGAATCAGGGATGAGCAGGATGGCTGTTTTTGATGGCTGGGATATCTATTCGGGAAAGGCCTGCCAGAAGAGATCTCTCTTAACAGCTTTTTTAAAGCTGTCTAAGGTGGCAATATGACGGATCTTATCCGGCAGGCCATTCCATAATCTGGGAGCGATAGCTGAAAAGGTCCTCTGGGCGGTTGCAGAAAATCTAGTTTTTATCGGCTGCAACAAATTCCTCCCAGAGGACCTAAGGGTATATACAGGGGGAGGTGGTCCCAAAGATAGGCTGGACCCAAGCCATTTAGGGCCCAAGGTGATAACCAACACCTTGTACTGGGCCAGGAAACTAATAGGAAGCCAGTGAAGTGATCTTGGGATTGGTGTTATATGGTCCCTTCTCGTTGTTCCTGAGACCAACCTGGCTGCCATATTCTGTACTAGTTGAAGTTTCCAGACCATGTACATGGGTAGCCCCATGTAGAGCACATTACAGAAATCAAGATGAGAGGTTACCAGAGCATGTACCACAGTTTCAAGGTCCCTAACCTGCCTTTAGTGAAGGCAGACCAGTGAAAAGCAGACCAGTCTGATCTAGAAATTCACATTGGGATCAGGGATATCACCTGACACCTTCTGTTGATATAAAGACGATTCCTGTTCCGATATGCAGTTCACTGCTTTGAACTTGTGGTTACTGGCAGAATACACTGTTTAGCATGTCTCAGGTCGCCAGTCCAAGATTAGGGATGTAAATGTAAACTCAGTGTTGTTTGCACAGTGCTTTTATGGTGAAAAATGTTAATAATTTTTTGCACAATTTTACAACACAATTTGCACACACACACAAAACATAACATAATTCAAGACCAGGAAGGAATAAAAAGACATTGGATGCAACACACAGAAGAAATATAGAAAAGAGATGAAAAAATGAAGGACATGTGGAATAAAGAGCCATATGAAGATGAACCCCAAATTCTAGAAAATGAGGTGGGAAATGCAATAAGAGAAATATGAAAAACAAATTACCAGGAACAGACAATATTCCAGTTGAACCTCTACAATCCACATTGACAGAGTCAACTCTAGTGCTAACCA
>CM034710.1:107389692-107408724 GCA_020142125.1 Phrynosoma platyrhinos
CCTCCATGACACCCATGGCTGCATGCATCCCAGGGGAGAATCCTCCATATGACACTGATGGCTGCATGCATCCCAAGGGAGAGTTCTCCATATAACACCCAGAGGAGAATTCTGGCCACAGCACCCATGTGGGAATGAGCCCTTGGAGTATAATGGTCATAATGCCAAAAAGGACAATCATGAAAGGGCAACAAATTGTTAGTAGTTGTTGTAATATATATTACTGGGGTGGGGAAATGTGCTTGTGGGATTATCTGCCCTCATATGCCAAAATAACCTGGCTGTCTTTTGTTCACAATGGCAAGGATGCCTTTTCATGTTTTTCCTTATGTTCCTAGGTAAGAGACACATAGAGATACACTCATCAGGCAGCTCCATAAATCAGATTTTAAAATAAACCAGTAGGCCTCTTGTCTAATATATGTTGTATCCACGCTGCAGAAATATTCCCGTTTGACACTGGTTGGAATTCTGGGAACTGTATGTAGCTCCTGGTGGCACCAGAGCGTTCTCACAGAGAAGACTAAATGTTTCACAAAACTACAGTTCCCAGAATTCCATAGCATTGAGCCATGGCAGTTAAAGTGGTGTCAAACTGGATTATTTCTGCAGTGCCGATACAGCTATAGACAGTAGCCCTCTTTCAGCAATATGTTTTTCCCCTATTTAGGTAATTTGGCACACTCTAAAAGCAAGAGTGCAGTCAACTACCAGACATGGACTCCACAGAAATCAATCAGCCAAAGTAAGGTAAGAATCCCAACAACAGCTGACATACCGTCATGTTAAAGTAGAGAAAGGCAATATTGTTGTTGGTACTGAAGAAGTAAGCAAGTAACCCCTTCCTTGGTTTCTCTCCCTCTCTCCTATTTTCTTTTCTGTTTAGCTGGATATCTTTGTGTTGTGCAATTCGTATTCCTTCCGTGAGGTAAAAAAAAACCACCTACATTTCCCTTCTTTCTGACTATAGTTTTATAACTACTTCAGGGAAAACTAACTCCCTTTTTGGCTATTACTGACTTTAGCTCTCATCCCCTAAACATGCTTATTTGTAATTGTAAGAATGTTTTGGTTAATTCACAAGAGTCCTATCTCCAAGTAGAAAAGAAGAACACAAAGGTTCTACTTGTGGAGCTACTTCAAACTCTAATCAAAACAACCACAATAAAATGGGCTGCCTATTATTATCATTATTATTATTATTATTATTATTATTATTATTATTATTATTATTATTATTGGATGTCAACAATCCCGATCTTTTTTTAAAAAAGAGGGGGAAAAGAGAAATCTAGACAATTTTTCTTTACTGTGCCATTTGTGACAGACATCTTATATGCTCAGTTATCAAACTGTGTTCAGTATGTGTGTGTCTCCATGTTTGTTCAGTGTGCTAAAGCTTTGTATAGTGTAACTGGTGCAATGATCTCTGGCTTCCCTAGTGATTACTCAATAGCATCTGCAGCTTAGAATGAGGATGTTTTCTTTATTAATAGTGTTGTTATAAGGGCACTCACTCTGTATTTGAGGAGGAGCACTAAGCTTCAGATGTTGTTCAGATAAGATGCCATTTTCTTTCTTGATGCATATAGAGTGAGCCAGAGGATTCCACGCATCATCCTAGAGAAACAACCAATATGAAAACACAGACAGTTGCTTCATATTTCAGGGTGAGTCCTTAACTGTCCTTGTTTTTTAAAAAATATTTATCATTTATGAATTTAATGGTAAACACCCCCCTCACACACTGTAAATTAAGGATGAGGAAACTGAACTAAAAGGGAAAATTTAATTTGAAAGAAGTTCTTAGAGGCCATTTTCTTGGTGGGTGGGTCCAAAGGCAAAATGGTGTGAGCTGAAATTCCAATATATTTTAGCTGAAAGCTTTTGTTTCCAAGAGTTACACTTTGAGATACTTTAACATTTAGGTTTTTTGAACAGAAAAAAAAATGAAGTGTTGCTTATCCAGCCCATGGATGGGTAACTGTGACAGGCCTGGGGTTGCTTTTTGGTGCAGCCAAGTGCTGAAGGGCCAGATATGTTTGTTTAGATTTTTATCTTTTTCCTTTTTTAAAAAAAGTAAAGGACACAAAAACATGTTTAAAGCAAATAGAAATGGTTAAAGCTTTTGTTTATTTTTATTAAGTTGTTAATACAGTTAATACAGTCAAATGGCCGCTTCCTAACTCTTAAAATAGATTAATGTTAACTATATCAAAACTGATTACCATTTGGGTTTTTAATTTAACTGTATTTATAGTTGCTGTTGTTGTTGTTGTTATTGCTGCTGCTGCTACTACTAGTACTACTACTGTTTAGAGCATGCATGGGGATCTTGTACCACCTTTGAGACTAAGGGGGGAAGCAGAGGGCGCTTTGCGCCGTCCTGGAGGCAAGGAAGGGGAGGGGCAGCCTCACGCTGGGTGCCCCAACCCCTTTCCGAACACGTCATCGGAGCGCCCATGGCTCCACACGACGGGAGCTCCGATGACGTACTTCCGCTGCAGCGTCCGCACACGCTGCGGTGGAAGAGACGCCAAAGGTGCGCCCAATGCCTCTTGAGGTGCACCTTCAGTGCCTTGCGGAAGGAGCACTATTTTAGCGCTCCTTCCAGGGCCCGAAAAGGGGAGGATTGGGGCCGAGGAGTGCAGCTACCTCGGCCCTAATCCGCAGCTTCTCGGGGCAGCCCATGGCCACCTGTCTGCTTAGGCCCTTACTGTGCAAAAAACATTGTAACATAAGCTTTCATAGACTTGGTCTACTTCCAAAGTCTACGAAAGTTCATGCTACAATTTCTTTCCCACAATAATCTCAAAGGTGCTAAAAGATCCCTTAGGCATATTCTTACTATTGTTACCCTGAATTTTCCAGTCCAGAATTCATTGCGTCTTACAAAAGTTAAAATAGATAAATTCACAACCATATAAAAGTTTAAAAATATAACAGAGCTATCAAAAGATTTAAAAGTACTTGAGAGCTAGTGTGATGTAGTGGCTTGAGTATTGGCAAACACCCTCTGAACAAATTTTACCAAGAAGACCCCATGATTACGATAGTTCATCTTAGGGTCGCTATAAGTCGGAAATGACTTGAAGGCACACAACAACAGCAAAAGCATTAAAAAGATAAGCAACAAATACAGACTACAGGACATGCTGAAAGGCCTCTTTCCCCTTTAATAATCAGTCCTCAAAGGCTTGCTGAAGCAAATATGTCTTCACCTGCCTTCAAAAGGAACAGCGAGAAGAGCGCCTGTCTAATTCTTCCAGGAAAAAGGTTTCAGAGCGTTTAAGTAAATTATAGTTACTTGCACAATTAATGGCAGAATCAAATGAAGCTATAAGTCATCTGGAAGCAGCTGGGACTAAGTGGTTGTTGGTGGACTAATAGCCCCAGGATCATACAGACATGGGAGGGGGGCGCTAGCTGAAAAGTGATTGCTGATTTTGAAAGAGAATAGGAATTCCACCTCCCACATTCTCTTATTTGATGAAGACTTGCATGTTGGGAACAACGGCTCCACTGGCGCAACAGCTTCCTCAGTAAAATTGATTGTTTCCAAAAGTAATTGTTTCCCCTTTAGCTTCCACTTTAAAGCCCTTTTTGCCAGCTGATCATTTGCTTGTTAAAGAAACTAAATGCTTTGCCATTAGCCCCTGTCAGTTGTGGTTTGCTGCAAAGGCCCTCACAGGTTAAAATAGATTTCTCCTCTTCCCCACCCTCCACAAAAAAGTGGCAAAATTGACCCACCCCAAGAATCCTTAAAGGGTGCTTAGGGCTGTTGGGGGAAAGATTTACCAAAAAATAGAGAGCCTTGGAAGCTGCACTGGGGTCCCAAGTGGCCCACCCAAACCAAACCCAGTATTGTCCACTCTTGTCTAGTAGTACCTAGTTTTCTGAGGTCTTTCCTGGCCTTGCTCTCTGAGATATTTTCAGAAGTGATACCAAAAATATTATGGGTCAGAGCAAGCAGCTGAAAACTATAAAGCAAATAGGTTTATCAGACTGTACACTGCCACCTCATCGTTTTCCTTCTCTCTTTTTCTATTTTAAAATTATTTTTAAAAGCTAAAAAACCTGTATAAACAGACAGAAGTTACTAGTTTTTCAAAACAGAAGTTTCATGGATCAAATTTGAGACTTTCTGACATGTCCCATTGACCAAAGCCTCATGTCTTTCTTATTGCAAATTGAAGGCATTTCTTTGGTTGAATTGCCAAGTAAACTTTTTTCCAGCCAATAAGAAACCCAAGGACCTTTTGCCAACTCTGTCATGCCCTTATCTGAGTGCCCATCAAGCTGACAACTTTTCCTTCCTTCACACAAGCTTGAGCAACTCATAATGTATACCAGTTTAGTCAGTTGGAAATCTGAGGCTTCACTGCCACAAACACATAAAATGAAGTTAATGTTATTGGTTACATAGGCCTTATTTTTTTCTGAATCCACAGGGATAGAATGATAGGCAGAAAGGAGTCTTGCTGTGGTTTGTTCTTATCTTTCAATGTTCATTATATCACTGAACATTGATTTCCCCTCCAAATATTTTATTAGTCACTTTGTCCAAGCTACTTAGCATTCATTGTTGTTATTGGGAGCATTTTTTTTTTGTTCTATGGTCCCCATTGACATTTTAATTATATATTCAAAGAGCTCACAAGTATGCATTTTGAATTTACATTGGCATAATGCACTCTCAAGCAATGTTACATCATTGCTGTGATTTTCCTCTGAGTCACTCCGATGCTTGCACAATTAGCATCTCTCTTCTGAATAAGACTCTGCATTAGATTCACTCTGCAGAACACCTGTCAGAACATCATTTTATGCCACAACTGCCATTAACAATATCATGCCAATAGGCAATTACATATCCATCTGCTCATAAGGGCTACAGACTAGGCAGAGATTCTGCAGTAGGCACTATTCTCAGTGTGTTATTTTAAGCCATAGGCCATGACAGTGTAGCATTGATGATATTAACATGAAAGGCCACAGTGATTTTGAGCATAAGAGCTATGACCGAGACAGTGTGTAAAAGTGATGTTTGGATGTTAACCAGAAAATGGCACAAATAATCTGTAGGAAATAAAACCCATTAGCTACGAGAACTACTTCCAGAAGACAGTTATGAATCTGAGTAGCAATTTGCAGAGTTTTACTTTTACAAATTTCTCTGTCATTGCAGAAGTCAATTTAGTACTAAACTCAAACAATTTGCCTTCAGAAAAGGTTCCATGTGTTACTGGCATGCATCTTTGTTTGCTCTCTGTATTGTTCATATGCTCAATAAAAGGAAACCAAACTGTTTTAAAAATGGGACTATCTTTTTATGCTCTTGCTTATGTGATCTGATAGATCAACTTCTCCATTTGAAATTTAGCTTGTAGTGAGGTAGGAAAGCTATTGAAAAAGGAAACCTAGCAGAACTCTTGAGAATAGAGCTTTAGATGATTTCTAGAACTTGTAAAGCACAATGCCAGTGTGTTTTTGACCCTACCATTAATTATAATGTCAAGACAGATTATATTTCAGAAATGGAAACAATAGTTTTCTGCTATCCTAGCATTCCCCAGTGTGGATTATTTTGCTCCAAATCCAGTTGCTTGTCCCAACTAGAGTAGATGGAAGTTTTCTAAACCAAAATTTACATCCCTTTTTAAAAGCACTCTTCCATCATAGTATAAAGAGGGCAATCTGGCAGGTCTTTTTAAGAGAGAAAGAGTGTGTAGCCTTCAAATCACCTGTCAAATTTCACCCATGAAAGTCATCCATGAATTTCATAGGGTTTTCTTAGGCAGAAAATAATCAGAGGTGGTTTTGCCAGTTTCTTCTTCTGCAATATAGCCTACAGAACCTGGTTTTCATTGGTGGTCTCCCATCCAGTTACTAACCAGGGCTGTCCCTGCTTAGCTTCCAAGATCAGGCAGGATCTGGTGCCTCATTTAGGTCATCTTCATTCAGGCATTTGCCCCTGGATTTCAGTAATAATTTGTGATAATAAAGAATTATTTTGCCTGGTGTTATTTTCATCATGAGAATAGTGGAAGCATAATAGTTCCTACTTCTGTGTGTGACTTGGGCAAAATTTAAGTTTTACGCAGATGCTTAAATGCTGTGTAATGTCCTATGGCAATTGTAGATAGGCCACAATCATTTTCAGTGTAAGGAATATAGATATGAGATAGTACAAATTTTGCAGAGTTCTTGCTCATGCACACAAAAGTCAATATATTTTTAAAATAAAATGTTTCTTATATTTCCTTTCAGTACTCACTAATGGATTTATTATCTAAAATGGTTGTGGGCCAACCTCATTTTGTTCGTTGCATTAAGCCAAACAATGATCGACAGGCAAACAAATATGACAGAGAAAAGGTACTGGTACAGCTGCGCTACACTGGCATTCTGGAAACGGCACGGATTCGGAGGCAGGGTTATTCTCATCGTATCCTTTTTGCTAACTTCATAAAGCGGTATGCCTTTCATATGTGTTGTTTGCTAGGTCCAGAGTAACTTGGAAATCTTACTTTTTAAACCACATTTCCCAGAATTCCTCAAACTATATGCCACGGTAACTTTTCCAAGCTTTGGTTGTAACCGTGATGATCCACACATACAGATTGTGTTTGGACATCACAGTCTTCAGGTATTCTTGACTCAAGATTTCCACAAAGAATCCCTGGGCCCAGAAACAGGAGGTAGGGGGGAGGGCAATTTTCATGGGCTATCCTGCCCAATAAATATGTGTATTTACAGTCCACCTCCACCTCATTGGACCCAGAGAGAGATTATGAGTCTGAATCAAGTCCAGCTAGAGTAATAGAATAGCTTTGGATCTTCCCAATCTATAGGTGTTACCTGTCCTCTCTCATCTAAGAAACACTCCACTTGGGGATTCCATGCCAGCTAGTTTTGGTGGCTGCTGTCCACTATCCTGGGCACAGCAGGAGCTTCCACTTCAGGACAGCATCTCATTTTCTATTAGTCTTTCTGTTGTCAACAAGGCGCCAATGCTCCATTCTAACTTCCTACAACTATCCATGGCTGTGTTTTGCTCTTAGTTGCATGAGTAAACTCTCAGAAACAACCACAGTCTAAACAAAATGTGCTGGTTTGTGTTAAATTTGCAAAGTGATATAGATTGCTATTCTGTAGTAATGTTTTGAGGTCCCACTATCTGGCCCTGAGTCTTAGGGTGTGGACCTTCTCCAGTCTCAAGGTGAGGGGGAAGAATCTCCAGGTGAGGCCACAGTCTTAAAAGTGTGTGTTTATAGTACTCATTTATTAGACATGAGCTGCATCCGCATGGCAGAAGTAATCCAGTTTAACACTACTTTAACTGTCATGGCTCAATACAATGGAATCCTGGAATTGTTTGTTTGTTGTGGCACCAGAGCTCTCTGAAACAAAGAAAGCTAAATGTTTCACAAAACTACAATTTCCAGAATTCCATAGCACTGAGCCATGGCATTTAAGATGGTATCAAACTGGATTATCTTTGCAGTGCAGATGTAGCCTAGGTGTTTTTTGTTTGCATGGCATACTCTGGGTAGCTGTGGGTGTTGCTTAATCTATCATTCTTAATGTATCATTAATGAAATTACCAATCACTCTTGTAACACTGGCAGGGCTCATCCCCTGTGACATCAAAGTGATCATCCTTAGAGCTCACATGTTTGACCTGAACTCTCAGGGTTATAGATGGTCCTGACTTGGCTTCCTTATTTTCTTTGTCATTATATGTGTGAAACCTTGTGAACATACATGCACAATATTACCAACATTCAGTCGTGCTGAAATTCTTTTTTAAATACTACTGTACTCTGGGTATGCTGTGGTTTTTATGAAGAATAAAAGACATGTTGGGGGGTTTAAGCCAGTCGATCTACTGGACTGAAGAGAAGGCTTTTAAATTGAGGAACCTTCTGAAGTAACTGTTTACATGTTGTGGAATTCCTTACTAAAGGTTACAAGGCTAGTCCTGCCTTCTTCCCTTCAAATATCATTCTTTTTGAGACAAGTTTTTCACAGCTGGGCTGTGTTGCTGCAGAAGGGCCTTCTAACAGGATGCATTCCCACTCCCTTTATTGATATGTTTGAATTGCTTTCCGTTTGTCGTATTTTAATCTGTTTTCCATTTTAATTGTAACTTTTTTTTTCACTTGGCTTTATTATTATCCATTTTGTCCATTTTTGTAGAGATACAAAGGTAACAAGTATATAGATTAGATAAAACACACACCCTATAGCACTTCAAAAGTTAGCTTCAATATCACTTACTTTCTGTGCAAAACTATTATGTTAGGAAAGTATGTAACTTCTCTAAATATGTTTACATTTTTGTACACAATTGTTTGCTTTGATGCTGGAGGGAGAGCATTCAGTCATGCCATTCATTATTTATATTCTGAAGTGGTAGAGTACTATGAGGATAGCACCAAATTGTTTCGCTAAATGTGTAGATCAGCTCAAATAAATAACAATAAGTAAGAAGTAATTATTTTGATGCTTTGGGACATTTATTTGTTAATTTCACCTGTCTGCAAGCATGCCTTTGGTTAGCCTTTTAGCTTGGTGTCTAAATGCCATGCATACCAATTCACAGTAGCTGTGACAGTATTACACTTCAGACTGTACAAAAAAAAATCAGATAAGTATGTGCAGTACTTAAGAATCAAGGTTTCTTTCTCTCCCTTAGATACTATCTCCTTTGTTACAAATCAAGCGACAACCCTCCTGTTAGCCCTGAAACCTGTGCTGCCATCTTGGAAAAAGCTCAGCTTGATAACTGGATACTGGGGAAAACTAAGGTAATATTTGCACACGCTTGGTTCCAGTATAAGCTCATGCTCACTTCTCATTCAAAGAAATGGTAATAAATTAATTAACATTATAAGTATAATGTATAAGTATAAATATAAGTATAAATGAAGGCTTTGTCTTGCTCTTGCTAAGGATCTAGTACCCAAAAGCAATGATGACTGAGATGTTGTTAGACTGCAGGGTCCACACATATATTATTTGATGTAGTTGTGCCTGCCAGAAGACCTTTTCCATTATAGCACCTTCCAGATGTTTTAGACCACGGTTCCCACCAATCTCACCCAGGATGGCCAAGGAAGATGTGACCTGTCAAGGGCATCACCAGGGTGTGCAAACGATGTGCACTAACCATGTGACATCTCAGGAGGGGGGGTGATACCCAGTCAGGCCTTCCTCCCACTACGGGTGTGTGTGTGTGTGCTGTTGTGTGGTGCTACTGCTGGCACCCAGCTCTTCTTCTTCACTCTTGTGGCTTTCTCAGTTGAGGGAGCCAAGGCAGTGGAACAGGAGGAATGGGTGTACACTCCTTCTGGCTTCTCCACTGCTCTGCCTCACTTTACTGAGGGAGCCAAAGCATGGGGAAAAAAGGGCAAGCACATGCTGGCTCCTGCTGCCTTGTTTGCCCAGTGCCCTGGCCACCCTTCTGTCAGCCCTTTCCAGGACTGAGTGGGCAGATGGGCAAAACAAGGAGAGGGGAGGCCACCCACCTTTCCAGGCACTTGCCCTGTAGGTGACACCAGCCCCAGGGGTGCCACTGGGGATTGTAACCCAAAATATATGAAGAATGCTAGGTTGAGATAAGACCCCATGTCAGTGAGCATGTTCCTATGGTACAATAATAACATTTCCAAAAATCTGGTTTATTCTGAAATAAACTGCATGTTACTGCACAGAACCTATTTACTCTCATGTTGCTTCTCACTTGAGTGACCATTAAACCAGATTTGTTTCGTGTGTTGTTTGAAACAGGTTTTCTGCCTTTTTGTTTCCAAAAACATTGAGAAATCATAAGATAAGAATGAACTCTGTTTTGCAAATTTGACATATGAAAGGAGTAACAAATAAGAAATCATAGTTGGGACACCAGGCTTCCTGGTTTGTTTGGCAGCCATTGGAGTAGTGGAAGCAAAGTGGGAGCAAAATATCTGTATGTCCCAGAAGCAGGTCATTCATGACAAATCAGAGATGGTCTGTATGTTCCCACAGGCATTTCAGCCACCTTGAGGTTAAAGTTCTGTTCCTCCATAGTTTCTCCAGACCTAAATACTAGGAAGATTGTCATTAGTACTTCAGATCTTCAGCTTATTTCTCTTTTTAACTGTAGAGGGTATAATATTGGGATGCCATCTATAGAAGAAAGTGTGCAACATGTAGTTCCTCTTCCTCTTGTGCTCTTTTTAAGGTGTTTCTCAAGTACTACCATGTAGAACAGCTGAATTTAATGCGAAAGGAAACAATCAACAGGATTGTTTTGATTCAAGCATATGTCAGAGGATGGCTTGGTTCAAAAAGATACAAAAAACTAAAGGAGAAAAGGGAAGAAAGTGCAATTAAAATACAGTCAGGTAATAGTTTGACTTACTTCACTAACTTCTGTGAAAATATGGTTCATGTTTTTGTGTCTGCATGTATGTATGCAGTATGATCAGATGTTGTTGTTTTTTAAATGACTCCCCCAGTTTTAATTGCTGTTAGCATATTGTTAAGCTATATGATATATTGTTTTGTTGTCATCCTATATTTTATGACACTGCAAGTTAATTTGATCTAGCATTTTGCTGGAAAGGTAGGATAATAATAATAATAATAATAATAATAATAATAATAATAATAGCAGTAATAATAATAGTAATAGTATTAATAGTGGCAATGGTGGTGGTAGTAACAGCAGTTGTAGTGGCAGCTGAATCTTGACTTAGACATACAAAGCAAATCAAATGAAAGCAATGGGACATAAGTTAGTTGGGAGTAAACTTTTATGAATAAACTTTAAAATTTACAGCTGAATTGTAATTTACAGCTGAATTTTGACATTGTTTCTACTAGGTTAAAATTCTTGCAGTGATGCAAAATAAATCAGTTTTAAATGTAAATGGTCCATGGTGATGGTGCTAATTTTTTTTTGTCAACTGAAGGTTGTAAGAACTTTAGCTCAGTATCTTTGGGAGAGGGAAGTAAAGCTTTTCATACTTTAAATAGAATGAAAGCCACTTTGATCCCTTAAGCACACTTCATGTTTGATTCCTGTTAAACTAAGCAGCCAATGGAATAATTTTAATATTTTGGTTAGGAATTTGTGGCAGGAAAATTTATATTTTCTGTCACATTGATCTATTTTTTGCTTTCTTTTCATGTGTTTGAACCAGCACACAACATCTCATTTATAGCATCTGGTATAAAGCAGCCATAGGCAACTGCAGGATGTGGTGACTGCATTTGTATTTCCTGAATACCCCCCACCCCTCACTGAAGTGTGGCAGTTATTCCTTTAAACAAAGTGCATGTTCCCAGTACATGCTCCTGTGCACCTGGTTTACATGTAAAATCACAGAGCATGTTTCTACATATAAACAAAGCATGCCTTGTTTTAAAGAAAAAGTGACACCTTTCACCGAGAGCAAAAACGCTTACATAGTTGCATATAGGCTGCATGGTGCCCACTCATGATCTCAAGGGTATGTTTTTATAAATCCCAACATGTGGCTTACAACCCTAGTTTAGCAAGAGTATTATACTTGCTTAATTATAAAGTTTTCACCATCTGTCTTTAGCTTACAGGGGATATGTTACTCGCAAAGAATATGCTGTTGCAAAGAATGCATACAAAATGGAATTACGCATTACCAGATTTCAGGCTGGTAAGAATTTATATTTCATTCTTTCAGGCTTACTTGAAGCCACTTTTGCACAATCAGTATGCATGGCTACACATGTGGTTTAAAGAGAAGACATCTGCAGTTTCTTTTTAAAATCTCTATCTGTTAAAACTGAGCCATAAGTAACAAGGGAGCAACAGTTGAAACCAGAGTCAAATTAGAATTTAGAACCAGATTGTAAGTCCAGAGGTAGGATGGACTAATGTTGTCCAGTAAATGTGCTAGCCATTCTTCCTGTTGAGGAGTGGCAATGACCATCTTACAGGAGCAAAGTCATCACAATACCCAGAAACCTGTATTACCAAGGAAAAGTGCCACTGTATAGTCCTGATGGAGAGCCAGCATTGTGTAGTTGTTTGACCATTGGACTAGGACTTTGGAGACCAGAGTTCAAATCTTTCTTCAGCCATGGAGACCCACTGGATGACCTTGAGCAAATCATGCTCAACCGAAAAGGAAGGCAAAGCAAACCACCTCTGAACAAATCTGAACAAGAAAACCCCATGATAGGTTCACCTTAGGGTTGCCATAAGTCAGAAATTACTTGAAAGCACACAACAACAACAACAACATAGTCCTAAACACAAGATGTAATAGTGCACAGAGAGCCTGTAGTCCCAGTCCCTTACCACAAGAGGTAGCATTGCACAGGCAGCCAAAGAGAGTAGCTCCAACACTTCTGGTAGTTTTCTCTCCTGTTTGAGTGCGTGCTGATATCCATTGTTTTTGTTCTTGTTGTGTTCCTTCAAGTCATTTCCAACTTACAGCAAACCTAAGATAAACCTATCACAGGAGTTTCTTGGCAAGATTTCAGACATCATTCAATGCTTGCACCTTGCAGATGTCTTGGGTTACATCTTTCTTCTTTCTGAACAATATGGTTACTGCCACACTGGAGAGGGATAATATGACTTATAACCCAGCACATCTGCAGGGCACCCAGTTAGGGTAGTCTGATGTAACCTATCTGTATGTTCATAACCCTACTATTAGAACCTGGTCTATGGCAATTTTTTTTAAATGTTGTTCTTCTTGTTATATATGTTAGTTGCAAGAGGATACTTAATAAGAAAGAAGATTAAGGATGAAAAATATGCAAATAATAAAGCAGCAACAACAATTCAGTCTCGCTACAGGGGATACAGGGAGAGAAAGAGTTTCAGAAGGAAAAGGTACTGTTTATTTTCTTGTTGCAATTGTTCCATTAAATGCCATCCCTTTCTGCAATAAACTGCCTTGAGAAAGCATCAATATATCCTAGGTCATGACAAACTGCACTCTTTAAGGATGGAAGATTAATACAAGTGTTGTTTTCTTCAGACGTTTCATAGATTTCTGTGGGATTTCCACTAAAACATCCTGAAAGCAAATAAATACAATTCACAACTGTTTTCTCCATGTCAGATCTGAAAAGCATTTTGGTGCCTCTGAGACTGTGTGCTATATTCCTAACTCCCATCTGATATGGAACTAAATACACCTTTTAAAAATTAATTATTGAATATTATCCAGATATTAAGAGTGCATTCAGCATTGGAAAATACAGAAAATAAAATAATGTTCAATAGTTTCCTTAGCAGGCACTCAGTCTGGAGTCTACAAAAGAAACAAGAGACACATTTCAATATGTTCAAAAATTGTGGTTTATTGGTAGAAAAGCACAATGTGTTTCAGGCTGTGGGTGTTCTTAAGGCCTTCTTTGCAGGGGGGGGCTACTTAAAATGAAATTTCTGAAATTTCTGAACAAGGAGCTCTTGAAGCATTTACTGCATGAACGATTCTGTAAAAGTTCCTTCAGTAAAAGCATCTCTTGTTTTGTCTGTGGGTTCCATTGAGTGCTGTCCATTTTCTTTTAATAATAATAATAATAATTTTTATTTAATACCCCGCCCCTCTGAGCACAATCGGGGCGGCTTACATCATAAAATTTTCTGACAGCAATTAAGTACAAGTACAAGTTCTTAATTACTCAGATTGAAGGACAGAGCGCCCTTGCTATCTGAGGGGAATCTGTTCTGGACCCCCACTCACCCCCATGGATAGCAAAAATTGCAGGACCTTAAGTCCCGTTCTTTTCAATGGGCTTGTGCTCGTGCCACCATGTGCACGCACACTCATTGAAAATTTAGGGCTCAACCCGCGGATGGCAAGCCCACGGTTGACATGGGCATACTGTACAATTCACTAGAGTAAATCTGTTTATGTGTGTCCCTTCAAGTTGCCTGTTGACGTAAGGCAATCCCATGAATTTCATAAAGTTTTCTTAAGTAAGGAATATTCAGAGGTGGCTTTTTCAATTCCTTCCTCTGAAATATAGATCACATGGTATTCATTGGCAGTTTCTCATCCAAGTACTAACAAAGGCTGACCCCACTTAGCTTCCAAGATGAGACAAGATCTGGTGTCTTTAGGGTATTTAGGCCTTAGAACAAATGCACCTGTACCTGTTCATAAATGTGTTCAAGCCAGTTGTCACTACTAACATCCTCCCTATCTGGGAGTATGAGAATCTGCAGTCCATGTTGTCCAGATGTATACATATTGATGGACCTATGGTTTGTTTATTTGCTTGTTTGTTTCTTTGCTGTGCTTCTAAATGTATTGAGCATGGAGGTTCATGTATGGATAATGATCAAGTGCCTCCGGATGAGTCAGATCTGTCAGGAGGTTGTGGTAATTTTTTTTCTTGTCATTCTTGAGTTTTCAAAAACTATCCAAATGATGTTTCTGTTGTCCCCAGCTATTTTCTGATTTTTCCTGGCATCTCTGGCAACATTTTATTCCTCACACCCCCATGGGTTTTTTTTAAAATTCAAGACATATCAGAATGAAAAATATCCTTTGGTCCTTTCTCACATTTATTTGGTACAGCACTTTGGTACTTTTGTTCTATCACACTGTAACTCTGAAAAGAATTTAAACATTAGAGTGGAAAAATATATACTCTACCTCAGCAAACCATGCCCCAGTTTTGCCAAACCTTTGGAAGAGGCCTAATGCAGATCCAAGAAATTACTACAAACAGGAGAGTAGATGAGTATATGCAGCAGCAACAACAGGCTTGTCTACATGGATGATTTACCGTGAATTCCCCTCAGGCTCACTGTATCCTGTTTACATGACACAAAGCCAAATTGGGTCTGGACTATCTTTTTGACACCTGCACCCAATTCGGGGCTTCCTCCCCCAACTCTCATTTAAATAACTCACCTTTTGCTGTGGGCTTTCCAGTCTCATGGTTCCTGTTGCAGCAGATGTAAATCGCTCTGAGGTCAGAATGAGGCACTTAGTGTTGACAGCATTCTGATCTCAGCAACCATGCTGGGCAAGGAATGGAGTCTGTGTGGGAAGGCAACTCCCATTGTTCACTGAAAGAGCCAAAAACCTGTTTTGCAGAGGGGGGGATTCAAGGCCAGAATACTCCAGAGGCAACCCAAAGGATTATGGCAAGTGTAGACCCACCCAACAAGTGGCAAAATTCAAGGAGCTATATTGCAACAACTCATTCTTTAGTTAAGCCACTATCAACTACATTGATGCTGTGAGCCACCTCCTTGAGCTAATCATTGTTTTCCTTCCAAAATGCACTCCACCCCACCCATTGATCAGATTTTACCCCCATCTGAAAATGAAAATTGGTTTGAAAAACCTTAGGATCAGCTCTGCTAAATAATGACTTAAGTTCTTACAATAGCATATAGATGAACTACCTCAGTTGAATTCAACAAAACTGTACTAATCTGAGTGACTTGTGGCTTGTGTTGAATGCCTTTTAAATTATCTGAAATGGCTAGTCTTTGAGTTACTGAAGAATTCTGTTGTGCAGAAGTGTGTATCTTCATTTTTCAGACTCTCTTTCCTGCTGAAACCTTAATCTTTCTCTATTGTTTTCATTTTTAAAACATTTATCATATTGACATTTTAATGCATAAACGTTGCCCTGAGGGGTCTTGTAAGGTTACAGTATCTGTCTTTTATAATATCTCCTAATAGAATATGCCTTTTTCAGGGAATCATTCCTCAGGAAGGAGCAGACCAAAGTGGCAGCTAACCCAGGTGAAAAGGAAAAAATTCAAGTTGCAGAGGATGGGAGTGAAACAACTGTCATGCAAAACTCTCTGTCTCATACTGAAGAGGAAGCTGCTATTATCCTTCAGAGTAATTACCGAGGTTACCGAGAACGTAAAAAGTTGAAGGAACAGTGTGAGAAAAAAGGTGATGGACATGTTGCACACAGCTCCCTTCTAGAGGCTGAAGACAGTTCAGGTGCTGTACACAATACTTTTCGTACTGAAGAGGAAGCCGCTGTTGTCCTTCAGAGTAACTACCGAGGTTACCGAGAGCGTAAAAGGTTCAAGGAGCAGCACAAGAAAATAGCAGGTGTGGATGGGGAACAGAGCATTTCTTCAGAGGTTGAGGGTGGTGCAGCTCTTGTCCCAAACTCCCCTCCTCAATCTGAAGAGCAAGCTGCTATTATCCTTCAAAGCAACTACCGGGGTTATAGAGAACGCAAAAGAGTAAAGCAACAGTGCAGCAAGAAAATGGTGGAGACTCAGCCATCTTCAGCTCAGAGTCTCCAATTGGCTGAAAGTACAGCATCAGAAATGGAAGCAGGAATGGACCAAAAAGATTCTACACTTTCTCAGAGCATCCCCTACTTGAATGGAAAGGCACCAAAGGAGAACAAAGAAATTCTTCACAGGGGAAGAAGTTCTTCACTGAAACAAAAGCCTCCTGAGGATCACAAAAAACAGGCCAGTCCCAGACGCTCTTTTAAGAAAGCATATATCGATAAGGCAGCTGAAGCTAGCCAGCAGCAGACTCCTCAGGAAAGAAGAGGTACAAATGAGAAAAATCAAACTCCCATCCTTCTGTGTGATGATCACTTGGAGAGAGGGTCTCTGAAATATAGCCAGCCAGTTCCCAGTGAAAACAAAACAAATATAAGGAAAGGCTCCCTGAGAGGTTCCCAAAAACATATTGAAGCCAGCAAGCCATCCTTGAGAGATAAAGAGAAGGCAGCGTTAGTCATTCAGAGTAATTACCGAGGATATCGAAGAAGAGGACAGCTCAGGAAAGAAGGGAAATTGCTTTGTGAAAACCAAGACAGAGCCCACCGTGAAGTGAAAGGTGGTGGGCACAGTCAAAGTCCTGGTTGTAAAACAAGAAAAGAGAGGCATGCCCCCAGCAGCCAGGATGATAGCCTAAGGAATGAGGACTCAGAGAAGGAAAAGTCTGATTTGGCAGCTTTTTCCAGGCAGGTAAGTTGCTGAGAGCAGCCTTCCCCAACACTCTCTCCAAGAGTGATGTACTGCATTGCCCATTATCCCCAACCATGGCTATGTGGGATGGTGAATGGGAGTAGTAACCCACCATATCTGGAGGGTGCCACATTGAGACACAACTTGACAACCTTTACCTTTACCTTTAGTTTGAGACTAAATTGATTGCCATTGCTCTCTATGAGCACAGTTTTCATTAAATAACTCCCTGAAAATGAGAGCCAGTGTGATGTACTAGTTTGAATGTTGCACTAGGATTCTGGTTAACCAGGGTTCAAATCCCCGCTTAGCCACAGAAACCCACTGGGTAATCTGGACAGGTTATACTCTACGTCTAGGGGAAGGGCAATGGCAAACATTCTCTAAATAGCTGAGAAGACCCTATGATAGGTTTGCCATATGTCAAGGTCAATTTGAAGACACTTAACAGCAGCAATGAAAATGAATATGGTTTTAGGAGATACTTTAAAATAGTGCCAACCTTTGGCAGTCCCTTCCCCACAAGGTTAGAGGGGCATAATCTTTGTTTTTAAATACCTATTAAAAGTATCTGTATCTGTACATTCCTCTCTGAACAATTATTTTTGCTACTCTTTTTTGTATCTGCAGAACATTTAAATATTTTTACATTCTTTATTAATTTGTGGTCCATTTAATTGTTTCCATACTAATTTGTCCTTACTTTCAGTGCAAACCCCTGAGATAGCTTATGAAAATATTAATTTCTGTAATGAAAAGCATGGTTCACTATAAGGCCACAATCCAGTGGGACTTGCTTATCCTCTCCATTTTCCAACCTCCTTGAACAGGATTTTAGAGTTCCCAATGGACTACAGAAAAGAAACAGGATTGCCAGTTCTGACAGAATCCACAGGATACAGTTGAAATGCTCCATTTGTTTCTGGCCAAAGCTTTAAGGAGCTTTTCAAAATATCTTTGAAAGCAGAATTCTCTATAACGTTAGGAGTTGGTTCATACTCTTATTAAAATCATTGTTCTCACCTGTTGATTTGTCTTTGAACATGATTTTGTTTCATTTCCCTCCCCTAGATATCAAAATTATCAGAAGACTATATGGTGCTGCAGCAGAAATTGAACGAAATGATTCTTTCACATCAGCTGAGACCTGTGATGCTTTCTAAAGACAAGCAAACAAATGGCCACCTTTCTCCTCATGTGTGTCAGTCAGGTAAAAATAGCTCTTATTACAGAAAAGTATTATTAATTGGATTCAGTGGAAAAACAGGGGTGGGCAGCCCGTGGCCATCCTGGGGTTATTGGACTGTGGCTGCTATCATCCCAACCATTGGCTATTACTCGTTAGGTAAAGCTCATGGGAACTGTAGTACAACAAGATCTGGAGTGTTTGGTGTGTTTGGTAGTGTTCCATATTTTGGTAAGATCGTGGGTGTCTTTTTCTTTTCTTTTTTACACCACTACAACTCTTGATCATATAATTAATGCAGTGGAAATCTTTCAAAGGATATCCAGTCTAACTTCTTGTCCCAAAGGAAGGATCATCCATTGTCTATTTTTCAAATGTGTTTAAAGTGCAACACAGGCCATAAAATGTCCTCTGGTAGGTACATGTAGGTGGATGTCTTCAGAGGAAAGAACCACAGATAATTCTAGCAAGCAAGTAAAGCCACACTTCATAGAGGAAGTTAATTAGATCTACAGGAAGCTTCTTTTCTTCCTGACCCAATCCCAGTTTCAGTACTGATCAAATTATAAACAAAACAAAATTAGATAGCAGCACATCATGCAAGTAACTATTTACACATAATGAGCCACTCATTGAGGCTCTCTTATCCAGAATTCCAAAATACAAAGTATTCCAAAAGCCAAAACTTCTTACATGAGTAGCTGAGATAGGACCTTATCACACGCGGCCCACAAAGCGATAATAAAGTGAAATAAGAATAAATCCAGTAACAAACTGAAAGAAACCCCACAATACGCAAATGGCTATCACACACCATTACCTTCATCTTTTTCACCTTTTAAGGAAAGCGCTCCCAGGAACCATATTTGCCGTTCACACACAA
>CM034710.1:107415379-107430440 GCA_020142125.1 Phrynosoma platyrhinos
CAAAGCTCTCAACAGGATTTCAACCTATGACTCCCAGAATTCCCCAACCAACATGGCCTTGAGAGATTCTGGGTGTTGTAGTCCATAAAAGTAGCTTTTTAAGACTCTGGATTGGAGTGTATTAGCAAGATTGTGAGAGAGAATCTTTATAGACAAACTTTCTCAAGCCTCTTCTGAATTCAAAGTTTAATTATTTGCTATACTGATACACCACCTTTCTGCCAAACATTCAAGGGTAGCTGTTTTGGCCATTTAGCAAATTCAAACAAAAATCCATCGGTGTCACCTTTCTGCCAATGCACTTTCATAATTTAAAATACAGCAAAAATTAAAAGTACAAGAAGCAAAACCATTTTAAATTTGTGTCCTGCTTTTCTGCTTTGCATGCTCAAAAGAGCTAATGCTTTGGTTTAAAAAAAAATACATCATAAAACAGAGATCTCCAAAAAACAAACAAGCAATGGATAAAATCTCACAATTGCGTTTACAGAGCATGAAAGCAATCTTATGGATAGTTACCTGAGAGTAAGCTCCTTTGCACTCAGTGCTGCTTATTTCTGATTGCATAGGTTCAACTTGTAAAATGCATCAAGCTTTAACAAAAGCTCTCCAGCTAACTAAAAGCTGCCCTTTAGCTTTTAATTAGAAATGCAAAGAATTAGCAAAAAAGATATTTCTGCTTAAACTGCTAGGCTAGAGCTAGGAGGGTGCATCAGTTACCATGGTGACAGAGGATTATGTCATCTTTTTTGCTTTGGAGGGGGAAAGACCCCTTTGAGATGTTTTCTCTCTTTGCCACATCACTGGCTGTTTCTACATCCCCTGATTTGACCAGGCAATTGGCTGGGAGGCTATAAGTGGATTTGTGGGTTGTAAAATACATAAACATGAGCTGAAATAGTGGCTGTATGGAGTTAAGGTTGCTCCTGAAAAATTAGGAGTGGGGCAAGGGAAGGTTTCACTGCCTACCAAGTGTTTTGCAATCTTTGGAATGAATTGATGGATGAATTTATTTTTACACATAATAGTGGCCATGGGTTCCTTATAGTGAGCTTTTCACCTTGTATATTTTGATGGCATTTTTAGGTCTCAAAAATATGCATGCCATTACTACCTCTAAGGGCTTATTGTATCACAAAGTATCTCTCTCATGTAAAACAAATGCATTCTCTTCCTTCTTTAAAAAGGATGTTGTTGCCTTGTGATCCTTTCTTGCAGCTGCCTCCAAACCAGAGGATGCTCAGCCTGTGCAAAGAAGCCCAAGGAGACCCCAGAAACCTAAGACATTGAACAACCCTGAAGATTCTACATATTACAGTCTTATACATGTAAGCTGAATGGGGACCATTTGGGGGAGCCCAAAGGATTTTATAACCCACCCAACAGCAGAGGATGGGGCACAGGCAACATCAAAAGAGAATGGTTAGATGTAATCCATAGACATTTCATCATCAAGAGCACAAAGCTAGGTCATGACTTTGCCAGGACCTGAGACCTAGGAATGATCTCTTGTGGTGTTACAAGAAACAGGCAATGGTGATATTACAAGAGGCAGCTCCTGGTGAATCCATTAAATTAGGCATCAACCACAGTAGCACCAAATATGCTATTTAAATAAAGAACACCAATCTAATGAATGAGGAAAATATATATACAAGCAGCTTTCAAGCCAGAGCTCTTATCCTGAGATTTCCCTCTTGTCCTGTGGATTGGAGAAATGTGCCAACCCTATACAAAGCATAGCTCAGTTCTAAGGCATCTCTGTTCAGGAATATGTCCCAGTGTAACAGTTTTCAGACATGAAAAACTTAGCTCACTTCTATGTATCGCCGCTCTAGAGTGCAGCAGCTTACTAGGCTGCAAAGCACAGTCCAGAAAACAGTTTCTGATGCTGCAAAGCACAGCTCAGTTCATGTAATAGCCTACACGGTCAATTGATATGGTTCAAACTGTTCACTTTAACATATTGCTCATAGTTAATTTATAACAGGCAGTTCTTATTCAAGGCTGCTGGGTTCCAGGCATAAGTGAATCTACTGTGAATTTTTGGTGTTACGTACTCCACTGAAATCAGTACAACTAAATAGTCATTTTCAAAGTATCAGATTTGTACTCTAAGATCAGAGGGTCCACATCCATTGCAACTCTGTTTCTGTCACTTTCCCATATCTTCTCTGTAAATTGAAGGAAATTGTCCAAGAAGAAAAAAGATTCTCAATATTTCATTGCAAATCTTTGTCTGTAATGTCATACATCCATAAGAACTTTTCAAATCTGACTCCAGACTTACTAGAGAGAGAGAAGTGGGGAAGAGTTGATCAAATGTGTCAAAAGGAAATGGGAGAAGCTGTTCTCTTTGGTTCCTCTCAAGAGCAATTAAACCCACTTGCTAGCAGCATATGCATATTATTGACCTACTTAGCAGCAGGTGATATAGTACATTTGCTTAGTCAGACTGGTGCTTTTGCTGGCACTCAACCAAAATTATAGCAGGGTTTTGTTTTGTTTTGAAAGGCAGAACTAAACACTTTAACTAAGAGACATAGAGTGAATGCTTTTTCAGGTCTCTCTGTTCCCCCTTTCTTGTAACATCTATGACAACAAGTATGTGATGTGACATCTTTACATTGTGTGTTTATCCTCTCCAGAGAGGAAGGTAAAGCCATAGAGAAGAGATCAAAAACATAATTGTGTTGCTATATTCCTTGTGATGCCTTATACTTTGTGGCACAGTAGACATTATAAAAATGAAAGAAATAAAGATAATGACTGATGGTGGCAGCTATATGTTTCTTGTAATAGTCAGTTGACACAGTTGGCGTTTAGAAAACTGGAGTAGTAGATAAGTAACAGCAAGAAGGTTTGCATCAATGGCTTCCTCCAAACTGTTTCTGATGGTGTGAATAGCCTGTTCTTCAAACTCTTTGGCATGTTCAGGCAAATTGCATGATTTGGTTACACCAAATGCTGTGAAATGCAAAGCAAAGATGTAGGATTTGTGTAAATATAAAATCATTAGGTACTCTGTGACACTATCACTGGCTACAGGTAAGGATGGGGCAAGTTGCCAGTTTTGATTTCTTCTAGACTCATTTTTTTTAAGTGGCAAGTTCTTTTTGTCCTAAATGTATGAAACTTACACAGATTGCAAATGTCTTTAAATCCTTCAAAACTCAACTGAAATGACATTTTGCACCATCCACCTTGTACAAATACAGTTGTTGTTGTTGTGTGTCTTCAAGTCATTTCCAACTTATGGCAACCCTAAGATGATCATATCACAGGGTTTTCTTGGCAAGATTTGTTCAGAAGGGATTTACTATTGCTTTCCTCTAAGGCTGAGAGAGTATGGCTTGCCCAGGGGACATCCATCACTGAGCAGGGATTTGAACCCTGGTCTACCAGAGCTCTAGTCAAATACTCAAACTACTACACCACACTACCTCACATTCACTAGGTCCAGCTATTCTTAGTGGGGAAGAGATCATATTGTTCATACCTACCACACAAGTGTTAAAAATGAAGAGCCTCTCTGAAAAGAGTTGGACATTTTAATTCAACACCAACATGATACATAGCAATTCAAACCCAGACTTGCAACTTTCCATTTGATTCTTCCTTTACTGCACTGAGGTTTTGTTTTTAAATGGACAAATATTTGGTGTGCACAAATAAGAAAAGGCATAAGTTGACAGTCCATTCATACCATTGTTGTGTCAAGGCATTTTCTAGACACAGTGATGTTATGGACTGATGAACATATATTTAAGTATGTCCAGTTGACTTGAGCATTACCTAATTTCCAAATGGATAATCTTAGGATTGCCTGAATACCCTATAGCAGGGGTACGCAACCTTTTTGAGCCAGGGGCCAGGTTGCTGTCCCTCAGACAATTGGGGGGCTGAAGCACCAAAAAATAAATAAATAAATAAATAAATAAATAAATAAATATTTTTTTTAAAAAAAATTAAAAATTTAAAAAATATGCATGCACACTCTCTCAGCCCCAGAAAAGCCATGGCAAAACCCCTGTGGAGATTTTGCCAAGAAAACCCCAAGAACAAGTAACAACAACAATAATCAATATCATCATGAAGGGGGTGGTGGCGGCGGCGGCAGGACCGGCCTGGGGCCAGTTCAAAGACCTCGGGGGGCCGCATCCAGGCCCCCCGAGGCCTTAGGTTGCCTACTCCTGCCCTATAGGCATCAGATTCTTTTTGATCTTAGAAATTAAGAAGAGTTAAAGTCTGGGAAATACTTGGATGGGAAGCTACCAATGAATACTAGGTACTATAGGCTATATTTCACAGGAACTGGCAAAACTACTGGTAAATATTCCTTGCCTAAGAAAAATTCATGGGGTTGCCATAAGTTGACAGGTGACTTAGAGAAACATATTTTTCTTAAGATTGTCACCTTAGGCCCTTTTATCCACTGCAAATCAGTGGAACCTGAATCATTGTGGTACTGATGAGCTAACTTTATGGGCCCCAGTCTCTATTCATACACTGTAGACAAGATCAAGAGTGGCCAAATCTCCAGAGTCAAGAGGATACACTACTGCTGTACATTTCTTGAGTTTCCTACTACTCAAGGTGCCACCAAACTTCAGCAACAAGCCCCCGCCCCATCATACTGGAAGATGTCAGAGCATCCTCCTATGCCATAGAGTGCTTCCAAACTGCAGGGAAGAATGTCCTTCCTTTCTACAAATGAAAGGTAAAACCATGAAGGATTTTTGTAGCACCATTTTATTGATGGTGAAGTAACACTGACAGAAAGTGACTGCAAAAATGGACTTGAATTACATATTACTATTTCTTTGTAAAGCAGAATAATATCTGCTCTAAAATCTAGCAAGGTATTCTAACCAGATTCTAATCTCTCACATGATGGGAGGTAACTGGTGACTCATATTGCTACAAATGAGATCCATATCAGACCCATTTTGCACTTGGAAATATAATTTCCAAATACCTGGCATCACATTGTATGGAAAGATTTTAAAAGCTGTTCAAAATAATAGAGCAATAGAACTGTATAGTAATTGTCCTGTCACATACATAGTCTCTAACTGCACTTATATATGCAGCGTGTATGATTTCACCATGTGAAAGTGAGTCTGAAGAGGAAAAAAAGCAACATCTCTGGAATAGAAAATACATACAAAGGCAGATTAATAAAGTAGGATTAGACTTGGAAGAAGGAGGTGTGAAAATTGGAGAAAGGAACAACAACAATTTAAGACATCTGATAACATCATGCTACCAGTAGAAAAATAGCAAAGACATGGAATGATCACTGCAAAAAGTAAAGGAAGAAAGTGCAAAAGCAGGTTTAAAGTTGAACATTAAGAAAACAAAAATAATAGCCACAAGATGACTTACATAACTTTAAAGTAGACAATAAAAACAATAAAAATACTGAAATACTGTAGTTCAAGATTTTCCATACCTTGGTTCAGTCATTAATCATAATGGAGACTGCAGTCAAGAAATCCACAGAAGACTAGGACTTGAAAGCGCAGATATGAAGGAATCAAACAAGATCCTAAGTATAAAGATATATCATTAACTACCAAAGTTCAGTTTGTCCAGCCATCATATTTCCCATTTCTATGTAGCACTAGCATCTATGTATGGTTGTGAAAGCTGGACAATGAGGAAAGCAGATAGGAAGAGAATTAATTCATTTGAAATGTGGTGGTTGAGAAGAGTTCTGTGGATACCGTTGATTGCTAAAAAGACCAATAAATGGGATCCCAGAGTAAATCAAGTCTGAACTCACTCTAGAAGCCAAGATGATTAAACTGTTGTACTTTGGCCATATCATGAGAAGGCATGACTCGCTCCAAAAGACAATAATGCTTAGTAAGGTAGAAGGTAGCAGGAAAAGAAGAAAAATGCACTGAGTCTGCAAGACTTGAGCAAGGCAGTTGATGATAACAGGTCTTGGAGGTCTCTCATTCATAGCCATCAGTCAGTCAATCCAACAGCAGTTAACAACAAACAACAAAGGCAGGAAGGCATTTATGAATCACATACTTATAAAAATAATTTACATTAGTACTGAGGCAGGGTTCATAATCACAGAGAATTCATAGTTTCAGGAGTGTCATGGGGAGAGAGGATCTTTCTTTTGTGCCAAGGAGAAGAAAACAGAATTTGGAAAACTCACTACTTTGGACCACATCTTTCAGTTACCATTGTCTAGCATGGCCAAGCTGTTTGGAGAATTATGGGAGTTGTAGTCCAAGCAGTACCTTTTCTGTGCAGTGAAAGAAGAAGAAGATATTTATCCCTTATTTTATTACACATCTGTTACCGGTATTCATAAGGATTTCGGTCCACAACATTATTGCCATTTCTTGGACCAATACAATGATGGCAATACATGTTCCCTTTGGATTACATATAGCTCCAAATTTATAGTTTTCACCTCAAAGAAAATGGTCTGTTGCACATCTTAGGATCAAATTGATACAAAAATGCATGTTAAGTATTCAAAGTTGAATTTTCATGCATGATTTTGATTGAAAGATGCAGCTTGATGCAAAAACAAGGTCAAATGAATTTATAAATGAATATATCTGAAACTGTGAAATTAAATGAAATTAGATTGACCCATCAATATCAAATCTGTGGCTCACAGAAAAGGGCTGTAAATGAAGAGTTGTACAAAATGTGTACAATGTTGACCATTAATCACACCAAAAATTATTATTTCAGAAATCAGTGCAGGATGAAAAGCGGAAACCAAGAAAAAGCAGGTAATTGTTATTTTTTAAATAAAGCACAGTAATATTTTCAGGTGATGACCAGAATGTATAATTAATGTGATATTTAAGGAATTGAGTATTTTGCTTTATCACAACTGGAGAGCAATATAAACAGGATAAAGGTCTTACATTTTTTCAAGGTTTATTACTGAATACTGAGCTATCAGTTCATCCTTGTGTCAGAATTTCATGGTAGAATCACATGCTTTCCCATAAATTATACGCTCTGTGTTTTTAATGGAAGAAAGTTCTACTCTCCCCTCCCATTAATCCTTAAATTTGCAATTCATGCCAAATAAATATTCATTATCAAATTTTGTACATTTATGGTTTTTCTCCCACAACGAATGATTAAAAACAGCAGCTTGTAGGTGTAATTAAAATCAGGGTAATATTGCAGAGAAGAGAGCTGGACTGTCTCCCTCTCTCCCTATCCCACAGCCCAGATCCCTCCACTCCCCTTTCTGAAAGCTATATTTTGAATTCCAGGATAATATGTAGCTTGATCCTTAAAGACCCTGTTCTTAAGCTCCTTGTTGGTCTTGAATTGTTTCAAAAGAGGCCATTGTAGGGCTAATTTTGCCGTGCAGACATCAATACATTTTTCACATGATTGTGATCTCTAATATGGCCAAATGAGATCTACCAGCAGTCTACAAATAAATATAACTCAGTGTTATGGGCTGTGTTGGGAGATTTCCTAATAATGTACTGAAATTTAATTTAGTTCTTTTATACAGGCTGCCCGGCCTAGCACTGAAACAGTTAAGCATGCAGATGGTGATTATCTCTGTGTTCCTTATTGATCAGACTAAACCATTCATTCATTCATTTCAAAACCTGACATACTCCTGATAATGTCACATTTTCTCTGATACCACAAAACATTGGAGCCTGAATTTAAATGCCTTGCATCCATGGTTGAGGAGAAGCCTTACCTTCCAAATTGCCATGTAGAATGCATATAACACATAAATCCATCTGAACCAGGCTTTATAAAGAGAGACTTAACAGTCCTAATTATATAAGTAAGAATGGCATTGCAGAAAATTGCCCAGTAATTGTAGAGCCTTTCAAGCTTGGTACAGCTCTGAAGTATACTCATTGAATGTTTGGCTGTATGTTTTCAAAAGGCTGCATCCCTGGGACATTTGAAAACACTGATGTTTTGATTTCCTATCTTGTGGTGAGCCTTGAAGCTGACTTATTCTTATTCTGCCAAAGCACACCTCTGGCCCTCAAGGACAATAAGGGCTGATACAATTTTGGGATTGCTTTCTAATACATATTCTTAAACTTATTTTGCTCATATACAGAAAAACAACCTCAGATCCATCTCTCATAGACTGTGGTTGCTGAGTTTGTCCCAGTCTATATGAGAGAGACATACAGAGGGGTTAAAACAAAGTAGTCATGTTTCATCAGATCAGAGCTGAGATTACAAGTATTAAAAAAAACAAAATAGGGGTAACTCAAAGTGACTTTTCTTGTTCATTTTTTTTTTCCATAATCAGAAATTTCCAAACTTGGCTCCCCAGAGGTTGTTGGAGTCTAGCTTTCACACTCAACATGGCTAGTGGTCAGGGATGGGTGGGAGTTGTAGTTCAGTGACAAGTAAGAACCCAAATGTGGTAAAATTTGCCCTAAACAATACACTTTGGCCCAGTCTGAGGGGTTTGAGGAAACACACCCTACATATTCTCAGCAAAATCGATCCCAGACTTAATTGAACAGTATCTCAGCCTCCCCAAACCTGGTTTCCCTCATTTGTGTTGAGAAATAACTCCTATAATCTCCAGCCAGCATGGGAGTCTAACCCTGCACATCTAGAAGGCACTGGGTTGGAGAACCAAACAATAGCTTCAGATCTCCAGTCCTAGAAGGTAGATCTACCAATGGCTAGGTAGAACCTCCAGATTCCAGAGCAGTATGCCACTGAATGCCAGTTGCTACGTGGCAATAGGTTTGGAGATCTACTGCCACCATGTACTCTTGCTGGGTTTACTGGTTGGCCATTGTAGGAAATTGTGATAAGCAAAATAGATCTTTGAACAGGATGGATAGATCTTATGTTCTTGTGACTTCAGGCCAGCCTTAGCACCACAATTCAAACACCATGAAAAGGCAGCAAATTGTTATTTATTTGGTTATTTATTTATTTCTGCCAGTGAATAAAGGGGCTTGTGGAATTCCCTCCCCCCCTCAAATGCCAGAATAACTTGGCTGACTTTAGGTACCAAGCATCCTGACTCATGAATGAAGGAGAGGAGGCCTTTTGCTGCTCTGGGTCAGGCAGTGAAGTCTCTTGGATAGCCCCTGAGGCATACTGCCACATTGCTCTTCATGCATGCTCCTCATGCCCTCATGGAGAACACAAAGTGGGACTAGAATACAAAGTGGGACCACAAAGTGTGATCTGACCCAGCATCTTTTCATATGCCTACTGTAGCAATACACACACACACAAATATATTTATATTTACATACACACACTGGTTGTAGGTAGAGGCTGGTGCAATTCCCTTCTCCTTTTGTGTCATTTCTTTTTAGACTGTAAGCCTAAGGGCAGGGAATCATTTAATTAACCATTTGTAAGCCACTCTGAGGGCCTTTGTGGCTGACCAGCGGGGTATAAATACTCCAAATAAATAAATAAATAAACAAATAAGGTATAATACCTTTGAAACATTTTTCTCTGGTGAGATGGTGCAAAATATGAGTTGGCCTGATTTTTATATATATATGTGCATGCATTATGTATGTATTTTTTATAGTCATGGCAAGATACTGGATGTAGAAGATCTGTATTACCAAGAATTTTCACCCACTGATTTAATCTCAAATGATGGCAAAACCAGCACAAGAGAAAAGAAGCCACCACGAGAGTCTAGAACTTCAATATTAAGGATTAATGAAGGGTGAGTGATAAAAAAAAGAGCTGAACAGTGAAAGTTACTCTAAACTAAATGCAAACTGCTGAAGACAGTTCATAATTAATGCTTAATGCTGAAATCAGTAAGACTGAAGATAAGCCATGTCTAACTTCTCCTGTTGGTTTCAATGAGAGTACTGTTCAGCTGAGTCTGAATTTATCCTTCATACCAAAATGAAAATAATAATCATGGAAGAGACTACAAGGACCATATTGTCCAACCCTTGCCATGCTGGAGTTGAACCCTTCATGCAGGAATAAAAAATACAGACTAAGGTTGCACATTTATGCACAGTTTGAACATGGTCCATAAGTAGGCATCCATAGGATGTGATGACATGATTAAAGGTCACAGTGGCATGTACCATAAACCAGGGAGGGTGAAATGTAGTTCCCAGATGTTAGTGGAGTAAAACTCTCTTCACACTTGGCTATTAGCTATACTGGCAGGGGCAGATGGGAAATGCAGTCTAGCATCTTGAAGACCACAAGCTTCCCATCTCCAAATTAAACCATGATTACACCACTAGCCAGCTTTTTTGAGGATCTCTTCCAGGCTATCTTCAGTGGGTTTTTTGTAAACTAATATGCCTTTTGGTCCTGCCTGGAATCCAGGAGGAAGGAAGATAAATGCGCCTTCATGAGGCAATCACATGAAAAGGTCTGCTTCTCAGAAAGGATGATCTGATCCCAAAATGAGGGTACCTAGTGTACAGCATGCTCATTGCTCACTAACTGGAAGATACATGATTATTTCCATGTGTGAACAAACCTGTAGAGCTCTCTCATTATAGAGTGTCCATATCATCCTAAATATAATGACCAGGCACCAGTGGTGTATCTTTGCTGGATCCTGCTGCATCCGTCAGAAATGGTGACCTGCAGATCCATGCAGCACTCTAAAAATGGACTGGGAAACATTGAAGCGAGTAGCTGGTGCCACAGAGGTCTGTAAAAAGAAGACAGCCCTGATTCTTCTGATGTTGGATGCAGAAGTATAGCACTGGATATTCTAAAAGTACACCATTGGATCTTGGCAAATAATTTTCAGTGTGGCTGGCTCCACACATCCAGCTACCAGTTTTCATAGAGAATCATCCAATGATGCATGTACATTAGTGAGTTGGTATTCTGTCTTTCAATTTATAAAAATAGTGGATTAGCATCACAGGGTTAGAGAGACCAGCAGATAATCAATTCAGTCTCCTGTTCTAAAACAGAGTAGCTTTTATCTGAAATATCCTCGACCAAATACTTTCCAGCCTTCTAGTTGCACTTCAGCATTACCAGGCTAAGAAGAGAGATAAGCTAAGAAGTACCCAGAAGGTCATCCCTTATTAACTTTAACCACTTCCTTATGACATTTCTTAGCTCCCAACTTCTCAAAGCACCATTTTTATTTGATGTTCCCTCCCCCCACTGCACATACATTTCCACCTGCTGCAAAGGCAGTAGATTGGAGGACAGGCACATCTAAATTGTTCAAGTGATATTTTATTTATTGCTTGCTTACTTGCTGCAAACAATGGTTAAGCTTGAGATTCTCAGGAGATCCTCCTTTCAGTCTAACCATTTTTGTAGGTACATTTGGTGGATATACAAGAGAGAGCCTTCTCAATGGCTGCCCCTAGACTCTGGAAATCCCTCCCTAGGGAGGCTAAAATGGCTCCTTCCTTAGTCTTCTTTATGCAGGCAAAGACTTCTTAAAATTCTGGCTAGCCTTTAGAACTGAAAGTTTCTGAGGAAAGCCATTTAAAGGGGTGTATATTGATTGCAAGATCGGCAGGTTGGCAGTTCAAGGCCTGGGTGCTACATGATGGGGTGAGCTCCTGTCACTAGTCCCAGCTTCTGCCAACCTAGCAGTTTGAAAGCATGTAAATGCAAGTAGATAAATAGGTATCGCTTTGGTGGTAGACAGCATTCTGTGCAATCATGCTGACCACATAGTCATAGAGTAGTCTCTGACAACATTGGCTCTTCAGCTTAGTAATGGAGATGAGCACCATCCCCTATGGTCAGACATGACTTGACAACCTTGTCAACGGGGAATACCATTACCTTTATTTTTATATTGTTTTACACAGTACTGTTTTAAGTGTTTTTACTATTATAAGTGTATGTTTTTAAATTGTTTTATAGTTTAATTCTATATGAAGGTTGACTTTGTATCTCCTTTTAACTACATCATCATTTAAATGTGTAAGCTGCCTTGTGTCCCAATGTGGGCAAAAGGTGGAGTATGAATAAAATTAATCAAATAACAGCAGCAGCAGGAAAAAATATGCACTAGAATTATTTACCAAATTAATTATTGTTGCCTATAATTTCTAAGAAACTTATGTACTTTAATCTGTAGGCCAAAGGTCACTGGGAGCCCTCTGGAAGAGAATAAAACCAAGGAGAATCCTTACGACTATCGAAAATTGCTACGGAAAACCTCTCAACGCCGACGCCTTATCCAGCAGCATTAGCAGTTGCTACTGCTGTTTCTACTTGGCTTTCTCCAGCATAATCACTGCCCCTTTTTGTATGGTTTTATACTGTATTCTTCTCCTCTTAATGCATCTTTGGCATTTTAAGTCAACTGTGTGTTTTTTTGCATATGACATTTCAACACACATTATAGTAGAGCCTTACAGGGAAAGATGCCATGGTTTTAAATAGTAATTTGTTGGTGTTTTCTGGGTTTGTTGTTTTTTTAAATGAACAGATGTGTGAAAACTATTTTATTAGTAAACCGTAACTTATTAAAACCTAGATAATCTAAGAAAGCAAAGAATGTCCCTCGATTGTTTTTAAAAAAATTTTATAATTGCATAGCAAAGATTCAGTTTAAAATGTCTATTTTGAGATAAAATGCACATAATTAATGCACATAATTAATGAAAACAATTTTTAAAATTGAAACCTCTGGGAATTATGCTAAGGCAGCTAATACAGTTTAATATTCTCTAGTTTAGTCTCATGTTGGCCATACTAAGAGCCCTTTATATCCTCTGCCCTCTGCCAAAAGCAATAGGTAATAGGAAATTATATCAGAATGCTTCTAGGCTGGATCGACATCTGGATGTGGTTGTGCTGGGCTCTTCTGAATTGCTTCTGAAGAATACACAACCACATTATTTTTCATTGTGATTGAAGTAAAAGTTGGTTAAAGCCCCTTTGGAACATAAATGGGTATTGTGCATCAGTAGAATAGTTTGTATGCTTTGTGAATAGAGGTGTATGAGCATATGTGTACATACCCACACCTTCTCCCTTCTATGGATATGAGATTCTCTTCTTAGAAACTTTTAATTTCTGTAAGTCTCTTCAATATTTATGAAAATCTAGATGGAGGGTGTTCCAGTTTTGGGAGGAATGGGAACAAAAAGATTCTTCTATAATTTCACCTGTTTTGAAACAAATGGAAAAACTGAATGGTGCTAACGTTCCAATTTCTGCATCAATGATTTATAATTGACTGGTAGGTTCTCAACACAGCAGGGAAGAAAAATCTCCCATATTCAAATCAACCATCCTTCAGCTGGCTCAATATTCTACAGTACACTGTTCTTTTAGTGAGAGACAGAGAGATATAATATGCACAAACATGTATACATACACACAGCTTTTTCACTTTCCATGTGATCATGTTTTAATATAATTTACAGTATATATGTGATTTTCCCCATTTGCTCAGATCAGAAATACATGCCTTAGCTTTCATTAGCATACTTCCCCCCTTTTTTTTTTTTAATTAAGTAAGATTCTTTTAAAATATGGAGCCAAACTCAAAAGATGACTTTGTCTCCCTCTGACTCTGTTCCCTGTGTATAAACCAGGGAATATGTATTAATGGTCCACCTTAGAGGTTGCTGTGAAGGGTGGATGAGCCCATACAAACTAGAATGCTATAGAAATAGTGGTTCGCAAGGAAGAATGTCTTCTAAATCAGGGTGGACAGCAATGACAAGCCCAGGGTCCTTCTTTTTTTTTTCTGGGACCTTCTCCAGAGCCACATAGATTGCCAAAAAAACAAAAGATAGGAAAGGGTGGGATGTCAACTTTTTGTATTGACCAATGGTGCCAGAGAGGATATACATGATTAAACAGTCCAATGAAAGCCATGCAACTATTTAAAATGTGAATTGCTACTATTGAATTCCAGGAGAAGCATTTCATCCTTTGGGGCAGAGAAAAAGGTGAGTTTGCAGCCCAAGGGCCACACTTGAGCACCCCTAGTTTAAACCATTTTGTTGTTTAATCCCAGTTAAGGATAAACTTCACTAGCTGGGCAGCAGATCCTCTTGCACTCAAACCCCCTGTTCCTATTTCACTTTTATGTGCTTGCCAATTAGGATCTAAATACCAAAAACAGACTTGCCCTTTCATAAAAAGAGTCTTGTTTCCCCCCAAGCAGTTTTAAAAGGAGAGCAAGAGACTGGATACTTCAATGAACTCAAGGCATAAACTAGCCCCAGGATATATAAGGGCAGGATGTATGCCACTGATGCCCTTCAAAGAATTATATTTGCCATGGCAGAACAAAGGTAGAGATTGCCTGCAGGTTGCTATTTGCAGTCTCCAATAAATGGAGCATGTTTCATAGTAGGCAGTTGGGAAGGAAGGGATGCCCCTTATTGCATTTCTACAATCAGTTTTTCCCACTTTCATTTCTTCATTGTGTTGCATTTTGCTTAAGACTTTGGCATATATGCTCCTAGTCATGAATGAAATAGATGTCCTGATTGAGTGGATGCCAATGGCAGAGTGTGGAAAAGTTGCTCTTTTGTATGATTACAGGGGATTCTGGGAGTTGTCATCCAAATCCCATGATTCTCCAAACTCTGTTTTTCACACCCACTCAATCTAGAATTGTAGAATCAAAGAACTGGAAAAGACCACAAGGGTCATCTAATCTAACCCCACTACCATGCAGGAATATACAACGATAGCACTCCTGAAAGATGATCATCCAGCCTCTGTTTAAAAAACTAAACAATAATAATAATAATAATAATAAGGAGAGTCAACCATCCTCCAAGGCATTCTATCCCACTGTCAAACAGCTCTTAAACACAACATATTCTTCCTAATGTTTAGGTGGAATCCCTTGTCTTGTAATTGGAATCTACTGGTTTGTGATCTAATCCCCAGTTCTTCTGGTTTCCTTTGCAAGTTGGCTGGCTTTTGCTGTGGGAGGTAGGCTGTCTGTCTTGTCTGAGCCTTTGTTTGCTTAGCATAATTTAACATTTGGTAGGCCTGGGCAGGAGAGTGAGGCAAAAGACTGGGAGGGGGAGTTAGGAACAAGGGTGGGAGAGAGCAAGGTCATTGGTTTTAATTGGAATTAAAGCTTAGTGTTTTTAAA
>CM034710.1:107442902-107489007 GCA_020142125.1 Phrynosoma platyrhinos
TCATAAATCTCCTAGGTGCGAATGTCCTGCTTTGCAGCTCCTAAGCCTAGTCCTTTTGATCTGCAAATTGTTGTAGGTGCAGAGGTGACCTTTGAGGTGCCTATGTGAGGTGCTCACCTTGGATCCATGGCAGTTGGGCTTCTCCAGTCTAGGGCCATGGCAGGAGACCTACAAAGGTTTTTTTTTAATATTAAATCACTTATTGTAACATAGCTATGGCAGTTAAAGTGGTGTCAAACTGAATTATTAACGCAGTGACCGTCAGTGTGGCCTAGCATTTTGAGTGCTGGACTACGGCTCTGGAGATCAGGGTTCGATTCCCAGCTCAGCCATGAAACTCACTGGGTGACCTCTGGCACGTCACACTGTCTCAGCCTCCAAGGATAGCAATGGCAAACTTTCTCTGAAGAAACATGCCCAGAAAAACCCAGGTTAGGTTTCTCTTAGGGTCTCCCTAAGTTGGAAACAATTTGAAGGCACACAACCACAGCAACTTTGGTATACAAGCGCTGATCTTTATGTGCGAACCAACCTTGTGGCCCCATTCTTGGAAATAATGCAGAAGGTTGCAGTCTTCTTTTGCCGTTTGCTTTCAAAAGCCTCAGAAATGTGAGTTAGAAATTTGGATACACAACAACAAGATCCAGAGAACTTAGCTTGGGAGGGATGCATTTAAAAAGGAAGAGTAAAAATGCTACCTGTTGGAAACAAGAAGATCCTTGGGGAATAAAGGGGAATGTGCATTGCATTAGTGGGCTCCATTGAAATTAATGGGACCTATCAATGAGCTACAAAGAAAGCAATGGATCATGAGAGGGAATAGAATGGGTCACTTGGTGTTTGTTGTTGTGTAAGGGGAACCTATCATGGTGTGCTTTTTTCTTGGAAAGATTTGTTCAGAGAAGGTTTGACATTGCCTTTCCCTGAGGCTGAGAGAGTATGACTTGCCCAAGGTCACCTAGGGGGTTTCCATAGCCAAGCCGGGAACTGAACCCTGGTCTCCAGAGTGGCAGTCCAGCACTCAAACTACAGGGGCAGAAATAGGGAGGAAAAGAAAATTGTAACAAAAGAGAATTCTACACCCACAGGTGAGTGCTAACTGTACTGAGATCAAGTAAAGTCCTACAACAGTGTGCAATCTTTCATGTTCTCCAGAATTTTATTTTTACCATTAGGCTAGGTGGTTTAAAAAATATTAAAGGGAAGGACTGGGAAGAAAAATGGGCTAGATGTTTTAAATGTTAAGCTTTAAAATATGGGCTCTGCTTTTGTACTCAGGCTGCATCCACACTGCAGGAATAATCAGGTTTGACCCCACTTTAACTGCCAAGGCTCAATGCTATGGAATTCTAGGAATTAAAGTTTGTTGTGGCACCAGAGCTCAATATAAAGTATAACAACCACCAGTTAAAAGCCCTATTGCTGCCACCATTCCCACCACTGAGTTATTTGTTCAAAAGTTGGAGTTTTTCTGCTTTTCTCCAGTTAGTTCCATTCCATTATGTGAAGTAGGGTATGGATTAGAGCCAGTCTGGTGTAGTGGTTTGAGTGTTGGACTGTCTCTGGAGATCAGTGTTCAAATCCCAGCTCGGCCATGTAAACCCACTGGGTGACCTTGGACAAGTCACACTCTCTCAGCCTCAGAGGATGGCAATGGCAAATCTCTGAAGAACCTTGCCAAGAAAACCCCACTATAGGTTTGCCTTAAGGCCACCATAAGTCAGAAATGTCTTGAACGCACACAACAACAACAGGGTATGGATTGCTCTCACACTACTAGACTCTGAATTAGGAAAGGGACTGGCTATTTAACAGTCATTGACCAACAAAATTATAGTTACAGTGGTGAGGAACCTGTGGTCAGGGCTGGATTATCAATGGTTCAATTGGAACCAATGCTCCAGGCCTCTTACTGGCTAGGGGCTTGTTACCAAAGGAACAAAAAATGTAGTTTGCATCCTCTTCTTCCCAAGTCACTTCCTGTGCTTCACAAACATTTTGTCAGACAAATGGTGGCCACTGTCCTACTGTAGCTGACTGTAGATAAAGGCATTCTTATAAACCACTTGGGGGTGTTCCTGGAGATCTGGGAGGATAATGTTGTCTACCTGCAGATCGCACCTGGAGCACAGCCAGCCACTGATAGGCTGCCGCCTGGTCACTGAATGTCCATAGAGAGGGCACCCTGGCACTAGAAGAGCATCTAAAGGTGCACATGGTCAGCATGGACCTCAGAGCTGAATTCCACCATCCATAGTGATCATAAATACGCATATGTATATGTATGCATAAGATAGAATTCAGTGTACAAATGTCACCAACAGGACACTGACCAAATGCCCACACACATGCTGGAAATCTATGTCTGGAAACCATGCCCTATGAGGAATGACTTAGGGAACTGGGTATGTTTAGCCTGGAGAAGAGACGGTTAAGAGGGGATAGCTCTGTTTAAATATTTGAAGGGATGTCATATTGAGGAGGGCTCCAGCTTGTTTTCTGCTGCTTCAGAGAATAGGACCCGGAACAATGGATGCAAGGTACAGGAAAAGAGATTCCACCTCAACATTAGGAGGAACTGCCTGACAGTGAGAGCTGTTCGACAGTGGAACACACTCCCTCAGAGTGTGGTAGAGTCTCCTTCTCTGGAGGCTTTTAAACAGAGATTGGATGGCCATCTGTCGGGGATGCTTTGATTTTGAGTTCCTGCATAGCAGAATGGGGTTGGACTGGATGGCCCTTGTGGTCTCTTCCAACTCTATGATTCTATGATTCTGTGACTCAAGAGACCAGGGTTCGATTTCCAGCTCTGCCATGGAAACCTCCTGGGTGACCTTGGGCAAGTCACAGGCACTCAGCCTCAGGGGAAGGCAATGGCAAACCTCCTCTGAACAAATCTTGCCAAGAAAACCCTAGGATAGATTTGCCTTAGAGTTACCATCAGTCGGAAGTGACTTGAAGGCAACAACAACAACAACAACATGCTGGAAATCACCATTCAAATGTCCCACAGCACGCCAGAAAGTTGCTTGCCATTTGCTATTTGGCAAACCTATGTTGTGGATACTAATGAAGAAGTACATAAAAGATACACACCCATGTCTTAGGTATGGGGATGTGGGAAGTCATATATATAATTTTGGAGGGGAGTCATGGGTTGTGCTCTGTTGGGTTTTGTTGGTTTGTGTTGTTGTTTTAGTTTGTCTGTTGGTGAAAATTCAATAGAATTGTATGGGCTATTTGGTAAATCTGCAGCCAAAGGCTCCTTATATTTGGAGTGAGCCCTGCTTCTAAAAAAAAGTGTGCCTTCATGCCAGTAGTTCTTCAAGCAGTCTGTTCCTTGATGGTTTTTCCTTCAGGACAGAGTGCAGTCAGTTTCACTAAGAATACTTCCATGGACATAGATGGGTCTTGGGACACTTGGAGAAGGTCTGTTTTTTCAGAACTGATCCAGATTCTTGCGCTGTGCAGTACCATCTCTTTTCCTACACTCCTTTACCAACATATTGTAAGGAGGGCACCAAAGACTCTTTATCAGTATTGTCAACCATCCTTAGAGAATTTGCATGGTTTGAAAATGTTAAAAGATTAGGCTGTGAGGAAGTAATACCTCAGATCCTGATGCACATACACACAACCTATTTGTACACCAGCCTATGTAATTGAAGAGATGTAGTTTAGGGGTTAGAATGGTCACCTCTAGGCAGGAAATGAGGGTACAAATTCTTAAGTTTTGGGGGGACTCAGATCTGCACCACAGGAAAGAGCTATGTGCAAATCTTCAGCTCAGCCAGTAGTATCCCAGCTTGCTACAATTTGCAAGGCTTAACTGATAACCCAGAGGGCCTATGTGTTTACTTAATTTCCTCTTTCCCTCCCAATTGTGGTGCCAGGCTCACCTACTGCTCTGACCTGCATCCATCTTCTGGCTAGAAGCAAGTCTGTAGAGCAGGAAGAGCAAACAACAGCAGCACCCACAATCGATATACAAGCCCCACTGCCCCCCAAAATTGGTATGTAATGCAAAGACACCAATTGCTCAAGGAGTCTGTCTGTTGTGCCCACTCTTCCCATTCATACCACAAATGGACTAAAACACAAGATTTTGGGTTTCCCATGTAACAATAGTACAAGAAAGACTTTTGAGCCCCTAAATACAGGACATCCTGTACAATATGGGACACATGTCAACCCCACCACAGATAGCAGTAGCATAACTGAGAAGTGTGTGAGATTGGATATGTGTTGGTGGAGTTCGTGTGTTGCATTTGCCCCATTCACTTGTGGCCAGGAGGCCACCATTAGTTGGAAGGTTAACTATGAGTTAAGGTGGCCCTCAGAGTAAACCTCATCCCTGGGTTAAAGTGTTTAACTGATACCAGGGAAACTTAAGAGTATATATACCCTAAACAGTGATAGCTGTCTGATAGGTATTTGATATCCTGGCTCCATCCTGTGAGATTGTGGGATTTGTAGTTTGTTGAGAGAGCTTCAGAAGAAAAGTCTTCTAAAGTTCTGCTCATCCCCTGTGACCTTGAGTTAGCCACTGTCTTTGACCCTGATCTATGTCATGGAGTTGTGTTAGGATAAAATAGATGGGTGACAAATTATATTATAAAATTGGAGGAAGAACTGAGTGTCAACAGCATAACAAGGAGGTAGAAATGGTGGAAAATCCTTCCCAGTATTTGACAGGAATTGAGATGTGGCAAGAGAAATTGAAAGATTTGTCTCTTTTTCTTATAAGGAACTGCTGTCCAGAACAGTCAACATGATTTAGGACTATGACTCTGGGAGACCAGGTTCAAATCCCTGCTTGACCATGGAAACCCACTGGGTGATCTTGGGCAAGTCACACTCTCTCAGCCCCAGAGGAAGGCAAAGGCATACCCCCTCTCAATAAATCTTGCCAAAAACCCCCCATGACAAATTTGCTTTATGGTGTGCCTTCAAGTCAGAAATGACTTGAAGGCACACAGCAACAAAGAAGAAGGAAGGGCAAAAAGGTGGGGCTTTGTATTTGTAAGGAAATAAGGTTTTTCATTGCCTTTCCTTGTTCTGTCCTTTAGCTTTACTCACACAATAGAATCACTGAGCTTTTGTATGCTGTACCAAGGATGACTGATCAATACTATTGATGCTTTATTTATTTGTGCACTGTAGGTCTTTGTGTCCATGTGCACGTGAAAGATGGAGAAGAAACGATTGCTTTACACTGATAATGTCTGTCTTTGTTTCTCTATGCCTTTTCTTAATAACCATGTGGTGTTCAGTCTCCCTGGGTTAGAGGAAGAGGTATCTTTGGCCTGCTTTCATAATCTTATGCTACTGAAGCAGTTGTTAATCTTTCTCTTCTGACATTAAAACAAAAGGCAAAACCATATTTATTATCCAGTTCTCCTTGATTTTTGACTGATTTAAATCATTGTCCTGTTCCAGAAATATTTTTTGTTTTGTGTGTGTGTGTGTGTGTTTGTAGAGAGATCTTGTAGCACCTTTGAGACTAACTAAAGAAAGAAGCTGGCAGCATGAGCTTTCGTGGACTTAAGTCTACTTCATCAGATGCATGTCTGTGTGTGTGCGTGTGTGTTTTTCAGATGTAATTTGTGATTTTAGAGCTGTGTTTTTATATAGGTTTTTGCCTGCTCTGGCCTCTGAAGAAGATAAACAGAGAGAGAGAGCAATATTTTAGAAACTGTATGCATGTATGTGTATGTATGTCATAATCATATAAATGACATAAATCATTCATACAAATGATATAAATCAGAAAGGATGCTATGTAATGATATATAAATGATATAAATTATGTAAACTTTTTGGAGATGAGACACAAACATCAGTTTTGGAAACTGTAGGGATGTGTGTATGTATTATAATCATATAAAGGACATAAATCGTGTGTGTGTGTATGTGTGTGTGTGTGTAAATATAATCACAGTATGCTATATGCTATATGAGGATATATAAAAATACAAATTATATAAGCTCTTTGGAAATTACATACACACATACACACACACATACAGTACAGACACAGACATCCACAGATATAAAGGACCTGTAAAGAGCAACCTAGAAGCCCGTGAAATCAGCCATGTAAATTGACCAATCAGTCCATGAAATATTTTCTCATGAATCATACTGACACAGCAATGATGCTGACTTTAATCAAGGTTATTTAAAATCACAATTACCCTGAAATTTGCCCATTTGTAATTGTGCATTCTGACAAGGGAGAGGTGACACATATTTCTGCCGCCCTGCTAGCCAGCGTGTACCATCCTCAGCCCCTTGACTCTTCTGCAATGCAATTTGCAGAGTTCCATTTTCTCATTTTGTCCTGCCGCTCATAATCTTTAGCTATTCATCACAGAGGTTATTATAAGCTGTGGCAAGCCTCCTCAGCTGGTATGCCTGCCTCTGCCTCTGAACAAGTGTAGCATTTATTGACAACATGTGGCATGTGGACAAAGGTCTTCAAAGGGATGTTGGCAAAAGAAGAGGAGGAAAAGCAATTGGAAACAAATGCTACTTTATTATTTCAGTTTTTCTTAGGCTGTGATTGAAAAGAAAACTGATTCTAGAAATCTTTCCCCACCCGCTGCTCAGGTCTGGATTAAGTATTGTGCAAAGGATTCTATAGGGCTGAATCCCAGTCCAATTGTGCCCCCTGCTGTAGTGTGACTATTGTAGATTTACTTCTGATGATGCATACATTTTTTTTTATGGTGCAGTGGTAAGAAACTACACCATACCAATTTGTCACATAGGCTTGAAAACATTTTCCTGAGCAGTGGGAAGGCTAGGGACAGAGAACAAGTAGCTTCCCAGATGCTGCTGGACTGCAATTCCCATCAGCCGCCCTAAACCAACGTAGCCTATGGTGAAGGGTGATGGCAATTGCAATCCAACAACATCTAGAGGTTGAAGCCTAAACAATGCCCAGTCTTGTTTTTAGAGTGTCTCTTTTAATTACATGAGAACATATTGGAGACTTACAGACTCTGAACAAGAGGCTATTTTTTAGTCCAGAGTATATTTCACTCATTTTTAAAGACAATTAAGCATTACTGTACTTGCTTTCTGTGGATCAAGGACACAATATCTTTTCAGCAACCTGCTTACAGAGGGATTACAGGGGTACAAACAAAAGGACACAGACAATTCCAATTTTACTGTAACACCATCTAATTCTTTCCCCAGTTAACTAGCAAGATCCAGACTGCTCATTTCCAGGTCTCTTCTTTCTGTTTCTCTATCTCTCACTCCCCCCCCCCCCCCCCACACACACACACCTCTTGGGCAAAACAGTTTCTGCTTTCTACATGTGTAAGTGTCTCAAAGTACATTCCAAGGTGACTTTGACAAAAGATCGGCCTAATTGGCCAATTAATGTTCCCCGTTAATGCTGAGTCCTAAGGGAGAACCACTTTGTACAATAGAAGAACATGGTGCTTCCAGTAACACAACTATACTTCATAGAAGGTTATGGCATATTTGCAAAGTACAGGTTTCAGATTAGCACATAGATTTTCCATTACACTGTCAACCTTCTTTTTTTTTTTTTTGCCACTTCCCTTCCAAGGGTGTTAAAATCAGAACAGAAATGTGATTTTGTTGGCTAGAGCTAGTGCTCCAAAGTATATTTATGTCAATGGTCTGTGTTCAACATTGGTGTTTGGGGATGGGAAGTGGGAGGGAAGAACTCTTGTACCTCAGAGATTATGGGCAAGCCAGGTGTAGTGTGGGGAGGTAAGTATCAAAACTCTACAGATCACTCCTTCTTGCTAGGAGACCCAGTGGGACAAGATGCTCCCTCTCCTTAAGTAACCCATACATGCATAGAGCAGCTGGTTTACATATGGTCACTTATGAAAAGTCTTGTTTCTGAACACTAAAACCAGAATGTTGTTGGTGTCACTGGTGCAACCTCCTGTTATGCCAGTGTCTATACATTTTTGGTTGTTGCAAAAGGAGGTATCCCGTGCCATGTTGCTATGTTGTACGACATCCATCCACACACATAAGCTCTGCTTGAAGTGCCAGGACACACACTTGTGCACAAACAATGACCAGGAGCCTATTCACACTACACAGTTACAGTACTGTTATTCCACATTAATTGTCATGGCTCTATCCTATGGAGTCCTGGGATTTGTAGTGTGGTAAGACAGTGGAGCAATCTGGATGAGACTTCTAAATGTCCCCTTTTCACTGCAAATCCCAGAATTGCATGGGATGTTGTTATAGCAATATACTGTCTCCCAGTCACCATTTGGCTGCAGTTTTGCAGCTGGGAAAAGGAAGCACCATCAATATTGATCTGTTTAAATATTGTAATAGTTTAATTTTATTTTAATTGTCACTTTTGTAAGTTTTTAATTGTATTGTGCTTTTAAACTGTAAGCTGCTTTGAGTCCCAATTTTGACAGGAAAGCAGGAAACAAATAAATATCATCATCATCATCATCATCATCATATCGCTAGTTGCTAAAGATCTAAGAGGGCAACAGCTCTTCCTTTTTCTCTGTTGCAGAACTGAAGGCATATAATGCCCAGATCTACTTGTACAGCCAACCACCTTCCTCCCAGCTGACTGTGAGAGTACAAAAAATGCTTCAGGCTGTGGTTGTGTGAAATATGAAGCCCTGTAGACATACGTTGGTGGAGTTTTATGCTCTGCTAACACTGAACAGTATCCTGCCTTTGAAAGTCTCTACATTAGTCCTTCCCAACCTGATGCCTGTTAGATAATGTTGTACCACAACTCCTAGAAATCCTAGCAAATTTAGCACCTAAACAATGATGAAGAATGCTGGAAGTTGCAGTCAAACAAATACCTGGTGGGCGATCTGATTTCCATCCTGGTCTAGTCTGTTGCTTGAGGCAAAGACTGTTGCATGTGTACTTTTGGTAGTCCCAACCAGAGTAGACCTACTGAATCAATGGGATTGATGTAATTGTTGAGTCACTATTTAAGGATTCAGTTGTAACTTGGAGTAAAATAGGATCCAGGCTTTTGAAAGCAACCATGCCTATTTCAAATTATTTATCCTGTAAATGCTTCATGTTACGCCCAGGATCTGTTGTCTGCTAGGAGAAGCTTTCTATAAGCAGATGTTTCCTCTGCGCAGGTTTGGAAGATTTCCCCCTTTCTTCCTGACAATAGAGCTCCCTGATTCTCATGACACCATTTTTAGGGGCTGAAAGATCTGCATGAAAAGGAGGGGCATATCCTCCAACTGTCCCATGTTGACAGAGACAGTCCTGATTTCCCGTATTTCCATTTCTGTGTATAATTGTGAAGGCTAGTAAAGAAAGCTGATAGGAAGAAAATCAATGCATTTGATATGGTGCTGGATTTCTACAGATACTGTGGACTGCTAAAAAGACCAACAAATGGGTCCTAGAACAAATCAGGCCTGAACACTCCCTAGGAGCCAAGATGATGAAACTGAGACTGTTGTACTTTATATCTTCTCATGATTGACTAGAAAAGATAAACACTTGGTAAGACAATAACACTTGGTAAGGTAGAAGGCATTGAGAAAAGAGAAAGACTGCATTTCAAATGGATAGACTCGATGAAGGAAGCCACAGCCCCGACTCTGCAAGACCTGAGCAAGGCTATTGAGGATAGGTTGAGTTGGTGGTCTCTCATTCAGTGTCAACATATGTCAAAGCTGGTTTGACAGCAATCAAGAAGTCCTGATTACTCCTCTGTCCTCCCACTTCTTCAGCTGATTTTTAAAATGCCCCAGTTTCTCTCTTCCTTTCCCCATTACTTCCTTTACTTCCATTGGTGCAAGCAAAGTCCAAAGTGAGAAAGTAATTTGTTCTCAATTAACTCAGCAGGGGAAAGAAGAGATGAAGGGGTGGACTCTTGCCATTTCTTGTAGGCTCAGGCAAAAGCAAACTGCTGCAGCCTCTCCTAGCTTGTGTTTGCATCCTCATTCATAACTTTTTGTCATCTTGACCTCACTCTGATGTTGCTTGGCCACATGTGTCCCAGTTTCCATTTGTGAAGTGTTGGAGGGAGTGGAGGGAGTGAGGGACTCGGGTTCCACTAATCCACCTGCATGTGCCTGGGATCCAGAACCTCATCTCAGTTTGTAGTACAATGAGGGATGGATTACAGACCAAACTGAGAAGTGGGGAGTGGAGGAATTTGCAGTGCAAATGCAAATGAACCAGAAATTCTTCAATATAGCATTCTTGTTTCCTGCAATGATCTCTCTTCCATACAGAATGTAATCTAGAATTCAGTACTTTAAAACCATGTGACTCAAAAGTGTTGGGATTCTTTTTACATTCTCTCCCCGCCCTTAGATAGATAGGGATTTCCTGCATGCAAACTCTCCTCTCTTTTTCTTTGAAACTAACCATGTGACTTAAGTCATTCCCCCTTTGGGATTAACAGACTTTCCCTCTCAAAGATTTTCACTGAGCTGTTTGGTTTTCCATCTTCCTCTTCTCTCAACTTTCTTTGGAATGATGGTGAGATAACGATTTCTTTTTACCTGAACTAGCTAGATTAGGATATAGCCTTTATGTATGTATAGATTAAAGCCATTAGTAAACTTTTGTTTTAAACTACAAACTACATGTTTGTTGTTTTTGAGTCAGTCTCAGTTCCTTAGACAAAGGCACATTTCTGCTACTCTGCTGATTTAAAGCTAGACCCTAACAGGCTTGGCTTTGACATTTTTGATATTTAATATTTTTGTTTCCTTTACAAAGGCTGAAGCCTTAGTAAACTTAAATTACCCTACAAAAAGGAACAGTACCCAACTTGCAATATTCTCATCAACATTTTGATTATTTCACAGGACATCCCAGGTATTTCAATCAACTAACAACTGGACTGGATATGGTTGGATTAGCTGCAGATTGGCTAACATCTACTGCCAACACTAATATGTAAGTATATAATTTCTTGGTATTTTAAAATTCATTTAGGCTTAGTCACCACAGTACTGAGTCAACACAGAAGAGTTTTCAAAAACAGATTCCTTTGCCATTGTAACTGTTTTGTATATTTTTTCCTGCTGAAAATAAGTACAGCTTATACAATTAACTGTACAGAAAATCTGAGAAATGCAGTAGAGAATCATTTTGTGATTTGAACCTGAGATGGTTTCAGCTACTGTCATCTAAATACTCATTGGAATGTTGAATTTTGTGAAGACAGCATGTTTTAGTTTTAAATGTATTTTTTGTTAATTGGTGTAAGTTTAATATTCACATTCTGGGCTGGATACAGATGTTTATAGTAAACTCTTTGAAATCAGTGGGCCAGTATATTATGTCTAATTTCAGTCCCATTAATTTTAGTTTGTATTTCAAACCAAACAGGATAAAAAAATGGAGATGTTAGTTGGATGCCTGCATTTTGATGTTTCTGTTCTTAGTTAAGATGGTAAGTGAAGGGCATCTTTTGCAGGCTGGCCCTTCCTCCTGCAGTGCAAAAACATGAAGACTCCTTGAGGAATCCACTGTCTTCTGCCTAAAAAGAGGCCTGGGACCTCATAGGAATGGAGGCATATTGGATTGCAAGAGAGAAGTCCTTGTTGAGATGCAAATGGACTTTAAATTGCCTGGACTTTGAAAATGACCCAATTGCCACATGGCCAGAAGGAGGCCAGCCTGCAAGAGATGCCCTCCCCATGCCATCTTAACTAAGGACAGAAACAACAAAATGCAGGCATCTTACTAACATCTCCAATTTTTCCCCTGTTTGGTTTGTAATATCTTGCCAGATGAAAAAGCCAGTGGAGCTTTGAAAGCTTGCAACAAGTATATTGTGCATTTTGGCTGGCCAATAAAGGTATCACTGTTTGGTGGATTTTTGTTTGAATTTGCTAAATGGCCAACACAGCTACCCCTGCATGTTTCCTAGATGAAAAATTGGTTTCCTGAGTGTCAAGAAATTGATGAGGAGAATAGTGGAAGGATAAGAACCTTTGTAGTTCAAGACATATTCAGCCTGTACCTGAGGTTCTTTGCACCTGTTGTTTTTTCGGATGGGGTTGCATATAAAACTTAAATTTATGCACAAAAAACAAGTTTCCTTCATAGAAAATATGTTTGTTTTTTTTTACAGCAAAGAACAGTTTTGCACAGAAAATGCTTTTTCGCTTCCCAAAAAACCATGCACATTTTTTATGTGGAAAAAGTCCTGATCTAAGAATAATCCTCCAAAGTTTCCAAGGACAGTTTTCAAAGACTTTCTCACAGGAGGAGAAACATGGTATACACATTTGCTTTGGGCTGCGATAATAAAATTTACAAAGATTTGCATCTCTGATCTTCACGCAATATTGATAATCACTGATCTTCACACAATACTGAATCAATCAGTTTAACAAAGAGTCAAGCTGTCAAAACTTTTTATTAATCATAGTTTTTCAATTACCAGACAATGTTTTTTTAACTAACATGCTATGTAGATGGAGTCTTTATTAATGGAGGGTAGGAGAAGGGAAATTCAAATGCTTTGAAAAATTACACTTTTGGAGTACAATATCCAGTGTCCCCCAACAAGAATGGCAGCCAAAATAATGTTTCCAAGCTTCCAGGGAAATGTTTTCACTATTTTAACTTAACTCAGCAAAATATTGATATTGCTATCTTTCAGGTTCACCTATGAAATTGCTCCAGTATTTGTGCTTTTGGAATACGTCACATTAAGGAAAATGAGAGAAATTATTGGTTGGCCAGGTGGTGCTGGTGATGGGATCTTTTCACCTGGTAGGTAATCTTCCTTTACATATTCAGCCTTGTGATATATGATGTCCTTTGCAATTATTCTAGTGGGAGAAAGCAGTTTGTATGTTCAAGAGGATCCTTGCTCATTATTAAACTTGGACAAGAAAATATTGCATAGTTATGGCAATCCAGGGACATGATTATTAAAGATTTTAATGATGCCTCCAGCTAAAAGCTTACTTTAAGCAAAGCAGCCTAGGAAAATGTAGTCACAAGAGACATTTTAGTTTCCCTTTAGTTTGTGTATTGCTTATATATATATAATTGTTTGATAATAAAATTAAAAATTTGTCTTGTAACCTTGGTAAATGGGGAGAGTAATAAGCTAATATCTTTTGCTTTTAGGGAGTCCACACAAATCTATTCCTCTAAATATCATTTGTTTGTCAAAATATTTACACCCTCCTTTCCTAGTGGAATCAGTCCCTCAAATTTACAGTAGTATATAATCTTTTATTAAAAGTTTGTGCTAGGTTAAAGTTGAAACCACGGCTGGGAAATATGTGCTCCTCTAGAGATTATTGGACTCCAGCTCCCATCATCCATCATTCACTGATCAGATTTTGGACCCCAACAACCTCTGGAAGGATATAAATATCCCCAGCCTTCATTTAAATCTCTTTTAGAACTTAGGTGTGGGCAAAGTTCAAGCTCTTTAGTGTTGTTGCTATTTTTAGTAGTACACCAAAGTCAACCAATGAGGAACTGCTGGAAAATAAAGGGGTGACAAAATGCTGGTGGAGGTGGGGGAGGACATTACCTGTTGGATTTCCTAAACTATGCCAAGCTTATCCAGCCTGGTGGCCCTCAGATATGCTGGGCCATTGCCATACTGGCTGGGGATGATTGGCAATTGTAACCCAATACATATGGAAGACTGGTTAGGGAAAGCTATGTAATGGGGGCACTAAAAATAAGAATTTTAACAGCCTTGTTATATGGGGATGGTAGAAGGGGGAAATCAATAACAAAAGAGAGGGAGAGGGTAACAAAATACAGCTTCTTCTAGCACACCTAACTGCTCATCCAAACTAGCAGTGTGTGCCACATGATGCTGCACCATTTAATGTCATGTGTTGATGCTTCTCCAAACTGTTTTATTTCAAATAGGCAGTGCATGAGTGTGCATGCATGGGGAGATCTGAGCTAAGTTGGGCAAGGGGTGAAATTAAGCATGTGCAGGTGAAAAGACATGAAAATTAGCACTAACAGCCCACATTATAAAGTGCTGCCCCAGTGTGAAGTCAAGTACTGTATAACAATAGCTGCACACATAGGTTTGGAATCCAAAATGTACCCAAATGAACCTACACAGGAAGAAATGCTTTATTCAGGGAAGGATTAAAAATCTGCAGTAATTGATGGGAATTACCAGGAAATATGCTAGGACAAAAGAAATGACATTTAGATCGTGATACATTGCTAGGAGTGCTACCTAAATACCCTGAAGGCACCAGATCCTATCTGACCTTAGAAGCTTAGTAGGGTCAGCCCTGTCTTGTACTTAAATGGGACACTGCCAATGAATGCCAGGTACCAGGCTATATTTCAGAGGAAAGAACTGGCAAAACCACCTCTGAGTGTTCCTTGCCTAAAAAACCCTGTGAAATTAATGGCGTCATCATAAGTCAACAGGTGACTTGAAAGCAGATACACAAACACACTACATTGCTAGGAACCCAACCCATTTAGCCACTCTACTTTTTATGGTAGAAGATTTATTTGGAAGGTGATTTCAGTGGGGTGGAGGAGATTATTAGAACAAAGAATTTCCCTTACCTAAGATTAAGCGACATCTTTTAAAAGTTGCATGCTGGAAAATGCTGTTTGTGCTTAAAGCCATGCAATTGTGTGAACAGAAGAGGTAACAGTGTGTTACTGTGGACTCCAGGTGGTGCCATATCTAACATGTATGCTATGTTGGTTGCACGTTTCAAGATGTTCCCAGAAGTTAAGGAGAAAGGCATGGCAGCTATTCCAAGACTGGTTGCCTTCACATCAGAGCATGTAGGTGTTTCTGTTTTCGTCATTATTTGCTCATTAAACTAACCATGATTTTATAACTGTAAAATCCAGTTGTTACTACCAGCTAGAATAGATCTACTGAATGAATGGTAACATAATAAGTCAGTGCTTATATAAAATACATTGCTCAACAGATCTACTTTAATTGAATTTTGGCCTATGTAATAACTTACTAAGGACATTATTACATGGGGACGGGACGTCATTGTCCCATCCCTGTCCCATGCTTATCTCATGCTTACCGCGTGATTGCAGGAAGAACTTTCACGCAAAATTGTGCTTATCGGGACATTGTCCCAATGAATTTGATCATGCAAAAGGCTTTCTCACTAAATTGCGCTGATCCTGTGAATGTCCCATGAATGAAGTGGAATTGTCCCCTCATTTTCCCTAATTTTGTATTATCGGAAGATCCCAGTAATGCAATTCCACTTCATTGGACTTTATCACACAGGGATGGGCATCTTTATCCTGTCCAGAAAGTGCAATTGAATGTGATCGTGCAAAAGCCTTTCTCACTACAATGCACTAATCCCTGAATGTCCCATCAATGAAGTGGAATTGTATTACTGGGATCTTCCTATAATACAAAATTAGGGGAAATGAGGGGATAATTCCACTTCATTCACAGGACATTCATGGGACATTCACAGGATCAGTGTGATTTAGTAGGAAAGCCTTTTATATGATCACATTCAATTGCACTTTCTGGATGGGACAATGTCCCGATAAGCACAAATTTGTGTGAAAGTCCTTCCATCGATCATGCAATAAGCATGAGATAAGCACGGGACAGGGATGGGACAATGATGTCCCATTCCCCATGTGATAATGTCAATTGATGGGATATTCACGGGATCAGCGTGATGTAGTGAGAAAACCTTTCACACGATCATGTTCAGTCGCGCTTTCTGACTTATTTAATGGACTTCCTTTAATTAAGGAAGCCTTATTTAATGGACTTCCTTTCTTCTCTCTCTCTCTCTCTCTCTCTCTTCCTTCCTTCCTGCCTCCTTCCTTCCTTCCTTCTTATGAAAGGAATTGTGTACTGTCACTTCCCCTTTCTGAAATGCATTATATTAGGAACATTTAAAGTTACTCAGTATTACTACTCCAGTATTGCAGATGTGGGGCTGATCCCCAAAGACAGTGTCTTTTTGAAGGGGCATTTCTTTATTTACAGGAGATCTGAAAGTAAGACTTCCTGGTTCACTGTTTTGATATTCAGCCACTATGCTACAATAGATTTAAATGTTAATTACTTTTTTTAAAAAATAACTCCAAATGTCTCCCCCACTCCCAAGCCCAGGAGATGCATTTTTTAAAGAAACAGGATATACACTGGAAGTGACAAAGAAGACAAGGAAAGGCATTTTGAATGGGAAATTAGCTTTTTTAAAAAATAAAATGGGGACAGGGAACTATTAGAAGCCTCAAAACCAGACCTGAAGCTGTATGCAGTCCATAGGCCATGCCTTTTTCTCAAATTGGGAGGAAATATGAACAGCAGTGACCAGATGCCCACCCTAGCTTTCAATAAATATATACCCTGCAATTGTCCTGATTTGACAGGGACAGTCCCAATTAATACTCTGTCTTTCCACTTTTCCAGCAGCTTTTAAAATGTCCCAGTTTCTCTCCACTCCTCCCACCCACCCCCCTTTCCTCAGATTAAATTGCTGCAAATTGAATTCAAAGTGAAAAAGTAGTTAATATTCAACCGGTGGAGGGGAATGGGTGGAATATTGCTCTTCCCAGTACCCTCGAGCAAATGCAAACTGGTGCAGCCTCTCCTAGCTCCTCATTACAAATGTTTGCCATCTTGAGCCCAATTTGATGTTGCTTGGTCTCACATGTCCCTGTTTTCATCTGTGAAATATTGGAGGATATGTAAATAAGGAGCAGTCACATCTCATTTTATTTTTGCTGTTGTATGTATACAGAAAGATAAATTGCTATATACAGAAACAGTCCGCTAGGTATGTAGAGACAGCTATACTAACTAGTTGGGCATTTCATTCACTAATGGCTACTGTTAATGACATGATTATCAGTGTCTGTACTTTCTCTTTTCTAATTTCCCCTGACCTTCCATCTTCCATTATATGTCTATATTAACCTGTAACTCAAGGCAACACTGACTTGTAAAATATAATGTCTAATTCAGGATTACACTTCCTTCCTGCATTGGATGAAGTGGGTTGTTATCCATAAAAGCTTTCTCTACCATTGGTCATAAGTCGTAAGCCTTTTGGAGGCATTAGTATTACTACAAATGCTTAGCTTTCTGTAATAAATCTTAAATTTATTTCACCATGATTTGCACAGACACTTGAGTATTATTTGCACAGAAAGTTTCCTGGTGGGTTTTCTCCCCCTTCCCCACCCATACTATGTCATGATTCTTTAGCAGCTGAAGAAGCAAGACTACTTAGAAACTTTGTGAAAAAATAATCATCCATGTCCTTTTTTCAGAGTCATTTTTCTGTGAAGAAAGGAGCAGCAGCCTTAGGAATTGGTACTGACAGTGTGGTTTTGATCAGATGTGATGAGAGGTAAGTACAGTCTTAATCCCTTTAGGAAGAGACAATCCTTGATTATCACACAAGCGAAGGGGGAAAATATTAAACAGACTGCCAAATAATATAAAATGGTATAATTCTGTATTTAATTTAAGTAAGTTGTACCACACCAATAAAATCTTTTCATTGAGTTCAAAAGGTGTTATAAAATAGGCATTGGTGCTTGACTTGTGTGCTGATGTTTTTTTTTCATTTCAGACTCAGGTAAACTAACTGTTCATGTTTCTATATTTGTTGTTTTTTTTAAAAACACATTACCTATTTATGCAGAACTGGCTTAGATTCTGCATTGTCTGGCAGATTGTAAAGTTCTGCCTGAGAGCCAGTAAGGTGCAGTGGTTTAAGTGTTGGACTAGGATTCTGGGAGGCCAGAGTTTGAATCCGTACTCGGCCATAAAAACCCACATGGGGTGTATCCACATTGCAAAATTAAACCAGTTTGACACCACTTTAACTGCCATGGCTCTATCCTACAGAATCTTGTAATTTGTAATTTGGTGGCTTTCTCTGAGGCTGAATGAGTGTGATTTGCCCAAGATCACCCACTGGATTTCCATGGCTGAGCAGAGATTCAAACCCTGGTCTCCAGAGAAATAATCTCGTGTTCTAACCACTATGCCACCATGCTGGTTCTCAAGCAATTCTTAATCTGACCCTCCAGATATTTTGGATTTCAGCTGCCAGAATGAGGCTTCTGGGAGGTGAACTCCAAAACATCTGTAGGATCAAAAGAAGAGAGCCACTGCTCTAAGGAAAGGAATTTTTCCAGGAGTGTCACCCTGATTATGGAGTGACTTTGTGAAAGACACTCACTGGTTGCTAGCTTTGTGGAATTTGTGTATATCTGAAAAGAATATTTTTGTTCACTTTTTAAAAATCTTCAGATCTTTAGCCTGGAACTTTCCATTCAAAATTCATCCTTGAAATGTTTGGTGTTTTCTCTAAAAAGTTTAAAACATTTTATTGTTTACATTGTATTTTAATGTTGGTTTTGTTTGTGAGATGCCCAAAGAAATTGTGTTACTGGATAGGTATATAAACTATGTACTGTATATAATTAAAATGTGTGTAACAAACAAAATATGTGTAATACCAATGGTAACACAATGAGGTTATCATACACTTCTCAGTTGTCTCCAGGCTAGTACCACTCTTTTGAAGAACTCCATTCTTTCATTGATACACTGCCAGTGAATTTGCTTGGAATATTGTTTGGATCCAGTCTTATTTGTCATGCTTTGAGTAAACCCATTGAAACTAAGTTCAGTCATCATAAGTAAACTAAAGTCTCATTGATTTCCATTTGGTTCCTTTGTGTGCATGTTTTCAGGTTAATGGAAATGTTACTGACATCAAAGGATTGTGGTTTCATTATGAAACAGACAGAATAACCTAATCAATGGAACTGAATAACAAGATGAGAATTACCTCCATATCAAGCTAAGATTCAGTTAGAATACACTAATGCTGACATCACATAGTTCGTTGTTGCTGTATGCCTTCAAGTCATCCCTGACTTATGGTGAACTTATCATGAAATTTTCTTGTCAAGATTTGTTCAGAGGAGGTTTGCTGTTGCCTTCCCTTGAGGATGAGAGCATGTGACTTGCCCAGTCACCCAGTGGGTCTCATGGCCAAGCTAGGAATCAAACCCTGGTCTCCAGGGTCGTAGTCCCACACTCAAACCACTACACCACACTGGCTCTTGACATCACATTGCACTCAAGCTGATATTAAAATGATTTAACCTCTGACTCGGTCAAACTATAAATATACCAGCCAAATGTGATGATGGAAGAACATTTAAGTTGACCAACGGTCTATGTTGTTTGTGAACTTGCTCCATAAAGTTGTTCTACAAATTCAGTACAGTCATGAGGTATAGCCCTAGTTGGACTTTTCCACTTCAGAATGCAAGTAGGGTAATCTCATAATTGAATGCTTGCCCATCTTGAATAAGCTCCATGCAATGCTAGCCTCTCAGCTAGAAGTGATCGAACTTATTCCTTGATATGCTGGTTTTCCAGATGCAGGGAGCACTCGGTCTTGTGATTTCCACCAACTGCATCTGAAGTGGTACCATTCCAGAAAGAATGCATAGTCTCATTATTCTGACAGTGTATTTTGATTCCTTTCTTTTTCCAAAATTGCTAGTTCCTGCATTGCCTCTTAAAGTTTTGTTGACATTGGCCGTGATCAATTGCACCAGTGCAGCAGTCACACCAGTGTGGTCTGCTAGGCTCTCAGCCATTCTCTGGATTGTGATATGCATGTGTGTGTGTGTGTGTGTGTGTGTGTGTGTGTGAAATCAAGCACTTTCTGGGCAACAGCCAGTAGACTATGAATTTTAACAAAGGCAACTGCTTTACAGAGATTTACAACTGGATGTCTTGGGACACTGAATTGGCTCATGAACCCACCTCCCTCAAATCTGTAGGTTTTATTGCTGGACTACAAGTGCCATAATCACCAACTAGCATATCCATTGGCCTTCTCCAACAAGTTGGTTTGCAGAGGCTGCAATAAACCGTATATTTCATGTGTCTCTCACCCTCTCTCTTCATGAAGGATAACATGAGAGTCACAGAACAAGACCAAATAGTCATCTCTTAACTCAGTCAAGGTGAACAGAAAGCACTGCTTTACAACCCTACCACCACATATCAATTCTCACCTGATTGTGGAAGCTAAGCAGTTTGGGCTTGGTTGGCGCCTGGATGGGAGATCACCAGGGAATACTAGAAATCTCTAACAGACTAAGAAAGAATCCTGCCTGAAACCCTAGAGATCCACTGGTGGCCAGAATAAACAGTACTGGGCTAGTTATACGAGTGGCCTGACTCAGTGTAAGGCAGCTTCCTCTCTTATTGTGTATAAGTAGTTTTTTTTTTTTTTCTTGAATGCTTGTAAATGGCAAATAGAACTTCGCACAGCTTGAACAAGTTTAGTCTTTTACTACAAATCTCCAAATTCCCATCCACATGGATTGTGATCATGCTGGTTGGGGATTATGGGAGTTGTAGTAAAAAAAATTCATAGTTCTGGAACTTCTCAACAACCTGAGTATCAGAATGATTATGAAAAGTCATGATAGCAAATTGATAACCATTATCTTTTGATTTCTTCATTCCAGAGGCAAAATGATCCCATCTGATCTTGAAAGGAGAATCATTGAAGCAAAGCAAAAGGCAAGTAGATTTCTGCCTACAGTCATTGTGCCATACAGCAGTTTTCCCCAACCTGATGTCCCCCAGATGTGTTGGACTTAATTTTTCATCTTTCCCCATCTAACATAGCAATTAGTTGTGGTAGTAGAGAATTATAGGAATTATACCCTGGAAAGCATCAGGTTGGGGAAACTTCAGAAGGAAGTTAAAATGTTTTCTTATGCCACTCATGTTCATGCATTTACATTGGCTCTTTTTGCCATTTAGCTTTGTGATGCATCTGTTATCACTTCAGTATTAATTGGATTGTTGTTGTTTGAGTGGCTTAGTTAAATTGTTATTTATTTTATTGTTTAATTATTTTGAGTGCTGCTTCATGAAGGACTGGGGACTTGGGCCCCAGCTTATATGGATAAAAAAAAATACAACTTTTCAGTGTGTTTGAATTGGTGTGAGTGTTTAATGGATTGGATGTAAATGTATATGTTTATGGTGTGAGTGTTTAATGGGTTGTATGGATCAATGTAAATGTTTAATGGATTGGATCAATGTAAATGTAAATGCAAATACAGGGGTAGGCAAAGGGCGTCCTGTGGGCCATGTGAGGCAGTTGGCAATTTTCCTCACTCTCAATGCAAAATGCCAGAGATTTTCTTCAGGAATGTAGCGGGAAAAGGAACAATTAAATTCCTTCTCCATGCATGCCTGCTGTGATCCAAATAATTATCACAATCCCCCCCCACTCTCTGTGGTGTACATTTTTAAAAACCCTACATATTGCATGCAAAACCACCTTTGAGGTCATATGTACTTTGGCTTCAAATAACAGGATTTGGAGAGTCCCTCTCCTTCCTTGAGATTAGGGAGAGAGAATTGTTGCCAGTCACCATAAACATACATGGCTAGATGATCCAAGATGCCAAACAGATGCTTGAGAAGCTGCCCTAGATCCTGTCAGACTGTCATTCCATCTGTCTACGCAGGACTGTCAACCACACTAACTGGCAGGATTTCAGAAAAGAGTCTTTCCTAGATCTGACTGGAGATGCCAGCGGTTGAATCTAGGTCCTTCACATACAATCAATGTTCACCAGAGCTAGACCCTTCCATTGCTTCCAATGTTCATATGCCACTGATAGTTCCCATGATATGATTTTTGTGTTCCACTCTTCAGCAGGGCATCATTACTGGCCTTATCATCAGGCAAAGTGAACCAGCCACTCACTTCATGGGGGTCTGCAGCAAAAATGTTAGAAAACAGAACTATGTGTGCCTCCTGGCTTGCCCTATGTTCTCTGAGCTAGACTGCTGCCTTCAGGTGAAGGGAAGACATTGTTCTGTTAGCAGTGTTGAAGTGGGATTCAGCTGTCAGTCTCATCAGCTTCTGTACAGTCTATACCAGGGGTAGGCAACCTAAGGCCCGGGGGCCGGATGCAGCCCAGCAAGGCCTTTGGACCGGCCCCAAACCGGTCCTGCCGCCGCCGCCCCCCCCACCGCCGCTGCCCCCCCATGATGATATTGATTATTGTTGTTATTACTTGTTCTTGGGGTTTTCTTGGCAAAATCTTCACAGGGGTTTTGCCATGGCTTTTCTGGGGCTGAGAGAGTGTGCATGCATTTTTTTAAATTTTTTAATTCTTTTTTAATTTTAATTTTAATTTATTTATTTATTTATTTATTTATTTATGGTGCTTCGGCCCATCAATTGTCTGAGGGACAGCAACCCGGCCCCCGGCTCAAAAAGGTTGCCTACCCCTGGTCTATACATTGCCCTTTGCTTCCTGATGCAAAATCTCTTGTCTCAGGCTACATCTGCACTGCTGAAATCATGTAGTTTGATACCACTTTAACTGCCATGGCTAAATGCTGTGGAATTCTGGGATTTGTAGTTTTGTGAGACATTTAGCCTTCTCTGTCAGAGAGCTCTGGTGCCACAACAAACTACATTTCCCAGTATTCCATAGCATTGAGCCATGGCAGTTAAAGCGGTGTCAAACTACATTATTTCTGCAGTGCAGATTCAGCCTCAGTCTTGCCAGGTATTAAAACTTGCCTCTACATGTCAAAGTTTAGCTGGTCTTTACTCACAATATTCTTTAAGATTGGCACAATATTGATAACAGATATTGATACAATATGATATGGTATTGATTAATGTAACAAATGGTTAAATAGGATCCCATTTAGGGGGGAGGGAATTATAATAATTTTAAGTTGTATGCATTTTAGTCTTGTAAACCGCCTAGATTGGTTCGCCACCGGGCGGTATATAAATAAAATTTATTATTATTATTATTATTATTATTATTATTATTATTATTCACATTTCTGGGTCATCTTCAGAGGAATCCTATCCCACTGCAATAATCCAAGTGGGAGGTTAGCAAAATATGGTTAATGATGCCCAAGAATAGTTATAACTGATGCCTCAAGGGACAGTTGTGCCCACTGAGCCTCAAGAGGCAGTCCTGATCTAGAAGAGCCCAAGCTACAAAGTTAATCTTATGGGAGGAGTGCAACCCCATATAGAACAGATCGAACATCTTATTTCTGGACACGAGAACATCTATTACTGCCCGCAGGACTTCTCTTTTGTGAGATTTCAGATCAGTGGGTTTCCCCTCATTCATAGTATCACAACTCTGGCACCAGTCTCAAAATGACACAGAGGCTGCTCTGCACTGCTGGAATAATCCAGGTTGACACTACTTTAACTGACATGGATTAATGTATGGGATTCTGGGAATTGCAGTTTGACAAGACATTTAGCCTTCTTTGTCAAAGAGCTCTGGTGATACAAAAACCTGCAATTCCCAGAATACCATAGCATTGGGCCATAGCAGTTAAAGAGGTGTCAACCTGGATTATTTCTGCAGTGCAAATACAGCCAGAGTGATAGAGCCAAAGATTCTGTGCTCTGCAGTGTGATGTTTACAACATATAAGAAGCCACTGTTCCAATTCACTTCCCAGCAGGTCCATGGCAGATAATGCTTCATGGCAGATAATGGTTCATTTAAGAATGTTATTTCCATTGGAATATTTTCCTTTTTTTTCCCCCATAGGGATTTGTTCCTTTCCTAGTAAGTGCCACAGCAGGAACTACAGTCTATGGGGCATTTGACCCACTGATAGCCATTGCAGATATCTGCAAGAAGTACAAGATCTGGATGCATGTTGATGTGAGTATTGAACCAGTATCTTCAAGCACTGTATTACAAATACTAGAATCTCTAATGATATCTAATCTAGGGCCAAAATCATGCTGTTAAATGTGGAAATAAGCTTTCCAAGACTCTGTAGTATCTGCAGAATCTTGTAGTGTCTGCAGAGTCTAAAGAATCTTGGCTTCTCAGGAAAGCTTAAAACTGGTGAACATGGTCTCTTCTTGTTCCTTGAAATATGCTGAAAAGTTACTTTTTCTGGTTCTTGTAGTCCAAATAATACCAAGTTCTTCCCAGCATTTGATTTTAGTACACTGGGTTTTTATTTGGTTCTTGTGATATTATTTAATCATAATTGGCTCATTGATCTATCATTAATTTGTTGATTTCCTTATGTAACACCATATATATGCATAGACTTTGCAAAATACAAGAGAATAGCTCCTTGCCCTTAAAGCCCTGGGGGGGAAAAATCTTTATTTTAAAACTTACTCAAGTTAGTGCCATTATCACACCTGACAGTGATAAATTGCACAGGTGTGATTGACTTACCATTTCATCAGCATCCATGTTCTACAATTTTCTTTCCCTATTTTCGCTACTCCTCCAACAACATTTTTCCAAAAGTGATTCAGTTCATTTGGATATACACCCTCTGAATTCAGTGTCACTGAGCCAGCATGGCATAGGACGTTATCACACGGGGAATCGCGGGGAGAAAGTGGAAATAAACGGGCACGAGTGGAAGTCTTTAATTTACGGGATTTGTCCCGTTCCGCCTCGTCTGATAACTAAATTCGAATTTAAAAGGGGGTTAATTCGAACGAAAACCTGATCTTTTCATTTTCGGGATTTTTGAGGATTTGAAAAGATCAGGTTTTTGTTTGAATTAACCCCCTTTTAAATTCGAATTTAGTTATCAGACGAGGCGGAACGGGACAAATCCCATAAATTAAAGTCTTCTGCTCGTCCCGTTTATTTCCACTTTCTCCCAGCAACTCCCCGTGTGATAACGTCCATAGTGGTTTGAGTGTTGGACTATGACTCTGGAGAGTGGGGTTCGATTCTGAGCTTAGCCATAAAACCCATTGGGTGACCTTGGGTGAGTCACATGCTCTCAGCCTCAGGGGAAGGCAATGGCAAACTTCCTCTGAACAAATCTTGCCAAGAAAACCTCAAAAGTCAGAAATGACTTGAAGGCACACAACAACAACAAAACAATTAATGGTTATTGTCTGGTTTTTTTCCAGGCAGCATGGGGTGGTGGGCTGCTGATGTCCAGGAAACACAAATGGAAGTTAAATGGCATTGAACGGTAGGACTTGCAGATCTATTATTAAATGCTGCTTGCTGGATATTGGAGTAACTGGGATAAATCCACTGTTAGTCTGGAAACTACAATAGCATGCTCTTTTACTCACCTCTTTTACTCATCAGAGGGATTCCCAGCCACCTAGAGCCTGTTTTAGGGCTGCAGTAGAAAACAGATTAATCCCCTCTCAGTTTTGCTCAATTCCACCAGTGGAAGTCTCTGACTGGATCATGCCCACTGTCACTAAAATGCTGCAAATTAAAATTACAGGATGCCCCTGCTCTTCAGCTCACTTCCTAATAGAGTTATAGCATGTCAATCAATATGTACTTGTCAAAGATGTAATTTGAAGTTATTTTTCTAACTCTGATCACTGTTGAAATAATTGGCTAGATCAGTGATGGCAAACCTTTTAGGGGCCAAGTGCCCAAACTAAAAGAACTTCCGGCAACGGGTGTGCCCTGGTGCCAGGGCTTGGTCTTCCACCCTCTAGGGATGGGACTTCCACCCTCTGGGGCCAGGATTTCTGGGGTGGGACTTCTTCTCCCAACCCTCCTGGGCCTTTAGCTGCCTCTCTGGAGACAGCTGAAGGCAAGGGGGGAGGAAGAGGAGCAGGCATGATGATGGGAGTCCCTCTACAGTAGGGGTAGGCAACCTTTTTGAGCCAAGGGCTGGGTTTCTGTCCCTCAGACAATTGGGGGGGCCGAAGCACCATAAATAAATAAATAAATAAATAAATATTAAATTTTTAAAAATTTAAAAAATTAAAAAATATGCACGCACACTCTCTCAGCCCCAGAAAAGCCATGGCAAAACCCCTGTGGAGATTTTGCCAAGAAAACCAGTAATAACAACAGTAATCAATATCATCATGGTGGGCGGCAGGGGGGGTGGCGGCGGCAGCGGCAGGACCGGCCTGGGGCCTTAGGTTGCCTACCCCTGCTCTACAGTGTTCTGCTCTGCTCGTTCGAGAAGAAGTACGTCTCCATTCATTGGCATTTCTTTTCACTTTTGGTCTTTTATTTGGTGGGTTCTAGGTGGTTTCTTTGGAGGCAGCTGAAGACCCAGGATAGCCAGGAAGGAGGAGGACCAGGTGTACATCTTTTCCTCCTCTTTTCTGCCCTCTGCATGCCACAAAAAATGTCTTCGCATGCCATCTCTGGCATGCATGCCATAGGTTCGCCACCACAGGGCTAGATCTTTAATAGCATAAAGACCATAGTTAAGTTCCTTCTATTTTGTCTCTGTTGTTGTCTTAGTGCCTCTTCTCATCATCTTTTTATCACAAAAGCTAGGAATTGCATAATTCATCCACTTATTTATGTTCTAGGGCTAACTCTGTGACGTGGAATCCACACAAGATGATGGGGGTCCCTCTACAATGTTCTGCTCTGCTCATTCGAGAAGAAGTACGTCTCCATTCATTGCCATTTCTTTTCACTTTTGGCCTTTTATTGGGTGGTTTCTGTGTAGTTTCTCTGTGATTGTGACACAAAGTGCTAACTATCTGGATGGAAGTTGCAAATCAAACCAAAAGATAAATGTATAGTAACCCTGGAAAAGTTACCTTTTTGGACTACAGCTTCCCTTGTTCTAAATGTGTGTGTGTGTGTGTGTGTGTGTGTGTGTGTGTGTGTGTGTGTGTGTGTGTATTTTTCCAGTGCTCCCTTTTACCGCTCCAAAGCTAAGAAACAGCTAACACCACTGGAAACCAAAAATCACTAATATTCTATATTCTGTATTAGCTACTTTACATCTGTGTAACATCTCCTGGCCCTACAGGATCTGCTCTGTTTCTGGTCTATGCTCCTTTCTTATAAAAGCAGAGATTTAACTATCTAGCCAAGATGGAAAGTCACCAAGATTGACTTCAGCACTGGCAGGAGGCTGATCTGATGGATTTGTAGGTTTATTACAAACTGATTAAGAGCTCAGAAATACATAGCTTATAGGCAGTCTCCTTTTTGTAATAACTACCTAGAGATTGTATGCCTACTGTTAAGAGCTGAAGGAGTGAATTACCCATTTTCACCTGAATATTTCTAGAGACCTTTTCACATGGAGGCAAATTGCTTAAATCCTATGGAGAAACGGGATTTTAAAATAAAAAAAAACCACAATAGCGGGTTGTTTTTCAGACCTGTTTGTGTAAAGGAGAAATAGCGCAACATTAACCCAAATGGAAAGTTGCCAAAACCCACTTCTTTTTACTTTTGGAGGTCCTCCTAGAATCCCGAAAGTAAAAAGGAGTGGGTATTGGCAACTTTCCATTCAGATTAATGTTGCGTTATTTCTCCTTGATGCCAATGTCATTTGAAAAACAACCCACTTTTGTGGGTTATTTCTACTTTCTGTTCAGGTTAACTCTGAACATCATTTGAAAAACAACCTTTAAATCCAGTTTCTGCATGGGTTCCATCCCATGTGATTGACAGAGTGTATAAATTTTCAGTTAGCTATCGAGACAGGAGTAAATGTGGTTACGCTCATAGAGGGAAAGAATGCTCAGAAATGCATAGTGCAGTACAAACATAATACTGTTGACCTTTTTGCTGGCATTGGAGCCAGAGCTTAAAAAAACTACAACTCCTAGAATCCTCAAGCAGCATGGCCACTTGCAGAGGGATAAATAAAACCACCTGTTGCTGTGCTTTTCCTTCAGTGTATGTCTGTTTCTTTAAAGGGACTTATGCAAAGCTGCAATCAAATGCATGCTTCCTACCTCTTTCAACAAGACAAACACTATGACTTGTCATACGACACTGGTGACAAGGCCTTGCAATGTGGGCGCCATGTGGACGTCTTCAAACTATGGCTGATGTGGAGAGCAAAAGTAAGCATTTCCATGATATGTTTTGGAATAACACAAATCAGAATGAGTGAAATTGTGATCTGCAAAAATACAGGTATGAAAAAGCTGAACTTTAGGAGTAAGGCAAGGTTCTTACTTTGTTGGACCACCAAATTTTGGCCATCTCCCACAATGAGCAAAGGCAACAAGCATTGTCTTGACCAGAGTCCATTGTGTTGACCAGAGAGAAGGGAGAGTTGTGTGTGAGCTGCTAGGCAACCAGTACTCAGTATTGTGGCAGATCTGTGCACAAACCTCCCTAATGCAAGGTATCTATGTGAGAGATGGATAAAAGCACAGCCATGGGAATGAACAAATGACTAATAATTGTCAAAGCACATTCCAGCTATAGGAAATCATGTGTTTCTTTCAAGTTTATATCCTATAACCTCATGGAGCAATTGCTGAGCCTCAGCTCTAGGCAACTTGGCAGCACAGCAATTTAATGTAATCAGGCTAAATGCTTTTGAGAAACACAGAGGATTTGGTTGTAGGAATTCTTAAAACTCGACATGGCAAAACTGTGACTAGAACACCTGCTTCCATTTTATGCAGCAATTAGAAGCAGGCATATTATTAATGTGGGAAACTAATTAAAAATCTGTCCTTTCCTGGGGCACATTTGTAAGGAATCTCAAAGGATCAGTTTAGTTCCAGTTGGGAAATGCTGCCAAATAAATACTTCCCATTTAATGATTTCAGATTTCTCTGTTAAGATTTTCTTTTCACAGTGAATGATGATATTTATTCAAATAGCTCACAAGAAATAAACATTTTAGGTAGCATTTGCTGCCTTATTTCACCATGATCATCATCATGTTAGCAACTGTGAACTAGGTTGCCATTGCTTTTAATCAGATCTGCTTACCTGTTGATAAGAGTTTTGAAAAGTTCCTTTATTCAACAACAACTCCCAGAATCCCTCAGCCAGTCTGGTTGATTTTGGATTTACGGTCCCAAAAAATAACTTATACAAATTCTGCGTGTGCCTATTAAGGCAAATGCTGTCTCTTAGTCAGGTGTGGACGGTTACTAGTGTGGGCGTGCAAAAAGAGCAAGAGAATGAATTATCAGACATCTGACATTCCACAGTACATAGCTAGTGTGTCACAAGAATAACAGTTACTTAGGCATCTCTAAAAAGAAGAAATACTGCCACAAAAAAGGGAGGGGGCAGAAATTATTATTATTATACACACACATGAGAAAGAGAGAGAGAGGTACACACCGGACAAGTACACAAGACCACCCTAGTCACAAGCTGAGGCATGGTATGGGATGTTGCATGGATGAGGAGCAATTGGCAAAGTCATCTCCCATTCTTCTGTTGCTGTAGGATTTCACTGGATCACAGCCCTTTCCACAAACAGAAAAGTTCTATAAAGAGAAAGTCCCACTTTTGGTCATCATAAAGGCTTTCTGTTTGCAGAAGTACTGGGTAGGATTCAGCACATTTAATATATTGAATATCCTTTAATTGCCACTAAATATGTTATAATTTCATTGAGTTACAATTTGAAACTATATTTTAAATGGGACATCTATTAAAACTGATGTTTTTTAAAGAGTAAGGCTTTGGCAGTTAATCAATTTATTACTGAATGAGTCAATTAACACATTTTAATTAGCTAAAAATGCCACTGGCTATTTATTTCAATTATTTATATATTTCATGGTTTAAAATTTAAATTAAATTAATTGGATTTTTTTAAAAAATCAAGTGTTATTTTAGAACCTAAAGAGAGACTGCTAGCTAGGTGATATATTCCTCTTAAAAGGAGGAATCCGTTCATTTCAAGCCAAATTAGAAATGCTGAATATTAATTTAGCCAGCTATGAAACACAGACCTTTCAGAAAGTGTGCTTGAACATCTCACGCCAGTAATAACTTTAAAAGAGGCAGAACACTTAAAAAAAAAATCTGGTACTGTTTCATTAGGAGACCCCAACAGAAGAACACCTTTGGCTAATATTACATCATTACAACCCTTTCCAATGAACTCTTGGGAATATTTGTTGTATCATCCAATTAATGAGCTTGACAATCCTTGTAGTGTCAATTGTTGTTGTTGTTTTTCATTGTTCAATGTCTTGTTGCTTGTTAAAATTAATATTTTTTAGATTAATAGCAGACAGAATCTTTTCCTCCCTGCCAGAAACCTGATGTAAAATATACACATGCACAGCCTCAAGCTGCTATTAGAGCAGGGTGGACTATGGCAGAGAAAGGACTTTCATTGATGCCAATGAGAGCTTATTTTCTAATATTAATAGCAGCTTGGGAAAGAGAGCTTTTTTTTATTGGAACCACAACAGGAAGAACAGGGTTAAATCTCCCCTCCATGTGACACAGTACAGTATGACCCCCATATCCATAAATTCAGTATCTGTGGGTTTCACTTATCCATGTCTGGGAAAAAAATACATTCTCTCTAGGTATTTCTATGTTCTCCAATGCAATTCTATGATCAACTTCCAGAATTGTGCTAAAGGACCTAGCAGATGTCATCCATCTCATCAAAAATAATAGGGATCTCTATTATCTGTAGCTTCAGATATCTGAGGGGGTGTCTTCAAATGTAACCCCTGAGGATACAGGGGTTGTACTATACAGGGATGTAGTGGCTTAGTGGTTAATGATGATCAGAAGATCCGAAGGTTGGCAGTTCAAGGTCCGGGTGCTGCATGATGGGGTGAGCTCCTGTCACTAGGCCCAGCTTCTGCCAACCTAGCAGTTTGAAAGCATGCAAATGCAAGTAAATAAATAGCAATAGCAATACCAAGTACATTTCTATACCACTTATCAGTGCACTTAAGCAGTCCCTAAGCAGTTTACAATGTGTAAACTAACTTCCCCCAACAAGTTGGGTACTCATTTTAGCAACCTTGGAAGGATGTCATGCTGAGTTGACCCTGAGCCCTGGCTGATATTAAACTCACAACCTTGGGGTTTGTGAGTGAGTGGCTGGAGTACAAGCATTTAACCACTGCACCGCCAGAGCTTCTAAATAAATAGGTACCACTTCAGTGCAGTCATGCTGGCCACATGACCACCAAAGTAGTCCATGGACAATGCTGGCTCTTTGGCTTAGTAATGTAGTTGAGCACCACCCCTCTACAGTGGGTTACAATTGGACTTTGCCTTTTACTATACTAAGAAAATTAGCCCATTCCATGCTATTGCTTGCTTTAAATCTCTCTCTCTCTCTGTCTCTCTTTCTCTTTTTCTCAGACACACACACACAGTTTTTTCTAATGTAGCATCAGCATTTAGTTTGGCTTTAAAAATAGTGCCTAATATCTAGTGCATCATCCAAACCCAAAAGACATTTTCACTCTTTTTGTCTGTGTTTTTTTTTTCTTTTATTGAAAAGATGAATATGAAATAATATTTATGAAATAAACAGTTTACAAATTAACTAACACTGTTGCAAAACGTTCATACATGTACTTTATATAATCAGGTCTCCAAGGTTAATGTCTTCAGCTGAATGCATCATTCCATATACAACCATGAGTGATCAGGGCTTGCCTTCTTGGGTCTGTTGATCGATTAGCATAGCAGCATTTGTAATCTTTAGAACATTATATGTGTTGTATTTCAACAGCCAGAAGTCTTAAGCATTGGCTATACTGGCTGGGGCTTCTGGGAGCTGAAGTCCAAAATATCTGGAGAATGAAAGATTGAGTGCCACCACTTATAATGATGGCTCTGATCTTACCTAGTGTGTATTTTATTTTTATTTTTTCTTTAGCCCCCTTCAGTGTCTCTCTTTCTTTGTTCCAAAGGGCACTGTAGGATTTGAAGCTCATATTGACAAGTGCCTGGACCTTGCAGAATACCTGTATAACAAAATAAAGAACAGAGAAGGCTTTGAAATGGCATTTGATGGAAAGGTATGTATTTACTCTAACTTTGAATATCTGGCCTCAGTCCAAAGTCTGTTGATTCACACATACTGAGAAGAAGCAATACTTCCTATTAAACATGCATATGGGTATTTTGTTAAAGAATTTTCATCAATGCCCTAGCCTTCATTAATTAGCTTAGGATTTTATTAATAAAGAAGTCTACTTCATAAGGGGGATGAAAAACAATTTGGATTCCAAGGGACAGTTTGTTAACTAATTTTCTTGCACATTGTGCTGGAAGGAACCAACGTAAGCAAGGAATAGCAGCTGACCCTCCAGAGGTTTTGGCTTATAACCCCCTTCAATTTCTTTCACGCAATAAGTCTCAAAGATGCTACAAGATCCCATTGCATATTGATAAATCCCCATCATTGTTAAGCAGCCAAATCAATGGTGAGGGTTACATAAGCTGGTCCCAAAACATTTGGAAGGCCACAGTTGCCTAGTCTTGATATCAACACTAGCAGAATAATTGTTGTACTAAGTCATTAATGCAATAATGCCTTTCCTGAGTAGACAACCAGCCACAGAAAAAGTTGTACCTGTTACACCCCTGACTTCTGTCACAGCTATTTTAATTTATTTGTTACTTTTTGTTTATTTGTTATTTTATAGTATGTTTAAACTATGTTTGTTTAATTGTATTTTGGGGGGTGGGCTGTTAGGAGATGGATTGTATGTTTTAGCGTGTAAGCTGCCCCAGTTGTGTTACACAGAGAGGTGGGATACAAATAAATTATTATTATTATTATTATTATTATTATTATTATTATTATTAAGATTGTACAAGGCCCACAACTGGCATCCAAGCCAGCAGTAGAGAGATCTTGTACTCTTGTTGTCCATCAGGTCTTCTGCACTGCATGTCCCCAAAGCCATGTTTCCTTCAGCTGTTTTGAACTGTAATGCCCAGCATTTCTGAGCCAAAATCCCTGGTTGTAACTTCCAAGATCCCATTGGCTATGCAGACAGGCTCTTGTAGGAACTGAAGGCCAAAACATCTAGAGAACCAAAAGTGGAAACCCACTGCTGGCCCCCAAAGCATTTGAGGCAGAGAAAATGAGTCATGAATATCTGTGGAGAGATATCAGAACATGCAGTAAACAATAAGTCCCGCTCCAGAAATGTTTTTGGCTGTAATAAAAGTAGCCTTAGTAGCCTTTGTACCTCTGACTGGTTTGGGTGGCTACTTACACTTACATACAGTCAAAAAGGACAAAGCTTCTGATCCTCAAATAGGAGAAAAGATAACAGAGATCTGCACAATGAGTCATTAGCTAACTTACCTATAAGCATATATGTTTGGAAAATATTTTCCAGAATTTAAACAGAAATACAATAGATCACCCCAGAATGAGGAAGACTTAGCCAAGTGACATCTGCTATGTATAAACCAAGACTATGAGTCTTTCCAACAGAGGAATTTTCTATCTAAATTATGATATATGGTTACCATGAGCCCAGTACTATCTACTGCCAATCTTAGAAAACTTTGGGCCTCGGCAGATGGCTAATAGAGCCGTCTTGGAGGCAGAGAAGGGGAGGGGCAGCCGCACACTCGGCGCCCCATCCCTCTCCCGAGGTCGTCCTTGGAGCCGCCGGCCCTCCGCATGGCCAGCGCTCCGAGGGCAACCTCCTGCCGCAGCGTCCGGACACGCTGCGGTGGAAAAGTCAGCGAAAGTGCGCCGCAAGCTTTTGAGGCACACTTTTGCTGACTTGTGAAAGGAGTGCTAATTTAGCGCTCCTTTCAGGGGCGGCGAAGGGGCACCGCAGGATCGAGGCATGGGAATGCCTCGGTCCCGCGGCGCACCTTCCCAGGGAGGCCCATGGCTGCCAGTCTGCTTAGGCCCTTTGTTTTGGGGCTTACAGCCCCCAGAAATCCTGACCCAAGATGGCCACTGCTGGCTGGAAGATTCTGTGAATAGTCCAAAAAGTAATTTGAAACTCTAGTCTGCAGGAGTTCTCCACAGTCCCATGCCAAGATGTTTTTTCCATTACCTGCTACTAAATCCTTTTACTGAAGATAACATGTATTAAACCCTAAATCTTGTGCATGCAAAGCTCTTTTACTGCTCAGTACCACCTCTGAGTATTCCTTGCCTAAGAAAACCCTATGAACTTTCATAAGTTGCCATAAGTAGACAGGTGATTTGAAAATGTATGCATACACACACACAGTCATACACACACACAGTTGCACATACCTATACTTCCAGTGCCCAGTTCATAGAATGTTGATTTCTCATTCATACCTGAAGTGATATATATCATTGTGTGATTTCCTCAGGATATGTTACAAAAAACATTGCCACATTCATTGATCACAACGATGACAATTCTTACCAGGATTGTGCCAAAACCAACAAAAAGAAAAACATAGCAATTTGATCACTCTCATAGGAAGAGCAACATCTAGGAAGGGAGAAACCACAAATTTTATTGTGACTGATCTGCTTTTAAAATTTATTTATTTCCATTAGCCTCAGCACACAAATGTTTGCTTCTGGTATGTGCCTCCCACCTTACGGAATATGGAGGATAATGAAGAAAGAATGAATCGCCTTTCAAAGGTAAACCAAAGAGATAGAGAGAGGAAAAGGAGATGTGCTAATTCCTGTTATGCAATCAATAATATAAATAAGATGTGTTCTTGAGCAACTCCAACATTCATCTGATCCCTTAGTATTATGGGAGGAGAGATCAAATTAATTTTTTTTTTTACAAGGCTGCATCATAGTTTCTGAAAGCTAAGTTTGGTTGTTGACTTTTACATCATCCTGGATATGGATATGAAGAGTTGGAGGAAGGCTGTTGTTTTTTGCAATCAAGTTGAGTTTGACAAATGGGAATGCTATAATTGAGAGACATCAGAGAGCCCCAGTCATCAATTGCCCTTCTCAGGTCTTGCAAACTCAGGACTATGGCTTCTTTGATTGAATCAATTCACCTGTAGTAGGGAGGGCAGAACACATAAAGTGCAGGATAAGAGTGAGCTTTATTAGATGTTATGGAAGAGGAGTCTCATATGTTGCTGCACAGTGGAAATGTTAAATTTGGGATTTAGAATCATAGAACCACAGTTGGGAGGGACCTCAAGGTCCATCTTAATGCAACTCCCTGCCATTGTAGGATACATGTACTGAGAGGTGGACATCTGACTTCTATTTAAAGACCTCCAAAGAAGGAGAGTCCACCACTCTGAGGCAGTTTTTTCCACTGTCGAACAGCATTTACTGTCAAATTCTTGCTAATGTTTGATTAAATTTAGACACTTAGCTTGGAGGGGGGGTCATTAGGCAGTCTTTTATTACTTCACTTCTTTCAAAATGTGGTCAATCAGCCAACCCTCCTTAATTTTGAGGGTGTTGCTGCTCATTTGAATAGAGCTCCGGATTTCTGCCCCAAGCTTCTCACCGAATGGAGTGTCTGGTCATATGTCTAGTTTGATCCTGAGACCCTAATATGCTTACTTGCTTTTCATACTGTGTTTATGAAGGTGGCCCCAGTAATTAAAGCCCGCATGATGGAATATGGTACCACTATGGTCAGCTATCAGCCGCTGGGAGACAAGGTCAACTTTTTCCGCATGGTTATCTCCAATCCAGCAGCAGCTCACCAAGACATCGATTTTCTGATTGAAGAAATAGAGCGCCTTGGGCAAGATTTATAATCATGTGGTCTGTCAGACCCTTCTGAAATGTCTCTAGGTAGACAATTAAGTTGTCACAAACTGTGGTGAATGTATTTGTAGTTTGTTCCAAAGTGAATCTATTTCTATATTGTGGCGTCAAAGTAGAGTGCAATTTAAAACTGAGAACATTGCTCCTCTTTAAAAGTCTTTTCCCCGCACCCTGAGTTTGTGAATACATCTTTTCTGATGAAGTAATATACAAAAGGCTGAATTCATGCAAATCAGAAATCAAAGACATGCTCACAGTTCCCCCTTCCAACTTTTAGTATAGTTAGTAAAAATGATAATTTATGCTAAAAGTAACCAAACAAAATAGTGCCAAATTTGCTCCCGAACTGTCGTAAAATAAAACGAGGGGCAGTGTGCAACATAAAGCAAAACAAACAAAAAATGCTTTAAAATGCAAACGTTTTGCCTTTTTTTCTTAGTCTATTAGAACAGAATTTCTAATTTACATGCAGACATTTCAGATGTATTTAAATACATATAATTTTACAAAAGAAATATATAAATATAAATATATATATATTAAAAAGATCCTATTTTGTAAAATATAGATTTTTTATTTTATATGGGTTATAATGACTGCAGGGGCAAATAATAATAACAATAATGATAAAAGAAATAAAATCCTTTATTTTCCTTCAAAGGAGGTGCATCAGATATTTAACCGTGATTATTTTGAGATTTGATCCCACATCAGTTCTTAAAAAGAAATGTTTCTCAGATCTACTTGAGATTTTTGTCTTGTACATCTCCAGAGTTTAGTACTGCAAAACCTCAAGTGATCACTGCAGTTCTTAAAAAAAGACCAATGACAGTTAAACTGCAAAAAGCTGTTGCTACTCCTAGTGATACCTCCCATGTGGCCTAGCTAAGCAGACGCACAATCATAGGGGATTGGTTTACCCAAGATTAATCCTAGGGTTGTATGTGGAGTCTTCTCCAAAATGGGTCACACTTCAGAGTAATTGCTTATTCACTGACCATCTTTATCAGCTGCAGGTGAAAGAAACCTGAAATGTCTTAGTATGTAACACATTCTAAGTTCTAAGCAGCTCAGGCCACAACGCTAAGCAATGATAGATCTGTTTGTTGGGACAACAACTACCCTGAGGGTGGGAGAAAGGAGAGCTGAACTGGATTCACATGACCAAAATCCACCAGCAAATCTGTATTAGCAGCCAAACAGGAGTCCTTTTTTGGTGCTTCCAGATGGGGCTTTGATTATGCAATTGACCTGCCTCATTCACAGTATTTCATGGGGATCCAGAGGTTGTTGTCTTTCATGTGTAACCTTTCTGTCTTTTCCTGCTACTTGTCCTCACAACTGGCTTTCCATACACACACAAAAACACTCTTAGAGAGAAGACAGAATAGCTACGCATTGTATCCAGAAGCCCCTGGAAACTCTCATTGTTGAAATCCCAGGATTCAAATCTAATTTCAAAGCACAGAATCATGATTTGGTGCTAGAGTGCTCAGACCAACATGGTGGCTGTTGATCCAGCTTTGGTTGCTGAAGCTGGGGAACCTCTAGAATCTCAGAGTATCTGAGAGGGTTGCTCTTTGGACAGTGATCAAGATCCTGTATCAGGGTTGTGTAATGTAAATCTCCTCAGAGTTACAGGTTGATTGTGCTACACAACCCTTGTGTTGAACAATAATGTTACACAACTGAATGTATAACTGAAAGCACAATTGAATGGCCAACCAAGTACAAACATGAAGGAGAACTTCTGAGAACTTCAACAGGTGCATATGGATATGCATCAGTTGAGAATGTGTGTCCAGATGCACATGTGTAACTCTACTTCTGTGGCTGTGAACTGAATGAGGATGTTGCACAGTGGATAAAAATGTCCAACCACATAAGACATGAATGGGATTTTGGCCAATATCTCCCAAACTCTAAAGCCAACATGGGAGATGCCATCCAAAAAACTAATTGTTCAGGTTCTGTTCCATATCAATTACTAAGTCAATGCATCAGCAGTGGCCCTGCTGAATGGGGCTGATGGAAACTGGAGTCCAGTAAGACCTGGAATGCCACAGATCTTGACACTGCTTGAACAAAAAAGTGGGTACCCTGTAAAACATTTCAGCTGACCTCTGTATACAAGTGCTGACATCCTCAGAAATAGTTAAGTGCAATCTATGCAGCCATTGTAAAACAGAGGTGTCATAGAGGTCTTTCAGACTACACAGTTATAGCACTATGATTCCACTTTAACTGCCTAGTTCCATCCTGTGGAATCCTGGGTTTTTCAGTTTAGGAAAGGCTCTTTAGAACTCTCAGCCAGAGAGGTCTAGAGCTTCTCCAAACTACAAACCCCAGGATTCCATAGGATGTAACCATAGCAGTTAAAGTGGAATCATCATGTTATAACAGCATAGTGCAAAAGGATTCACAGTCAGCTACTGAGACCCTCTGTAATTCAAAGACTCTCTGCATGCAGCTGAGAAAATAAACATTAAAAGACTGTGCAAATTCCAGAAAGCTGCTGTTCTACTCTACAGCCTGATGTCAGACAGACTCAATGGAAAACAGAGGGATTAGTGCTACTTCATTTTAAAGTGTGTCTTTTCCATCCCAGAATTTTTAGGACTGGTTGCATTTGTTATTTTTGTTCTTTCTAGCTAGTTAGTGTCTGTTGATGGAGAGATGGAGGCTGTTAGTTGGTTGACATTCCTTCTCTGGCCCTATTCCAGAGATAATGAGAGGGGAGATTATTATGTGCATTCACCTGGAGCCAGACAGACTCTAGGTCTTCAGAGGGACTTTGAACAAGAACACCCTGCACTGGTGCTTCTCTCTGACTGGGCCTTCCTCTCCTCATAACCATTGCTTCTGCCCAATTTTTTGCCTTCTTCCTTTGCAATCCAGTGAAGAAACTGGAGAAGCATTTTAAGATGCTCAAAAGATTACTGTTTTGTTAGCTTGAAAACAAGCCTAATACTTTTTGCATGGTGTATAATCTTAAGGCCTTTTTCAGAGGTTATATAACATCATAAAAGGAAAGTGCAAGAATATATGCTATCACATAAGATATAAAATCATAATTATATAGTGCTTTGAGTGTTGGACTGTGGAGATTATGTCATGCCTCTTTGTGGCCGATCTGGGCATGGGCTTAAACTGGTGAAAACAGATCTTATTGCATTCCTCCATGCCCAACTTAGATGCATCGCCTACCCAATTCTCCTGGCATACATTTCAAAGAACGAAGCGTTCCTGTTTCTCAAAAAGTATGCCAGGAGTCTGGATTGGGTATGCATTGCATCTGAGTTGGGCACGGAGGTGTGCAATAAGATCCGTTTTCACCAGTTTCAGCCCATGATCAGATTGGCCGAGAAGAGGCATGTGATAATCTCCAATGACTTTGTAGACCAGGGGCCAGCCATGTAAACCCACTAGGTGACTCTGAGTAAGTCATATGCTCTCAGCCTCAAAGGATGACAGTGGCAAACCCCCTCTGAAGAAACTTGCCAAGAAAACCTCATGATAGGGTCATCTTAGGGTTGCCATAAGTTAGAAACATGAACAAGAACAGCATTACCTATGGCGTGCACATAGCTGTTAAGAATCAAAGTTTTCCATTTTTTTTCTTTGGATTCCATTGGATGCTTTCCTATTTTGGCTTCTTTTCTTCTTCCTTGGGCTCATTCAGCACTGACAAGGAGAGAGATCAAAAGTGGCGGTAAATATTCCAGTGTTTTTGCTCATAAAGGCAGGTGAACAAGCAGCAACAGCAAAAACCAGCAGAGAGGACTCTGACTCTGTAGGTGCTCTGGGCTGTTAAATCTTGGTTCCACTCTTGACTTAAAAGTAATGTATGCACAGAACTGCAGTTACCTCTCCCTGAAATAATGTTCATATCCTCTCCCTGACACCTTATCCACTTTTCCTGGAGAGTGACTTCACTTCCTTACCACTAGCCTTCTGTATAATCTATATTAAGAGAAAAAGGCATGCTCAAAGCAACGTACTAAGCTTTGTGGCTGAATCCATATTTGATCCTGATTTTCCACTTCTATACTCTAGCATCCTATTTCCACCTCACAGCTGCCAGTGTATAGTGATAAGAAACTGAGCTATAGATGAGAACATCCCTACTTTGGTTCTCTCTGTGCTGTGTGCTCACTCTGTGCTGCATGCCCTTCACTAAGCTTGTGTGCAGTGGAAAGGGGGTTATAACACTGAACTGCCTTACAAGGTTATTATGAAAATCCAGTTTATCCTGAAGTACTTTGGATACTGATTCATTATTGTAATAGGTATTATTTCTTAAGCAAGCCCTCATTTTATGAGAAGGACTACTAAGTATGGCATATTGAAGGTCTGCTAGACCAGGGGAAGAGAATATGTGGCCTTTGAGTCATTTTTGGACTACAGCTCCCATTATTCTTTGCCATTGGCAATGCTAGCATGGGTTAATGGAAGAGGGAGGTCAACAACACTTGGTGGACCATGTATTTCCCAACCATGACCTACACCAGTACTATTCAAAGTGGTGGTTCCTGGACCAATGCTGCTCCCTGAGCCATTGGCAAGTCTCCAGGAAAGAAAGAAACAATTGTACCAAATGGACATAAATCCAGATCCAGTCTCTGGCACACTGGAAAATAATAGTTGCTGGTTGTTCACATTAGACAGCCTAAGAAACACTGACATAGACTTCATGGATGTAAAACAGGTTATGCTGTAGAAGAATCTCCCCCAACATGTCAGCCTCCAGTTTTTGATAGACTCCCACCCCCATCAGCCTTGACCAGCATGATTGGGGATTATATCAGTTATAAAATAAAACATTTGGAGATCACCATGCTGCAGAAGACTGATTGGGGAGGTGGAAAGGAAATCATTGGTTTCATGCCTTGGAATTGCCTCCACTTATAAGCCTAGCTAAATTTTGGGATTTAGCTTTAACTCAAATCAACATGGCCACCTGCAATATTGTTTTACATTCTCTCCAAATACTTGAAGCAAACAAATGTAATGTAGTGATTTGATCAAGAATACATAACTTTGGGTACAGGCTCATTGTAACATTGCAAAATAGGAACAAAGAGATTATAAATTATGTCTGTAATTGTGTTGCCTTTTAAATTATATTGATAGTATGTTTTTGTCACCTCAGACTGAGGGCTGTGCACTTTAGATTTAAAAGCTGTACAGTGTTGCCAGTCAGCATAATTGCTGTATAAGCTTATACAATATATTACTGAGATGTCATTATCTGTGTGGTAGCAGTATTGAATCTTGATATTGTAAGAACTGCATTCATTCTAGTTCCTCTATTGCTCACTTGCTGTAGATCACATCTCCTCCAACTCTAAGCTAATACTCATAAACAATATTCAATTATTTACATTAAACTGTAAGTTTTAGACAGCTTTCCAGCTCTGCCAATAAGATCTGAAGCAGCGTATTGCTGCCTGCCAAGATCCCAATAGGCATGACAGTCTCCTGTACATTTGGACATTTCCCATTCACTTCAGTGGATGGGGCAGCTCTGTGCTTGCCTTGCAGGAGACAGCAACTCCATGGATTGGGACATTTGGGTTTCATCCATTAAGCACTGCTGCTCTTCAGAATCTATTCAAATGGTGGTAGCACAACTTTCCTTGACATGAATAGAAAAGTGTTCACTTGAGGAAAATGAAGCTGTTAAATGGCCAGGAGAAAGGCAGTGCAGGGAGAATATCAGTGGTATGGGTTACACCTTGCATGTAGTTTTTTTAAAAAAAAATAATAAAGCTGATTACAGTTGTTATAGATATTCTTTATGTGTATCTGTCTTAAGATCTTCACCTGGTGCTTTCATGTGCGTAAGCACCAGCATGACTTTCCTTTTCCATGTTAACTCTGTCTGTTGCATCTAGGGAAAAGAACTACCTGGCAATTCGTTCTTCTTGTATCTGATTCAAGTATTTTATCTGTGGTGGTGTCACTCAGAACCCAAATAAAAAGTGTAAAATGTGGTTGTCATGTCTTTGCAGGGTCACTCTCACCCTGCTTTTTTCCCTGGCATTACTTACCTGAAAGATCACTAAGAACCAGGAATACCTGTCATGCCATCTTTCCACAAAGGTCAGAGGACTGAAATGTTTTATTCCAGCTGTCACTTATGTCATGTTGTTGCTTCAGCACTGACATTGATAAGGCATGCTTTATTATGTTGTAAGGACAGAAATAATGGCATTCTGCAGTCACAGCCTCTCAAACTCTCTCTTATCTACATATAAACTATTTGTCATCTTATCATTTGCCAAATTAGATCCAGACTTTCAGGTATCTGAAGCTTGTTCTTATCTTTTTTTCAAAAATGTATTCTGTTTCAACATGAAGTATCCAATATTGTATAACATTTGATCAAGGTATGGAGCCATGGCTGAGCTTAGAAAAGCCATGCTGGCTAAGGGATTCTAGGATTTCTAGTCCAAAAAAGGTAATTTTGCAAAATTCTCATCTATAGCTCTTGCCAACTATAGAGCTGTTTCTTCTGTGTGGATATTTGTCCCTTTTTCTGTTCAGGCTTCTACTGAAAGGATCTGTGATCACTGAGCACTACAGTTTTAGCTTGTTGTGTTGTAGTTTAAGTTGTTGTGTTGTGTCAAACTGTTTTTCTAAATAGTAACTATTGTCTGCTCTCAGTGATGGGAACTCTGAGTCCTATGCAAAATTCAACTACATGGGACCTTCAGCATGCAAAGTGAGGCCTACCATCTATGGTCACTCTTCAAGAATACTGAGAGTCATTGGGGGATAAAATGTTCTGCCCAGGTGGAACTGCATCCATCTCACCTCTGACCTCCTCCAAGGTTCTCTACCTTTGGTCCTCCAGATGTTTTGGACTTCAGTTCCCAGAATCCCCAGTCAACACAGCCAGTGGTTTTAAATGTTTCATTGTTGTTTTTTTATTCCATTCTGGTCATCATAATTCAAAAAGAGAACTGTCCCTATCTAGCTCATTAATATCTGAATCTAAGCATCATTTGGTTCTTTATAATATTTAGATGGGGATAACATGAACTGGCAGAGTGTTAGTTTAGTAGGATTTAAATTGAGAATTAATATGGTACTTTGTTTAGAAACCTCAATTTTATTTTAAAAAAATCATGGGACATGTAAAAAAAAACAGAGGCAAAAATTTTTGATTACAAAAATTTCTTTTAAAAAACCTATAGGATTTTCATAAATGGAGAGAAGTAGACGTGGACATGGATACGTACACATACACTGCAAGATAGGATGGATTTAATTATCCCTGACATGTGAAATAGCTGCCAGTGGTTCTCTTCCTGTCTCTGCCAAAGAAAAGTCTCAGTCTATAACATAGCAAAAGCATAAGACCATTCTTTAGTTTTTGAAAACCTTTTGAAGAGCCCTAGCACAGATCCAAGAAATTGTTACAAACAGTCCCTAAAAAGAATGGAATGATGATGATGATGATATTTATTTCTATCCCGCTTTTTCCCCAGTTTGGGACTCAAAGTGGCTTACAACAATTTTTTTTTAAAAAATCACTAAAAATCTACAATATAAAAAGTTAAAATGAAGTTAAACAATCAAAATATGAAAACCAGATTAAAGCATATATAATTAAAGGCACGCACACCCCAACATAACAATTAACAAGATTCAGCACATTATTTGGTGGGATGGGCCTTATTTAGTCATCAAATGCTCGTCTAAATAGAAAAGTCTTCACTTATATGTGAAGATTAGAGGTAGAGGCCACAACAACTGGAAAAAAACTGACAAACCCAAGGAGCAATATAAGGAGAAGCAGTGCATCTACAGACCAACCTGAAAGAGCCCAGTATCAACCATACAGTACTAGACTTGGATTGGGGTGACCTGAGTTTCAGTCCTGAATGATGGATTGCACGATACTAAACCAGCCACTCTTTTCTTGGTCAAACCCTATTTTATAGACTTGTGGTAATAAAATTTTATGTTTTCCCTGTGTTCCACCTTTAACCAAAGCATGGAAAGTTGATTTTAAGACCACTGAACAAAAATGACATGCCAAAGCCTTCCAAAACTAGGCAGTGGTAGGATGATGCTCTGGGACCCGGAGCATCATCTGATCACCGCACAGTTGTCATTAGTTTCAGCATGTGCTTCTGTTCATTTCTCTTAAAACTAACTCCCCAACTTTCCCTTTAATTCCTTGGAAAATGCAAATATTGCAACGGTACATTATTGCCCTTTCTGTTTCAAAGGGCTTTTTTGTGCTGCACTGATCCTCCAGATTGCTGGGGATTGCAAATATAAATATTACAGGGAGTTTGTAAGCAGCTGGCAGTGGCTGCTGCAGCTGGAATTTAAATGTTCAAGTCAGTTGGGTAATTTAAAATAACACAATGTAAAGGTTTGGATCCCAGAACACAAATTAAGCCAATTCCGATGCTATTTTCTAAAGTATGTGCACACTGTTAATTAGCACCTTTCAGGATAAATGGGAATCATTACGGCTGCTGTGAAATGGCTAGTAAAAAAAGGAGGGATTGTGAGAAGTATATAAATGGAAGCATTAGGTGAGCAGTGACTCAGAGAATTTGATCTCTGCTGCTGGCCATCTGTTTGCTCTCCTTTCTCTCAAAACTCTCCAGCTGCCAATTACAATAAAGAGAAAGGAAGGCAAAACTGATACTGGCTACCATGACAGGCAGAAGGCTAGTGAAGCATATGGGAATGCCTGTTGAATCTCCTTTGAACTGGGCTTATCTGCAGTAAGTATATTTGCACTGAAAACCCTCCAAGAACCCTTACTTTGCTGCCTGATTGTGGCATGGAGATGACTTTGGGGGCCATTGAGACATTGGGGGTTTTTTTTAGTGCAATGATGCAAATCATCCCACTCACACATTCCAGGTTTGTTATTGTGGGGTGCAATTTTAGTTTCCCAGGGTGTTAGCCCTTTTAAAGGGAAACAAAAATACACAAGTATGAAATGTAAACTTGTTAGAGTCCAGCTTTCATTAGCAGAACAACAAAGTGGCTTACAACAAGTGTGAGTCCAGCTATTTTATTCCAAATATGCTTTCCTAAAGAATAAAGACTAACTGCCTCGGCAGACAGCTTATTAAGCCATCCTGGAGGCAGGAAAGAGGAGGGGCAGCCGCACGCTTGGCGCCCCTTCCTCCTCCCAAGGTTGCCCTCGGAGCCGCCGGCCCTCTGCACGGCCGGCGCTCCAGGGGCAACCTCCCGCCGCAGCATCCGCACACGCTGCGGCGGATAAGTCAGTGAAAGTGCGCCTCATGCTTTTGGGGCGCACTTTCACTGACTTGTGAAAGGAGCACTATTTTAGCGCTCCTTTCAGGGACGGGGAAGGAGCGCCGCAGGATCGAGGCGTGGGGCTGCCTCGGTCCTGCGGCGCACCTTCCCGGGGCGGCGCAGAGCCGCCAGTCTGCTTCCCCCCTAACTTAAAAAAATGACAAACATGTAGTTTGTGGCTTAAAAACAAACAATCATAGCTTTAATAAATATTTGCATAAAATAACTAAAACCTAATCCAACTGGAGATGGTTTGGATAAAGAGAAATAAATCTCACCTCTTTTAGAGAGCAGGAAGAAACACAACTGATTGGTTGAAGTAGCTTAGAATCTTGGGAGAGAGCTGTTAAACTGTTTCCAAGAGTCAGTGACCAAAGTCACATAATAGTTAGAATGAGAGAGAGGAGAGGGAGGAAGTCCCTATCTATCTAAGAAGGGACAGGAAAATGCAAACATATTCCAACAGTTATTCACACTATGGAACTGCATCAATATGCACCTCTGTGAGTTCGGTTGTTCACACATACAAGCATTTGAATAAAGACAGGGTTGATAATGAGAATGCATTTGAAACTTTTTGGGTATGCAGCAATTTATCCCAGGTCTATTTGGGTGCATTTGCATCAGTTATTCACACTACCAACGATGCGGATCTTTTTTTAAAACTCTGGGGGAAACCCAGTATCAATTATCCTGGATTAACTGGGGGTTTAGGGCAGCCCCCCCCAACTTAATTGGGAGCATTTGGGATGTTTGTGAATAATGCAGATTTAACCCAGATTCATCCTGGATTATTTTCACAATGTGAATAACCCCCTAGTTACAATGTCTATACCAATGGAACACAACATCCAATGGATTCTACCAAGCTGGTAAGGCTTCAAATACAGCCCTGGTGGATGACTGCACATCTGATATCTGAGAACCATCAATGTGCACCTCTGTGAGTTCGGTTGTTCACACATGCAAGCATTCAAATAAAGACGGAGTTGACTATGGAGACGTTCATCACAATAACGTTGGCCACAGAGTTGCCAAATTTTTTCTGACACAAAAACAGGACAATGCTCTCTATTGCTAGGTCAACTCAAGACTGGGAAGTACACAGGAGCAGACTTATATAAAGCATGCCTTCCAACTGTCTCAATTTGGCAGGAACAGTCCTGATTAATCTTCTAACATTCTACTTTTTCAGCGGCTTTTAAAATGCCCCCATTTATTTATTTTATTTATTTTATTTATTTCTCTCTCCTACTACTACTTTCCCCCTTCATCCTCACCTTACTTCCACAGCCATAAACTAAGAACATGTCTTCACTAAAAGGAAAATCTGAGTTACCTTGAT
>CM034710.1:107499009-107518309 GCA_020142125.1 Phrynosoma platyrhinos
TTTTCCTGTAGCTTGCATCCATTGTTTCAAGTCCTATTCTCTGGAGCAAAAGAAAACAAGCTTGCTCCAGCCTCAATATGACATCCCTTCAAATATTTAAACAGGACTATCATATCACCTCTTAACCACCTCCAGGCTAAATGTACACAATTCCATAAATCATTCCTCGTAGGACATGATTTCCAGACCCTTCACTATTTTGGTCGCCCTCCTCTGGACACGCTCCAGTTTTTCAATATCCTTTTTGAATTGTGGTGCCCAGAATGGGACACAGTATTCCAGATGGGGCCTGAGCAAAGCAGAATACAGTGGCACTATTACTTCCCTTGATCTAGACACTATACTTCTATTGATGTAGCCTAAAATCACATTGGCCTTTGTAGCTGCCTCATCACACTGTTGACTCATGCTTAACTTGTGGTCTACTAGAGCTAGATCCCTTTCACACGTAGTCGTATTAAGCCAGGTGCCCCCCATCCTATATCTATGCATTTAATCTTTCCGCCCTAAGTGCAGTACCTTACATTTCTCCATGTTGAAATTCATTTTTTTTTTTAGCTTTGGCCCAGCATTCTAATCTATTAAGGTCATTTTGAATTTTCATCCTGTCTTCTGGGGTATTAGCTACTCCTTCTAATTTGGTGTCATCTGCACATTTGATAAGTATGCCCCCTATTTTTTCATCGAAGTCATTGATAAAGATGTTGAATAGCACAGGGTCCAGGACAGAACCCTATGGGACCCCAATGGTCACTTCTCTCCAGGATGAAAATTTTCCCTTCTTCTTCATTTAACTGTTGCATATTTTTTGTTGTTAAAAACAAAGTGAAGGAAAAGACTGAAACCATCACTCATGTCCACTAGTCCTGGCCCAGACTGGACATTGCATGCGTACTTTAAATTTTAGGAAGTGATATTTACTATAGCATGCAGTTTGACTCTAACAATCTCTAATGGGGCATTTTGCTGAAACACTGGTGAAGTGAGTGTATAAGCTGATGAATTCTAATTTTCCATTAAAAAAAAACACGATTCCTGCAATGTTCCTGTGTACATTTACCAATGTTCAGCCATCTTTTTGAAAGGGGAAGGGAGATGTCTTTTATGTGCATATCATCACCTCAATGAACACAACATGCTGCTAATCTCCTGAGGCCAAGATGAGAAGGCTATCATGTCCATCAGCTGGCACTAACAGATGGCACAGCTAATTGTTGTTCAAGGAGTTTATATAGTTCTCATTTTCTCAAGGGCAAGCGAGGGGAGTAAATATTAGTCTCTAATATCATATTTTTACATCAGTCAAAAATGCTTGCATATTATTTGTGGTTAAGTGGAAGATAAAGGTAGAATGGTCTAAGCCAAGGCAACACTTGTTTGAAAGTAAACATTACCAACTGGACTAGGAAATCCCCAGTCCTGTTTTGTCAATGCTGTCAGTTCACTTCTGTTCTCAAGAATGAACCAAAACATTTGAGTCGCCTAAACAACTGGAACAAAGGGCAAGTTTCCTCAATCCATGTGCATAACCTCAAAGCTAGTCAAATTACAGACACATTTTGTGTACAAGGCAGCATAAAACATCCCAGCACCTCGCTCTCCCTGATCCTAGCCATAAAAATAAACTGTTGTGTTTTTTTTTGGTGTGCCCTCAAGTCATTTCCAACTTATGGCGATCCTAAGGCAAAGCTATCATGGGTTATTTTTGGGGTATTTTGGCAAGTTTCGTCACAGGGGGTTTGCCATTGCCATCCTCCTAGGCTGAAAGAGTGTGACTTGCTCAGTTACCCAGTGGGTTTCATGGCTGAGCAGGGATTCAAACCCTGTTCTTCAGTCATAGTTCTATGCTCAAACCACTACACCATGCTGGCTCTCCAAAATACAGTAACAACAAATAATTAGCATGGCTGATTTCCCATCCCAGTTCTGGGCAGTGTGGTGGTGGTGGTATATTTTTAACTGTGAATATTAACCATTATAGTCCTCATAACTATGTTCCCAAGGAGAATCCAAAACACAGGCAACTGGATTGATCTATACTGACAAATCAGTTCTACCAGATTTCAAGTTCATCAGGAACCTGTTGATGTCATTTGCCATCAAGTCATCTTTGACTTAACATGACCCTCTGAATGAGAAACCTCCATGAATCCAGGTCATTTGCAGCCCTGATCAGGTCTTGCAAATTCTGGTCCATGGCTTCTTTGATAGAGTTTATCCACTTGTAGTGTGACCATCCTTTTTTTTCTTACTGCTTTCCAATCTTACAAGCATAATCATGTTTTCTATTGCCATCTCATGATGTGTCCAAAGTACAATAGCATCAGATTAGTCATGGTGGCTTCTAACGAGCAGATCTTCTGCAAAGTAATTATTTGTCCATTCAGAACTAAGGAGCTTATCACATATTTAAATAAATTGCCTTACCTGATCTGATTTAAAATTTAAATTGGGCAGCATCCTGATATTATCAGAAGGATTTAGCTGCCAAATCCACTGCCTGGGTCCATCCTGGGTCCATCCCCATTCCCAGGGGTGCTCAGTGTGGCTCTTTTCAAAGCTGGAAGTTTTCTGGCTTAAGAAAATGGCTTCCAGAGCACCCCTTTGAGTGAGGATGGACCTGGGATGGACCCAGGCAGGAGATTTATGTATGTATGTGATAAGCTCCTAAGTCACACCAAAACAAGTGTTGCTCAAAACAATTGTTCTGAACCAAACAATTGTGAAGATTATAGTTAAACTGAGAGTGGATAGGGCATCTTGAAGGAAGGTAGCAGGTAAAGCAAGGTATCACAAAATATCCAAACCTACAAACTCTGACCTCACAACACCCCAACATTCCATTCCTGCTCCGATCCCCTGGTTTTCTGTTCCATTCTCAAATAATCAGACAACATTCTGTGACTAGTGGGTGAGCTTAAATCTCAGATTGTTATGGGGTGGGATGGGGAGTCACCTCTTCGTAGCTCTTCCCTCAAGGTTTTCTTGGAATTGGTGTTTGTGGTGTTACTTCTGCAAACCTTGGTGTCCCTCCAATCCTGCAATTATCCCCCTCCTTCATGTGGATTATGCCTTTGGGTGGTTTAGCTACAAGATCCACACTTGAAGAATGAGTTCATCCTTTTCAGACAGATTAGATAGCAGAGTGGGGATATCAACAGTCAGTAGTGTCATTGGGGGTTGTGGGGGTTGCGGATCACACCGGGTGAAACCCCAGAATGGAGGTAACACCCATTTGCTCCCTGGCCCTCCCTGGGGCCTGCTGGCTGCTCCCTGGGGCTGCATGTGGGCATCTCCAGGCACATGCACATGTTCTCATATGCCCTGAAAATCTATTGGATGTCCCACCCAGAAGTCACTCCCCCAGAAGTCCCACCCCCCATGAGTGACCACACATGGTGACACCAACCCTAGGGACGCCACTGCCAACAGTACTAGAAGTGACAGATGATGCTTCCAGTGTCTCATCAGCTGTTTGATACCACTTTAACTCTCATGGCTCCCTTCTAGGGAATCCTGGAATGTACAGTTCGGTGAGGTAATTAAAGAGGCCAGATAGACTCCTCTGAAATAAAGTTTCCAAGATACCCTGATTAACCCCTCAATCCCTCTTCTTTAGAGCCTCTGAAATGATTATTCAAGGAAATGCAATAGACACAATGGTTCCCAACCTTTAGTCCTCCAGATGATTTAGGCCTCAGCTCCCATAATTCCTAACTGTTGGCCAAGTTGGCTGGGGTTCCCTGGAGTTGAAGCCTAAAACAATTGGAGGACCAAAGGCTGGGAATCACTGCACTAGAGCAGTGGTGAGAACTATATAGCCAGATTTATAGTTTTCACCACTGCTCTAATGGCTTCCATTGGCTATGCCACCCATGGCTACTGGGAGTTGTAACTCAGTAATATGTGATGGGCTATAAAATTCCCACATCTGCACTAGTACCTCATCAAAATAAATATCCTAAAATTCTTTAGAATGGAACTATGACAATTAAAGTGTTATCAAACTGATATAACTGTGTAATGCAGCTACACCTTGAAAGTGTACCAATTCCACACTTATATAGGAGGGTTGAAAGCATACTCAACAAATAACTTGTTATGTAGTACCAATTTTTATGAGAATATTAATAATCAAATATTAATAATCAGGTAATTAACTGATCAGCCCCTGGGAATATGTTGAAGGGTGAAATACAAATCAGATTAATTATTTAGAGATAATTCTGACTTATGCTTTTCCAATGAGATCTGTTGCATGGATTCTCAGAAGCAAGTCTCACTGTAATCAATGAGCTTGCTCTGTAGCAAATCCATTTAGGAACTTATGGGGGAAAACTATTGACTGACAGATTTGGTAAATCAGAAAAAGGGTTTTGTTTGTTGGTCTCAGTTGAGAAGCTTTCTGGTTTCATCTTGTAGACAAGGAAAAAATAATTACTTTGCACAAAATATTTAGAACTGTAAAATAAGCAAAAACCCAGCAAACTAAATAAACTGGACATCTGAATGAAATGGCCTCCCAAGAAGTTTAATGCTCTTTCAAGCATGAAATAAAACACATTGCTTCAAGTACCTTTATCCGTTTGGCACAAGATAAATGTCTCTGCCTCTCCTGCCTTCTCTCTTAATAAAAACCAACAAACCCTTTCCTTCACCAAACAAAATGCTTTACAGTGTCTACGAAATCTTGGTCCAGTTTTAGCCTTCAAAATGAATATGACTTTATTTGTAGATGATACAAAGCATCTGTAATCCTCTTCTGAAGTCACCTGCTTTCAATCTATTAATAGTCCCAGGCATCCTTTGTGCTCCTCTCCTGCAAGGGCCATAGTCATGCAATTCAGATGTGATTACTAGTTTAACTCGCTCCATGGGTCACACTTGCTTTGAAGTGATTACATGAAAGCTTCTAAGCATACATCACAGGGATAACTTTAGTGGGACTATCATGAAGCAAGCAGGTGAAAGTAACCTTCAAAGCAAGAGTAGGAAACACAAGCCCTTTCCGAGGTTGTTGGACTGCAACTCACATAATCTCCCAGTATTTAAGGGCCACATCGTTCTTAACCAGGGCCAGCCCTGCTATTATGCAGTTTTAACCCAAGGTCTAGCCCCCTGCACCCCTCCTCTTTTTCAATATCAAGTGGATATCAAAAGGGACGTTTTAGGCATGTAGCCAAGAAGGTACCCCCAATGCAGGAAACTAGTCATGCCATAGAAGGGCGTCCATGACTAAACAAGAAGATCTGATAGGCTCAGCATGGGGGAAGCTCAAGAGCACATGATCAAGATAGATCAATCAAGATTGGAATCTGCATAATCCCTTCATTGATAGAAGTCATGGTGGTGATAAACTTTGCACTTACAAATGAACAGAAACCCAAGTATACTTCTCCCTGGAGGAGATACTCCATTGTCCAGAGACATCTGCACTGATTCTCCAGTCATTTACAAGTTCCCGTCTAAATCTTCTCTCCGAGGAAACTTAATTTTAATCCCAAAATCTGCCCCAGGATACGTTTTACCCTATAAACATACCTGCCAATTTGGTCTCATTTGAGATTCAGACAGACACTCTGTCAGTATCTTGCTTGACTCCTCAGCATTGCTGGCAGCTGCTGAGCCACCTTAATCTCACAGAATCGCCCAACTGGAATCTCTGCTCCTGGAACCAGTTTAACTGGTATCACCCCCTGCAATCCCTCAAGTCACTATCTTTTACCACCTTTTATATAGCTAGGTCTTGAATGCGTGTGTAACAGTGCTTTTGTGTGAGTGGTGATTCCCTTTTACAAATAATACCACATTTGGAGCTTGCAATCCGGAGTTCTGTTTCTCAGAACCAGTGTACATAGGCTTGATCCCTGCCTTGAGTTTCCCAAGCCCTCTCGGCTGCTGTAATCAAGCTAACAACATTCCCCTATTAAATATTGATTGTGGGTGTCCTCTCAGGACCTTGGCATTTTGGATAACAGCAGAGTGAGGCAACTGCCTCAGGAAGCAGTTGCTGAAGCAAAGCAGTGACAACCATTCCTGGCAGTTCCCCTCTGTTGGAAGGCAATGCTTTGGATGCCACATGGCCTCACCATAACCTCCATCATTTCACACAGGAAAACTGGGACACATCCAAGCAACACTGGTGTGTGGTCAAGACAACAAATGTTATTAATGAGGAAGACAACACAAACTAAGAGGGGATGTAGCAGTTTTCTTTTTACCTAGGAAGACTCTTTCCCCTTGCCCCCTCCTCCCCAACCAAGGTCTAATTTGCACGGCTGAATTAATACAGTTTGACACTGCTTTAACTGCCAGGGCTCAAGGTTATGGAATTCTGGGAATCTGCTGCTATTCGTATCTTTTTATAACTGCTTTATTTTATAATTGGTATTCTTTTATCTTTTATAACTTTTATCTTTTATAACTGCTATTTTTGTCTTTTTAATACTGGAATGCTGTTTCCAGTTTTGGGTACCACAATTCAAGAAGCATGTTGACAAGCTGGAGCGTGTCCAGAGGAGGGCAACCAAAGGAGTGAAAGTTCTCGAAACCATGCCCTATGAGGAGCTGGGGATGTTTAGCCTGGCGAAGAGAAGTTTAGGAGGTGACATGATAAGCATGTTTAAATATATGAAGGGATGTCATGGTAAGGATGGAGCAAGCTTGTTTTTTGCTGCTCTGAAGACTAGGACACAGAGCAATAGATGCAAACTGCAGGAAAAGAAATTCCACATCAACATTAGGAAGAACTTCCTGACAGTAAAAGCAGTTTGACAGGAACACACTCCCTCAAAGTATGGTGGACTCTAATTCTTTGGAGGTTTTTCAACAGAGGCCATATGTCCATCTGCCCTGCATGGCAGGGGGTTGGACTGGATCAGGGATCGGCAACCTACAGCCCGGGGGCCAGTTAAGGTCCCAGTCCCTGGACTTACCGGCCCAGGCTGAAGGTTGCCACTGCCGCGCGCCGCGCACTACGGGAGACTGGCCCAGGTCTTAAAAAGGTTGCCTTCCCCTGGACTGGATAGCCCTTAGGATCTCTTGCATCTCTATGGAGTATATCACACAGGGGAAATTGGGAGTTTAAACAATGATTAACCCGTGAAAACTGTACAATTGACATTAAAACATGCTTAAAATGACATTAACACAAGTGCCATTATCACATGAAGAACCAGGGAATACCAAGCAAGAAACAGCAAAAAGTCATTCACAGGAAATTCTGTGAATGAGTTACTGTTGTTTCTTGCCTGGTTCTTCACAGGATGATGACACTTTAATCATGTTTTGTCTCAACACTGTGTGAAAACCATTTGCTCAACTGTACACAAGTGCGGGTTAATAACAGATTCTGCATGGGATAACAGCGCTTTGCATGCTGACGTCATGTGAAAACCATTTGCGCAACTGCAGGTTAATCATGGGTTAATCAGCATTTATACTTCCAATATTCTCCTGTGTGATAAATTCTTATTGTAATCATTTCATCTTAACAGACAAGGTCTTTGCTACTGAACTGTTTTAATTGTATTATCAATGCTTTCATTATACTGATAATATTTCGTATTTTGAATATATTTGTAATTTTATTTTGTTAGCTATCATGGGCCTTCTAAGGAAGGAAGGATATAAATGTTCTAAATTGATAGAAATGTATGAATAAATGTGTTTGCATATAAATAATAATAATAATAATAATAATAATTTTTATTCATACCCCGCCCCGTTAAAAACAATTGGGATGGCTTACAACAGTTAAAATTACATCAAAATACAGACTAAAACCCCCCAAACCCCACCCTCCCCCATTAAAAAGTATTAAACTAAACATCCATTAAAATCATAATCTAAATCTTAAAAATGAAAGAGAATAATTGAAACAACTACAAGAGCAGTAGGCAAAACCAGAAATTGAAAAGGTGGAGAGGCACAGCTCCTGAGGCCGGGATCTAATCAGGAAAGGCCTGCCGAAAGAGATCTGTGTTCACCAACTTTTTGAAGCTACTCAAGCTCGTAATCTGATGGATCTCGTCCGGCAGGCCGTTCCATAATCTGGGGGCAATTACTGAGAATGCCCTCTAAGAGGTTGCAGACAGCTTTGATTTTTAGTGGCTGAAGCTAATTCCTCTCAGAGGACCGGAGTGTAATGAAATGCAAATTTATATGAATGTTGGAAGCACTTTATGGACAAATTGTTTGAGGGAAGAGTTTATAAAATATCAAATAAAACCACTTTAAAACAAATATCAAAATTCACATTAAAAACCAGAACTTGGAACAGTTACTTTTTCATCCACAGCTTCCAGAATCCCCAACTGTTGGGATCTATAGTCCAAAAAAGTATTTGTCCCAGCTCCGTTATTTAAAAAACTCTTTAAAATCTAAACAAGAAGAAAAAAGAACAGCAATAGCTGCATGAATCTCAGGACTCTTCTTGGGGATTTTTGGACTCTTCAGATTATTTTGTAGCACACGTTCTTCAGTGGTTAGCACACAGATGTACCTGTTCACATTCTACACAGAGATACTTTTCCAGAGAGAAATACAACTTTATTATTGAAACAGCTCTATCTTTAAAAAAAAAAAAGCCCTCTAATTTAATGAGGTAATTCTATAGAACTACCTTATCTAAGACAGTTGGCAGTAAATAAATTTAATTGCTTTATTCATATGAAACATTCTCAAAGCACTTTAAAAAACATCAAGAGCTTAAACTGTATATTGTAATAATTACAATGATATTTGGAGATAAAACAGCATAAATTAATATACTTTTCTAAATATACTGTATTGTGCAGAAATACCAGGATAAAGCACAACATCAATCACAATTTGCATACTTTAAGGCAGGGTGGTCAACTATGGCCCTCCAGATTTTTTGGGGAGCCTACAATTCCCATCATAGAGCCAGCATGGTGTAATAGTTTGAGCGCTGGATTATGACTCTGGAGGTCAAGGTGAACCCATTGGGTGACCATGGCCAAGTTACATGTAAACTCATTGGATGACCTTGACCAAGTTACACATGACAGTGGCAAACCCCCTCTGAAGAAACCTGTCAATAAAACTCATAAGTCGGCAATGGCATGAAGGCACACAACAACAACTCCCATCAGCTTCAGCCAAGCCAGTAGTGAAGACCTCTGAGAGATGTAGTTCAAAAACATCTGGAAGGGATCTATTCTTCAGTCTGACTTTAAATTAAAATAAAAGTACATACATCTCTACGCACTAATGTTGACTTCACATGGGATTGAAGTAAGTACTACTAAGGGTGCATCTACATGGTTGAAATAATGCAGTCTGACACCATTTTACCTGCCATGGCTCCATTTTACAGAATCCTGGGATTTGTAGTTTTGTGAAGCACCAACAATCTTTAGAAGAGGGAACAACAGCACTTAGAGTAGCATCAAACTGCTGTGTTGTTTCTACAGTGTAGATGCACCCTGAGTTCAACAAGACTCATTCCCAATTTAAGGTGTATAGAATTGCAGCTGAAGACAAATCTGATCCTCTGTGCACTTTAGCAAATATTTAAAAAAATTAAAAGTAATAAAATATATTCAAATACATTCTTTAAAATGCCACAGATATTTAGAGTACATAATGAAGATTAATATTTTGCTTTTTAAGAAATGGCAACTGGTTATATAAACCAAACCATTATTTCACTTAACCTGTTTTTTTAAAAGATGGATTCTTCTAGAATTTCAATTGGGATCTGCAAAGTAAAGTGGGCTCAAAGCTGAAGATTAAATCTCTGTATTATCCTTTGAAACCTATTATGAAAGAATCTTTTCACATTCAACGTAATAGTGTATATACGTATATACGTGATAAAAATTTAATACTTTGAAGGCACTGGAAATACAAAGTTGATGAAAGGAACAGCATGATCCAGTTAAGTACTTTGAAATGCCTTTGAAATTTCAATGGCAACTAACTTTACTACTGAAGTCAACAAATTCTTTAAAGTGTTCACTTTTGACTGGATGCTGCTAACTTTTCTTTTTGGAAGTACCGTATATACTCAACTATAAGTCGACTTCATATACAAGTTGAGGGCAGGTTTTGGGACCAACATTATGGATTTGACATGACCTGTGGATAAGTCGAGGGTAAAACATAGAGGCATGAACAAGGGATCTAAAGGATGAAGCAACAGAAAACAATGCCAGAAAGCTTACAAAATTCCAGCAAGCATGTTTGTGCTCATACTAAAGGCTGGATGGATGAGAGAATAGAGGGGAGGTCAGTGACTTCAGGAGAGATTATGCTCTTGCCTTTCACCAGGTGACGATTCCTTTTTAAAATAGGAGTTAAAGTACAAAACTTACTTTGACCTGTGGATAAGTCAACCCAGTTTTTTGGGTCAATTTTTTGAGTAAAATTTCTAGACTTATATATGAGTATATACAGTACATATAAAGAAGAAAAGCCACCATAATGTAGTGGTCTGAGTGTTGGACTAGGACACTGGGAAACCAGGATTTTAATCCCCTCTCAGCCATGCAAACCTATTGGGTGACTTTGGTTACACTCTCAAACCTCAGAGGAAAGCAAAGACAAACTCCCTCCGAACAAATTCTGCCACGAAAACCCTGTGATGAGGTCATCTTAGGGTTGTCATAAGTCAAAAATGACTTGAAAGCACACAACAGCAATAGAGGCAGGAATTGGCAAAACCGCCTGAGTGTTCCTTGCCTAAAAGATCTCTGTGAATTCATGGGGTTGCTATAAGTTGACAGGCGACTTAAAGGCAGATACACACATACTTGTGAACAACTGTTTTCATTACTAGACCTTTGTCTTTCTTGAGTTGAAGGTCACTATTACTAGATCCCCAGGCTATGTGTTTCCATGGCAATCTTCAGCATTGAGCAAGTTGTCCTCCCAAAATTAATACTGGTAATTTCAAAGCAAACTTGGCTTATTCTACTAGGAGCCAAAATATTTCTTTTCTCTGTTTCTTAAATCCATTTAAAAAAACCAAAAACCTGAAAATTTGTTTTGCTTTGTTCTAAATCCTTGGCCACAGTAGGATTCCTGGAGCAGTAGCTTTGGTTACCATCTCCTGGGTAAGAAAAAACTCTATTCTAGCTTTTAAAAATGCCTGGCCAGCCTCTCCCAACTTAAGTGTCCTCCAGTTATATTGTACTACAACTTCCATCACAACCCATCAAAATCATACTGAAAGTAAAAATGTTAATACTGCATAGGCTAGCCAGCTAAGAATCAGTACCAAAGAACTTCCATCTTAACTGACCATTATATCCCTTTTTTGTTGTGTCTCATCTGTTCCCTCTGTCAAGCTTCTGTGCCACCCAAATGTAATTGAAGAAAGGGAAAATGGCCGGCACAGGCTTACTGAATGCTACTCATTATAGTTACTTCATAGTTACTTAGTACTTTCATTTGTATGGTTAAGTTCTAGTTTCATCCTGGAATTGTTAGGATGAAATCCATAAAATAGATAAGCTGGTTCCAGGTCCATGAGCAATATGATTGACCCTGCCACGCACACAGTCAAGAGAAATTGATATCATTGTACCATTGTGAACTTCAAAAGAAGAGTGAAGGCTAACACTGGTCCAGATGCTTCCTTCTGGCATTTGGCCTCCAACTTGCTGAGCAACTACATTAGGTTGCACATGATCTCCAATGAAATGATTGAGAGTCACTTGGAGCATGTTACATGAGTGGATCAACTTTAAAGTAAATGCAACACTGGCAACTCCCCTTTCAGTGAACAGAAAATATTTCTGAGCATGCTGTCCAGTAGAGATGAGATAGATCTGTTTCTCAAGTGGTGAGACTTGTGTAAAATCCAGTAACTTGTTTTTGACAGCTCCTGTAGGCAACCCCTTCATGGAGACTGAGGCTGAAAGAGCAGCAGACACTGCAGATGGGATCCAGATGAGACTAAGCATGCTAATTCCAGAACCATCTCCAAAATAACGAACATTACACTGTGCGGGTGAAAGGATCTCAAAGCTAATAAGATCCCCAGCTTCTACTCTGGTGGCCTTGGAAGCAGATATTGATGTGTCTCTATAATTGACACCAGACTTGTGAACAGTCATTAGTTCTGAATTGGTGCCATTTTTGCTGAGATAAGAAACTAGGGAAAACCCTTCACGAACACAAGTCTGACCCATGGAGTATAAGGCTTGTTGAAAAACAAACTTTACTACTCCCATTTCAGTAAATTTGATGGCTTTCCCATCATGGGACAATGTTAACATGTAAGGATCAGAAACGGAAACTAATTTAAAGGTGGGCCGATAGCTGGTTTGGTAGTGCATCGCTGTGGCTGTCTGTGCAGTCATGGCCACTGCTCCCGTATCATGAGACAACCAAAACAAACTGAAGGGTGTGTTGAGGACATAAATGTTTAAATCTTTGCTTTGGTTACAAAACTGATTAGGGCTCTTCAAAAAGACTGAAAGAGTTTGGCTTGGTTCTACCTCTGCAGCACCACTCACGCTGACACTCTGAACAATTTTCCCTTCTGGTTGCTCGATACGAACACCACTCAACTCATAGCCTTCCTCACTGTTGTTGAATCTGAGGGAAAGTTGGAGGAAATTCCTGCAGCTGTGTTTCACAGCAAAATTGAAGTCAGCCCACATTAAGCCATGCTGTTTGAACACCAAGCTGTTGCCTTCCACTGTTCCAATGCTGCAGTCCCTTTTCCCCATGATCTTCAAGTCAAAACCTAGATAGACTTGAGACGTGCCAGACTTCACCAAGGGGAAAACAAGGTTTGCTGCCCACGACTCAGATAGCTTGCTTTCACTGATTGTTGAACAAACTGTATCACTCACAGTGGAGCAAGGGAAAGCGACCACCCCAGCTTCACACATAAGACAAGCTTGACATTCCTGGAGCTCTTTATTAAAGAAATACTCCTCTCCGCAAAGTCCCAGAGCAGCCTCCTTTTCTGCAATCCCAAGACATCGGAATCCTCCTGTTCACAGGAAGAAAAGATAGTTTCAGCCACAACTCAATGCTTCATTATTTCATTAGAACCCCTATAGTCTATTTTTCTGCAGGCCTGACCCTGCCACTGAGCAGAGTGGGGCATCTGCCTCAGATGGGAGGTGCTGATGGGGACTGAACGACAGAGATGTATGTGCCAAATGATTAGTTTGTTATGTCCAGAGCTGATCTACTTCAGTCCAGTGTAGTGGAGGATGCTGCACAGAGGCCAATATTCAAATAAAATTCAATTGCCACTCTGTTCAGCTTTTATACAAGGAATCAGGGGTGGGTAGGAGCTACTCGCCTTTTCCCTTGTCTCAAGTAGCAAAGTGCATGAAATACCTCAAACAAGGGCTGTCGCCTGTTGATTTAACTGTACTCAGGGACTCTGAGGCTGATTTTAAGATGGAGGGCCTTTAAACATCTCCAGGCAGATTGCTATTAATTTTGCCTACTTGCAAGGAGAAATCAAATTACAAATTACGCCTTGACTTCTGCAATGCACTCTACATGGGGCTACCCTTGTGCTTAGTTCGGAAATTACAGCTGGTGCAAAATATGGCAGCCAGACTTATCTCAGGAACATCTAGGAGGGACAACATTACTCTGGTTCTGAGGTCCCTCCACTGGCATCAGCTTCCGGGCCCAGTACAAGGTGTTGGTTATCACCTTTAAAGCCCTAAATGGCTTGGGCCCAAGCTATCTCAGGGACCGCCTCCTCCCATATAATCCTCCCCGCACTCTCCGGTCCTCTGGGAGAAATTTGCTACAGCCCCAAAAATCGAGGCTTGTGGCTACCTCCCAGAGGGCCTTCTCAATCGTCGCCCCCAGACTCTGGAACGGCCTGCCGGATGAGATCCGTCTATTAACATCGTTAACCAGCTTTAAAAAGGCGGTCAAGACGGATCTCTTCTGGCAGGCCTTTCCAGATTAATGTCCCGGCCTTGGGTAATTCCCCCAATGTTGCTCATGTGGCCCCATCTAATGATGTGTTCTCCACAGATGTTCTGTAGGCCACAGATGTTCTGTAGTTGTTAGCAGTTGTTTTTTTGGTTTTAACTATTGGAACTGGTTTTAACTACTATTGTAATTTTAATTCATCTAGATTTAATACTGTTTTAAGGGGGGAGGGAATAATTTTCGGATTTTATGTATTGTATACTGTTTTACTGTTGTAAGCTGCCCTGATTGGGTTTTCCAAAAGGGCAGGATAGAAATAAATTTTATTATTATTATTATTATTTCCCACCTGTTATCAGGGAAACACTTTTAAATATAAACAGTCTTACATGTGCTGTGTTAAAAGTGTCTTTTTTGTGTTCAGTATAGCTTTGTTGTTGTGTGCCTTCAAGTCGTTTCCAACTAATGGCAGCCCTATCATGAGGTTTTCTTGGCAAGTTTCTTCAGAGGGGGTTTGCCATTGCTATGCTCTGAGGCTGAGAGAGAGTGACTTGCCCAAGGTCACCCAGTGGGTTTCCATGGTTGAGCAGGGACTCCAACCCTAGTCTCCAGAATCATAGTCCAATGCTCAAACCACTATGACAGGCTGGCTCTCCTTTTCATCTACAGTTTTTATAACTTAAAGTTAGTGTTACATTAATGTAAGAATTATATTAAAGTAAGTGAAGTGAGTGTATTAAAGTAAGTTAGTGTTATATTAAAAATAATACTAAGAAACCCGTGTTTCAACATTTTTTGGACAGTTACAAAAAAACACATTGGATATATAAGCCTTCTCCAACCTGTGCCCTCCAGATATGCTAGGGTTAAATCCTGTTGTTAGTCCTAACTAGAGTAGACCCATTGAATCAGTGGGATTTACCAAAGTGGGCTGGCCTGGGGAGTGGAGTTGGGGCGGCTCTGACTTTGCTCTGGCGCCACACACCCAACTGCATGGCATGTGGTGTCAAGGTGCCCCGTTGGCGCAGCATGCACACATGCTGCACCAAAGGGGCACAAAAGAGCCACAGCAGCAGCTCTAAGGGCAGCTTTTTGCCACACCAAAAAGAAGCAGTAATTGGCCGCTCTTTTTTGGGCGGCAAAAAGGAGGATCGAGGCTGCAGTGTGTGGTTGCCACGACCTTGATCCGACGCTCCCAGAGCTGCCCCTTACGGAGGAAGAGCCGCCCCTTATGGACCATCTGCATCAGCCCACAGACTGGTCTGTATTGGCCCTGTGTCTAATCTAGTTGGGTCTAACCTATTTGGGACTAACCACTAGGATGCCATTTTAAGTGTACAGTTCCAAAAGGTATAGAAACCATGCTATGAGGAGCACTATGGGCATTATGAGGAGCAACTTAGGGAGCTGAGTATTTTGGAGAGCACAAGGTTAAGAGGTGATATGACAGCCCTGTTTAAATATTTGAAAGGATGTCATACTGAAGTTGGAGCAAATTTATTTTCTGCAGCTCCAGAGAATAGCACCTGGAGCAATGGATTCAAACTACAGGCAAAGATATTCCACCTCAACATGAGGAAGAACTTCCTGAAAGTAAGAGATGTTTGAGAGTGGAATACGCTGCCTGGGAGGGTGGTGGAGCCTCCTTCTTTGGAGAGAGCGCCATCTTCGAGCCAAGGAAGGAGAGGGGCAGCCAGATGCCAGGCACCCCAACCCCTTCCTGAGGATGTCATCGGAGCACCTGCCGTTGCACACAGTGGGTGTTCCAATGATGTCCTTCCGTCGCAGCGTCCAGACACACTGCGACAGAAGAGACGCCGAAGAGGTGCACACCACCTCTTCCGGCGCCCTTTCCACACCTTGAGGAAGGAGTGCTATTTTAGCACTTCTTCCAGGGCCAGAAAAAAAGTGGACTGGGGCTGAGGTGTGGGGCAGCCTCAGCCCCAATCCACCGCTTCTCAGGGCAATCCATGGCTGCCTGTCTGCATCCTAGACTAACATATCTAGAGAGCTCCACACTGGAGAAGACTGGCCTATATACTTGTAATAGTACTCTATACTGGGTACAGATGGAGCATCTTAACAAGTTAATCATGACTAACATAAAAACTCATCAATGTCAATGGGACTAAAGCATAGCCATCTCTGTCGGCATCCCACTCAATATTTTAGGTGCTTTAAAATGCACAGTGAGAACACATGCTTATTTTAATTCATTCCTAGCAAGACAGCAATTTACCTGGAGTGTTCAGGCACTTTATCTTTTCCCCACAGATAGTTGGCGATTCAATGCACTCATCTCTGTCCTAAAAATAGTAAAAGTCAAGTTGAAACCCAAATCACTCTTTTCTAGGAACACTCTTATCTCCACAATAAGAAAAGGCACACAACAATTATACAGACTTGAATAGCAGAAGTTACAACACAGCTTGGAAGAGTTACTTTTTTAACTACACCAGTGGCCAATGGACATGCTTGATGCAGGATTCTGGGAAGTATAATCCAAAAAAAGTAAGTTTTCCAAGATATGGTTATAAATACAAATATGTACAGTCAGACCTCAACTTTTGTGTGGGGTAGGGGCACAAAACCACCATGGAAGTAGAAATATCTCCAGTGTGAATATCTCCAGCCAGCCACCCCCATAAAACCATATTTAGTGTGCACACAAAAAATTAGAGAGATTTTGTAGCATCTTAGAGACTAACTGAAAAAAAGTAAGAAGTTCAGTCTACTTCCTCAGATGCTTTTGGTGGAGTGGAAGCCAGGGACAGACCAAAAGTACCCGGTCAGGCTGGGCCTGGCTGCATTAACATTACCTTGCTCACTCATTCACTCACTCACTTGCTTGAGCAAGAGAAAGAAGAAAGAGGGTGAGTAGTTCAAGGGGAAAGGGGAGGGAGAAAGGGGACACCTGTCCCATCCCTATCTCCCCACCTGTCCCCATAAGCCAGCAAGCAAGAGAACATGTGCACCCTCCTTCCTCATGCTCCCCTTTCCATGTGAGCAAAAGAACAACCACTGGACCTAACCATCCCACCAGTTTCCTCCCAGAGACACCAGTGTTATCAAAGGGGGCAACAGTTCTCCTCCCACTCTTTCAGACAGAAATAGGCATAAGAGTTTACTGTATATACTCATATATAAGTCTAGAAATTTTAGTAAAAAAATTCACCTCAAAAAACTGGGTCGACTTATCCATAGGTCAAAGTAAGTACTGTACTTTAATTGTTATTTTAAAAAAGGAATCATCACCTGATGAAAGGCAAGAGTTTAATCTCTCCTGTAATCACTGACACACACACCCCCATTCTCTCATCCATCCAGCCTTTGGTATGAGCACAAACATGCCTGCTGGAATTTTGTACATTTTCTGGCATTGTTTTCTGTTGCTTCTCCCTTTAGATCCTTTGTTCATGCCTCTAAATTTTACCCTCGACTTATCCACAGGTCATGTCAAAATCCATAATGTTGTTTCTAAAGCCTGTCCTTGACTTATACATGAAGTTGACTTATAGTCAAGTATATACAGTGATTCAAAAGCCATTCATGGTGGAAGATAAAGTATTTTCTGCACATATTCTTGCTGCTCTCTTACTAGGGGTAAAACCGCTTAGATTAGGAATTTGACTTTCCTTTCCTAACTGTTTGCTTCGTCTGTCAGCCAGTTACCCCAAGCATTATGGGCAGATTACTCCATCTGTTCATCCAGGGTTACATAAGTGATTGCCCCCATGGCTGAACTCTCTCCATCTTGGTTTCCACCACCACCCCATCTGTGTCATCTGATCTCTGCCTCTTCATGTAACATGTCTGTCTGCCATCCTTATCTCTTTTTGAGTAGTTTAGGAAGGATCAGGCTGTTTCTATCCTAAGAATGTATTTCTTGAATAAATATTCCTCCTGTTGAAAATTCTAATCTTATTTCCTCCCTCCATTTGGTTCTTTAAATTCATCCTCCTACGATGGGCACTTCCGTTGTTGCTGGAGAAAAGACTCTACAGGCCTTTCTTTCAAATAATAATCTCTCTGTATCCATCCTTTCCAACAATTACAAGCAAGACCTCTGTCCTGTTCTCAGGCATCTCCCTCCTCCCTACACAACACAACTCCATTCAGTAGCTGGGAAGACAAGGGAAGAAAATAACTAGATCTAGATCCCAACCATAATAAACACAGTTTGCACAAGTAATAATGCAACTAAACCTAACAAGGCACAATACTTAAAACACAGATTAGTGATCACTAATCTGATAGTGACTCTGCCTACTGTTAAACTTCAAAGCACGCTAATATTTCACCTGGCATATCCGATCAGCATTTGCAGAACACTCAGACAGCTGAAAAAAGCCAGCAGGGCATAAGGTGCATTTTTCACATTGTGAAGGTGTCTTTTGGAAATTGCAAAATTCATCACTTTCACAAAGGCCACAGTTCATTAAAGGTTCTCCAACTTCAATCACTTTTGCATCAACTTCTACTTTATGCACAGAATAGGGCTTCTGGAGATGATTCCTGACTTGGTTCTGGAGGCCTTGGAGATTGGCTTCAAAATAATCTTGAATATCTTCTTGCAAACCTTTAAATGACATTTGTTTCACTGTGTCAAAAAGCATGCCATACTGAACCTTGACCAGATCCATTTGCTCATACATTTTCCTTTGTTGTTCAATAATTTCCCGCTGCTGAGTGGCCAGTGTGTTCTGTTGCTCCATGAGCTTTTGCTGTAAATCCATAATTAACATCTGCTGGCTCTTCAGAGCTTCAACAAATTTCTCTTGCCCTTTCATAAGCTGAAGTTGGAGTACAAGCGCATCCTCTGATGGGACTTCATTCTCTCCTAAAATACAAACAATTTGATATTTACTTTGCCTTCTCCAAAATGCCACCGTTCCCCTTTAGAAAAAATGGATCTCAGCCTCTCCTACTTGTGTGCCATCCAAATGTGTTGCACTACAAACCTCACAGCTTCCATATCAGATGGGAAATGATGGATATTGTAGTCTATACATTTGAAAGGTACCACATTGAGGAAGGCTGTTCTAGGTATCCAGAATATTGGAAATGTGTAAGCATTCATTCAGCTCTATACATCCAAAGACAGAAATGAAGACAGGTACTTATTAGGAAAAGGACATTCCATCAAGCTAGGTGAAGAAGCAATATTCTTGCACAGGTTGCCAACTCTGAGTCTTCATCAGGAGCAATTTGCACGATGAAGAAGCTCAGCATAAATCAGAGTTTACAAACAGCCATCACTGGAAGTAGTAGCTTGATCTAGGGCAGGGGTAGACAACCTTTTTGAGCCGGGGGCCGGGTTGCTGTCCCTCAGACAAATGGGGGGCCGAAGTACCAAAAATAATAAATAAATAAATAAATATTAAACAAATTAAACAAATTTAAAAATGAAAAA
>CM034710.1:107518409-107530859 GCA_020142125.1 Phrynosoma platyrhinos
CAAGTAATAACAACAATAATAAATATCATCATGGTGGGCGGTGGTGGCAGGACCAACTTGGGGCCGGTCCAAAGGCCTCGGGGGGCTGATCTAGGGCATTATCAACACACAGTATCTCTGAGTGGTTGTCAAGACCACATGCTACTGCCACCAAATGCCAATCCCTCTCCTAGGCCTCCTTTCAATTACCATGCCAGCTAGGTCTGGGGGGACGTTTCCTGCCAAATTTCCATAATATTACAATGTAGCATCATCTTGGTTGGGCTGGATAACTTATAGCTTGTGAGCCATATGCAGCTCACCTTGAACAACTGTGAGAGTGGGAAATCTATGGTCCATAGATCTAATCTGATTATTGCAGGATCTGCATCTGGCTTGTAGCAGTTCCACATCTCCCTTCCCAAAGTGTTCCCCTATCCATGCTACTGGAGATTCACTTTTCTGCTATCAGCTGGAGCTTTACAGAAGAAGCAGAGTCCTGCTCTCAGGAGTGAAATCAGCCTCTCTCAGCCAGCGTTTGCAAGCACCGTCAAAAAGTGCTTCACTCCTCCCCCTCCCACTTGTCGAATAGGGACAAAGTTAAGTTCCTGGCCAAAAAGTCACCGAGGATCATCGGTAGGGAATCTATTATAAGTTTGCCAGAGTGAAAAATGGAGAAGGCTCCTGCATGTTTAATAGTTGTGTACAAGAGATAATTTCAGCATATTTTTCCTTGTTACCTGGTTTGTAACAACCAACACCTATGATATTCCCTCTTCTGTTTCATGGTTACTGTATATATTCATGTATAAGTCTATAAATTTTAGTCAAAAAATTAACCCAGAAAAACTGAATTGACTCTTCTGTGGGTCAATATATGTAGTTCTTTACTTATATAATTGCCCCTCCATTTTCACAGGGGATCTGTTCTGGAGGCCCCCTCCCCACAAAAATGGGAAAATGCCAGTATTCAAGCCCTATTGGCTTGAATGGCAGTCCATGCCCCATTTTAATCCCTCCTGTTTGCCCTGGGTGAGGGACACGGACTCGAAGTCCGCGAAGGGGCACTTGTACTCCATCCTTTAGATCCTTTGTTGCATGCTCGTCCATTTTACCCTTGACTTATCTACAGTTCATATAAAATCCATAATTTTTACCCCAAAACCTTCCCTTGATTTATACATGAAGTTGATTTATAATTGAGTATAAGGTACATATGCCATCTTCAATCTTTAACCCTAGAAGTAAATCATGTCATAGCCCACTCTTCCAGATCAGCTCCTACCATCCTGACATAATTTCTACCCCCAGCTTATATTTTATTTTTTAACTTATTGCTGGAGTATATGTATGTGTTCTAGTGTGCCTTTCTGTTAGCTAAAGCTAACATTTCATCTGCCTCTTCGACAACCTTTGAAAGCACCAGAGCTTGGAGTTCTGACTACAAATAGACTACAAGTAATCCCTTGACCACATTTTCCAGCAGTCCCCAGCCAACTTGGTAACATAGTCCAAAAACAACCACTTCTCTGAACTGTGAAGAACACAGAACCCTTTTGTCATCTTAGAGACTGCAACCTACCTGGTTTAACATCACAAGTAAGCTGAACGCCTAGAGCAGCGCCTCCTAATTCTGATGCTGTGTATGCAAGGTCTTCCCCAATGAACTGGGCAGATCTCTCAGCTACTCTGACCAGCGTGGGTTCAGGACAGCCTTCGCCCTGGTTTGGTGGACATGAGATGGCCTGGCTACCTAGCCTGGGCTTCTGGCGAATGCGCAGGGCCAGCCTACACTCAATGCCTTTGCAGTTGGGGACAGTGCCATTAGGAGCCCTTGTTGTGCAGTCTCTTCCTCCTCCGGGACAACTCTCTCTTGAGCTCTTCGTGGCCAGAGCTGTGTGTTCAAGGTTCCTCCCCATTAGGGAATGTGGCTCCCGATGTTGTTGAAGGACAGAGAGGTGTAGTTTGCTGTGGGGCTGTCCTCGCACAGAGGTGGTGGTGTGAGCGAAGGCTCGGGAGGAGCGATTTGCCCTGCCTGAGCAGCGAGACCCCTGACACAGGTGTCTGGTAGGTGGGGGCTCATCATGACTGCTCCGGCTGCACGGGGGGCTTCTGCAGAGTTCGGTGCCAACGCCTTTTCCCTTTCCAGCCAGAAGCCAGAAGCAAACTCCTAGCCAGCAGCAGCAAGTCCAGCTGAGCTGTCTCAACAGCATCTCCAATCACATCTGTAAGAGATTTATTTCATATTTACCGTGTTCATTTAAGCCACTTATATATGTGTCTCCCAGTCACCTGTCACCTTATGGCAACCCCATGAACTTCATAGGGTTTTCTTAGCCAAGGAATATTCAGAAGTGGTTTTGACAGCTTCTCTCTATGAAATATAGCCTACAGAACCTGGTATTTATTGATGGTCTCCTATCCAAGTACTAACCAAGCTTGACTCTGCTTAGCTTCAAAGATCAGGTGGGCTCTGGTGCCTTTAGGCACAACATTTCACAGTTGAAAGCTGGGACACATGTGACCAAGAAATATCAGAATGTGATCATGATTAATGAGGAATAATTAAGTAAAATTAAGAGAGGCTGCTGTGGTCTGATTTCACCTGAGCCTCCTGGAAGGGGCAAGATTTCCCTCCCCCCCCCCCCCCCCGAGATAATTGAGTGCAAACTACTTTTGTACTTTTAACTCATTTTACAGCAATAGAAGTGAGCTGAGGGCAAAGGGGGAAAGTAGGAGAAGGCGAGAGAAACTAGAACATTTAAAAGCAGCTGAAAAAGTGGGATGACTGAGGATTAATCAGGACAGTGAAGGGTATGCATTTATGCACCAATCTAGAACTGGAAGGGCACTGAGGTGTGTGTGTGTGTGTATATATATATATATATATATATATATATATATATATATATATACTGTATCCAATTTCCAACCAGCCCTGTTTTAATCTGGTGCCAACTTCTTAACAATTGACAGAATAAAGGGAGAAGTATGTTGGAGGAGAAATTTAGAATACATTTCATATGAAGATAGATTTTACAGTAGTATCTCTACAATACATGGTTAAAGGAGTTTGGTTTTACTTCAACAGCCATGGCTCATCCTACAGAACCTTGGAATTTGTAATTTGGTGAGGTACTTAGAATTGACTGCCAGAGAGAGCTCTAGTGAGTTCCTCTGAACTACAGCACCAGGGGTGTCTAACAGAGGAGTCCAAGTATTTCATCAGACTAAACACGATTCTATAAATGAAGCCCTGGCAGTTGAAGTAGAATTAACCTGTTATAGCTGTAGTGCAAATCTAATTTATGCATTGCATGCAAATAAAATTCCTCAGCAAAGTTTCTTTGTGGCTACTAACAACCACTCCATTCTGAAAGTATTGTTTGCAAGCAAGTCCGACATATTTCAGCAAACTCACTTCTAATTATTTAGTGGTCTTTTAAAATGTTTTAATATTTTATTGGGAGGTTTTAGTTTATTCTTTTGTGAGCCACTTTGGGTCCCATTCGGGGAGAAATGTAGCATGTACATGAAATAAATTGTAGCATTTAGGCTTTTGGAAGCTGTGAAACAAGCTTTCCCCAAAATGAAATCTCTTTTCCTCACACATTTTCTTCATTCATCCATATTAGAACAGAGAAGACCAGATTCAAGGAATGTGAGGCTGTTCCATTCTTAGGATACATCTAGGCTCATATGGCTCAATCCTTCAGAATCCTGTGCGACACCCACACTCCTGGGCAGAGAAGGCTAAATACTCTGTAAAAAAAAAAACAACCCACAAATCCCAGGATTCCATAGGATGGAGCTATAGCACTTAAAATGTTGTCATACTGCATTATTTCTACAGTGTAGATGCACACTGGAGCCAGTGTGGTGTAATGATTTGAGCACTGGCTCTGGAGAGCAGGGTTTGAATCCTGACTGGGCCATGGAAATCCACTGGGTGATCTTGGGCAAGTCACACTTTCTCAGCCTCAGCAGACGGCAGTGGCAAACCTCCTCTGAAGTTGGAAACAACCTGAAGGCAGACAACAACAATAACAAGAAGAAGAAGAAGAAGATACACATAAAAGGTGCTAGATATGCTTTATTGTTGTTGCGTGCCTTCATTTCTGACTTATGGTGACCCTATCATGGGGTTTTCTTGGCAAGTTTCTTCAAAGAAGGTTTGCCATGGCCATCTCCTGTGGGCTGAGAGAGTGTGATTTGCCTAAGTTCATCCAATGGGTTTAATGGCTGAGCCCTGGTCTCCAGAACCACAGTCCAATGCTCAAATAGAGGCAAAGTTTGTTGCATTTTTCCCCTCCTCATTTTTCCCTCCCTCCTCCTCTGTCTTTCTCTCTCTCACACAGACACAGTATTCAGACATATAGGACTAAAACTCACTGCAGAAATAACCCAGCTAGGAAGGGAAGAAGTGAGCAGCGCCTTTACCTGAAGCTAGATGGAAAGAAATAGCTCCTAGGGATGAAATCAACGATCCAATACAAAGGAACGACGTTGTAAAGAGGGTCCTTGGAGAAGAAGTTTTCGCTTCTACCGACTTCCAAAGAGAAACTCTGGCAGAAGACAGGGAGGTGCAGGATTTCCAAAGACACAATTAGCATCTGGTTTTTCTAAGACCCTCCTTTGAAACTCCCTTCTCTCACAAGGGCAAAAGGCAGAAATGCAAGAGTTAAAGCCAAGGCTTTGCCTTTGGAGAGAGAGAGGGAGAAAGAGAGATGCCTTACAATGGATTAAGATGCAGGGCTGGGAGTTTTGAGAGTTGCTTGCCAAGGAAGGAGGTTAAGCCAGGCTTTGAAATCTGATCCTAGAATTAGTTGGGGGTGGTGGTGGTGAAGCAGAGCTTGACTTCTGGGATGATCCTTGGCTTGGATCAAAGGCTCCCCCTTTTCTCCCTGACCAGGCTCCATCGTCCTGGAAATTGTAGGTTGTTGTGGCACCAAAGTGCTCTGACAGAGAAGGCCAAATGTCTTACAATGCCCAGAATTCCACAGCACTGAATCATAGCAGTTAAAGTGGGGTCAAACTGGATTATTTCTGCAGTGCAGATGTGGTCTCGGTGGAGAAATGTCTCACCTTCTTACGACCTTGGTCTATCAGTCTTTGGAGTGAGGTGGCACATAAACTCTACTGCTAGTCTGTCTCGGTGGTTAGAAAAGCTGGATTGGGACTCCAAAGAATTTAACTCAAGTATTCATTGAGTCCTGATTCTCACTTTGGGCCAGTCTCTCTCTCTCTCTCTCTCTCTCTCTTGTTGTCAGCATGATACTGCCTCACAGGGTTGTTGTGGAAATAAAGGAGGGTGGGGGAGAGTCATGTATACCCTCTTATTCACTCTTTTGTTGAATGAATGAATGATTTATTGAATTAGCCTACAGACTATTTCAAATCATTACAAATTTATGGTAAAAACAATTAAAATGACAGCTTATATTAAAGAATTCAAAGATATAGCCATGTTAGTCTGTAGAATCAGTATGGAGTGAGATCTTGTAGCACCTTTGAGACTAAGGGGGGAAGCAGACGAGGGCGTCCAGGACGCCCTGGGCCGGCGCGCCGCGGGGCCGCAGCCTCCGCACCTCGGCGCACCGGCGGCGACCCTGGAAGGAGCGCTAAATCAGCGCTCCTTCCTCAAGACAGCGAAAGTGCGCACTAAAAGCGGCGGGCTCACTTTCGCTGTCTTTTCCGCTGCGGCGCATGTGGTCGCCGCGGCGTGAGGTCATCCCCGGAGCGCCGGCCGTGCGGAGGGCCGGCGACTCCGAGGGCGACCTCAGGGAGAGGAAGGGGCGCCGAACGTGCGGCTGCCCCTCCTCTTCTGGGCCCGGAAGACGACTCAATTAGTCGTCTGCCGAGGCCCCTTACTGAAAGAAAGAAGTTGGCAGCATGAGCTTTCATAGACTAACGGGCCTAAGCAGACTGCCAGAAATAGTGCACATTAAATTGAGGCATTGCCCTGGCTCAGTGCTAGGGAATCATGGGAACTGTAATTTATTGTGGCACCAGAGCTCTCTGACAGAGAAGGCTCAATGTCTCAGAAAAAAATGCAATTCCCATGACTCCCTAGCGCTGAGCCAGGGCAGTGCCTCAATTTAATGTGCACTATTTCTGGCAGTCTGCTTAGGCCCTTAAAGTCTACTTCAGATGCATATAGGCATATAGGATATATGCATCTAGGAAGTAGACTTTTAGTCTATGAAAGCTCATGCTGCCAACTTCTTTCTTTCAGTTAGTCTCAAAGGTGCTACAAGATCTCACTACATACAGCTTATATTAAAATAAGAGAGGAGCAAAGCAAAGCAAAGCAGCTTCATTTATATACCGCTTCATATCACGCATGGGTTGTCTAAGCGGTTTACAACTGTGAGCTGATTGCCCCCCAACAAGCTGGGTACTCATTTTAGCGACCTCGGAAGGATGCAGGCCTGAGTCGAGCCTGTACAAATTAAACTGTACAAATTAAACACACTCCCCTCTTTGCACCACATTTTTCCTTAAATTGGTAGCCTTGGATGCAAAGAGGGCCACCTTATGAGAATGATCCTTTACAAGACCTTCAAAGGGTGTAAGTGTCATGTATGTTTCATTATTAATTTTTTTAAAAATCTCCCCCCATACCCTTGCATGCTTTTCTTTACCATATTTGTTGAATGAAGTATTTTTGTGTGTTTTAAATGCTCGCACAAGAATTGTGTGCATTTTTGGTAGGACTAATCAAAATATTACCTCACTATGGACCCTGGAATTTGTGTTATAGTCAACATGGCTACCCTTCCATTTGTTTGTATTAGAAGCAGATACCTTGCTTTGATTTTGACTTAATGTTTGCACACTGTCCTCAAAAATTAGACACTGCACATTGGAAAGTTCAATATAAATATTGAAGAAGAACAATACAGATTGAAATGCTGAGCATGTGTGGGTTTCAGGACCTAAGGTTTGTGCCCATATATGGCAATTTTTGCTAAATAATCAAAAAGACTTGAATAATGAAGGAAAGCTGCATTAAAATCCCTGTCAATGAAGATGATATGCAGTTACTATAATGAAAGGTTGTTTTATTAAACAAATGATAATATCCAGTGTATGTCATCTTGGCACACACATTTAAATCAGTAACGGGGATGGATGGGAATCAGATCAGTATTTTATCCAGAATTTGTAATGGAAGTTTCACACTAAATATGACTGTTGTCTGTCTTTCTGTCTATGGTTATTGGCTCTATAGAGTTTCCATTGTCAACACTCATACTTCATAAATTAAATGTTACATCAAGGAAGTATTTCAGTTTAGCTGACATTTTTGCTTAAAAACAAATCTCAAAAAGATGAGGCACTTTTCAACTTTCCTTACTAACATCAGCAAGAACTAACCATGTTCTTTAACAGCTGCTGCCAAGTCTGGACATCTTAAGTTTCAAATTTGTTTAAAAGAAAAGTATCCTTTTAATGGATTCACTCTCTTTTTGTAGTTCACAACTATTTTTTAAGGTTAAATGGGTTTTATTTCCAGTAGGCAGATTTAGAAGAGACGTGTAGATTTGTGTTTTCCAATGCAGACACATTATTTTAACTCCCCTCTCTTTCTCACTCCTTTATTTTTTAGCTCTATTATACTTTCCTACTTTCTTTATGGCTTCCCCTCTGAAGTTTTTGTTTGTCAGTTTCACTTGCCCTTATATCTGTCTTAACACTGCTATTTTATCTAGTTAAAACTGACCCTAGAGGGCTTTACATTTTTTAAAGGTACCATATACAGGCATACTTCCATCAACAAAGCCTCTGACAAAGAACCTTCTTTTTACAAAGATTTTTTATGAGAGCCCAGACCAGCCTCACTTCTGTGTCTTCTGTTTAGCTGGAAGATTTTTTGTAGCATTAGCTTTAGGAGGAGGATGAAGGAGGACTGGAGAAAGACAGACTTTCAGTGTTAGGATACAGCAGTATGTCTGTTATAAACAATACAATAAAGCTTGACCTGGAAATGAATTGGAATCTACGCCAGGTGATACAACAGTAGCTGTGTGTGCTTACGTACAACCAACAAGGTAAACAGCTGCCTTCAAAATCACATACTGAGCATGTATGAATAGCAAAACTGATTGAAAAGGAAAAAGCAAATTAGCCAGTCCTAACCAGCTCAACAGGCATGTTGAAAAACCATAGATCTATAAATTTCAGTGTGTGTGCATGTGCACCTTCAAGTCACCTGCTGTTATCAAAATGGAAATGTTAAGAAAAATGGAAGCTGATGAAAGAATAAGAATCATCCTGGGATGTATTTTGGGTGTGTCATTCTTTGTTCTGCCTCAGTCAGCAAAAGTGATTGAGGTAGAGTTCAGAAATGGTATATGGAAAATACAATTTTGTCTTCAAAGAGAAGGGAATGGGCAGGGAACCCAGAAAGACTGGAAGTCTGCCACTCCGCAGCACTTGCCACCTGAAACAGGCCCAGTTCAGACTCCACTTATGCTCAGCCTATATAATTGTGAATAAATGTATGAATAAATGTATAAAGAAAGCAAAAATAATGACGATGGAGAGTCTAGACAAATTCAACTTAGACAATGAAGAAATTGATGCTGTAAACAAGTTCTCATACCTGGGATCAAACATTGATAGAAACAGGGGACGTTATCACACGGGGTCTAAAGCAGCCCCATCCCTGCACCATCCCCGTCCCATTCTGGATCCTTTGCCCCTGTGATCAGACGACGTCGCAGCAAACCCCGCCCATCCCTGCATCATCCCTGGTGCATTGCTGCATCATCCCAGTTCTTTGCAATTCCTCTTTCAAAGAGGAATTACAGCTGCCGCGACCAGAATCAATTCAGAACCATTCCGGTATGATGCTGCTTTCTTGTCTGATTATATGGGGTCCATTCCGGTATGGTTCTGGATTGATTCCATGCCGCTTTTCTTGCCGCTTTGAGGCCCCTGGTGTGATAACGTCCTGAGACTACATCCAGGAAATTAGAAGATTAAGAATGGGGAGGGTGGCTATGAAAGAACTAGAAAAGATTCTAAAATGCAAAGATACACAACTAAACACAAAAGTTAGAATTGTACAAGCCATTGTTTTCTCTGTTACCATGTATGGATGTGAGAGCTGTGCAGTTAAGAAAGAAGACAAGAAGAAAATCAGTGCATTTGAGATGTGGTGCTGGAAAAGAGTGCTGAGAATCCCATGGACAGCCAAAAGGCAAACAAATGGCAATTCAAGCCTGAAATCTCCATGGAAGCCAAGATGACAAAACTGAGACTATCATACTTTGGACACATCACGAGAAGGCACAACTCATTGGGGAAAACAATAATGCTAGGAAAGGTGGAGGGAAGTAGAAAGAGAGAAAGGCCCCATGCTAGATGGGTGGACTCTATTAGGGAGGTCAAGAGTATGCATTTACAAAAACTAAGCAGAGCAGTGGAGGACAGGGAGTCTTGGAGATGTCTCATCCACAGGGTCACCATGGGTCAAAATTGACTGAAAGACATTTAACAACAAATATGTATCTATCACCAAATGTCATGAACCAGGGGTAGACAACCTGTCCCCTTTAAGGGCCGAGGGACTTAGTCCCATGTTGGCCAATAGCTCCTGGGATTCTGGGAGATGAAGTCCCTCGGCCCTTAAAGGGGACAAGTTGCTTACCCCTGTATGAACCTCCAGTGACTTCTTCTGGAGGTAATCAGACCTGGGTAGTGATTCACTTCTGAAATTTCTCACTGCATGGAGAGGTGGAGCAAGCATAACTGTATTTGCTCTAATTTGAGATAAGAGCAGAGAAACTGCAAACTTGGAATAATTGTGAAGGGCAGTCCTATATGCATGTTTATTCTGAAATAACACTAAACACTAAACTAAACACTAAACTTGTTCAATTGAACTTACTCTCTGGTAAGCATATGTAAGACTGCAGCTGTTAGCATTTGTTAGCATTTGAAAAAAATTATTCACATACTAAGTGATCTAAATACAACTTAATATCATTTAGATCATGTCTGTGCATTTCATTTATGTTACATTTTAAAGAAATTGTCTTTCTAATTAAGATCTCCCCTGCTCAGATCTTACTAATGTGACAAGTTTCTGGTATGAGTTGGATCCATTCCTACATTGGCATTCTCTTTGAATACCGGTAAGTTAGTTGGTGCCAGTAGGCAATTCAAAGGCAAAATCCTACAAGATCCCACGCACAATCAAATATTTGTTAGCATCCTTGCCACAGGTTTACAGTGTCCTGCTTGTGGAAGAAATGGCATAGATTCCATTATACTTTCATCCATTCTTAATTTTCTCTCCTCAACTTGCTCCCATATGCCAATGTAAAATGACTTTCATATATATAAAAATAATCATTTTTGAACTTGGTTCCAAACATATGGAAATGTATTGATTCCTTGTGAGTTACACTGGGCGAATATCCCAGTTTCCCCAGAGGAATTTAACAATTCTAAATATAGGCTCAATTTAGAGACATACAAAGAGTACAGTATCCAGAGAAAATGTTGTAGGTCTCCTATCTTTTCAAGATGTAAACAAATGTATAAAGTGTATAAACAATAGAGTCAAAGGCATCGGTTGTATGTTTTTCATATTGTTTGACTGTTTGTCCACATGTCTATTTAATTTGAATCCCACCTTTCTCCCAATATAGGACCCAAAATGTTTTACAGTATAGGTTAAAACAGAATGTAGCCAAAATGATACATAGTGGTTTATTTTGTTGTTGTTGTTGTTGTTAATTGCCATTAAGTTAGCTTAGACATATAGTGACCATATGAATGAGAGATTTGGAAGAGATCTTGTTTTTAACAGCCCTGCCCTGCTAAGGTCTTGCAAACTCAGGGCCATGGTTTCCTTGGCTAACAGTTATTGCAGACTGCTAGAAATAGTGCAAATTGCGTCCACTTTAACTGCCCTGGCTCAGTGCTAGGGAATCATGGGACTTGTATTTTGTTTTTGTTTTTTTGAGATATTGAGCCTTCTCTGTCAGAGAGCTCTGGTGCCACAATAAACTACAGTTCCCATGATTCCCTAGCACTGAGTCAGGGCATTTAAAGTGAACTAAATTTGCACTATTTCTGGCAGTCTGCAAAGGCTCTAAGGCAGGGGTAGGCAACCTAAGGCCCAGGGACCGGATGCCGGTCCTGCTGCCACTGTCGCCGCCACCGCCACCGCCACGCCGTCTGCCATGATGATATTGATTATTGTTGTTATTACTTGTTCTTGGGGTTTTCTTGGCAAAATCTCCACAAGGGTTTTGCCATGGCTTTTCTGGGGCTGAGAGAGTGTGCATGCATATTTTTTTATTTTTTTAATTAATTTTTAAAATATTTATTTATTTATTTATTTATTTATTTATTTGTGGTGCTTCAGCCCTCCAATTATCTGAGGGACAGCAACCCGGCCCCCGGCTCAAAAAGGTTGCCTACCCCTGCTCTAAGGAGTCAATCAACCTGTAATGCAGTCCTCCTCTTTTCTTTCTGCCTTCAACTTTACCAAACATTATCATATTTTCTAATAATAATAATAATAATAATAATAAATCACTCACACATTCCGGATTTGTTATTCCCACCAAAGAACCTCATTGATGCGTACCTCTGCAAGTTCGGTTGCTCACATGTGGAAGTATTTGAATAAAGATGTAGTCGATTATACAAATGCATCCAGAACACATTGAAGTCATGCAACGTTTTATCCTGGGTCAATTTAGGTCTGTTCAATTGGTTATTCACACCACTGACAATGCGGATCTTTTTTAAAAACTCAGGGGAAAACCCAATATCAATTATCCCAGATTAAGTGGATTTTTTGGCAGCCCCCCACCCCCAAAAAACTTATTCAGATGCATTCGGGATGCATGTGAACAATGGAGAGTCAACAGTGTGAATAACCCCATAGTCTTACTGCCTTTGAAGAGCGGGGTATAAATACTCCAATAAATAAATAAATAAATATACAGTTGGTAAGGACTCTTTAAAGAATCTTCTCTGTGACTGCTCCTAGGCTGTGGAACTCCCTTCCACAGGAGGTCCAATTCTCCTACTCCCTGCTTTTCTTTTCACCAGCATATGAACACATTTTTATTCAGGCAGGCATTTTGAGCTTTAGTCTGGAAAATGATGTGCTGTGCTTTTAATTTTTTATTGGGATTTATTTATTTATTTATTTATTTCCCACCTTCCTCCCAGTATAGGGACACAAGGCAGCTAAAATTATTTTTTAAGTATGTTTTAAGTATTTGTAACTGTTTGTAATCATGCTTTTTAAAAATGTTATTTAATTCTTTTAAAATTGTTGTAAGTTAATATTTTTGCTTTATCTTTTTAAATTATTGTAAGACACCTTGAATCCCATCTTGGGAGAAAGGTGGGATACAAATTCCATAAAAAAATAAAAAGCACATGAGTAGTAATGCGCTCAATTAAGTCAGTGGAGGAGGGTATAGAATCATAGAA
>CM034710.1:107555513-107591500 GCA_020142125.1 Phrynosoma platyrhinos
CTATTACAATATTAAAACAGATCATTTGTTTAAAAATAAAATACAATTAAAAAAGATAAAAGCACTTAAAGCCATATACTTTAAAATAATACAACACCCCCAGGACATTCTTTATAAACTTTCTGTTTATTGTTTTAAGCTGATTCTTTTTGTGAGTCTCCTTGTCTTCCATTCTAGGAGGAAGGTGGCATATAAAAAAATTCATTCATTCATCCATTCATTAATAAAATTTACTGCTGTCCCACTTTTTAGCGGCTTTCAAAATGACCCACTTTCTTCCTCCTCCTCCCACTTTATCACTTTGTCCTCATTTTACTTCAGTTGCAACTGAGATCAAAGTGCAAAAGTAGTTGTTACTCAGTTAACTCAGGAAGAAGGAGAGGAGAGAGGAGGTGGAATTTTCTCTTTCCTGTATGCTCAGGCAAAAGCCAACTGCTATTGCCTCCCTTAACTTGTCAGTCCTTTCTCATTAATACCTCTTGCCATCTTGACCACACTTTGATGTCACTTGGCCACACCTGTCCTAGTTTTCATCTGTGGATGTTGGTGGGCATGATGAACCTGTCCTGAAGAAGTATGGGCCTGAACAGATGGACTGAAAAAGCCGGCGTTTGTGTGGCTTGGGGTTGTGTCGATTAGATGACGCACATCCCAAAGATGCACCTGGGTTGCGGAAACCAGCCCCAAAAAGGAGCGTTTTTTTCCCTGCTCCAATTTGGGCCCACGACGGAGGGTGTCCTGGGGACCGCAGCGTGTGGTTGCTGCAGCCCCAAGGCATCTTGGGTGGGGGCAGCTTTAAGCCACTCCTTTGTGTGGTCTTTTTCCCCCCAGCACGTGGCACGTTATAACCAAGTGTCCACAACACCCTTAACATGGTGTACTTACAGAGTACTTACAGTACTTACAGAGATACCATCACAGAACATAGGAAGCTGCCTTATACTGATGCAGATCATAGGCCCTTCAACCCTTATACTGTCAACTTGGACTGGGAGTAGCTGTCCAACAGGTAAGGTTCTTTCCAACTCTTACCTGGAGCTCTCTCATATGGTATTACCTGGTGCTTTTATATTTGTGTACTGATAAGACCCATCTCTGCTTACTTTCCCAATTACACAAGACTGGGTATGTTCAGGGTAGCAACTGCACCCCTCTGGAATATAAACTGGGTATGTGAGTCAGTCAGTGAATGTATAATAGACCAATGGGATTCTGCTGATTGTGTAGCTCGGTGTTGTGAAACCGATTTTCATTAGCACTAATGGAACCAATGTAATATCAGACAAGAGTACTAAGGCTTCATTCAGGCAGTGCTCATACTGTGTAGTAAGAGCACTACTTTCATTCTTCTTCTGCTCTCCTGCAGTCTAAATACCCAATACTAAGTGTTCATTACTAAATGCACACTGATTCTTGATGGCTACCGTACTTAAGGCTCCAGGGTGAGTTGCATGGCTGTCTCATCATTCTCACAGCTGAGGGGAAAGCTACCTTCTGTTCCTACTTTCCATGTGGTGCAATGCCAAATTGCTGTTGATCTGCCATCTTGTTTTCTACCAAACTGACAACTGTGCTTCCATCTTACTTCTGAACAGTACAAGAAAACTGTACTGTGTTTTCATCCTACTATTTTACAGCTTCAACACTGCAGATTTGTCTGATTCTTTCTGTGGAATAGGGACTCCATAATGTTAGTCTTGTAAAACAATGCCAAGTTCAATTTCAAAATCTTTTATACATACATTTAATAAACAACATCAAGGAAAGCAGGCAAATTGCCACTTTAACAAATTCCCTTATTACAAATACACGTCTGAGCGCATGTTGCAGTTTAGCACAAATAATAATCCTTGAATACCTATAAACCCATCCTGCCTGAAGGGCAAATTTTTATTTGATTTCACACTAATCAGTTTTGGATGTCAAAAATTACAGTTGCTGATAGCCCATCTGTTCGGTGATAAAAATTGGAATTTCTGTTTATTTGAGAATAGCACAGTAAATGCTAAAGCAAAGAAAAGATGGTTTTCTCTTATCTTTCTTTTACTACTCATTAAATTATAAGTTAACTTTCTAGAAGTAAACATCTGCGTTCTAGGGATATAGCCTAAATCTAACAATAATGAAATATTACAGGGAAGTTGACTTTTTTCTCCTACCTGTTTTGTGATACAGAACAGCACTTTCAATACTTCAGTAATCATGTTGATTAAATGTCTGGATTAACAGGATAAATATACTATAGTGTGATGATAAAAAAGAACTTCTGTTTCCTACAATGTTGTCATTTTAAAACATCATAACTTTCCCCCAATAATGTGATAGTGGGGTGAGTGACATGTTCTTAATTCAGAAAGAATTTTAAAATGTTTACAGTATGTTCAGCATAAGAAGCCATCTGATTGTGCCTGTTATACATGATATATAATGACATATGGTTGTGTGTTTTTCTCAGTTGAGACAGAGGAAAGGTTGTGGGATATGAGATGGAGATTGGTCTCTCTTCTGTAGTGTGTGTAAGTGATATTTTATTGGGAAAATTCTACTAAAATAAACAAACCAAAGCAATGTTTAGGTGTATTGGGCAATATTCATATTGCAGATTTACAGTGTGGCAGAATGTAACACAATTAAATTGTTTTAATGCTGCATTAACACAATAGATCTTTTAATTGGGTAGCTTGCTCCTCTTATGTGAATCCAGGATTTGAATTCATCCATGGTACTGATAAGCAGAAAGTGCTGGCTTGGGATCATTTACTGGACCAGACCATTTGCTTTACTGTGTAAGATATTTTCTGGGAGGATAGGAGAGAGCTGGCAAAAGGATCTCAGCTGTTTCCCAATCAGTGTTTTCTTTTAGGCAAGGTGCTGTGCATTTTTCTGGTAATTTTGGAGTGACTGTGGTAGATAGCTTCACCCCAGATGGTAAGGCGAGGATGCCACTTCATCTGCAGTCTGCATTTGTTTTTGTTGCTCAAGTGAAATTGTTCTCTTAGAATAGAGCTGCCCAGTTGATAACCTCATCTCTCATAAATATGAACCAGTTTAAATGGCATTTTGCTAAGCTATATGCCTAAGGGCCTTCTTGCTCATTTCTTTCCCTAGCAATTACCATATCTGCTCAGATCACTGATCTAGTCAATTTGTCAATAATATACTGTCTTGCTACCATTCATTTATGGTATTCAGAGCCTTGTGGAATATGCTAGAGTATTACAGACATTTCTTAGTTGTATGGGCATCAGCCATAAACTCATGACTGGAGCTATTTCTTTCCAGAAGTGAATGGGAAAACTTGCTCTCTATTAATCCAGAGCCTGGTTAATAACCCCACCCCACCCCCATAATTGGCAAAATGTTAAAAACTGTGAGCTAGGAAGAAAAACAGTTGGGAATTCACTGTTGCAGAATGTGGAATAAACAGCTATTTTCATCATGTAGGAGATATTTCTAACCACATGGAGTTATTCTGAGAGCCCAGTTCTAATTATATTTGTTTGGAACCTCAATTGAATTCAAAGACATTCACTTCCAAGATGTATTTATGGGGGGGGGGGTCTTCATAATGTTGTATCTGTTTTTTTCAACCAACCTGGCCACACTTTTAAAATGCATGAATGATGATGAATATTAACAGGTTATGAATAATATCTGATGTCAGTTTCCCACACACTTTGACAGCATATGTTGGAAAAACCAAGATCTCTCTTAAAAATAAAGAAAGCTTTCTGAATGCTGCTGGTGCTGCTGCTGTTATTGATGTTGTGTGCCTCCAAGTAGATCTTGACTTATGGCAAACCTAAGGCAAACCTATCACAGGATTTTCTCAGCAAGATTTGTTCACAGGGGATTTGCCATTGAAGCTGAGAGAGTATGAGTTACCCAGGATCACCAACTGAGTTTCCATGGCAGAGTAGGGACTTGAACCCTGTTCTCTTGGAGTATTAGTTCAATTACTCAGGCCACTTCACCAGGGGTAGGCAACCTTTCCCCTTTAAGGGCCGAGGAACTTCAGCTCCCAGAATCCCAGGAGCTATTGGCCAACATGGGACTATTGGCCAACATGGCTGAGGCTTCTGGGAGCTGAAGTCCCTCGGCCCTTAAAGGGGAAAGGTTGCCTACACCTGCACTACACTATGTGACTCTTAGAGTAAGTGTGGGTATGTGGTATGTCTCTGTGTGAGTACACATGCATATATGCCATCTTGAGTCCCTCTATTGTGAGAAAAGTGGGATATAAATAAAAATAATAATAATAACAACAACATACACACATACACGGATAACCCCAGTAGGAATTGAGTTAGGTAATAATAGTGATACTCTTAGGACTGATCTCATGACATTGAATAGTGATCAGTTTTTGGACAGGAGATTACATTTTTTCCAGATAGAAAAAAAAGGGAGGTTAACCATTTTTCTGTTACCTTATTTCCATCTTTCCCTGGACTGATTCATTTCCTCAAGTAACAAGTGCCAGAATTATGATTTGTGTATTCTTCCACTTCGTAATCATGTGGTTGGTATACCCTTTATACTGTTTTACTTACTATTCTGACCTCTAGTATATGTCCCTTGCCTGGTGGGTGCTAGTTCTGCTCATCTGTTACCATTTCTGGTAAGATACACATTAATTTGGAAGTGTGTAATCCTTACATCAAAAAACATAATTGCATTTGTAATTATTTCTTAATTTATGTCTTGACTCATAGGGGGGTTGCAGACTGCCAGAAATAGTGCAAATTCAGTTCACTTTTAGGGTTAGGGTTAATGCTAGGGAATCATGGGAATTGTTTTTTTCCTGAGACATTAAGCCTTCTCTGTCAGAGAGGTCTGGTGCCACAATAAAATGCAGTTCCCATGATTCCCTAACCCTAACCCTAACCCTAACCCTAAAAGTGGACTGAATTTGCACTATTTCTGGCAGTCTGCAACCCCCCATAGACAGCTTCAGAATGAAAATGAAACCTTTGCAGTTCAAATAATCTCATTCTGTCTTTATTGTGCTAGTAACAACCCTGCTGCTGCTGTATTGGACAGTCCTGCATTTCTCTTCCATTTCATAGGAGATGTAGAAGCACAGTAGATGAACCAATGCAAAACACTGATTTAAGGGTAGGCAGTCCACTTCGGACAGGGACAGCTCTCTTGCTATGTCAGCTTACAGCGGCATCAAATGTCATGGATAATAGATGCTGACTGATTCAAAATGCCACAAAGCACTGGAAGGAAAATTACTTAATATAAATAGCAAAGTTGCTAGTATGCCTCCAGTATGTTTCACAGGTTTCACTATATTACCAATAATAATTTTCACAACTAGATCTGCCATTGCTGAATTTTAGGTATGGCTTGATTTTAGTTTAACTGAAGGTGGTAGTTATTCTATGAATGCGTAGCTGTGTGGGAGATAAGACCATTGTTTCCAGTACGAATTCTCCCTCTCTCCATCAAATTTTTCTTGAGTCCCCAAATTTCTAGTACGGCAGTAACTTAAACCTTCAGTTGTTCATTTTGAAATACACCTTAGGCATCCAAAGAAAAGGGGCAGGAAGAGTCAGCAAAGAAATGCATACAAATATATAGGGCCGCGAAGACAAACCTATGGCATGCGATACCATTTCTCCTGGTAGACAGTGGGGAGGAGGAGGAAGAGGCATGCACCTGTTCCTTCTCCTCCCTAATTCTCCCCAGCCTCTAGCTGCCTCTCTGGAGACAGCTGGAGGCCGGGGACAGCATGGCGAAAGCAGGAGGAACAGGCGTGCGCCTGTTCTCTTCTTCCCCCCTTACACCACCACCCCCTCTGGAGAGGCAGCTGGGGGCCCAGGAAGGTGGGGGAAAGAAGGACCGGGGGCCACTTTCCTTCCCTTCGCCCATTCCACAGGCTTGCACCAGCAAATTCCAATGCACCTGAAATGAGGTGATGTCATTTCCTACTGCTATTTTGGCTGATTTTCAGTCAAGCCCCCCTTTGGTTTTTGGGGAGGTTTGGGGGGCTTTGTAGGGTTAGGAGAAGAAAAACACTGCATTTTAAGGCAGGTTCAGCCTATTTGGGGCTGAAAAATTACCCAAACATTACCCTCCACTTTTAAAAAAACTATTGATGGTGGGACTGAGGAATGGAGAGGTCTTCTGGGTGGATCCCAATGGCCACACTTAAGGGTTTCAAAGGTGGGATGATGTGAGAGGCCAACTTTCTAAAATTGAACAGGCCTGGCTAGTCAGTTGCCTGGATGGTAAGCTGCCTGACATGTGTCACCATAGTTTACTAAATAAATAATTGACAGTTTCTGTGCTTAGGCTATGGACTTGTGTTCAATAGGTCACTGATCATATATTTTGGAGCATCTGGAATGTTCACCTTCTATCCTGTGACTTCCATCTCTGTTCAAGTAAATCCTGATAGAGACTAAATGCCCTAAGGCAGTGGTTCCAAATCTTTGGTCCTCCATTTATTTTGGACTTCAGATCCCAGAAGTCCCAGCCAACTTGGCTAGCATCTATGAATTATGGGAACTGAAGTCCCAAACATCTGGAAAATCAAATGTTAGGAACCACTGCCCATGGTTAATACTTGGAAAAGAGTCCGCCAATGAACACCAGATGCTGTAGGCTACATTTCAGTGAAAGGAATTGGCAAATCACCTCTGAGTATTCCAAGGAAACCCTATGAAATTCATGGGATTGCCATAAAGTGACAAGAAAATTGAAAGTACATACAATCACAGAAATCCTGATAAGGACACAATAGTCTTTTTATTTCTTTTACTGAGTAATGCCAGAATCGGTAACTGTAATTAGTCCTTTGTAGAGATTTGTAGAAGTTCTCTGCATATTGTTTTTTCCACATGGCAGGTGTTCTCTAATGAATTAAACTTCTCAAGGGATCAGCTAAGTTGTATAGTAGCATATAAAATTTTTGGATTTCCTTTAAACCTTGCATGACTTGAAGTTGGAATCAGAGTGCGAAAATGTTTCTTCACAGGATGAAAAGGACATCCCAGGTGATCAGTGGACCACTTTAGAGGAAATTTCCCAAAGCTTTTTTAAAAATGAAATGAGGGCACCACTTTTCTCTTGTAGAAATATTTTCTGTGTTCTTTGTAAGCAGTAAAATGGAATATTCTCACCCATGTCTGATCTTTGTTTTTTTAGATGGAGGAAGCATGTGATGATATAGATCAGATGTTCAGCAACCTGTTGGGGGAAATGGATTTGCTGACCCAGGTAAAGTATGTTTTCTTAACTGAAAGAATGAAGAGAAAATCCTGTTTGCTGTCTCTGCTGGAGTTTTTCATTTCTTCTTCATTTTAATAATGACACCTCAATAATATTGACACCTCAATATTGATGCCTTCACGTTGCCTGTAAAATAACTTCATCTAGAGTAACTTGCCGCAGCACAAACAGTATCAGTTTTAAAAACCTTTGCACCTGCAGCAAACATGAAAATATTTCATTGTGCATAAGGAGGGAGCAATTCTATCATTTCCTGTTTTCATTTGACCCATTTCCCCTCTGATTTGAATATTGTTGTCTGCTATTTCTTGTGTTATATTCAACTTGCAAATGAAACTATAAACTGGGCATAATCCAAAACCTAGGTGCTTCCCTTTCTTTTCTGTAAAGGCAAATATTTTCCATGTGGACTTAACTTGTTTTGTACAAAGTATTTTCTTCTGTTTATAGAAAAAAATGGAAGCCCTTGAAAGAACAGTCCCTGTGAGCAAATCAAAGGTGTCAGAAAGTATGGCTGGCACACTTCTAGTGTGTGTAAGTGGAGTTTACATTCTTTAGGAGAGGAGGCAGAGGGTTTTTCTCTTGTCCTTGAGGTCTGTCCAAAAGCCACCCATGCTGCCACCTTTAGGCTTACCATTTGTCCCAGAAAACCAGGAAAAGATTGGATTTGAGGGCTCTGAAAAATATCACAGCTGGCTGCACCAGTTGAAGCAACAGATCCCAGATTCCTTGAGGCAGGAATGAAACTAACAACAACTGAAATATGCAATACTATAATGCTAAATGTCAAAATGTGGTGTGTGTGGGTGTGTGTGTTTGGTTTTGGGGAGGTTGTCAATAAACCTCCCAATGCAGTCCCATATACTTTTGTCCCGGTTTTGTGGAAGAGAATTGCAATAACCCTAGCTACCTGTCAAACCCTGGGGGGTGCTACTGCTGCTCCCCTGATTCATACCATGAAGGTCTGTCTGCTCTGAACTCCTGGGGGAAGGAAAAGGTGGTGGACATGATTTTGAGACCACACCATCATCCTCCCAAACTGAACTGAGAACAGTTGCTTCTCTATGGTTGAATCACCTCCCAAGAGCAGGTAGACCCCCTCTGGGGGCTTGGCAGTTGCTGGATGGTGGGAGGAACTGTGCATATGGAGCTAAGCACACATCTCAGCCAATCTATGTTTGTACCTCCTGCAGTTGTTCTGCACGGAGCTTTTAAAGGGATAGCGTCTGTGAAAGTAGTATTGCTGTCACTTGCCAGGATATGATTACACTCCACCATCATCTTGAATCTGTATCTAGATTAGGATTGTCAACCTTTTTCAAGTGTTCCCTCGGGACTAATTGTGAGGACCACATGCAGGCAGAAAGCTGGGCTGAAACCAGACATAGATGGGGCCAGAGACCAAAATGATGAACTTACTGATTTTCTTTGGTGGTTCTCTCTGAATTCTTTCTCTCTTGTTCCACATCTGGGGGGTTGCTGGGGAAGGAACAGATGGTTCTTGCTGAGGCCTAAATTTTCAGACGACTTGTGAAATTAGGCCAAGAGCCATAAAGGCATAGTTGCCAACCCATAACCTGGATACTCTGGATAACTTGTATAGTGATAAAGAACTAACATACAACAACAGATATTCTAATACTAATTTCAGTAACAATGTATTGAGCAATACCAAGTAACTGAAATGCAGCTGTTCAATTTCCTTCAAAAATGGGCACAGTTTTATCATCTTGAAATGGTGTATAGTAAATCCCTTTGAACTGCTCTTACACTTTTTTGTCTGTGTTATTTTGTTTCCTTATAAATCAGATTGTATCAATTCCCCCATTCCCCTAAATGTTAACTTAGAAGAGGAAGTGGTATTTTCTTCTTACCAACTACCATCCCTATTTTTAGCCTGGGCAAATATATGACAGTCTAAAATTTGAGAAAAAGAAGGGGTAAATGAGAAGTACATTTGAAGGATGATCAACTTCTAACCATTTTCTTTTTTAGGGGGATTCTGCCCCTTCCACCTAATTCTCCCTATGATACGTTTTAACTTTATGAAGATTATAGACAGCAGGGAGAGAGAGAGAGAGAGAGAGAGAGAGAGAGAGAGATGGGGGGGTTGCAGACTGTCAGAAATAGTGCAAATTCAGTCCACTTTTAGGGTTAGGGTTAGAGCTAGGGAATCATGGGGATTGTTTTTTTTCTGACACATTGAGCCTTCTCTGTCAGAGAGCTCTAGTGCCACAATAAACTACAGTTCCCATGATTCCCTAACCCTAACCCTAACAGTGGACTGAATTTGCACTTTTTCTGGCAGTCTGCAACCCCCCATAGAGAGAGAGAGAGAGAGAGAGAGATTTAAAGTAGTGTTGGACTGCCTTAGTTTACAGTGTAGATGCACCCCAAGTCTACTTGTATGAACTAGTAAACTAATCAGAATAGAATAGTGGGATAGTATGATAGTATCCCACTATTCTATTCTGATTAGTTTACTAGCCCATGCAAGTAGACTTGGGGTGCATCTACACTGTAAACTAATGCAGTTTGACACTACTTTAAATACTGTAGCTCCAGTCTAAAAAAAAATCTTTGGATTTGAAGTTTTACAAGTCTTTAGCCTTTTCTGCCAAGGAGTGCTAGTGCCTCACAAAACTACAAATTGGAAGGTTCTGTAGGATGGAGCCATGGCAGTTAAATTGTGTCAAACTGTATTGTTTCTACAGTTTAGATGCAACCTTATACAGTGTTACAGTATATCTTGTGTCTCCTTCAACTCTTTTAATGGCTTTGAGATCTTAGAGGAAGGTCCTTCTCCTGGTTCCACTACTCATGAAAGCATATGAAGTAAGGGAATTGAAAGAAGGGTTTTCAAGTGGTTGCTCCCAGCCTGTGGTACTTCCTGCCAACCCAAACTAAACTGGTCTCCCTGTTGTTCCTTTTCCTGGTCATTTAAGCAGGCCTTTGGTAATTAAGATAGGTTGCTCTGGAAGAAACTTTTAACTAGATAGCTATTGTGTTTTTTCTCTCGTTGATGTATTTTTAAATTGCTTTACATTTTAATTGCCTGCATTTTCCTTGAACTTCATTGAGTGCCTTTTGGAAGAAGGGGGGTATAAATTTGATAACTAAACAGCCTGACTGTAGGTCTGGGAGCAACCAGACTCAATTTGCACTATTTCTAGCAGTCTGCAAAGGCCCTGTGTTGGTCAAACTAGATAAGACACGCAAGGTGTGAGGTTGGCTGCATGATCATGTTATTTTTTTTTTATTTATTTCAAAGGAGTTGCAAGAAGTCCTAAACTGGATCTGGGGACATGGGACTGGCAAGTGACTAAATTCTGCCTTTCCCACTATTTCCCCTATCTAAATGCCTCTTTCTTTCTTTATTAATCTTTATTTAGTTTCATACAAAATTAAAACACACAAACGAAAAAACAACCAACCTACTGACAAATAACAAGAACAAGAACAACAAAAATACAATACAATACAATACAAATAACTAAAAACTGACTTCCAAGTAACTAAGTCATGAATTGTATTTGTTTATACTATTGACTTTTGATTTTGTATTTCCGATAATCTCTTGAGTGTATTCTCCTATACTTTTCTATTTTCTTTCTAACACTACATATTTATTTATATACACAGTATGCCTTCTTTCTTTGTATCCTTCATATTAAACTTACCAGCATTTCTTATACCTAGATATGTGTTCATTTTTCCTTCTTACTTATCTTATTATTCTTATTTCAATTCAACTACATTGTAACAGTCTAGCTTGTATTTTATCCATTACTGTCATCCATTCCTCATTAAATTTTTCTACTGATTTGTTTCTGATTAAAAATATCAACTTGTCCATTTCAATATAGTCCAATACTTTCAAGTACCATTTTATTATTGGAAATGTATTACCTTCTTTCCGGGTACTGGCATATATTATTCTCGCAGCCATCAACATGTAAAAAATTATCTTCAAATATTTATTTTCCATTTCCATATTTGTTATCTCTAAAAGATATATCAACTGAGTGGGTTTAACACCCCGTTCCAGTCCCCCATCATTATTATATAGACATAAGGAAATTCCATAATTTTTTCCAACAATTTGCTATAAAATTTGCTTTTGTTATCTAATGGACCATACACACCTATTAACAAAATTTTCAAATTTCCCTGTTTTACTTCTAACCCAGTGTAGTGGCTGTTGTTATCAGAAAATCATTATTTTGCATTAATAGTATCTTTTACATATATTGCAACCCCTATCTTTTGTTTTTCTGATGCAGACACAAACACATTACCCAATTTATAGCATTTTAATAGTCTAATATCATCTTTAGACAGCTTTAAAAAGGCTGTCAAGATGGATCTCTTCCGGCAGGCCTTTCCAGGATAGATATCCCGGCCTCAGGAATCCATCTTAGGAGAGTCCTCTAGAAGTCTTCTCCCAAGCCATAAAAATGACATCGCCAGCTTCCCATTTTATTGTATTAATGGTTTATCTTTGTTTGGTTTTAGTCTGTATTGTTTAATCTGTATTGGTTTAATACTGTTGGGGGGGTATAGGGGTTGATTGTATTGGTATTTTAACATGTTGTCAGCCGCCCCGATCGCTCTCAGAGGGGCAGGGTAAAAATAAACTTTATTATTATTATTATTTACAAATATGGGTCTCTTGTAGACAGATTATTTCAATATAATGGTAGATATTATTTCTATTTTGAGGAGAATTAAGGCCTTTGGCATTCCTAAATGCCTCTTTCTGAGGTTGCTGCTTGTCATACTGGGGAAGTAAAGATAAGCTTTGAAGAGAGTGATTTTGTTGAGAAAACAGTAAAGAAAAAATACGACAAAATACAAAAGTGTGATACCTTTATTGGCCAACAAAATGCAAGCTTTCGAAGCTTCACTAGCATCTCCACAAGGCAAAGATGTTAAAAAGCATGCAGTAGAAGAAAAGTAGCGATGCTGTCAATTAAGATGATGTAGAGAGATGTCAGTGCAGGTAGAGAGCACTATTCTTCTTGACTATGTAGGGATGAGGCACAAAGGGTAATAATAAAATTTTAGCACCATTTTGACACACACACCCCTTTCTAGTGCATCAGCTCTAATTCAGTTCAGGATTTGTGCAGCCATTTTTACAAAAAAAAAGCCAGTACACACAAACACACAGGTAAACACACACACATATACACACATATAGTAGGCCAATGTATAGTGGATTTGATTCCAGGACCCTTGGATATCAAAATCAGTGGGTGCTCAAGTCCCATTATTTGTAACTGCATAGTAAAAGGGTGTTTGTTGTTGTTGTGTGCCTTCAGGTTGTTTCCACCTTATGGTAACCTTAAGGCAAATAGTGATCTTGGTGGAAATGTTTTCCCGTAAAATGCTTCAGTTTTTGTCACTTCTGTGTAACAGAGAGAGGAGCAGTGTTTGAACTCTTGTCTAAGGGCCTTCTTCCCTAATGAATCAGCATTCATGGGGCTTCTTTACAAGTTCCAGTAAATGTGATTTCCTTTTATTTATCTTTTGTAATAATAGAACTGGTAAAGTTAAATGGTGGAATAGTCAAGACAGAGAAAAAGAAGTAATTCCTCATGGGGTAAATTGCTAATCTCTGAATTTGCTTCCATAAGATGTAGTGGTGGCCACCAATTTAAATGGATTTAAAAAGAGGATTAGGCCAGACTCATAAAATAATATTATCTATGGCTATTAGCTGTGTTGGTTATGTTTTCCATGCAGTTTGTGGAATATAGCACTATAATTGTTTGGTGTGAATTGCCCCCTAGTCTTTAGGGAGGGATATTTATAATTCTCAGCCCAAGAGCTCCAGTGCCTCAGTATACTACAATTCCCAGTATTCCCTAGGATGTTGCCATGGCTGTTAAAGCGGAATCATAATATTATAATCATGTAGTATGAAAGGACCCTTAGGCAAATGTTCATCTCTCTGATCCTTATTATGTTTGCATTGCACACATGGCAGATAATCCAAGATTCCCATAAAGTATAAGGTTGCAAATGTGATTGATGTTAAAAATGAGGGAAGGTATTTTAGAGAAAAGATACAGTCTCACAGGCATAAAATTCATTTTCTTCTGTAAAAAATCAGCATCTGGAAATGTGTATATATCCTTCTTTTAGGATACATATCATTTAACACAATCTTTGCCAATGAAAACTGACAGTGGCATTTATTTTTCTTCTTCTATATCAGAGTTTGGAAATGGAAACTCTCCCACCACCACCTAGAAAAGAATCTAATGATGAATTTAATTTTGCAGTCGGTTTTAAAGATTTAAATGGTAAGTTTTAGGCTTTTGGCCTACTCAGGAACTAAAGAGCAAGGGCATGAGTTTGGGGGGAGAAAGAAGACGAGAAGTGAAAAAGCTAAATGGTTTTTTTTTTCCCTTTCCAAAATAATTTGTTAATTTTGAAAGTTTAGAAGTAATTAGGCCTGCTCTTGAGAGGTTTGAATGCATGAGGGTTTGGATTACTAGAAAAAAGCTAGTTCCCAAAACTCTCTTTTGTTTTTGAATTTCAAACCCATTTATTATTCACTTTCTGTGCAAATCATGTTTCTGATACTTTAGTCTGGTGGTTAATACTCAGGAGATGAGGCATATGCACATTTCATTGCAACAATATTAATGTGCAAAAAGGCCTAAGAAAGTAATTTTGTCTTTTTAAATTTTGTTGAAGACAGAATGGAAGCAGTTCTCATAATAGTGTGGGAAGGAGCTTCTGATCGTGCTAATAGTACTGATGTTCCTCAGTGGAGAGACCTTTGATGTATTTTGCCTTTTTTTCTGTAACAGAATCTTTAAATGCTCTGGAAGATACTGATTTGGATGCTTTAATGGCGGATCTTGTAGCAAATATAAGTGAAGTAGAAAAGCCTACACTCCACGTACAAAAGGATGTCTCCAGCAACCAGCAAAGTACTCTGAATCAGCTTCCAGCAAATGATGCTGTCACTTATGGGTATCAGTCAGATCTTCCAAATATTTCTGTTGCATGTGTTGAGGATGATTTGCCACCTCCCCCTGCAGAACTAACCTTTGATCTTCCACCCCCACCTTCACCTTCAGAACTGGCTCCTGAACCACTCAGTCAGGTGAGCAGATGGAAGAATCACTTTAAAAAACTCTCCTTACTCTTTTGTTTTAAAATGGTTCTGAAGATATTTTTATTTCAGCAAAATATATATGCCGTGTTTTGTGTTGCAGTTATGGATTCATAACCTAGTTACAAATCCATAAGTGATCTGTATGCAGTAGCACTATGTAGTCACAATTATGGTACTATTGTAAATCTCTCCCAAGCGCACCTTAACAAGCAACAGCTCCAACAAGTAAATTCAGTTTGTTATTGGGGTGCAAGGAACATTATGTTGCAAGCCCTTTCTCACCGGGAACAAGACTGAAAGAATCAAAAGCAAAACCCCTGTTGCACTCTCTCATCACAGCCTTACTTGCTGGTGGGAGGGGGTGGAAACATCATCCTTTTTGCACACCGCCCATGCAATAAGGATTCAGGTGCTTTCCAGTTGTTTTGGGATGTTCCCTGACCATTGGCCCTGCTAGCTGGGGCATGTGAGAGTTGAAGTCCAAAACTTCTGGCACATACCAGTTTGCCTATAAATTAAGACCATGATGAGAATAGATAATAATACTGAAGGACTGATGTTTCCATGTAAGTTGCTGTGCTGAAGAGGCAATTGATTTTTCTACATAACTTTTAAAAGCCATTCTAAAGCAGTGATAGAGGCTTCAGTGAAAGCCAAAGAGAATGGCTCTATGAATAATGAATTCTAGAGGGAAGGAATAATTTCTAAAGAGAGAAAATGTTATTAAGGTTCAGCTGTCTTTATGATAGTCATTAGGTAAGAATACATTGTATACAATCATAGAATCATAGACTTGGAAGAGACCACAAGGGCCATCCAGTCCAACCCCCTGCAATGCAGGAATTCCCAGTCAAGGCACACCTGACAGATGGCCATCCAGCCTCTGTTTAAAGACCTCCAAAGAATGAGACTGCACCATTCTCTGAGGGAGTGTGCTCCACTATCAAACAGCCTTTACTGTCAGGAAGTTCCTCCTAATGTTGTGCTGGAATCTCTTTTCCTGTAGCTTGCATCCATTATTCTAGGTCCTGTTCTCTGAAGCAGCAGAAAACAAGCTTGCTCTCTCCAAGGCTAAACATACCCAGTTCCCTGAGTTGTTCCTCATAGGGCATGGTTTCTAGACCCTTCACCATTTTAGTCGCCCTCCTTTGGACACACTCCAGTTTCATAACATCTTTTTGAATTGTGGTGCCAAGAACTGGACACAGTATTCCAGGTGGGGTCAGACTAAAGCAGAATACAATGGCACTATTACTTCCCTTGATCTAGACACTACTATTGATGCAGCCTAAAATCCCATTGGCCTTTTTAGCTGCCACATCACACCGTTGACTATTGTTCAACTTGTGGTCTACTAGGACTCCTAGATTCATTTCACACATACAGCCTGTACATACCAGCTAAAAAGGCCGGCCTGGGGCTGGAGTCGGGGCATGGTGACCGCATGCCGGCTGCCCCGACTCCACCCCGATGACACCACCACGCCAGCCGCCACACTGCACAGTGCACATTTGCTCGCTCTTTTTGGAGTGGCAAAGTGCCAGATCAGGGCCGTGGCATGCAGTTGCCATGGCCCTGATCCAGTGCTCCCAGGGGCGGCACAGAGCCGCCCCTTAGGGGCCATCTGTATAGCCCCATAGTCTCATTAAGCCAGGTGTCCTCCATCCTATATCTATGCATTTCATTTTTCTGCCTAAGTGCAGTACCTTTTCTCTGTGTTGAAATTCATTTTATTAGTTGTGACCCAGCATTCTAATCTATTAAGGTCATTTTGAATTTTCATTCTGTCCTCTAGAGCAGGGGTAGGCAACCTAAGGCCTGGGGGCCGGATGCGGCCCCCCGAGGTCTTTGGACCGGCCCCAAGCCAGTCCTGCCGCCGCCCCCTGCCATGATGATATTGATTATTGTTTTTATTACTTGTTCTTGGTGTTTTCTTGGTAAAATCTCCACAGGGGTTTTGCCATGGCTTTTCTAGAGCTGAGAGAGTGTGCATGCATTTTTTTTATTTTTTATTTAAAAAAAATTATTTATTTATTTATTTTTGGTGCTTCAGCCCCCCAATTGTCTGAGGGACAGCAACCTGGCCCCCGGCTCAAAAAGGTTGCCTACCCCTGCTCTAGAGTATTAGCTGCTCCTCCTAATAATCAACCAGAAATAGTAGTACCCAGTACAGCCACGTGTATAAGAATCAATAGAATAGCACCAATAGAATATTGTAATAATGGAGGCAAATACTTTTTGTTTTGGGAGAGAAGGAATAAAGGAGAAAAGAGTTTTTGGCTATTTCTAAAATGGATAGGTGGTGTGCAAGCCCTGCTGAAGGAGCAGAAAGCCTCCAATACAATTTTTCAAAAGGAAAATATTTAAAATGTTTATGAAATGGCAGCGGAAAAGGGGCCTCCTTGTTGAAGTTTGGTAAAAGATGATTTACAATCTTGCTTCCTTTTTCTTTTAGGAAGAGCAAGAAGCACAAGCAAAAGCTGACAAGATTAAACTTGCACTAGAAAAACTGAAGGAAGCCAAAGTTAAAAAGGTAGGAAGCCAAAGTTTAAAAGATTGTGGGATGTACTGATGTTCAGAATCTTAATATTTGAATCCTGCCAATTTTATCACGTATTGGATCATTCCTTTTCCTTTTTTGTCCATTATAACAGGATTCTTTTTCTAAAGCATGTTCTAAAACAGTACTTTTCAGAAACTGAAAGGATAATTAATATGTCCAACTCACAAAAAATTGCAAAAGAGATATTATCAGGTATCATCACTTGATTTGACTCTCTCACTTTTTAAATTTTTTAATCAACTTAGATATCACCCTTCATAAATATTTCTTCCAGGACAGATTACAATGCAAATTAAGAAATCCAATAACAATAAAATATACAATAATAAAATGAAGCAAAGATGTACAATAATTATACAATTAAAATCAGTAAAAGAAATAAAATCCAAAATAAACTAAAACCAGTAAAGGAAACAGTTACATAGCAGTGAATTAGAACAGCAAAGTGAAAATTTTTCATTTCCAGTTTTTAAAATCCACTTTCCTTCTTTAACTAAAATAGAAATTATTACTGATAGCATTAATAGGAGTTATTATTTAACCAGGAAAGTTTAGACATTAAATGACAGACTGCAAGGCTGCAAACAATGCTTCAGTTACTTGTATAAAAAAAAAGTAGTAGCAGGCATAGTTAGCAGGTGTGTTCCCTTCTTCCCAAAAAAGTACTGAAAATGTTATCCTTAAGATACTGAGAACTCTGTTTGATTTTCCTGCAATGCCCTAACTTAAATACCTTCCTTTAATGGAATATAAATCTATTCATGGAAAGGGACTTTCTCACTTCCCTTTACATTCTCATAACCCAGCCCCACCTCCACCATTACACACATCTTCTGAGGTTTGAGGAATCCTTGCAAGATTTTTGGGAGTTACATAAGAAAAGGAAAAGAGACAGCTCCTCTACTACCACTCCTTATGCTAACAGAAATGTAATTTAAGATCAGAACCTTCATATTTTACATCTTAGTGATGAATAGAATAACTTTCTATTGGAAAGTTCTGTTTACTGAATGCAGTTTATTTTCCACCTATTCCAGTTTTAATGATCTGGAGGGGGGAGGAGGTTACAAAAATAAAATAATAATAATATGAGTTATTATGGAGAATTGATGCACAAAACTTTACATTCCACCACACAGCAACTCCTAGTGTATACCAGGTTGGATGATCTTACAGGGATTTCTTTTTACATGGTTGTATCACCATAACTTGGTTCATATATTGATCAGAACAGTGACTGCCATCAAAAGATCAAAAGAAGACTAGGATTGGGAAGGGCAGCTGTTAAAAAACTGGACAAGTTCATAAAGTGTAAAGACAGAACTTTGAACACTAAAGTGAGGATCATCCAAGCCATTGTATTCTCTGTCACCATGTATGGATGTGAGTGCTGGACAGTGAAGAAAGCCGATGGGAGGAAAATCAACTCATTTGAGATATCGTGCTGCAGGAAAGTACTGAGAATACCGTGGACAGCCAAGAAGACAAACGGGTCCTAAAACAGATCAAGCCTGAACTCTCTCTGGATGTCAGGATGACTAAATTGAGGCTGCCATACTTTGGCCACACATGATGAGAAGAAATAAATCATTAGAAAGGACAGTGATGCTAGAAAAGGTGGAAGGCAATAGAGAGGAAGACCGCATGCTTGATGGTTAGGATGGGCCTGCCAGATCTGAGCAGAATGGTTGAGGACAGGGGGTCTTGGAGAGGTGTCATCCACAGGGTCACCATGAGTTGAAGTTGACTGAAGGGTAGTTAACAGTTAACAGTAACAACATCACCAGCACATGGGTTTGATGACAGTGCACAGAACAGTCTAGGTGCCACTAGGTGGCAAGAGCTTTATACTAATGTGTCCTGCATGTGCATGCCTTTGTCTTTGGACAGGAAAACAAAAACTAAGTATAGAAAAATAGAAGGAAATATAGTCATATACAGACAGACAACTGTGATTAAATGTTATGTTATTACTATACCAGAGGATGCAAAAATGCTGTAACCCTACTTCTGGACAATCAAAAATCATTGTCCAAATGTTATCTCACATCCCCCCCCCCCTCATCCTTTCAAAACATACTATAGGTTGTTCATAGCTGACACATTTTAGCTGGAATGCTATTAATTAGTTCCAACTAGAGTAGACCCATTTGGTTAATTATTTAATGGTAAATTCCATTGATTGAATATAAAGGGGTTGTTGTTTTTTTAGTCAAAAGTAGCACTAGGATTTAGGCTACTGGTTCCCAAACATTGGTCCTCCAGGCGCTTTGAAGTTCAATTCCCACAGTCCCCAGCCAGCTTGGCCAGCAGTCAGGAACAAACTCCATGTTATGTTTTTTTAATTCTGGATTTATTAGTGTTTACCAGAAGTAAGGGCCTTTGCAGACTGCTAGAAATAGTGCAAATTGAGTCCACTTTAACTGCCCTGGCTCAGTGCTAGGGAATCATGGGAATTGTATTTTTTTCTGAGACATTGGGCCTTCTCTGTCAGAGAGCTCTGGTGCCACAATAAACTACAGTTCCCATGATTCCCTAGCACTGAGTCAGGGCAGTTAAAATGGACTCAATTTACACTATTTCTGGCAGTCTGCAAAGGTCCTATTTCTTACTATTAAAATGTAATCGTAAGACAAAAAGAGCAGATTTAAAAAAATCGTAACATAGACTGGCCAATTTAATATGCCAATGGAAACAGTATAGAACTGACAAGTATAGAACAGTATAGAACTGACACTGAAATGATCCCAATTCTTACCCCAGTCCTACTGCTGTGGCAAAAGTGTTCAGATAGCACAATGGAAAAGGTTCTTTCCCTAATTGTCATACAATGTGTAAAATCCTTCCCTGAAAATCTTAAGGCAGAGCTGGGCTGTTTTATGTTCCATGACTTGGGTCCAGGCTGAATAGATATCTATTTCAGCTCTTTGGAGATCAATGTAATATCCCATCTGAGAGCCAGTGTGGTGTAGTGGTTTGAGCATTGCTCTGTGATTCTGGAGATTAGGGTTTGATTCCCCGCTCAGTTATGGAAACCCACTGGGTGAACTTGGGTGAGTCTCACAGTCTCAGCCCCCCAAAAACCCTGGTAGGTTCACCTTTGTTGTTGTTATGTGCCTTCAAGCCATTTCTGACTTAAGACCCATCACTAGTCCCAGTTTCTGCCAACCTAGCAGTTGAAAGCATGTAAAAAGTGCAAGTAGATAAATAGGTATCATGTTGGTAGGAAGATAACAGCATTCGGTGCAGTCAGGCTGGTGACATGGCCACTGGAGTCTTCTTCAGACAACGCTGGCACTTTGGCTTAATAATGAAGATAAGCACTGCTGCCTACAGTTGGACACGACTAGACAATCACATCAAAGGGGGAACCTTTACCTTTTTTTTTAACTTTAAGATGAGCTTATCATGGGGTTTTGTTGGCAAGCTTCTTCAGAGGGGGTTTGCCATTGCTTGCTCTCAAGTCTCTCAGTCTCTCAGGGGAAAACATTGGCAAACCTCCAAACAAAATTTACCAAGAAAACCCCATGATAGGGTCACCTTAGGGTTGTCATAAGTCGAAAACAACTTGAAGGCACACAACGCACACATAAGCAAGAATGGGGGTGCTGGCTTGGAAATGCCCCAGGATGCCTTGTTTTCAGGGTCCAGTTTTTGATACATGATCCATTTGAATTGGTGATGCTCTTCAGTGCTTATCAACTCAGGCAGAATTTTCAGCATGCTAGGCTTTTAGTCCATGCTGAAATTAACTGACTCATCTATTATGCTCCCCCCCCCCCAGCTTGTTGTCAAGGTGCACATGAATGATAACAGCACAAAGTCTCTGATGGTGGATGAACGGCAAGTGGCACGTGATGTCTTGGACAATCTGTTTGAAAAGACCCACTGTAATTGCAGTATTGACTGGTGCCTTTATGAAATATATCCAGAGCTACAAATTGGTAAGTTGCAAAGCATCTGAGGATCTTTGTGTCTGTACAGGTTTAACAGAAAGCAACTTGATAACGCTATGTTTGGTGACATCCTTTTGTTGTCACCTGGCTCCTATTGCTTCTCATATAAAACAATAAACTCTTTCTTGTGTTGGATCTTGTTCCTACTAATGGCTGTGTACTCATGTAAATCTATTTTAATGGCTTTTAATGGTTTGCTACCAAATTTGGCAGTAGACCAGCAATGAGCAAGTGGGAAGTGGGCCTATTTCCCCCCACCCTGCCCTGTTCAGGCTACACATTTTTATTTCAGGTATACCAGAAGTGATGTAATGCTACCATTTTGGCTGATTTTAGCCTTTAAAAAAAAAAGTGGGTTTTTTCCAGAGTGGTGAGAGAAGCAAACCACATTTGTGGATGCTTTTGAATTGTTTTGGCTAAAAGTTGCCTGACTATTAGTGGGAAATTTTAATTGGTTTTTAAAGAGTTGGGAGGGTGCGGGGGGAGCCGTAGGGGGCCTTCAGAGGCTGGAGAAGTGGAACTGATGGGCCGCATGTGTGCCATGGAGCAGACTTTCCCCACCTTTGGCCAAATGTTGCCCATCCCTGCAGTAGAGGATTGGTGACTAACTGCCCTGGCTCAGTGCTAGGGAATCATGGGAATTGTATTTTTTTCTGAGACATTGAGACTTTTCTGTCAGAGAGCTCTGGTGTCACAATAAACTACAGTTCCCATGATTCCCTAGCACTGAGTCAGGACAGTTAAAGTAGACTCAGTTTGCACTATTTCTGGCAGTCTGCAAAGGCCCTAAGACTAGGTCATCAAAAGGCCACCTTCAATTATCATTACATTTGGAGGAATGTGCTCCGATTGGGCTATGTACATGTGATCCTTCCTCCCCACTCCATTCCTAATATTTTCCTTTTTACTCTTTCCAGAAAGATTTTTTGAAGATCATGAAAATGTGATTGGTGTCTTATCTGACTGGACTCGGGACACTGAAAATAAAATCCTGTTTTTGGAGAAAAATGAAAAATATGCTGTGTTTAAAAACCCTCAGGTAAAATAATATGATACAAGCAAGCTGGTATACATTGACATGATTTAATTTATATATAGTGATATAACACCACACTTTATTTGCTTTGCAGTTCAAATTGTAATGATGAAAGGTACAGAAAGTATCTGTGTCAGGGTTGATATCCTGAAGGGGGCTTGGACTGTGTTTCCTTTGAAGGATGAAAGCGCAGGAGTGAGGAACCTTTTGCCTGCCAGATGTTTTGGATTATTTATATATTTAAATTTTTACATACCTTCCTACAGTCAAATGCCTTTCAAGTGGTGTACAAACAGAAAACCCAGAAAACTATAGATGAAATGAGACCAGTTAAATCCTAACTGCTTGTCTCATGTAGAATGGAATAGAATCAAAACTTTGCACATGTTTTGACTTGTTGTAGTAGTTGTCAGTTTTTCAAATTGTTTAAATTGTTTATCATGCAATTTTTTTTTGCTGGCAAGATACATTCAGAGGGGGCTTACCATCACCTTCCTCTCAGGGGGAGTGAATGTGATCTGCCTAAGGTGATCCAGTGGGATTCAGTGCCTGAGCTGGGATTTGAACCCTAGACTCCCATGGTCCTAGTCTAACCACTACACTGTGCTGTCTCTCATTTTTATTTATTGTTTAAAAAGGTAACGGTACTCCCCATTAATAACATTGTCAAGCCGTGTCTGACCATAGGGGGCTGTGCTCATCTTCATTCTTAAACCAAAGAGCCAGTTTTGTCAGAGTCTACTCTGATCATGTGGCCAGCATGATAGCACAGGACACTGTTTATTGTTCATTTATTGTTTGTTTATTGTTTAAACAATTTATACCCCACAATTCAGCCATTCAGTGCACTTTTACAGTAAGTAGGATTAAGGTGACCCAAAGCATATTGTACAGCTGCATAAACCCAAATTCTAGGGAACTGAATAATCTAAGCCTCTGTTTTATGTGATTGGTAGCTATGATATTGGAAATTCATGCTCTGTATACAGTCCTGTGTGTGTTTTGTAGAAAAGTTTCATTTGGTGTATTGCCTATGTGTAAAGCAGCAGACCAGAGAATCCACTTCTCTTTCAGTAAATTATGTGGGTGTTGTGTAGTTAATATGGAAGAACCAGGTGCATTCAGTCAACAATGAAAATATGGTCATTACACATCTGCCTCATTCACACACTAACCTTCCTGTGTATTGGTGGATGAAGGGTGATCTCATAAATGGTTGTATGCAGTCGTGCAGTGAAACATTTTTTCAGGAGGCTAGATTTAATCAAGAAATGTTAACATGGATGCTTTCTGGTATACATGTTTTTGACCTTTGCTTTTAAACTAACTCATTTTCTGCTTGTAAGGAAAACAATGGAAAGGTGAAAGCTGATGAATTTCAGACCAATAGGTATTCTGTAATTCATATATTAAAATAATTAAGTTAATCTTTTGGAGATGAATATAATTAACATCTGTTTGAAAATCATATTTTTCACTTAAGTTGTCAATGAGAATCACAGAGTTAAGAAACAGAGTAACCTCTTCCCCATTTGTAAGCAACAATTGTGAGTTGGAAGGTAGGTAAAAAAGAGAAAATGAACATAAGTTTAACTAGCCTTAAAAAAAAAACCTAGGAGTTGAGATATAAGCACAGAAAAATCAACAAACCTGAATTCCTTTCCACACAGATATTTGTTTCCTTTATATAGCCTTTTAGCATAATGTATAAGCAGGCCTCAGCCTATTGTGTGTAGTTTTGGTGTCACAAATTTTTCTAAACAAACATCTTTGAGTATGTGTCTATACACATGTTTACAGTGGGCCCTTGCTATTTGCTGAGGTTTGGTTTCAGGACCCCTGTGGATATCAAAATCCATAGATGCTCAAGTCCCGTTATAGACAGCAGTGTAATAAAATGGTGTCCCTTATAGAAAACTGTAAAATCAAGGTTTGCTTTTTGGATTTTTTAAAAATACTTTGAAACTGGTGAATGGTGAAAGATAACTCCTTCTAGACATGTGGCCTCCTTCACTGTTGTTGCAATCTGTTGGGGACCACACAGTGATAAATGCACATGAACAGCATGCAGCTTCTTCCTTTTCCCTGGCCTGTTTATTGGGGAATGTTGAAAGATAAGCACTTTTCAGTTTCAGTGAGAAGAGAGGTATGGCAAATAAACAGCAATGATGAACAGGCACTGATAAGTAAGACACAAAATTATGGCTCTGTCTTACTGTGGGCATGAGAAGCAAGGTCATATGGTGTTGTCCAAAACTCTTGTCAATTAGCCTTGTTTGTTGGTGCCAAATTGTAGTCTACAGCACTGACTAAAGACTCTGGGTGGTCGATTTCTCTCTCCCCCACCCCACTAAATAAATGCCAGATGCTTAGATATAAATTGCTTGTAGTCAGAGGAGGTTCTTCTTCCTTTCTTTCCCATTCAGTTTGTCAGCAGCTGGTTTGAGTTTGTTTAGTGGTGTGAAAATAGCAAGACATGAAATGGCTTTTTCACATATACACAAAGGTGAACAGCACGGGTAGCCTTTCTAGAGGCTATTAAGTTTAATGGCATATGTTTCCTGTGCAAGCCTCATTGAAAGTAAGAGGAACTGCACAAAAAGAGCATAATAACTCTATGGAGTTTATCACACGGGGAAATCCCATGCAGAAATGGGGCTTTAAATTGGAAAAAACCTGCAAAAGCAGTTAGATTTTCAGACGACGTCGCTGTTAAAATGGAGTTAAAATAAGGTTAATCCGAATAGAAACTCATCAAAAACTGCTTCTTTTTACTTTCAGAAAATCCCGAAAGTAAAAAGAAGCAGTTTCTGACTACTTTCTGTTCGGGTTAACACCATTTTAACAGTAATGTGTGTGAAAATCTGCCTGCTTTTGAGGGTTCCCCCACCTTTTAAATCCCGTTTCTGTTTACTCCCTTAAAGTTAAAGCTCCATTCATGGCATTTCTCCCCAAGTAAATCTAGTTGGGATTTGGATTGGATTAGAAGTGTCTTATTTATGCATCATTTTAAAAACAGAAATACATTTCTCTCTTTTTCCTATTGGAGCATCCTGAATTCGGCAACATCCTATGAACTGGTGTAAACTTTATTTCTCTGTTTAGCTGAGTCATTATGTTTCTTTTTCTTATTTTTCACCAGCCTTCACAGATCATAAGCTGTATAATGAAAGTAATGGCCTTTGTAGTGTAGTGAGAATTCACATATTGAAAATTACAATGTTTGGAAAACAAAAAAGAAAAATAATTTTAAAAGACCTAACCTACCATAAAGCTTTGTTTTTTTACCCGTTTCTAGAGTTTGACTTCTATCATGCTGAAACACATTAAGGCATACTTAATTACATATGTGGCTCATAAATGATGCACTTACAGGGTCTAAATTTTTATCCATTTGCCGCTTAATTTATGCTCTTTTAATATCCAGCTTTGGAAATCTCTGGATGAATTCATGCCTCTTGTGTTCTCCCAGCACCACCCCAGCCATCTTAGGGTACATTTCTAGATGCCCTGCTTTCTTGCATGTAGTTCAGTATTGTCTAAATACAAACTAAGCCTGAATTGGCCAGACATCTGAAAACCTGTAATAGAATACATTGTGGTGGAAAACTATATTTAGATTTGGTCACGTGAAATAATACAATAACATTGTGCTAATAACAGATGTGAATCCAGCATTTCTTTGAAATGTTCACTCAAAAAGTGTTTATTTTTTCCCCAATTGAGTTTCAATAAGTAGTTTTTAAAAAAATATGCTTTAGGACAGTTGTCACACCTAGAAACTTTAAGTGGATTCTGAAGTAGGCAACTGAAGACCTAATGCAACTTTTGTCTAGCATCCGTGTCTTACACCAATAGTCTTAGGCTGCCTCCACACTAAAGAAATAATCCAGGTTGACACTACTTTAACTACCATGGTTCAGTGCTATAGAATTCTGGGAAATGTAATTTTGTGAGACATTTAATCTTCTCTGTTAGGGAACTCTACTGCCACAACAAACTACAATTCCCAGAATCTCATAGCATTCAGCCATGGCTGTCAACCTGGATTATTTCTGCCATGCAGATGCAGCCTTGAGACATACCTGGTGGCTTGTTCGGTTTATGATCATTATTATAACGTCCATGTCCTTTTTCTGTGTTTTTTTTTAAATATTAGAACTTCTACTTGGCAAACAAAGAAAAAAATGAATACAAAGAAATGAACGAGAAAAGTAAAGAAACTTTACTGGAGGTAAGTCTGATTTAGGTGTACATTTGGTTATGAAACAACCCATCTTTTCTCACTTCTCTACAAAATAGAATAGAAACGTTTTGGTTATTTCTTATTACAGAAAAACAGGAAATTGTAGCATAATGCTTATTCCAAAGAAGGAATGTAAATGCTCATCAGATACTCTCACCCTTTGTGGAATCCTGAAAGTTTGAGATGAGCAAATTCACAAACCCAAAATTAGTATTCTTCATAAGACTAGCAAGTCCTGTGGCAACAGAGTATGAGTTACCACAAAAATACACAAAACAAACATATTCAAAGACATGATAATTTGCATTCTTCTGCAAACATACAAAAAATAGCGAGCACCATATTTCTTTTCTTCAGGGAAGGCTTCCCCCTGTGTTCACTTTGATAAGAAACAAATGCATTTGCCAATCATTCTCAGACTGATTAAAATAATCTTTTCCTTCCTCCATTTGAGGCAGCCAGTTTAGCGTCTGAATATTATTTTGCAGTACTACGTGTTTGTAATTCAGTTCAACATTCACTTGGTGTCTCTTTGTTAAAAGAGCAAACCATCAAATTTTTAATTTCCAGAGTACAATTTATGTTAGCCTGTTGAAGGAGAAGCAATGAATAATTGTGCAGAACATTAAAGATTACCTCTGTGAGTGTGGTGGTGGTGGGGGGGGGAGGACTATCACACAAGGAAAATCCCATACAGAAATGGGATTTAAAAGGTGGGGGAAACTGCAAAAGCGGGCAGATTTTCACACACGTTGATGTAAAACTGTGCTTAGCCCGAACGGAAAGTAGTCAAAAGCCACTTCTTTTTACTTTCGGTAAAGTAAGTAAAAAGAAGTGGCTTTTGACTGCTTTTCTTTCAAGTTAAGCACAGTTTAACATCGATGTTGTGTGAAAATCTACCCACTTTTGTGGGGTTTAAAATTTTTTATTTAAACCCTGTTTCTGTACAGGATTTTCCCCGTGTGATAAAGTCCAGAGAGACAATGGGCCAAACAGACTGCCAGAAATAATCCATCTTGAGGCCACTTTAACTGTCCTGGCTCTGTGCTAGGGAATCATGGGAATTGTAGTTTTTTTCTGAGACACAGCTTTCTCTGACAGAGAGCTCTGGTGCCACAATAAACTACAGTTCCCATGATTCCTTAGCACTGAGCCAGGACAGTTAACGTGGTCTCAAACTGGATTATTTCTGGCAGTCTGTATGTTAGGGAAGAGTGGAGACATTTGTAAATAGAGAGTTGTAAATATAGAAATACAGAAAGCAATAACATTGATAATTACCTTAGTGGTGGCCCTTCACAAAGCAATTGTTGGGTAATAACACAGATATCCTTGCATTGATAAGCAAATTAATATACTTTGTCCGATTAAAAAAAACAATGTCCCAGTTCAAGCCATTGGAGATAGAGTTGAACTTCTCAGTGAACTGTTGTTCAGTAGTTATTATTAGTATTACTACTACTACTACTACGAAGTATTTATACCTCACTCTTCAGCCAAAAGGCTATCAGAGGGGCTTACAAATGGTTAATTAGACATTTCCCTGCCCTCAGGCTTACAATCTAAAAAAACAAGACACAAAAGGAGAAGGGAATGGTGGTGGGGAAGAGGAATAAGTCCAGCAGATCTTCTCTCCCTCTAAAGCCTGGATCAAGGCAGATGGACTGGAGGGAGGGCCCTTCTTCTTACTTTGGCTAGGCCTGATGGAGCTAGTTGTTTTGTGTTGGAAGCTATTTTTAAGACCCCTTTTTTCCAAACACTAAAACTGTTTGAGGAGAGTTAGTGACAGCACAGTTCTATAAACCATCAGTTCTGATGGAAAAAAAACCTCCCATACTATTTTCTCCAAAGTTCATTCCTGGAGAAGAAATAGTATAGCTTGTTAAAACTGTGACAAGTGTTATTCCGGAGTATGGTGACAGATTTTTTTTAATATATGCATCTTCTGGTACTTTATTGATTTCATTTAGGATATAATTCATGTGGCTGACCTTCTGAGAATGTGGTCAATGTGCTGCTTCTTACTAATGTTGCTGTTTCCTGGTAAAGGCACTGCTTAGAGGTTGAGCACCTATTTTGCATATAGAAGGCCACAGATTCCATCCTTGGCATTTCATACTACAGAGGTATAGTGCTATTATTACACTTTAACCACCATGGGTCTGTCCTTTGGGATCCTGGGATTTGCAGTGTAGGGAGCGGCTTTTAGAATTCTCAGTTAGAGCACTCCAGTGCATCACGAAACTACAAGGCCTAGGATTCTGTAGGATGGAACCATGGCGGCTAAAGTGGAATAATGGCTCTATAATGGTGTAGCATAAATGGGCCCCAGGTGGGGTCAAGAAAAGTCTGTTCTAAAACTCTAGTGATCTACTGTCATTGTGGACATTACAGAGCTAGATTGACTAGTGGCCAGACTTGATATATAGCATCAGTTTCCTGCATTCCATTCCTGATTGGTGTAACCCAATTTTCACCCCACAGGAAAGCTTCTGCGGTACATCTGTCATTGTACCAGAGGTTGAAGGACCCCTTTATTTAAAAGAAGATGGCAAGAAATCCTGGAAGAGGCGTTATTTTCTTTTGCGGGCTTCTGGAATTTATTATGTACCCAAAGGAAAGACCAAGGTCAGGCAAGTCAAAGAAACCCTTTCAAGAAATAAAGCAATTCTTGAAGGTGGAAATAAGGAACTCCCAAGGTGACATTTTAAGAACAGCATCTGGTGCACCTGAGAGGGGTCTCTCTTTGGATGGCAACACTTGTGCAAATATTGGGAAAGAGTTGTTTAACTCCTTTGAAACATCCCCCTCCCTTCATTCTTGTTTTTTTTAGGTAGATAAAAAACACTGTATTTATTTAAAACCCAGACTTGAAAGGAAATGAGAGGCCTAAGTGGACATTCACAACAAAACTGTGCCATTACTTTTTGACTCATTCCCTATGGAAGAGAATTCTTTTACAGTTTGGAAACAGTCTGGATTTTTGCCTGTCAAAATGCAGACTTGTTCCGTAGCTTATTCAGAGCAAGCCTATAGTGAAAGTTTGCATGTGGCTTTAATAGTTTCTTCTGTTCTTGTTAGTCCCCCTTCCCTTTTCCTAGATCCTTCCTGGAAGCACTTTGGAATTCTTTGTAATATATGCCAGCCAACACCCCTCCACCCCCACACAATGTTGTTTCTTTACCTAGATCAGAGAGGTAAGACTCTGGCAGAGGATGATTTGGACCTTCATGAAGGACCAATATCCTCATTTTAAAGCTGAAAATAGGTGCCAGCATTGGACAGACATCACCATCTGATTTTCATCTCTGGTTTTGTTTTTTGTTTTTGGCCAATTTTCTTTGTTTTTAGGGAGTGGGGGGATTTTTCAGCTATACTGCTGCTTCAGGTGCCATTGACAATTTGGGGTTACTGTGGATTGACTTCTAAGAACTAAGTAACATCTCCTGCCCCCTCCCCAGACCACCTTAAGAGCTAGCACCTAGATCAGGAGAAGGGGTCTACTCAGCTTCTTATCAGGGTGCAAGGAGGAGGGTGTTTCCAACTCCCAAACACCACTGAGTGAAGCTGCCACTAGGATTTGCACCAGGGGCCCTGCTTCAAATTTTTGCAGCCACATTCACTAGCGGGAACGGAATGGACACACCATCCTCCTTTCACCCTAATCAGAAGCTGACAGGACTCCTTTGCCCAATCTGGCTGCTCTTGAGGTGAGTTGGGGTGGCATTTAAGTAGATCTACAGTAGGACTATGTACCGGTAGTTTTTCTAAGTACAGACCAGTTACAGATCTGTAACTCTAGATTATGAATCTGTACTTGCAATACTGAATACAAGCCATTTTCATTATTTCATCTTTATTCATACCTTATTGTTTCCTCAAGACAGGGACTTAAGGAAGCTTACAAATTTAAAACAAGTACAAGTAAATATGAGTATAGTTAAAACAGACAAAAAGCAACATTAAAATGGAATTAAATAATTACCAACGCTAACAATTAAAATGTTTTATAAACATTTTAGAAACAGTACAATTAAAGTGGTACAGAAAGCACTTTCATTAAAAACCTTCAGTTTTCAAACGCCTATCAGGAAAAAAAAAAAAGGATTAACCTTCTGATTAAAAGACAACAAGAAGGGGAACACCCCGACTCTCTAAGACTTTTGAGGACATATGGACTATAAAGGAGCAAAAAACAGGTTGTGTAGACTATGTCTATATAACTAAGAGGTTTTCACATTAGAAAAGAAAGATGAAAGTGAGTGGGAGGGTGCCAGCTTTCTCTGTGCCTCTCTGCATGACATCATAGCACTTCCATTCTCTTCCCAAGGTAGTTGATCATAAAATCATGTCTTTTGTCACACTGGAAAAATCTGTTTGATCAAATGCATACTTTTACTAACATCTCTCTATGGAAGGAGAATGGAAGTGTTTCAAGGGCATGCAGAGAGTCATGGAGAAAGTCAGTGCTCTCCCACTCTGTTTCTTCTTTCTAGTCTTATGCAATAAGGCTCTCAGTAGCTAACGTAGAATATTGGTAAGGAGGAGTAATAGTAATAGCAGCAACTCCAGAAAGTCTGGAGATGTTCAAAATGGTGATCAACACCACATAGGAGAGGAAGCTGGTGGATAGGTGAGTAGGAAAGCAAGTAAAATCAGGATGTCTATTGCTCAAGTGGAAATTGAAGGTCTTTTCTACATCTAGACCTGTTTGTTTAAGATGTGGCAGTCCAAGGCAGTCCTGCTGCTGTGGCACATTTATCCATTTATATGGAGATGACCATGCTTAGCAATAAAGTCCCACCGATGGGAAATTGTGCACAGCCCCACCTCCAAGCTTCTGAATATTCCCCGTGCACTTTAGAGATTTTTTTTTCAGGACTAGAAATGCTTTTATCTTTAAAGACAAGACTAAACACTGTAACACCATCCTGTCCACGATCCTATTCAACGTATATATGAAGCCGCTGGGAGAGATCATCCGGAGACATGGGGCGGGGTGTTATTAGTACGCTGCTCTATGTCTTGGTCTACAGCTTTGACTTCAGATGGTGTCTCCCCTCTCAATGAATATCTTAAAGCAGTAATAGACTGGATGAGGAAAAACAGATTGAAACTGAATCCAGACAAAATGGAGATACTAACGGTAGCGGCCCCAAACCCAGGTATTTGGATACAATCCCCAGTCCTAGATGGGGATCACACTCTCCTCAAAGGACTGTGTTCACAGTCTGGGTGTGCCCCTAGATCCGTCGTTTCAGATGACAAATCAGGAATGTGATGGTCAGGAGCGGCTGTTATCAGCTGGCTGTGCTCTTTTCTGGAAGTTAGGGACCTTGAAACCATGTTACATGTGCTGGTAACCTCTCATCTCAATTTCTGTAATGCACTCTACATACAGCTACCCTTGTGCCTAGGTCGGAAACTTCAATTGGTACAGAACATGGCAGCCAGGCTGGTCTTAGGTAAAACTAGAAGAGACCATATCTTAAGATCTTAAGATCACTTCACTGGCTGCCTATCAGTTTCCGGGCCCAGTACAAGGTGTTGGTCATCACCTTTAAAGCCCTAAATGGCTTAGGTCCAACCTATCTTCAGGACTGCCTCCTTCCATATATAATCCACCCCACGCACTCAGGTCCTCTGGGAGGAACTTGTTGCAATCTATAAAACTAGATTGTCTGTAACTGCTCAGAGGACCTTTTCGGCTACCGCTCTCAGATTACGGAACAGTCTGCCAGATGAGATCCATCACATTACCACCTTAAACAGCTTAAAAAAAGCTGTTAAGATGGATCTCTTCCAGCAGGCCTTTCCTGAGTAGACAACCGGCCACCAAAAAAGTTGTGCCTGTTACACCCCAACTTCTGTCACAGCTATTTTATTTGTTACTTGTTTATTTGTTGTTTTAAAGTATGTTTTAAAGTATGACTGTTTAATTGTATTTTAGGGGGAGGGTTGTTGGGAGACAGGATTGTATGTTTTAGTGTGTAAGCTGCCCTGGTTGTGTTACACAGAGAGGCGGAATACAAATAACTTTTATTATTATTTATTATTAGTCAGAGGGGTGAGTGCTGGGGCTTCCCCTGTGTGTTGTACTCTTTGAAGATAAAGACTTGTTTATGGCAAAGGTACATAGCTGAATCCCAACAGGCTTGTCCCCATTTCCCTCCCAACCAGGAAAAGATGTTTCCAGAGGAAGCTATTTAGTGTGAAGGAATGACATTAGGCCTTCTCTCCCATGTTTTTTTTTAAATAACCATGCATATTAAGTCCAGAGATGCATTTGACATCACATCTAGCTTTAGCCTGTGATTTGCTTAAAAGTATGACTAAATTTGGAGAGATTTCTTATGTTTCCATTAAGAAGCATAACACAACCGTCTGGATATGTCAGACACTTCATCCACATCTCCTTAGCACAGAACCGAGGTGTGCAACTAAGAGAAACTTGGTTGCTGTAGCAACCCATTAAAATATCATTATTTCACAGCAGCAAACAAAAGGCTGTTTGAGGTGAGAGGAAAATCTGCCCTTTCATTGCAGCATGGAGCAGATTTATAGATTACGTTTGCACTTGTTTACAAATAAACCCTCAACACACCCTAAGAAAAGTCCTTATTTTTCAAAGAGGCTTTGAAAAAATAATAGCAGCTCTCTGACTTTGGTTGTGTAGCTGAGCGTCATTGGTGGTTTTGTTGTCATTTGTTGCCATAATAATCTTAAGAGAGATCACAAGGTTAAATTCTCCTCCAGCCTGCTTTTGAATCCCCTCAACCATTCCTGGGCTACCATGGATTTCCTTTCCACACCATGTGTTACATCAGGGATGGGCAACTGTGGTAGGCCCAGGGTCAGTTTTATGTGCTGGAACTGCCTAGGGGCTACATGGACTGTGTGTTGTTGTGTGCCTTCAAGTTGTTTCTGACTTGTGGAGATCCTAAGGCAAACCTATCATGGGGTTTTCTTGGCAATATTTATTCAGAGGCAGTTTGCCATTGCCTCTCTTGAGGCTGAGAGCATGTGACTTGCCCAACATCACCCAGTGAGTTTCATGGCAAAGCCAGGATTCAAACCCCTAGTCTCCAGAGTCATAGTCCAATACTCAAGATACTAGGACTATGTAAAAATAAAATCAACCCCTTCCCGCTACCCAAAGTAGCTACAAAATCCCTTTCTGGTTCTCAAACATGTTTTTTTAATATTAGACAGTTTAGGGAGGTCTTGCAAGCTGTTTAAAGAGCAAACTGTTACACACATGGTAACTTCCAGGAATAGCGGTTTGTCCTCTTTATTTTTTAGCCAGAAAAAAATTGTTCTGGGGATTCTGGAAGTATCATGGGCCACAAAAAACTCTTTGGGGGTTGCAATGTAATCCCGACTCCTTGTGAAACTTGACTTTGGTCCAGGCTATTTGAAGGACCATAGGGAGTTGCAGACTGCCAGAAATAGTGCAAATTGAGTCCACTTTAAGGGTTAGGGTTAGTGCTAGGGAATAATGGGGATTGTTTTTTGTTTTTTCTGAGACATTGAGCTTTCTCTGTCAGAGAGCTCTGGTGCTACAATAAAATACAGTTCCCATGATTCCCTAACCCTAACCCTAAAAGTGGACTCAATTTGCACTATTTCTGGCAGTCTGCCAAAAAAAAACCAAAAAACAAAAAACAACCAACCCTCATATCTCCCTTTATGAGCCCATTAGAGCTCATAAGATCTGGAGATGCCCATCACTTTCTCAGGCTTGCTTGGTGTGAATAAAAGAAAAGGCCTTCTTGGTAACTGCTCCCAGACTTTGGAACTGCTTCCCAAGAAAGGCTTGGCAGGTTAAAACTTTTTTAGGCCATCAGGCTTTTAGAAACTGGCTGGGACAGACTTTTAGTGTCGTGTGGTGCTGTTTTGAAGTTTTGTATATGGTATTTTAGTGTATTTTAATGTTTTTAATTTTATAAATTGTTTTTACAAACTTTAATACTTTTATTGAATATATATGATGTTAGCTGCCTTGAGTCACATTATTGGGAGAAAGGTGGGATATAAATGAATATAATTACTACTACTACTACTCCATTTGTTGTTGGTGTGTACCTTCAAGTAATTTTTGATTTTGGGTGATCCTAAGGCAAACTTGTCATTGGGGTTTTCTTGCCAAGTTTCTTCAAGATGGTTTGCCATTGTCATCATCTGAGTCTAAGAGAATGTGGCTACTCTATACTCCCATACTCTATACTTTATACTTTTTCCTTGATCTCTTAGAGCAGGGGTAGGCAACCTAAGGCCCGGGGGACCGGATGCGGCCCAGCAAGGCCTTTGGACCGGCCCCAAACCGGTCCTGCCGCCGCCGCCCCCCCCACCGCCACCGCCGCCGCCCCCCCCCCCCCATGATGATATTGATTATTGTTGTTATTACTTGTTCTTGGGGTTTTCTTGGCAAAATCTCCACATGGCTTTTCTGGGGCTGAGAGAGTGTGCATGCATTTGTTTTTAATTTTTTAATTCTTTTTTAATTTTTATTTATTTATTTATTTATTTATTTATTTATTTATTTTTGGTGCTTCGGCCCGTCAATTGTCTGAGGGACAGCAACCCGGCCCCCGGCTCAAAAAGGTTGCCTACCCCTGTCTTAGAGCATTCTATAATGTCATGGAGATGACTTTTGATCCCTATGCTTGTGACAGGATGCATCTGAATGGAGCGTAATAGAAAGTGCAGGCTCCAGAAGGTTCTCTTGCCTGGATTTAAAGGCTGGATGTACACCTTGCCCCCAATATATGGTCTCTTAAACTGTGAAAGGTCCTCTTGACTATATCCTTTATATCCCATTGTATTTGTATGGACAGCCTGTGGACACAGGCAGTCCTTAACAGCCCCACAGATTTCCCTTACTGACCAGCAAGGAAAAGATCCTCTGGTTAGCAGGAGAGAAGCAGCAATCATGATCAGAATTGCTTGGGTGGGAAGAGGCATTGTTAATTTTGCCCTCCTTCAGCGACTCCTGTGGGAGAAATTGCTATTTCTTTAGTGCCAATAGCTAGCAGCAGCAGGGACATAACTATTCTGATCAGGGTAGGAGGGGATTTAATCCTGTCTCATGTAAGCTCTACCCACCCAGTGCTGTCATACTGCCAGCCCTGCCTCAGTTTCCTCTGTATAAAAGGGCAAAGAGTGGATCCTTGGCTTTTTAGGGATCCACCAGAAATATCTATGGTGTATGGGTCAGTATAAATTACAGCAAGTGCCATTTCTTTCCTTAAAGAAAAATGAAGCCACGTTAAACTGTAGAAAGAGTTTAAAAATGTCCTGTTATTGGAAGAAGGAAGTAAAAAAAGGTCATACAGTTGGGGAGGGGACCCATAAAACTCTTTTCTGGTGTGCATTGTCTTGCTTGAGCTGAAAGTTTAGGAAGAGCCTCAAGCATTGAAGTTAAATTGATGGCTGTGCTTATGATCATGTACCAATTTTCTATTATAGTATCTAATGCAATGTTTATTTTAATTTTTTAGACATCTCGGGATTTGGCTTGCTTCATACAGTTTGAGAATGTAAATGTTTATTATGGTATTCAGTACAAAGTGAAATACAAGGCACCTACAGACTACTGTTTTGTCTTAAAGGTATGTACAAAAGAAAACATTCTTAGAATTGAGGTAAAAACCCCTATCACATTTACACTATTCATGGGATCATATAGTTTAAAAGTTTCAAAGTACAGAGTCATATCTTATAGCTACTGTATATCTATAAGAGATGAACAGTGTAGTGCAAAGTTGTAGGCTTTCATGGCCGGCATCCATAGTTTTTTGTGGGGTTTT
>CM034710.1:107591600-107623072 GCA_020142125.1 Phrynosoma platyrhinos
TCCATTCCAGCATTCTCTGAAGATACCAGCCACAGATGCTGGCAAAACGTCTGAAAGAATCTCTTCTAGAACATGGCCACACAGCCTGAAAAACCCACAAAATAACAGTGTAGTGTTATACATTTCTACTGAGAAGTATATTCTGACCGAGCTGCATGGGACTTACTCCCAAGAAAGCCTTCCTGCATAATTTTTATCTGTCTGCTTAGAAGTGCCATAGAAATTCAGTGTTGGTTTAATACCTCTTAATAGATAGGTACTGCAAGTATAGGAGGCATGGCTTCATGCCTCTTCAGCTTGGGTATATAAATACTGTGAGTAACCTCAAAATTTAAAATGATTCTGAGTATCCCACTAAACAGAGTTATAACCTTTCCCTGTTTGGTACCCTCCAGATGTTTTAGGATTAAACCTCTCATCCCAGACTATTGGCCATGTTTATTGAAGGGAACAAGTTTGGGGCAGTCTGTTCTAATCCTAGATACATCTTTTGTGGAAGGTAGACCTGACTTGAAGACTAAGAGGTAACCCCAACAACATACCTCTGGTGGCCTTCCCCTAACATTCATGCTCTCTCCAAGCAGGTATACTAGTGCAACAATCAGTGGTGCTGAACTGTGAGACAAACACTTCTCCCACATTAATGCAGAAAATTGCCACATTGTGGCACTGTGAGTAACCTGTTGTAGATATAGGGGAAGGTGACTCACAGAGCCTGTTCTCTTTTGTGTCAGAGTCCATCAGGGAGCTGGACTCCTGGTAGCTGCTTTAGGATGCCCTCCTTGAAATAGGCCCAGTTGATTTCAGTGAAACAATCAAGCACATTTGCAGGCTCTGTGTGTGTATGTTTTTGTAAGCTTATCTGAAACCCAAGAGACTAGAGATGTACTATTGTTAGTTAAATTCAAGTTACAAGCATGATGGAATATGGCATTTATCCTGCAGATTCAAAAAGCCACTGGCACAAAATTGTAGCCCTAGATTTGAAAAAAGAGTTCACAGTAGACAGTAGCAAGGTAATCTATATGTAAATTGGCTCTTTTAGTCAGTCTGTTGTGTCTCAGAGACTGGGAGAATTTAATTATGCATTATTGGTGAAGGTTTTGCTTGGGTAACCTGAGAGTAATGATGCGTAATGTGGAATTAATCTAGGGTGAAAAAATTGGTACCCTGGGAATAAATGGGCACAATAATATAACCATAAACCATTTCAGTTCCTTAGTACCAGCCATTTGAGCCCATCCAGCTGGGTTTTCTTAATAACCTTCAGAGACATCTTTTTGTTGATACTCTTTAAGAGTTTTATGGCCAGCTTCTTTCACAACAGCCTTGGCCTGCGAGGGCCAGTTCATGTCATCTTGTTTCCTTGATAGTATGTGCCGTTTTCCATGTGGAAAAGTGCAGTACAACATAAAGGTGAAATCTGTGAGGTTTTTAAAATTGTGTCTCGGTGCGCCTTCTTGGAAACTGGTGTGCAAAGAAAGAACCTGAGGTTTCTGATTGGTGGTGATGGCTTTACAATTAAGCGATGAGTTTATTGCATGTTAAAACACGTGGACTTGGTTTATCACATGCTTTGGGTTCTTACAAACTTGGTGGGGCTTTAGGACTTCTGTGGTACAGATTTACAAGTAGGCAACAGTTACTGTGTAGGTTTCTCTTTGAAATAGTAAAAGCTTATATTTTTCATTTATTTGTTTTAACCTTTATTTCCTCCAGTGTGTGGTATACACATCTCTCCATGTTATTCTCACAATAATCCTGACAAGTAAGGCCAGGCTGACAGTTTATGTTACTAACCCAAGGTCACCCATTTGAGTTTCATGGCTCAGTAGGGATTAGAACTCAGATCTTCTGAGGCCCATTCAGGCACTCTAACCTCATTGTTGGTTGCATCTCCTACAACTCTTCCTTCCACATAATACTTAAACAGAAGCCATTTACTCAAAAGTAAAATATCAGTGTTTACCTTTAGGAACATATTTACATTTGGGTAAATATCTCACAGCATTTGCTTTGAAATTTTTACAACTAATGAGAAAGCTTGAGAAGGTAGAGGAATGAGTCAAAGACTCTAAATGTTATACCCACTGTATTGCTTCCTGACAGGGTGTCCTAAAAAAATCTGTCATTAAGTATATTGTTTATAAAGTTAAATATTATGTGTGTATATGTCTTCAAGTTGTTTGTCAACTTATGGCAGCCTTATGAATCTCACTGGGTTTTCTTAGGCAAGGAATAATTAGAGGTAATTTTGCCAGTTCCTTCCTCTGAATGTAGCCTACAGCACCTGGTATTAATTGGCAGTCTCTCATCCAAATATTAACTGGTGCTGACCCTGCTTAGTTTCCAAGATCAGATGATCTGGTGCATTTAGGATATTTAGATCCTTTAATCAAACAAAAATCCACCAAACAGTGATACCTTTATTGGCCAACCAAAATGCACAATATACTTGTTGCAAGCTTTCGAAGCTTCACTAGCTTCTTCATCAGGCAAGATGTTACAAACCAAACTGGAGAAAAAATTGGAGATATTAGGCATATGCCTGCATTTTGATGTTTCTGTCCTTAGTTAAGATGGGGAGTGGAAGATATCTTTTGCAGGCTGGCCCCTAAATGGCTATCACAGCTACCCCTGCATGTTTCTAGATACTTTAATGTTAAACATTAGAATTACTGAAATATTTCAGTTAAAATAAATATTTTACAAAACTCTACTTTCAACTGCTCAGGAAATTAAAACATTGAAAAGTATCTGATGCCATCTCCTGGATGTAATAAATTACTACAGTTCTTCAAAAATCCTATGTATCTTTCTAAAGAAATTCTTCCTGGACCCATAGAAATAGCCAACAGTGATAATTTAGCAAGTTTAAGGTTTTCATTATTTAATAGAAGTAAGAAATATCAATAAATAATTTCTACAGTGCAACCTGGCAGTTACCTAAGATAAATTTATAAATTTAGCTTGATTTATTTTTACACCATGCTTTCCTTTTTGTTAAGTCATGAGATTATCAATACACTTTTGTTTATACCTTACAATAGCACTGTTTGTCCTCTGCTGAGTAATTCTAGTTGTTAAAATCTACAAATTATTGTGACTTCTCTTAAGCATAAATCCAGTGTGCAGAAGCCCAACTTATTGATACAAACCAGCCAAAGTCAAACATACTAAGAACCATTTATTTCAGTATCTAAATTTAAGCATGAGCCTAAATCTTCCATGGAAATACTGGGTAGTTGGATTGTGCTCTTTGGCAGGGATGGGGAACATGTGGCCCTCCACCATTCTCAATTGCTGGGTAGGAATAAGTGGAGTCCAGCACATGTCCCTAACCTTTTGCTCCATGGTTTTCTTAGGTATGAATCCCAGCTGAATATGTTAGATGCAAGTTCTAGAAGAGTTACAAAGCAGAAGTTAAAAGCAGACACTGAACAGAAAGGATCTGCCGATGCTGAGAAGTAAAGTAGGAAGAGGCTGTAGAATGTTTCTGAAGGAGCAGGGGTAAAATTATTTAAAGAATAGAAATTGAACAACCATCAGCATGGTATTGTCAAAATCACATAAATATATGCTGGACCATTCTAGCCATGGCAATGAGAACTATAACAGGTTGACTTTCAACAAAACTGTGTGCCTGTATCTTTGATCCAAAACACACTGCAGTTTGAGACCACTATAACTATTCCAGCTCAATGCTAGTGTTGTTGTTTTGTGAGACATTTAGCCTTCTCTCAGAAGTGGCTTCTCTGGGGCCACAATTAACTACAATTCTCAGGATTCCCTAGCACTGAGCCAAGGCAGTTAAAGCAGTCTCAAACTGGATTATTTCTGCAGCGTGTTTTGGACCTTTGTCACTTTGTTGCTATATGCCTTCAAGCCATTTCCAACCCTAAGGCAAACCTCTCATGGGGTTTTAATGGCAAGATTTGTTCAGAAGCTTCCTCTAAGGCTAAGACAGTGTGACTTGCCCAAGATTATCTAGCAGGTTTCTATGGATGAATGGTGATTGAAACCCAGGCCTCCCAGAGATCTAGTCCAGTATGCAAACCATGCTGGGTCACCTTTGTTGCTACCATATGTCAATAATCAAATCTAGTAGGCTTTCATATAAACCAGCCTAGGATCCATTTGGTGGATAAATAAATGGGACCCAGTAATGGTCTTCACTGCCAGAACTCTTTGCATAAGGCAAATGTTTGCAAATTCTTCAATAAGTAAAGTCACTGTTACGTTAAAAGCCCTTCATATTCAAACACAATTACTTTGTAATCAACCTGGCAACTACAAATAAATTAACAGACACAGTTAACTTGCAGCTGAGTGTTTTTTAATGTTTCTCATAAATTTGCTGGCTACAGATAATAAATTTATTTCCCAGTCTGTATAACTGTCACATGACAATCCACAACAGGCACCCACTGTGTAAATGCACTAAACTCAGAACCATGACATACTTCAGATTTACTAGCAGGAGTCATGTTGTAGCTATTTCAGACCAGGCTTCCACCCAACATATGTCTCCTTAAAACAAAATCTTTGAAACTTGTGGTACAAATATTTACACAAATGATGTGTAGCATTGCTCATATACACTTGTCTAATTAATTTCCTACAAATTTGAAGTTGTTTGTTTCTATTTTAATTTCAGCAGATTTTTAATGATAAAATATTCTTATAATTTGTTATTGCCAGCATCCCCAGATACAGAAGGAGTCACAGTATATCAAATACTTGTGCTGTGATGACCGGCAAATCCTACACCAGTGGATAACTGGCATAAGAATTGCAAAGGTAAGGAGGAAATGTTTTTCTCAATAACAAAAGGAAAACAGAATGATGAAATATAAGAAATGAGCATAGGCTAGTATCTTGTTCATGAATTTACACCATTGCAACTCACTTTTTTGGGCATTGCAAAGTTTGGAATTTTGTTCTGACCACACAGTGACCAAAATCCCCTCCAAAGCTTATCTGTAAACAGCACAGACATTTTTGTGTTGTCAGAAATGGAGAGGAATGGGGGGGGGACACTATGTGTAGGTTTCTGCAGATGCTTGTTGCTGTGTATACAGCTACAGGAAAAGAACTGGATGCGTACATGTTCATCCTATCATTCTCTGACAACACAGAAAGGGTCATGTTGGGATGGGGGGACTGCGTGCTCACAAGGCCACTGGGAATGGGTAACATCAGAGATAGTTATGGGAAAGAAATGTGTCTCAAGAAGCAGGATCTTGGCCCCTAGAAATGTTACACCCCAGTACAGTACATCTCATGATATCTGATGTGGAGGAATGACTATTTTTTTCCTAATGTGCCATTATTTGTGCCCATTGGCTGCAACTCTTTCTTTCTTTCTTTTCCTGGAAACATGCACATACTGGCTTATGTACCAGCACCAAATGCATGGACTGCCCCCTTTAAGCATCACTGCCATAGTAGTTAGCAGTGGCTAAGAATTTTAGTAGCATATGGCCTGATATCAGACATGCACAATAGAATTTATCTTGATAGTACAGTCCCCAAGATTCAAGGTGGCTGCTGCAAAAGTATCCCACATACCTTGGTCTTCATAGCTCCTCAGTTTTCTTGAATCTGAGCACAACATGCAGACAGGAAAGAGTAATACAAAGGTCAGAGCAATATTCCAAAGTCTATGAACACCTGCTTGTAATGTGTTTAGAGGTCAAAATAGATGTATGAAATATGCAATTTCATGTTTCCATTTTTTTTTTAAATGGGAGGGGGTAACCTTGTGGACAGGAACTGGAAACAGGACTCCTGAGAGGCATTAATTCTTTCCCCTTGCCTTATTGCACTACCTTGAAGCCATTTATGCCACAAATGAATGGCATTTGGTGGGATACAGGAGTTTAATGAGGGCCATGGTATAAAGCTCAGATCTAGTGTGGTGTAGTGGTTTGAGTGCTGGACTAGGACTCTGAGAGACGAAAGGTTTATTTACCTATTTAGAGTTGTATACCCTGCCCTTCAGCCCAAAAAGCTGCTTACAAATCATTTGACAGTTCCCTGCCCTAAGGTTTACAATCTAAATAAGGTGTGACACATAAGGAAAAGGGAATGGCAGTGGGGGAAAAGATTGAGTCCGGCAGATGGCCAGCTACTCTTTTCTAACTCTGAGGCCACAGCAGTAGCCACTGGGAGGGATGGAAGGGCTATCACTAGCTATTGGTTCAGTTCCCCACTTGGCCATAGAAACTCACTGAGTGGCCTTCGGTATGTCATACTTTCTCAGAAGGCAGTGGCAAACCCCTTTTGAACAAACCTGGCCAAGAAAGCCCCATAAGGTCACCACAAGTCAGAAATGACTTGAAGGCATGCAACAACATTATAGGTGGACAGATTCTTATTTAAAAACTCATCTCAGTAGTAATTGCTTCACATGGCTATTCTTCCCCTTTGTTGTTGTGTTCAAGTTGTTTCCAACTTATGGTGACCCTAATATGGGTACAACTGGCCATTCTCATTGAGAGACTCTGGAAACTGTAGTAAATAAATGATATTTCGGGTTTCTTGTTTTCTGCATAGCTACAGGGTGTTGTTGTTGTTGTTGAAGTCATTTCTAACTCATGGTGACCCTAAGGTGAACCACAGCTTTTTTCTTGGTAAGATTTGTTCAGAGTTTTCCTTGGCCTTCCTTTGAGTTTGCGAGTATGTGATTTTTCCAAGGTAACAGTGGGTTTCCATGGCTTAACAAGGATGTGCACCTTGTGTTCTAGTGTTGTAGCCCAATGCTCAAACCACTACACCACGCTGTGTCAAGAAGATATGTGAAACTGCTGGTCTGTTTAGCCTCTAAGAATTTTCATTTGAAGATGGGTGAGCTCAGCAGTCACTTTTAGTCTTTCCCCAGCCTCCTTTGTGAACTGCTATACATTGGAAATGTAGTGCCCTCCCCATAGAGAAAAATATTCAAATCAGTGCAAAAGAAATGTTAATCAACTTTTAGCAGATTTAAATCCAAGCCTTGTTTTGTAGCATTGTTCAGCATACTTAGAGCAGAAAGACAGCATTCTATTTTTATTCTTGTGAAAAATCTGAAGTCCTAGGCAGGCTAGGCATGGTGTGGCTGAATAATACTGAGTTTGGCACAGTTAATTACACCATATTTGAACCTACTACTATAGCCCCATTGTTTTTCTGAACGACTCTCCTTCACTTATTCTCTCATTATGAGATAAAAGTTCTGGATACTGAAAAATTACTGGTTGAAATTAACTTCAATTTTCTGTCATTTCAAATAAGGATTGGCTAGATCTACAAGTGAGTTCATCCAGTATACTTGCATTTAAGCTGATGTAAAGTGGGTTGAAATAGGTTTAAATAGACCTTAATGTAATGAGTTACAAGAAAATCTTGAATGGCACAAATGATTATGACTTTATAGATGAGTTAGGTTTTAGACACCCACGCATTTGCTCTCCTCCAGAACAGTTACAAACAAGACCTTCCCGTGCAGTCAGATTTTCTTAGATCCTGTAGAACAGGTTTGCTTTCATATCTTTATTCATTCATTAAATTTATACCCTGCCTTTCTCCTGCCAAGGGACTCCATGCAGTTTAACAGAATTTAAAATAAAAGTTGAGCTAAAGTGTATTTTAAAAGTTAAGAAACATATCAGTCATGTTAAAAGCACAAAGATATAAATAGTTCAAAACACATTTTAAAATAGTTAAAACATAAAAACATATCCATGAAGACTTGATTGTACTAAATGTATAGCTAGAAAATTATTTTTGTTGCTTTAAGGTAAAAGAGTGGTCATTTTAATGATGCAAGTTTTTTAAAAAATGTGTTTTCCCCCCAGTATGGCAAGACACTGTATGACAACTACATTTGTGCAATGCAGAAGACTGGCTTAGCTTCTCGACTGGCAAAGCCAGGGAATGCTGAATCATCTATGGGATCATCTTCAAAAGGTACTAGTACATATTAAACTATGTATACATTTGGTATGTTGAAGAATATCCTATATAGATTCTGAACCATATGTCTATATCAGCATCACTCTTTAATTTCATTTCATTTTGTCCGTTACTGGTTGGGTATTTCAGCAAGGATATAAAGACATACTTTAGGCATATACATGCGTTTGGACATATCTCCTATAATTTCTTAATGCACCCTGCTGTACCCCTTAATGCACTCATTTTACATCAGAACAACCCCTTGTAAAAATCATAAATTCCCCTTTAAAACCCTCTTTCATTTCAAAAGGGAACTGCTGCATAGCATTACTTTAAAATGAGATGTTTGCACATTGGGAAACTCCAAATATGCCACAGGAACATTTAGCATAATATGAGCAAGTCTTTGTACATGTGCATTCCCCTTTCCTGCTTTTTCTTCTATAGGGGTAGAAGCTTGAAAACATTCACTGCCACTTTTGTTTAACTGCTGGACTAACAAACTCTGGTTAACTAACCATGGTTAGTTTCAGGCTAGAATTGCTGAATCTGTCTTGTTAAATTAACTATAGTTCCAAGTCCAAATGATGATTAAATGAAAAAGTGAAATCTTCCCAAGCTATTCCAGCTGTGTTCCACAAGACAGCACAGAACATATCTTGCTGTGATTGTTAACATCTTATTTAAAGCTCCTTTGATAAATCTAAACAACTTACCAAACTGTTCTGAGTATTCTTAATATCATATGAAGATTAGCATATTATAATAATTGTAAGTATTATAAGTAGATATTGTTCAGTGAGCCTCCACATTTGCGGCTTTGACTTTTGATTACTCACAGATTTGATTACTCATGAATTTTATTAATATGTTCTCTGTAGGAATCTCTAGGTCCTCCAGTGAGACCCTGCCAGAAGTTGACTATAGTTACACTGGAGGACCTAGAGATTCTGAGATAAAACACCTCTCTAGGCATTTGTAGGTCCTCCAACATGATTCTATGGCCAGTTTCTGTCAGATGTTGACCATATTGTTTCTGGAGTACCTAGAGATTCCTATGTAGGTGTTATCTCCATTAAAAAAAAGGAAGGTTTTTTTTTAATTTGCGGTTTTTTCAATTTTCACAGCCTTGTGCTCCTAACCCCAGAGAATGTGTAGGGCTCACTGTATATACTTTTTATATCTTTGCTAACTTGAATCGGAAATAGTTCTGTAATGCATAAGCAAACCTGTTTTTTCTTTTTTATTGCATCATTACAGGTAGCACTCAGGCAAATGGACAGGTGCCTCAAAGCATAAATCCAACTATGGCAGTCTCTTCAACAAATGGGAAAGTTGCTGAGATACCAAAGGTACAAATAAAATGTATTAAGAATGTAATTCTTTCTCAGATATTTTTACAGCTGGGGTTGCAAGAAAGTAGGTCTGGCTCTACTAGAATGCTGCAGAGGCATTTGTGGTATAATTAGGCCACAGTGGCATATACTTTAGCTCAGGGGTAGGCAACTTTTTTGAGCTGGGGGCCGGGTTGCTGTCCCTCAGACAATTGGGGGGCCGAAGCACCAAAAATAAATAAATTAATAAATAAATTTTAAAAAATTTAAATAAATAAAAATATGCATGCACACTTTCTCAGCCCCAGAAAAGCCATGGCAAAACCCTTGTGGAGATTTTACAAAGAAAACCCCAAGAACAAGTAATAACAACAATCAATATAATCATGGCAGGCGGCGGCGGCAGGACTGGCCTGGGGCCAGTCCAAAGGCCTCGGGGGGGCGCATCCGGCCCCCGGGCCTTAGGTTGCCTACCCCTGCTTTAGCTGCATCCCATTTGGACTACTGTAACATGCTGCCTTTGACAAATGTTTGGAAACTTAAGCTGGTCCAAAATGCTGTGGTCAGGCAGTTGACTAGGTGTAGTTACAGGGAGTATGTGACCCTCTTGTTAACCATAGCTTCACTACCTACTGGTTTGTTTCCAGGCACAATCCAAAAAGTGGTTGTGACCTATAAAGTTCTGTAAGACTTGGGGCTAGGCTGTCTGAAAGACTGTATTCTCTCATACAAGCCTGCCGAGTATGGGAGGCCCATATCTTGATTTTGACAATATTGGGGTGGATGGGAACTCATGACAATCATGTGTTCCTTGTGGGAAAACATGCAATGTACTGAAAACTTAGGTTGCCAAATTACTTCTTGGTGTTTAGCTGTGTCACCTTGGAAAATTTCTCCATTTTGCAGAAACAATTATACACATAAATAAGGACTAGGAGGATTGAACCTTAAACAAACCTATACCATCAGAAATTGCAAACAAACATGCGACTGTCACCTTTTATCATGCTCTTGTATCATCTAACTCAAAAAACATTTGTTTTGGTGCAAGGCATACCTAAACAGTTTGCTCCTTGCCAATCTTTGTCAAAGTATGTATAAAGCAAAGCAAAAGCAAAGCAGCTTCATTTATATACTGCTTCATACCATGCTATGCAGTGTCTAAGCGGTTTACAACTATAAGCTCAATGCCCCCCAACAGCTGGGTACTCATTTTAGCGATCTCGGAAGGATGCAGGCCTGAGTCAAGCCTGAGCCCTAGCTAGTATTGAACTCACAACCTTGTGGTTTATGAGTGAGTGGCTGCAGTACAGGCATTTAACCACTGCACCATAAACCTGCACTACAGGTTTATACACAATATAAATTTAGTGGCACCCTAAGGCTTATTATTTGAAAAACTTTACATTTTACTACATTTATGGAATGAACGCATTGCACTTAGATTTTATCCTGTGTATATGCATCTGCTCAGTGCTCAGAAAGTGAAACTTTCAATCAGTCCTGAAACACTTCTATAGACAAATACCAGCAAAAGCAGGAAGTGGTCAGGAATCAACTGAAAGTACATTTGCATAGTAACTTTTAACAACTACCAGCTGCCACCTGCAGAATGAAATGGAATTGTGTATATTATATTGCCATTTGGACTCTCTTCATCTTAACAACAAGGTCTAGTGAAATATGGTGAATACAAATGTTCCTAATATTATGCCAGTGGCATCATATACTTAATGAACTGCTAGTCTACCCACCATTTTCATTTATTTTGTGGTGGATGCACTAGAAGAGATCAAACATCATATCCCTCTTCTGTTGTATACAGCATCTGGGTAGAGGTTAGTAAGTTTCAGTAATCTTTTATTATATAAGAATGTGGAGGAAAAAGTGGCTGTGACTAGTACAAAAAGCAGGAAAATACATAGGTTCACCTTGCTTCTGAACTTAGCAAAATGCAGGCAAGGCTAGTCTACAGACCATAGAACTGCAGACTGAGAGACTTTACAGTTATTAAATGCTCTGAGTCCAGATTTAAGTGGATGAAACTCAAGGTGTATGGACTTCCCCACCCATCCTCCTCACATTAATAAATAATAATAATAAAATTTATTTATACTCTGCCCCTCTGTCAAAACAGTCCTCCCCACTGCTTCAAAATATTATGCACAGACTAGGTGAGTGTGTGACCTCTGATGCAGGGATCCCCCAAAATTAGGCAAATGCACTTTCTTTCAGGAGAATGTTTTAAAATAAAGAATGTTTATCAGAAAGAAACTAACATTCAATACTGTAAGAGTAGAAGAGCAAGCCCAAACCCACTAATGTAGCTGAACATCAGATCAAAATTGGCAATTAAATGCTGGACTGGAGAAAGCACTGAATTTCTTTTTACACATCAATCACTCTCAGAAGTTCTCTTGATAGCTATGTTGTTTCAAAGGCCTTGTATGTAAAATGTGGACAAAACTTTCAGATTACAGGTCATATATTCCAAGTTTCCCTAATTTAAATGGGAATCACAAAATTGTGACAATGTAAATTGAAGTTCCTAAGTGAACATAGGACAAAACTAAAATAAGTGTAAGTAGGAGGAATTGTGGTTTTGGTTTTGTTTGTTTTTTTAAAAATAGATTTTGAAAATATTTTAATTCATCCGTAACTGAGAGTCAGATGATGTACAAATGAAAACCTCCTAGCTATGTATTCCTGCTACCAACTTGATACCACAAACCCATAATACCTGCAGTAAGCAAAGCAAAGCAAAGCAAAGCAGCTTCATTTATATACCGCTTCATATCGCGCTATGGGATGTTTAAGTGGTTTACAACTGTAAGCTCATTGCCCCCCAACAGTTGGGTACTCATTTTAGCGACCTCAGAAGGATGCAGGCCTGAGTCTAGCCTGATCCCTGGCTAGTATTGAACTCGCAACCTTGTGGTCTATGAGTGAGTGGCTGCAGTACAGGCATTTAACCACCGTGCCACCAGGGTATCTGTAGTATCCTTCAAATTTAGCTGAAGACATTTGGACTTATTGTTTCCTTTGTTAAAAGGTTAAACCAGACACTGTCACTGATGCCAAGCAATCATCAGCACCTACCATGCCACAATTCAGACAGCGTAAACCTGGTGGGTTACATCCACCACCTCCTCCTCAAAGACGATCTTCTGCAATGACGCCTTCATTTCACATACCTACTGATATTCAGAGGAAAAGTATGACCTACTCTTCTGATCCAGAATTTCCACCACCACCTGAATTGATGCCACCACCACCTGATCTGCCTCCACCACCACCACCACCACCTGAATGCTATGAAGCTCCTCCTGATTTTATTCCTCCTCCTCCACCTTCCTTTGCTGCTTGCACTGGCACTCCAGAGTTACTGCCACCACCTCCTCCCTCCTTCTCTGCTCCTGGTATGCCTCCACCAGTCAGAAAAAAGCCTCCACCTCCTCCTCGAAGGCAGGAGGAAAGTGATGGGCAGGCAGGAAGACCAAAACAAAGTGGACCACTGCCAAGGGGAGATGAAGTTGGAGAAGGAGGAGATTTCATGTCTGATCTAATGAGGGCATTAGAAAAAAAAAGGAATGAAACATCATGAAGCAAATAGCTTAAATACTTGGGTGTGAGATCATGGAGAGGATGCTCTGGAGAAATTGTCTTGAGCACTTCCTGATGGTGTAAAGGAGTACAGGATAGAGAATGTAATTTGAATACAGCCTGAAGTAAGATAGCCCCCCCCCCCCTTCCCAAGGACTGTTTGAAACATGGTCTTCCAGTGCTCCAGGTTCAATGGCACAGAACATAAGTAGAGGCATGGGAAGTCTGCTGGCAGATTCCACAAGGATATAAGTCAGGATGTATTCTTTTGTTTCCCATATTTGAATAAATAGTGGACGTTATTGCCCAACACTATGACCTGATCTCAGTGTATCAAACCTGATTTCGTGATTGTTTTGAAATGAGGAACTCTCAACCAGTGTAAATGTTTCCAGTAGTAACACACCTGGTTTAATGCTAAGACTAAAGTTTCTGGAAATCAGTGTCCTTCCTCCTCTGCCATGTAACAACTTAAAAATGTTTGAAGTATTATATCTGAGTATTTTAAGTAATTAATCTTTTTTACCCCTCTTTTGTCATTTATGATCCACCTAAATGCTTCACTCTTCTTTTTGAAGTATTCACCTCCATGAATAAAATCCTCTTCTGTGTTTTCCCACCAGTGTCAAAATTAATAAACAAGCACTACTCCTGTTTTGTTTTTTAAATATAGCACATAACATATTTTAAGACAATCTTTAGGAAGAGTGGCTGTACTCCTTGGGGACTTTTTATTTGCTTTCATAGATTTTAACCTCACTCCAATATCCTCCCAGCATAGTGTAAATATCTACATGCAGTTCTACACTGTGTTGAGCCATATACAGTGGGCCCTCGGTATCTGTGCGTTTGATATCTCAGATTTGAGCAGCTGCGGATTGAAATGAAGAAGCATTAATATTTTATAACCTGAGATGGCCATGCTGAGGCAAGACCTGCACAAGGCAGTGCCTCCCTCCCTCATGGAAATCAATCCCACCACAAAGCGACAGTCAGAACACAAACCTCTTCCTCATTTGTTTCCCACTTTCTCACAAAGATGCCTCTGACATAATTTAAACACCTTTCCTGCTGATACACCTCCTTGCCCACTCCTTCTGCTGCCCCTCCTGAGGTGGATTAGTGACAAAGGAGTTTAAAATCTGGCAGAGGCTCTGTGATGGGAAGGTTGAGAAGCTGGAAAACAGTCAGGAAGGGGTTTAAATTCTGACAGAGCCTCCATGATGGGAAAGTAGGAAACAATGCAAGAAGAATGCCTTCCTTTTATCCAAACCTGATTGAGCAGCCACAGTTTTCAGTGTTCACAGGGTTCTGGAACCAAACCCCCATAGATACCGAGGGCCCACTGTACCTCCCCCCGCCACAAGACTTATTGTAAATAACAGTAATTCAAAAGTCAGGAATAGAAATTGCCAATTTTGTAGGACAACTGCAGTAGTTAGTGAAGCAATGTCACCTTACTAAAAGATGGTGGTGGTTAGATCATGTTATACACCAGCCTTCTCTAATGGGGTGCCCTCACTGGATTTCAGTTCCCATTATTCTTGATTGCTCGCCATGCTGCCAGCCTTACAAGAACTGTATTCCAAAATATCTAGAAAGTGCTGGGTTATGGGAGGCTGTTAAGGCAGACAGAACAGTATACAGTATGCCCCCCATATCTATGGGACCAGCACCCATGGTTTCAATTACTTGTGTCCAGGGGTGGGAGTGGAGAATCCTCGCTAGGAATCGATTAAGTCCTCTAGCACAATTCTATGGTCAACCTCCACCAAAGTCATTCATTTCTATAGGTTTCAGTATTTGTGATTTTGGGTTTCCATGGGAAGTCCAGGAACTTACTCCCTATGGATATGAGGTTTTTACTATACACGCACATTCCTTGTGAAAGAAGAAAAGGAGAGAAGCCACTGAATGACAGTACAGAACTGACAACAATACTAGTTGTATGTCCTTTTGTGTTATTCAAAGGCTTTACCTCTTTATTTAATCTTGAGTACAAGTCATTTTCATCAGGATGAACAGCTGATTTTAATCTCTTGGGCCCAAGCAGGGGGACGTTTTGCATAACCAGCTCTCTCAGCCACCATTTGTGCCTGAAAGGGGAACTGCAAAATCTGTTGCAAAAGGCGGACCTGAAAATAAAATAATGTTACTATTATTATGTCAAAGCTACAAAACAAAGCTGGTTTTACTTTCTTAGGCAGGCTACATTTTAAACAGTTAAACTATTCTGTTTCTTTAATCTATGCTTGACGAATCCCCCATTAATGTACCTTTAGATCTCTCAAGCATAAATGGTAAAAGACATGATCACTTTACCTCAGAAAAATCATTCTTTTCAGCTTTTTGAGAAGCTGACTCTGCCATCCAATTTCGGAGCACGTACCTAGGATTAATACCTGAAACCAAACAGAAAATCATAGTTGCATATAAAAATTAGCCAAGGCTTATCACAAGGTACTTATTGTTCTGAATACCACATCCTCTAGCATTGATAAATGAAAATAATTAAAAATTTCAAAGAGCTGGAAGTTTAACAGAAAGAAAAAAATGCAAGCTTAATACCAGTTTTCCATTGTCAGAATGCCTAAGAATTAAGTACTAAGTTCCTTATGCTGGAACAAAAAATATGTACTTACCACGGTGGAGGAGAATAGTATTGTCCCAATTTTTCTGAACCTGATTTTTTTTTAAAGGTGAGCAATATATTACTGGCCCCTTTCACCTCCCCCCCCCCACTCTATTTCTGGCTATATTATTCTTAAAACACCTGTTTGATATGCTGAAAACTCCAAGCAAAGTTACATAGTTGTTGAAATTGGACACATGATGCCTGCACCATCTGAATGTTTCTGAGATCCCCACCACAGCCTGCATGGTATATTCTACCCCACCCACTCCAACTGAAGGATTTGTCAACTCCCATGTCAGTAAGGGGCATGCTCCACAGCAGGGGAAAGGTTATAATTCTTTGTCTGGTTACTCCCCAATCCAGCTTCAAACAGTATAAACTGCAAACCTATGTGCTAGTTAGCGAAGTCTGTTACCTAGTGACTGAAGATGGTATTGCAGGATTTCATGCATTGACACCTTTAAATGAATTAAAGAAAAAAAACGAAAACCTCAGATGCACACCACTAGATGTCCCTAAATATGCATGCCATATTTCAGGTAACATTGTTTCATGGACTTACAGCTATGACTGATGGACAGTTTTCTAGATAACACAGTACTTTTTATTAAAACACATTTCAAACTTAGCTTCAAGTTAAGCACAGAAAAACTCTGTCTCACTGGTTTTCCATTTGGCCCACCACCTAAGAGAGGGAGACTAGCTGCATCTCCTTTCCACTTTCTATTGGTACAGGGCAGGGAAATATCAACCCCACCACAGCTGAACTACTTTAATCAGCTGAGGAGGAGATAGGGCAGGTGTATATGCATAGGGCAAGTATATATGCATATAGAAGAATGGGATATGATTTTTTTCCTTGTGCATATGAACAGGGTGTGTGTGCATTTGTGAGAATGTTTGTGTGCAAAAGAGAGATGAAAGAAAGTGGGACTGTGTCGGAGGCACACACCAAAAGTGGACCTCCCACTTTGGGAAGTAGCTCTGCCTACTGGGGGACTGTGTCCCTGCTCTAACAGGCTGGCACATTTCAGTATCTGTACTCAGTGTGTGTGGAGGGGGGGCATGGGCATGTATGAGTAGTAACACATTTTGTAACAACCTTATTTTTTTTAATTCCCCATGTCTGCCTTAAGCTGATTAGGTGTAATAAACAGAATTCGAGAGCAAAACTGCCAGATCACTAATCTGCTATCTATCCACCAGAATAAAAAATGCTCAGCTACAGAGACTTTTACACTGAACTGAGGTAAGCAGAAATTCTTGGAAACAGACTGAGAATTTAATTTTGAAGAGCCTGGTTTACAAAACTGGAACAAGTTGTAGGGCTTCTTCTTTAATTGAAAGTATGACTTTCAATTTCACTTCCTAATTATAAAGACCAAACTAAAATGCTTACAGGTTAAACCCACAAGCAGTACTTACATCTTCTACATATCTCACAGAGGGCAATGGTGGTCTGTACAAAAATAAATCCACACTATTTCTCTGCATTGCTATTTATCTTCATAATGGACATTAAAAATACATATCCCTGTGGCTACAAGTTTATTTTGTTCCAATCAACCTAATTTTAGAAAATATAAAGAAGTATTAAAACAATTACTGTTGAAGATATAAGCCAGAATTTACTAAAACAGTTACAATGCATAACCTAGAGTTATGCATTTGTGACTGGTTCATATTCACAATTCACAATTTAGGGAATATGTAAGAAGTGTTGAGTCCCTCAATCCTCACTTACCAGGCAGCAACAGCTGCAGCGAGCAACAGGGATCAGTTCTCCTGTTGATCAGGATGCAGCTGACTGATGTTTCCACAAGCAAACTTGAATGATGGGGAATTGCAACAGGGACTCTGCTTCTGGCTGTCACACCAGAGTTTGTTCGTGAGAATGGGTGGAAAAGTCAACTACTTCCCTATCGAACAGAGTCCTGTTGCTCATGTGGCTGCTGCATTCTGTATTCTTGTTGGGGATGGGCTTCAGCCAGGATTCTAATCATTGGAGTTTCCTGATACTTGAGATATCCCTTTTCCTTTATTTCAGGGGTAGGCAACCTTTCCCCTTTAAGGGCCGAGGGACTTCAGCTCCCAGAATCCCAGGAGCTATTAGCCAACATGGTACTATTGGCCAACATGGCTGAGGCTTCTGGGAGCTGAAGTCCCTCAGTCGTTAAAGGGGAACGGTTGCCTACCCCTGCTTTATTTGCCTTGAGTTTTCAAATATTCTTTGCACCCCTAGTCTGGATGCACCCTGTTCTCCAAAGCTCCATGAGCTTTTTTTCAATCTGGCATGCAGCTGTAAAATAGAAGACTTTTTTTTGAAGACTTGGGCCATGAGATCAGTTCCACTAATCCTTTGACCAAAGAGGTCAATATAATAACTGGAACAGCATAACAAATTGGTTGCAAATTGATCCGCCTAGCTGGACAAATTTCTAGCCTTTCTATAAGATGAGGTGTAGACCAGTGGTAGGCAACCTTTCCCCTTTAAGGACCGAGGAACTTCAGCTCCCAGAATCCCAGGAGCTATTGGCCAACATGGAACTATTGGCCAACATGGCTGAGGCTTCTGGGAGCTGAAGTCCCTCAGCCCTTAAAGGTGCAAGAGTGTAGACAAGAGCAGTACACTGGTCTTTAATAGATTGTGTGTGTGTTTCTAGCTGTGAATCACCAAGTCCAGCAAACACAATTGATGGGAGGTTGCTGTTTGTGAAAATAGCAAGGTAAGAATGATTCCATGCAATGTTAACAAAGAAATTATACTGCTAGCCCCAAAGAAAGAGTGACTGGTTTGCAAAACACATACTTCCCAGCAGAGGTAGCTCTAGGGGCAAGGACCTATGATAATAAATGTGATATGCCTGCATACTGGGTTCCAGCATGATGCTAACTCTGCATATGTTTGCCACATGAAACTCTCTAAACTTTCCCTAGAAGCCAAGGTGACCAAACTGAGACTATCAAATTTGGACATGCTATGAGAAGACATGGCTCTTTAGAAAAGACATTAATACTTGTTAAGGTAGAAGGCAGTAGAAAAGATGGGAGACCACTTTATAGGCATGACCCTGAGTTTGCAGGACTTGAGCAGGACTGCTGATGACAGGTTGTCCTGGAGGTCTCTCATTCATAGGGTGTTCATAAAACAAACCTATTTGAGGTCCAAACCTACTTGATGGCAATGGACAACAACAATGTTGCCCTTTAACAGCATGGCTGCTGCTAACAGAGTGACTTTGAGGTCTCTCATTCTGTCCACCTGTTGAAATGACAACAAATTATTTTCTTGTACATGTGTTTGGAAGCCCAACATAATATCACAATCTTAATTTAAATGATGGGAAAGAAAGAGTCTGATCTGTATGAAGGGTATGCTTTTGAATATTTAAGTTTGGTTTTTTTTTACTTGACTCACCGGTCATTCTTTTCCTTCGCTCAAAATCTGAATCATCTTTATTCCTACATAACATACAAAAAAACCCCCCAGAAAATTCAGTTTGCATCTATTGCTACTCTGGGCTTGTTTAGACAAGTTAATCATGCTATTGATACTTGGATTGACAAACCATGGTTTATAAAACAGAATGAACACAGTACCTATGTTCATCTCTCCTTCCCTGCCTCCCTGGCTTTGATGCTTCTAATTCAGTTTGTTTTAAACCTCATGTTCCATTATATTTAAACAGAGAAAATATGGTTTAATCTTGCAGCACTGTCCAGAGTATAAAACTAGAAGGATCTGATCTTAATGTTATGATTTATTAAGCCAACATTGTCACATCTGAAATAGATCCACTTTAAATATCTTGATAAAACTTTCACTACAAACTGGATGGAAAACAGGTTTACTTTTCTGTAACAGACCTATTTGGCATTGGTACTGCTCTAAATATTTCTTTTCCAAGAAATGTAATCAGACTTAAATTTGAATGCATACTAGAGTTATATAACAATCATTCTGGTTTTACTCCCGAGATCAAAAAGATTATTGCACTCGGTTGTAAACCGGCTTATCTGAGGTGGCTTAAAATAGAAGCAGCCGGCATTCTGATAGTATCAGATGCATTTAGCTGCCGAAATCGCTACCCGGCTGCAGCCTGGCTCCGCTGCTCAGAGGGGTGCTCTGGCGGCCATTTTTTCAAGCCGGAAAACTCTAACCTTCAAAAAGAGGCGCAAGGAACGCCCCTTGGGACAGCGATGGAGCTGGGCTGCAGCCGGGTGGCGATTTTAGCGGCTAAATGCATCTGATATTATCAGGATGCCGCCAGCTCAAATAAGCCGGTTTATAACCAAGTGTGATAGTCTCCCTAGGCTGTTTCATCCAAACATCTAAAAGACAGTAATAACATTTTGATACTGTTGCATACATAAAGACACACTGCCTCTGGAAAGGTATCTCAAAGAAAAAGGGTCTCTCTCTCTCTCTCTCTCTCTCTCTCTCTCTCTCTCTCAGTTTGTAAAAGAAAATGCTTAGTGTACATCTTGACAAATTTCTATTAATTGCCACAAAAACATCTATCATACATTTTTGTATGGATTTGCTGCACATAGGATATAGACTATATAGCTTTTTTAGTAGAAGTCAGGAATCAAACCATAGATCTATCTTGTCAATACTACTTAAACAACCCAAAGTAATTTCTTCGAGCCATACTGGAAACTTTAGGAACACAAAGGAATGGGAAATATGGCCCCTTTAGATATAATGTTACGTACTCTGCACTAATGGGATTTTGCTCATTCCATAGGCACCAAAATAAGTGTATTTATATGTATTTGTCTCCTTGTTTTTGCTTTACCTATTGCTTATATTAGTGACAATAGAATTTCTATATTCTTATTGCAATAGAGGGAAGAAAATAAAAGACAAACTTTATTATCGAGTAGGAACTGGTGTAAAGTCACTGTCTCATGTTTATGTATCCATTTTAAAGACAACAACCACACCACTACTATGCAGGAAACAGTGGGGAAACTGGCCTTTCAGATGTTGCTGTACTGTAACTCCCATCATCCTCACAACTGAAGGATCATCCCATTATCCATCACTAGTGGCTATACTTGATAGGGATGATGTTATATCAAGAGGGTTCCATGTTCTTCTGGAACACATAAACATACACACATACCTTTTTAAGGATCATTTTATTTTAAACAGAAATATTATAACCATAATATTAATGTATGCCCAAACCATTCAAAATATCTAATGGCTTTCCCCCCTTATATACTTAATCTCTCTCTCTCTCTCTCTCTCTCTCTCCATGTGTGTGTGTGTATGTGTGTGTGTACACAATCAATATAAATTAACACAATTGTATTTATTTACCTTTTTATCCTCAAGAGATACAGATTGACCCAGTGGGAAAAGAACTTGTGCTCAGCCACATCCTGTAAAGCCCAAAATTCCTACATGGAAATAATTAGTTATATGCTGTTTCACAATGTTAATAATATACATATTGCTTCATGATATATGGACACCATAATGAAATCACCAAGTACTTCTGATAAGCTGTAACAGTGCTGAACATAGTTTTCAGCATTATAAGCTATATATCTACAGTCTTTATAAGGCTAGGAGCCAGAAGACAAGCATATTTTACAAGCCACACAATTCTGCTTCACTTTTCACCATCCACCCTATGGCTGTGTGAGGAAGAGAGAAAAGAGGCACATCTGGCCAAAACTCTGCATAAATTTCTGCATTCTCAGGGTGACACATACAACAACAAACTGAAAATATTCCCAATCCTTTTAAGTATTCAATCTGTCAACATGGATGCTAGGGGCATGAAGTGGGGGGGATGGTCCTCTTGTAGGAAAGAAGTAGTGTACAGGAAATAAACTGTTGAAACTTTTCCTTTACTAACATGTTCCATCTGCAATTCCTCAAGCACCAGATATATCCTCCTAAGCCTCATTTACCATTCATGGCCAAAGCATCCAATGAGAGTAGTTACAACAAAACAGTGCAGGGAAGGAGATCTTGTAGCAAGACTGAGAGAAAGACATTTGTAGCCCAAGCTTTCATAGACCCTACTTCATCTACTGCAACTGATGAAGCAGACTGAGTCCATGAAAGCTTATGCCACAAACGTCTTTCTCTCAAGATCCATTACACTACACTACAGTATTATAGCCCTATTATTCCTATTGAATCCTGGGTTTGTAGTTTTGTGAGATACTGGAGCCCTCTGGATAAGAATCTTGAATTCCCCTCCCTCAATTGCAAATCCCAGTTAGGACTGAACCATGGCAGTTAAAGTGGAATTACAGCATTATAATTCTGCACTGTCAATAGGCCCTAGGTCTCAAAGGTGCTACAAGATCCCTTTGTGTACTGATACAGACTGACACAGCTATGTCTCTGAGTGCAAGGAAAGAGATAGGCGACTGCTTGCCCAAAATACCTAGTCTGCAAATACAAACACACCCGCGGGCTCCCAGTCTCTTATCTGAACAAGCATGACTGGGATTCTTGCTGTGTTGCTGAAGATCTAGCTTTGACCTCTGTGAATACTCACTTTCCTTCTGTCTGTGAAGGCCATATAGGGATCACGCATAGCTCATTATTGACATCTTCTTTACATTTTCAAAGGCAACATGACTCAGGAACTTCAAATCTAACATCCTTGATGTAAGGATTGTTGTGTGCCTTCAAGTCATTTCAGACTTATGGTAGCCCTAAGGTGAACCTATCAAGGGGTTTTCTTGGCAAGATTTGTTCAGAGGAGGTTTGCCATTATCTTCTTCTGAAGCTAAGAATGTATGACTTGCCCAAGATCACCCAGTGGGTATCTATAGCTGAGCATGGATTTGAGCTATCTAAGGATAGCTCTTCCAAACAGATGCCTGATTCAGCCCAATGGAGCTGTTTTTCATTGTTTTCTGTTGCAAAGCCAAGACTTTTCTGAGAAAACTCTTATTCTGTCTGAAGCTCATTCAGGAAGAAGAAGAGGAAAAGGAAATAAATTCAAGCTCAAGTAGTGGACTGGTTCATTTTTCATGCTCCAGATTATTTCAAACTGTCCCAAATGGTTAAATGGTTCAGATTATTTCAAACTGTCCCAAATGCCAGTCAACATGATCGGTTTGCTCCTTGAAGCAGTCATGTATCTCTTAAACAGCATTACAAAAAAAAAAAACATGCTGCAAAGAGAGTTGGAGAATTCCATTTTACAAGTGGAGAAATGTGAGTCAACCAACACCTTACAAGTCCTTAAGGTTTTAGAGACTACAAGAGGCAGAGCTAATGAAAACATAATCACAAATTTAATTTCACACCTATATCAGCTTTATATTTGTTTGGCTAATGATTTTAGTCCAAGGAGGATAGAGAGCTAAATCCAATTTCAGCCTTATCTACCCAAAATCAATAGGACTTGGGTTAGTTATGATTATGCCCCATTCATTTTTATTGGTCTATTATAAGTAGTATGATTTAGTCCAGCATTTCTAACATTTTCTTATCAAAGTGTTACCATTTCCCTTACTTAGGGGTGTTTAAGGTTGTAAGACAACAATTACTAAAGCAAAAATCAGGTAGGTGAGGAGAAAGAAAGACAGTTCTTGTTGCCTGGATTCTATCCACATAAATATTATATCTAAAATGGAGGTTAATCAAAATAAATCAAATCTCAGAACTCCAATAACAAAAGGACTTGAAACCTGCCTATAAATCTATTGTTTGGAAATATATCCGTAGAAAGAATGCTTGTTTTGCAAGCAGTATTTCCTGAATGGAAGATGGGTATATTTAAAATTCCTGCAATATCTCTGCTGAATTTTAGCCACTGATGGAAAAAGAAACTATCTGAAAGAGAACATAACTTGACACTGGCTAACTGCATACAAAAGGTTTAACAATGCAATTAAACAATTACATCTGGCAGACATCTAAAACCTGTCATCTGGGACTGAACCCTGAGGTCATCATTTTAAATTAAATGCTCCTACTTGGACACTACTGAGTACAGTGAGTTTATTCAATTGCCCAGACAGTACACATAAACTATTCTACACTTTTGGTAGGAAATATTCCAGGTTATTTATTTATTTGTTTATATGATGCCTTTCTCTCAGGGACAGGACCCAAGGCAGCTTCCAGAACAACAAATAAAAATATTTACAAAAAGTTTTAAAACCAAGTGAAAATCATCACATTGAAGCACTAGAAAACTGATTTAAAAACATACAAAAATTAAAAACATAAAACGTCCATCTAAATTGTATGTAGATACAATATTTGAACATTCTGCACGGATAAAAAGACTTAATTCCAAGTTAACATGAACCTATACACTCAGTAGAGCCAGCATGGTGTAGTGGTTTGAGTGTTGAACTACAGCACTGGAGAGGAAGGTTCAGATCCCTGCTCAGCCATGGAAACCCACTGGGTGACTTTGGCCAAGTCCCATTCTTTCAACCTCAGAGGAAGGCAAAGGCAAACCCTCTTTGAACACAAACTCTATGATAGATTCACCTTAGGGTTGCCATAAGTCAGATGTGACTTCAAGGCACACATCAATACACTCTATAGATCAGGGGTAGGCAACCTTTTTAAGCTTGGGGCTGGTCCTGCGAAGTCCCTCCCGCTGCTGGGCCGAGAGGGGGCGGAATGGCAGCGCGTGCACGCATGCACACACGCCCCCCTGCGCGCACCTCCCTGCGCGCTCTGCCGCTGCTGCTGCACAGCTGCCTCCACACACACTGCCAACGCCATTTTGGAAATCAAAATGGCGGCCGCGATGTGTTTGCACATGCGCAGTACTCCTGCACATGCGCAAACGAGTCGGGGCCGCCATTTTGATTTCCAAAATGGCAGTCGTGCGCACAGCCGCACGGCGGGAAAAACGCACAGTGGTGCGCAGCGGCCACGGCAACAACCTTCCACCTGGGCCAGTAAGTCCAGGGACCTGGGCCTTAACCAGCCCCCGGGCCATAGGTTGCCGGTCCCTGCTATAGATATGCAGAAAACAAGAAGCCCTAAATGTTAATTTTTTCAGCTACAGTTCCCAGAGTCCCCCAATGAGCATGACAAGTTGTACCCCATGGAATTGTAGTGTGCCAAAGAAACTTCTCCAGCTTAGTGCAAACTAAACTTCTGTGACCAAACAGTTCAACAAGGGACCCCTAAATTAACCTATATAGTGAATGTTACAGGTTTGGCTTTCTACAACCCAGGGATTACTTGATTTTTGCTAAAATTGTAGGATTCTACACTGTTTTGTGTAATGAGTCAGCTTGTAGCAGTTTGAAAGTTGGTTTGAATGCCTACTCAACCATGGAAACCCACTGTATAACCCTGGGCAAGTCACACTCTCTCATCCTTAGTCAATGTCAAAGGCACAAAACAACATCAAAAACTGTTTTATAGATTCTTTCTAGCATGGAAGCTTTGAACTGGGCTGCTGGAATTAAGACAAGGTAAGGTGCCAGTAAGTAGTGGGACCAATCCAACCTTAAGCTTCCTAATGGAAACAGTGTATCAGATTATGGGATCAAGGTGAGTTAACAATAATAATCTCTCCATCCTTTACAACTCTATAAGCGTTGTCAAGCAATTGCTTTCACTGCAAATAATGCTGCCTTCTCCTTTGGCTCCTATGTTGGAAACCAGTCAGATTTTTGCATGCTTTGCTGCCATGGAAACAGAGATAGAGAAAGATCCACGACGGATCAGGCAGCTGTTTTATTAAAATCAGCCACTCTTTTTCTCCCATAAACAAACAAAAAAAGACCCAATATCCATCAATTTTGCTTTCACTGCACATAATTTCAATTGTAGTCACCAACCAAGCATCCTTTTGCAAATTAATCTTAAAAGAAACAAACATAATGTCTTAAAACAGTGAATATATTCAGGGGTAGCTGTGTTGGCCATATAGCAAAATGCAATAACATCCAAAATCCACCAAACAGAGATACTTTTATTCAGCCAACCAAATATGCACAAACTACATGATGCAAGCCTTCAAAGCTCCACTAACTCCATGTGATTTTTTTTAAACACATTTGCCTGATGAAGAAGGCAGTAGAACTACGAAAGCTTACATCATGTATTTTGTGCATTTTGGTTGGCTGAATAAAGGTATTACTCTTGTGGATTTGGGATGTTAGTGTATTTTAATAAAGTAATGTATCTAGTTTTAAAATCATTTACACATTCTACAAATGCAATTTTTAAGTACCTTAGGGATGCTGAGGTCCTTCAGTTGGTCTTGTGAAATCTCACTGAGCTGCCGAAAAGTCATTGTGAAATCTGCTCTTGAATCTTCCATGAGCTAAGAAATATTACCAGATGTCTATGTCATCTTTGGTACTCTGTCAAACTGCAGTTCAAATATTTAATCAAAGAAAGAAACTCACTTTTAAAAGAAATGCAATCAAATAGTTATCTTCATCATAATCACCTAGGAGACCTAATTTTCTTTTGAATATGTCTGTAAAGCTGAGAGTCAAGGAAACAAATGTACAGTATTAACATTATAAAGCTAGAGATGCCTTTGAGTGAATATTTTTTGCTTAAAGGTAAGTTTCAGCTATTACATACCATCTATAATATTTCTCAGAGTATCCCTCAAGTATCTGAGAAGCCCTGTTAAATGAAGGTGTGAAATGTTTGAACAAAATGTATGATAGGTATAAAACCTACAGATCAACTGCATAAAACCCACAAATCAACATGTCATTTTGTAATTCCTCTTAAAAATCCAGTGTGAGCCAGCATGGTTTTCAAGTTGGACTAGGAATCTAGGAGACCAGGATTCAAATCATTGCTCAGCCATGAAAATACATTGGGTGACCTTGGGCAAATCACACTCTCTCAGCCTTAGAGGAAAGTAATGGCAATCCTTCTCCAAATAAATATTGCCAAGAAAATCTTGTGAAAGGGTCACCATAAGTTGGAGTCAACCTGAAGGCACATAACAACCAATTCCTCTTTACACTTTTCATCTAAAATTGAGCATTCTCTTTTGCAACGGAATCCTACTTTTTTTCTTTGAAAAAATTACAAGCAACGTATGCAGTTTTTGCTACTGATAGAAGCAATAAAATGCTGACATTACAATATGTGGTACATTTAATTTAGAGAATTAGTAACTTAGATGTGCTGCTTTAATCACATTAACTTGAATCATACCACCTTTGGAAATGAGCTTTGGTGCTAGGAAAACCTGTACTGGATGACAAAATCCAAATAAGTCATTTAGCTCCTTCAGATATTATATCCCTGTTTTTGGAGTCAGGAACTTGTGTTAGGTTAGGCTTGCATGCCCCTCTCTCCTCTTGTGCCACTTTTGGCACTTCAGTCTTGCAGTTTAAAATCCCATTTAGTAAATTAACATTAAGCCAAAATTTCCTAGTTCAGACATACTGGGAAACTTGCTTATAGAAAGCAAGTCTGAAGTAAAGAAGATCAGAATATTAGCCCAATGTTCTATCTTGACTTAACTATTAACAGTTATCTGAACCGACCAATTTTCATCCTATAACCAACAATGGGGTCAAAACCAGCAGCTTGGTGAGGCCTCTGGCTGCTCCAGTCCTGGTCCCTGGTCAGCGTGGGACCGTGGCGACCAGATACTGCAGTTTCGAGGCTGGCTGCTGCCATGGTCCAGAATGGACCACTGGCAAGAAGTGCTCTTTTTGCACTCCTTTTGTGGCCAGATTTGGGCCACCTTAGGTAGCCACAGTGCTGTTTTGGTCCAATCTGAATGCCTTGCCCCCAGATCAACCCAAAGACAACACTTTTGGCCCATCTTCATACTGAGAAATTACTACAATAATAATTAAATAATTGATCATTGCTGTTGTTCTTGTGTGTCTTCAAATTGTTTCTACTTATGGTGACCTACAGTAAACTTACCATGAGGTTTTCTTGGACAGATTTTTCAGAGGGTTTGCCTTTGATTTCCTCTGAAGCTATGACTTGTCCAAGGTCACCCAGTGGGTTTCCATGGCTGAGTGGAGATTCCAACCCTGGTATCCAGAGTTGTAGTTCAACACTCAAACTACTACTAAAGAGCATGATGCTATCTATCACCTATATGTGGCCATTATACATATGAATTTCTACTCCATATCACCTCCTCCCTCCTCCCCCTTTTTGCAAGTACTGTCTTTTGATTTCTAAAACAATTTCATCTAAAGAACTATTTTTCTCTTCTGTACATATGGTCATTAAAGCATGTCTCATCTTACCAGCTCTTTTAAGTGTGAAGACATTTTAAAGGATTACTTACAGCTGCTTTTGCCTGGGATCCAATAAAAGGTTTAGGGCCTGTAACAGCTTGTTCAGATTAAACATCCCAACATTTGCCTGGTTTCCTATTTTATATCGTCTTTCATCATCAGATGTGTTTGGGACAAAGTCTGAAACAAAGTGGTATTTTTGTACAACAGAGTAATCGGAATAAATAGGCAACTTTAAAATGTTTAAGGAGACTAATTTTTCATGTTGATTCAAGCTAAAACAAGAGACCTTCAGGCATATAAAATATTTCATCCAGAATTCTATAAACACAAAGATATTTGTTTACAATGGATTAGCCCTAAGAACTAATATTTGCTAAAGAAAGAATACATTGTGAATATACAGTTTACAGATGGCAGTTATATTATTTTCTGTTTACAAATGGGAAACAAACTCAGATGTTTAAGGCATCAGTTTCTTCAATGCATTTTCAGTATTTGTGGACATAAAAGAGACTACTGTTAAACATAACGATACAACTATATATCATCTGAAACAAGAGATAATCTTTGAACTTCAGTTTTCATGTTTAAATAAATTAAATCTGCATTGGCAAGATTTGCCCAATGTCCAAAATAATTTGCCAAGTTTGTAAGTAGGGACATAGTCATTCAGGTGTACACACACACACTACAGTTGTCCATACAAACATACAAGCATGGCTTATGTAATGTGTATGAAATTTAAGATCTTGGGAATCACACAAAAAGCAGCCACTTGGATCAAAAGTGGTCCATGGATCTCTTGTATGCTATGCTTCACTTGTCTGGTGCAACTTCCAATGTGAAATAAAAGTGACTTCAACTCTGCATGCAGTACGCCAAAAAGGCTCATGTCCTGCTTTTACCTCTACATGAAGTAAAAGTCCTCTGGAACCCTCTGAGATGGCACAGAGAATACTGGAACAGATTCTTACTTTGTGCATTCTGCATTCCCTCCTCACCATGTCCATTTTGTGGGCCTCTCTGACAATGTGCTGTTCATCCTCAAACAGGGAAGTGGTGACCCTGCCAACTGTCCCCCAGAGAAGATGGAAAGAATCTGACCCAGAAATTCAGAATAGCCCATGGGAAATATTCATTGTCAACCAGGGTAGTACATGCTGAAACCTGGCTGTCCTGCTAAGCATTTGCTTTCCAGGTTATGGTGTTATTTTCATTAGTATTTGTTGCCATACAGTAGCTACTGGTGCATTCCCTATAGAGGGCAGATATGAGTCAAAAAGTTAAGTTTTCAGATTAAAGCTACAAAGGTGGTTTTATTGTACATTGTTCTGAGATTCTATAATATAAGGCAGGATAGAAACATTTTAATTAATTAATCAATCCATTAGTCAGTCAATCAATCATAACAAGATCCCACATCCATAACAAAAAGCTTTGTAAACTTTTACTAACTTTCCCCGCAGATTTTCATAGTTGTCCATTTCCTCATCAAATTCTAACCCCAGTCTCTGCACCCTTCTCCCTCTCTGTGTTCTTTCTAACCCAATTAACCTCTTACCTGTCTAACTCTGTATAAAAATCAGAACTCAGAGAAACAGAATGTATTACACAAACTAAGCACACATATGCAGATATAGTCAAAGTACATCATTTGTTTAGCATTCAATACCGTATATCTCAGACAAAAATCAATTCTGCATTGATTTAGGCTGTACTCACCTGGGTCATAAGAGTCCATAAACCCAAATGGGCCATAATCTATGGTTATAGATAAGAGGCTGAAATTGTCAGTGTTGCACACACCTAAAATTAAATAAGAAAATAAGAAAGCCAAGCTGGATCAGACCAGAGGCCTGTTAAGTCCAATATTCTGTTCACACAGCAGCCCATCAGTTGCCTATGTGAAATGTTCAGAAGGACATGAATGGAAGGCTATCTCATGTTCCCCAGCAACTGCCTTGATGTGAATTATAGCCACCTTAATAAGTAGCCATTGATAGCTTCCATCCCTTTTTTAAAGCCATTCAGGTTGGCATTTGTGTCTACATCCTGTAGCAGTGAATTCCATCCTTTAACTACATTGTGTGAAGAATTATTTCCTTTTTCCTTTTATTTGTCTTGAATCTCCCATCATTTATCTTCAGTGGATGGCCAGGGTTTTAGCATAGTGAGAGAGGGAGAAGACCTTCTCCCTATCTACTCTTCCACACTATGCCTACTTTTGTACATGCCTGTTTTGTCTTTACTTATGTGCCTTTTTTCTAAGATGAACAGCTCCAAATGTTAGCATGCTTATGCAACTCGGAGCGCACAACACTGAAGCTCTATGCCTGGAACAGACACCACAGAGGCACTATGCAAGCTGGAGAACTCATTTTCGTGCTCACAGAAGCAGCAAACAAGACAGTGCACTCAGTTCTCACTAGGAGGCTTTTAATTCTTGCTCACACTGACAGAGTCTCTCACCAATACTATAGACTACACCATCCACCACACCGCATACAGGAGCCCCTCCCTTATATACATGTACAGTGCTAGAGCTTCTAGTCCAACCCCTTCCTGGTGTGCTACACTCTAAACCTGTCCCCCATCTGGCAAGACTATGCACTTCTGCCCACTTGGTGACCTCATGTCCTGCCAGGATTTCATCAGTATCTCATGCTGAGTCATTATGGTAGCTCTTTGACTCAGAGTTACCTCTTCACCTTTATCCTACATCTGAACATTTTCTTGGATGCTACCATCCTGACAAGTTTTCCTTCCACATTTTCGGGTTAAGCATTTGTGGATTTGATTATTTGCCAGTTACTTTATTTGCTACTGGGTCTGCTGTTGCCCTCTACACAATTGAAAAAATATGTTCTCTCTAGTCATTTCTACATTTTCCAGCGCAATTCTATGGTCAACTTCCACTTGAGGCTGGTCACAGAATCATGCTTCAGGACCTAAAATTGCCTAGAGAAGGATTCCATGAGGTTTTAAAAAATGTAATACACAGTCCTACATTTGTGGTTTTCCACTTTTGTGGGGAACTTGTGCCCCTAACCCCAAGAAACACTGAGGGCCGACTATACTTTCAAAGAAATGAAATACATGTTGAAATAATTAACAAATTTCTCCAGGCTTAACAGTTGAGTAAACAGTCTCAGCATCTGATTTCGTAGCTAAGAGGGAGCTTATTCATTTTTAAGTTGTTGCCATGAACTACAGCTGGATTCAACCCACTCTATTTATTAATTTAGATTTATTCACATAAATCTATGATATCCACATGACGAGACATTTTCAACTATTATGAACCGTCTCATCTGACATGCACTAAATATGCTTTAGTAATTAAGTGCTTCATTTTAATTTAATAATTCAGATATTTAGAATGAAGTGTAACTTAACAAGGCCAGTGTGGTACAGTGGTTTGAGTGCTGGGCTAGGACTTCCCAGAGAGCAAGGATTACATCCCTGTTCAGTCATGGAAATCCATTGGATGATCTTGGGCAAATCACACTTTCCTAGCCTCAGAAGAACCCAATGGCAAGCCCACTCAGAATAATCTCGCTAAGAAAACCCCATGACATATACTAGCTCAGCCTCAGAGGAAAGCAGTAACAGACCCCCTCTGAAGAAACTTGCCAGGAAAATGCTGTGATAGTTTGCCTTATGGTCGCCATAACTAAAAAGTGACTTGGAGACGCACAACAAAAACAACAACAAAGAAGTAATAGTGCCACTCTATTCTGCTTTGGTCCGGCCTCACC
>CM034710.1:107627907-107653565 GCA_020142125.1 Phrynosoma platyrhinos
CAGGGAAATCCCATTGATAAATTGCTTCCGCTTTTGCGTTTTTTTTCCCCAATTTAAAGCAGCATTTCTGCACGGGACTCCCCGTGTAATAAACTCCAAAGGCCAATTTATCAAGTTCTCATTCATTCAATGGGCTTGTTCTAGCTGAAAATAACAAGTGGAGTGAGGCTTATCTTTCTAGAATACTGACACAACTGGGATTCTGGAATACAAATACAATCACTTTTTTAAAAAAATGAAAAAAAAAGATTAAACAAACTTGGATTTGGCAAGTCTCTCAATGGCTAATAAGCCTATAGGCTATACGGAACTTCCATATTCAGGGCAGTATGTACTGGAGCAGCAGCAGAAAATATCTTATTGGCTACTGTATAACTAGATCAATTTTGCTCTGATCCATCAGGGCTTTAACTTGTGCTCTTATATAGCTGCTTAGTATTCCTGCATTTGTCATGAGATGGTCTTTTAGGATGACAAATGTAAAAGAGCAATAGTGAACAATCATTAAGAACAAAAGAAACAAAATAACCAAGTAGAAAATGTACAAAATCAGCAAACCTAAAATACTTCAGAATCCCATCCCATCCCAAAACAAAACAAAAACCCTACGCACAAATAAAATTAAAACCTTCAGGAGTGGTTAAACCTGTGCCAGGTCAAGCCACCAACTTTCTGCCCCGGGGCCTTGAAGAAGCTGCTGTACTTTCAAAAATATCATCAAGCCAACACTCATACAAGCAAATCTACTTGGAAGTGTCCAAAATGCCACACCTGATTTTGGAAAACAGGTAAGCTTTTTAAATGTCAAACAATGCAGGGGGACACAACCTATTTAAAAAGGTGAACTTTTCCTGGGGAGATGTAGTTCCTTTCAGCCAGAGAAACTAGAGTCTCTGGGAATCTGGAGGGGCCAAGGCCTGTACTAACAATCTTGGGGTCATGTGTGGTTGTTGGTCGGCACTTTATCCATTCCTGCTTCAGTGTAATTTTACATATACATAAAAGTGCAAACCTACAATGGTTCAAATCCAGCTTTGGAACTGACTGGAGTAGCATACAAAAGAGTGAAAACTGCTGTAATACTTATTGCCCAGTGTGTTGTTTTTTTGAATGCACATTCCAGAGGATACTCCTTTTATGGTTCTATAATCACACTTTTAGCACTGACCTAATAGTATACTACCTTGCTCAGTTTTTTTTCTTATGAACCTATTTTGTTTCATGACATTTATGTCATAAAAACAAAAGATGCAAGTGTTTTTAAGGAAAATTAATTGGAGACCCATATAATACTTACCTCTTTCTTTCTTAATATTTCCATTGTAGAACCGATCTCGCCACACATCATCATCACTCACAACTAAGCTATAGAGGAAAAATAATTCAGCAGTTAACCTTGAAGCAGGTTCAAATTATTTCAGGGATATGTACCATCATGAAAGCCTATTTCACAGTTTCATTTCAATAACAAATGAGTCAGGATGGTCTTTTTGGAACAGCACTGTCTCATGTTTGCATGGTTGGCAGCTGATTATCAGAACACCTGCTAAGCCTAAAATCATTCTCACCATTTGGGGCTTATCAAAAGTTATCAGCAACTAAGCCCAAGGTTATTTCTAAGGGCCTTTTTCACACTAGTGTTCTGTGCAATCCTGCTGGCCACATGCTCACAGAGTAGTCTCTGACAACGCTGGCTCATCAGTTTAGTAACAGAGATGAGCTCTGCACCTTATGGTTGGACACGACTTGACAACCTTGTCAATGGGGAATACCTTTACCTTTTTAACCTTACTTTTCACACTACACAGTTATAGCACTATGATTCCACTTTAACTACCATGGCAATATTCTATGGAATCCTGGGAGTTGCAGTTTGGGGAGGGGCATTTTCAATTCTCACTTAGTTAGTTCTAGTGACTCACCAAAGTCCAGAATTCCATAGGATGCAGCCATGGCAGTTAAAGTGGAAACATGGTGCTAAAACTGTGAGGTGTGAAATGATCCCAGGTTTCCATGGGGCTCTGCAGATGGCTCAAAGTGCTGTTGGAACCAGGGAAGGGGAGGGGTAGCCACACGCCGGGTGCCCCAACCCCTTCTCGAGGACGTCATCAGAGCGCGTGCCATTGCACACGGCGAGTGCTCTGATGACGTCCTCCCGGCACAGTGTCTGGACACACTGTGCCAGAAGAAGTGCAAAAGAGCTGGATGGCGGCTCTTCGGGCACCCTTTTCGCAGCCTGGGAAAGGAGTGCTATTTTGGTGCCCCTTTCCCAGGCGCCAAAAGGGAGGATTGGGGCAGAGGCATAGGGCAGCCTCAGCCCCAATCCTCCACTTCCCAGGGCGGTCCATGGCTGCCTGTCTACATCCCCCCTAAGTCAACCCAACTAGGACAGAAGGTAGTCCAATGAGAAACTGCTTGTAAATTGTTGCAGGGAAGTTTGATCCTCCAGATCTTTTGACTAATTATATGACCTTTGTGATCTTCTCAGGATCTCTTTACTCCATGCTTTGTTGGATAGCATACTGCTCAGCTGGGATTGCATGTAGTTTGTCCTGTATTAGCAACTGCTGTACTTGGGAATATGATGGCATCATACTTGGTACAAGTGTGTCTGTGGTGGTTTAAACCAGATGTTGCCTAGGTCTGGTAGGTATAAGTCTAGGAAGATACGTCAGAAAGAAACTCTTATAGAACATGGCCACACAGCCCGAAAAACCCACAAAAAACTGGATGCCGGCCATGAAAGCCTACAACTTCATATGCAGGAAGATAGCTTATTTGTTTTGCCTTGTCTGTTTACAATAGTTGGTTTTCAGATACATAGCTATCCATTTTCTCATCTTTGTAAGTGAATCTATATTTTTTAATGTGGTGTTACATCTGTTTATTTGGGTATTGCTAAGGTACTAAATCAGCAATTGATTTCTTATTTACATGCTATTGTTTGGGGTATTATATTAAGGCTCTAGGTCACTTGGGTGAAAATTTGCCCTTGAACCTCATAACCTTGGAACAGTGCAGAGTGGATCTGGAAATGTTTATTAAATGTTTCTCTGTGCATTCCTTGCCAGCATGACATGTTTGGAGGATGTGATGTCAGCAATATCATAAAACACTAGGATTTTCAAGTTTCTTCCAACAACCACAGTTTATAAATGTATTTACAGAATCCACTGTGAATCTCACCCTTGGAGGGAACAGAAGCTTAACAAAAAATGTTTTTAAAAAGTCTTTGGTGATTCCCCCCCTCCAAAAATACATTAAGAAATTGCCCTTGTTTGTTTAAAGAGTAGTACTTTCTAATCCAGGGACCAGGCCGTAGGTTGCCGCCGCCGCCGTGCACCACTGCCACCGCCGCTCGCCGCCGTCGGGGCGTTTTCTCCCGCGCTTGCTGCAGCCGCCATTTTGGAAGTCAAAATGGCGGCCATGACGCGTTTGTGCATGCGCAGTACTGTTGCGCATGCGCAAACGCATCATGGCAGTCATTTTGACTTCCAAAATGGCAGCCACGACATGCGCTGTGGCGGCAGCGGCCGCGGTAGCAGCAGCCGCGTGCGCCGGGGGGGTCACGCGCGGCGGAGGAGGGTGCACACGTGCGAGCGAGCACGCACACTGCCATTCCCCCCCCCTTGGCCCAGCTGAGACCTGGGCGATGGGAGACTGGCCCAGGTCTCCAAAAGGTTGCCTGTCGCTGATCTAATCTATTAAAATCACACTACGGTAAGAGGAAGAGGACAATAATTCAACCACCCTTAAGTCAATTCATGATTTTGAATTTCTAACTAAGATCCAGAACACATTGCAGAAATAATCCAGTTTGGAACTGCTTTAACTGCCCTGGCTCAGTGCTAGGGAATCATGGGAACTGTAGTTTATTGTGGCACCAGAGCTCTCTGACAGAGAAGTCTCAATGTCTCAGAAAAAATATAATTCCCATGATTCCCTAGCACTGATCCAGGGCAGTTAAAGTGGACTCAATTTGCACTATTTCTGGCAGTCTGCAAAGGCCCTAAATGTCTCACAAAACCACAGTTCCCAGAATTCCCTAGCATTGAGCCAGAGCAGTTAAAGCCATCTCAAATTTGATTATTTCTGCAGTGTATTTTGGACCTAAGAGAGTGTCAATACAATGCTGTCAAAAGGGTGGGGGGTTAAATTAAAATCTAATTTGGCTGTAAAAGCAGATGCCCTTCAGTATCTCTGCCACCATGTTTTAGCATTTTGGAATTACTAATAATGCTTAGGAATTGCGTAGGATCCACAATGCTGCCTTAGGAAGGGGGAACAGTGCACATTCATCTGAAAGTAAGGAACACAATATACCTTATCTTTAAAAAGCAAGGCCTTTTAGGCAGCTGGGTGTCTTGGCACAAGCCTATAATCCAACAGCTCTGGAGCCTGAGGCTACTGGATTGTTTGAGTTTAGAACTTCTGGGCTGCAGTGCTGAACTATGATGATTATATGCCTGTAAGTTTGGCATCAATATATTAATCCCTAGGGAGCTGCCTGGGAATCACAGTCTTGCCTAAGGAGAGGAGTAATGGCTCAGGTAAGAGGTAGAGCATTCAAAACTTCTGTCACTACCAGTAGCAGGATGATGCCTGTGCACAGTTGATTCAACACAGCAAAGCAAAACAATGAAGCCTTTTAAATATTAGCTGGAGGCAAATGGAATTTGTTCAAAATAATGCAGAATTTGAAGGTTTTCTAAGGAGAAAAATAAACATGATATTAAGGAAAGATAATTGCAAATCTCCTCTTAACAAACCTGCCCAAGAAAACCCTATGACAAGTTTGCCTGAGGGATGCCATAAATCAGAAATGACTTGAAGGCACACAACAACAATTAAGGGAAGAAACAAAGTTTGTACTAAACTCTTGAGAAACTAAAAGACATAACTGATGAACTGGCATGATAAATTACTGTTTAATAACAGTGGGCATCACAAAGCCTTCAAATGCTGTTGGACTGTAAGTCCCAACAACTCATCAAACTAGTGTTCTTGGATAACGTACATGCTCTTTCTTCTTCTTCTGCCAAGACTAAGCAAGCACATTATGAATGAACTGCATCAGCTGAGATTTGACAGCTTCCTATTGGCAACAATCTTGCTATCAGCAATGGGGATGGAGGTTGAGTTAAATATTTATGAAGGGAAGTCTGGAAAGCTTTCTAGAATGCTGTCCTTCCACTAAGTAGCCATTTCATTATGTGGATTCAAAACAGCATGCCAGAAAGAGAGGAAAGGAAATCACTTGAACTCAGCAGATATAATACATAATGTACATTTGTTGAAGGAATTAAGTAGGCATTTCAATATGCTCTAAAAGGTATACTTCAAAAAGCAGATGTTTTCCCAATTAATGATAGGGAAAGCACTGTATGGACTTGGCCAAAACAAAAACCTGCTTCAACAGTCAGGAAGATCTTAATACACAAGCACACTTAGTATCACCTCATTACTTTCAGCCATTTCAAAATCACATGCATTAATATTCCAGCAAACAAACAAGGCACATCACACAGATATATATAATAACTGAGGGCCTAAGCAAACGGCTTAAAAGGCCATCCTCGGCGCAGGGAAGGGGAGGGGCAGCCGCACACTCGGTGCCCCCTCCCCCTCCCGAGGTCGTCCTTGGAGCTGCCAGCCTTCCGCACGGCCGGCGCTCCGAGAATGACCTCCCACCACAACGTCCAGACACACTGCGGTGGAAAAGTTGCTGAAAGTGCGCTGCAACCTTTTGTGGCACACTTTCAGCGACATATGAAAGGAGCGCTATTTTGCGCTCCTTTCCAGGGGCGCTGACGGTGCGCCACTGGATCGAGGCATGGGGATGCCTCGGTCCCGCGGCGCACCTTCCCAGGGCGGCCCACGGCCGCCCGTCTGCTTAGGCCCTGAGTTATGGGGGGGGAGGTTGCAGACTGCCAGAAATAGTGCAAATTGAGTCCACTTTTAGGGTTAGGGTTAGGGAATCATGGGAACTGTATTTTATTGTGGCAGAGAAGGCTCAATGTCTCAGAAAAAAACCAATTCCCATGACTCCCTAGCACTAACCCTAACCCTAAAAGTGGACTCAATTTGCACTATTTCTGGCAGTCTGCAACCCCCCATAGTTTCTGTTTTGTAGCTGCTTATTTAGTATTATTTGTCACATGCAATACAGAGCTTTCTCTAGCACCTATAAAATTTCATATTTATTTATTTAATTAATTTTTATGCCACCTTTCTCCCAGAAAGGGACCCAAGGCAATTCACAAATAAAAACACTTTAAAAAACACATTACAATAAAAACAACTAAAACATCAAATAAAAACAATATAAAATTACATACTTTAAAAGTTACAGTACCAACCCCATATGACAAACATGCTATATAAAAGCCATCCCTTCATTATATATGTCATCTCCTCATTAAGAGCCTGCCTGAATAAACCCATTTTTGCAATGAAAGGCAAGCAGAGAAGAAGCCAGCCTAGCTTCCCATGAAAAGGCATTCCAGAAGGTGGGAACAACCACTGAGAAGGCTCTCTCTTGTGTCTTCACCAGGTGAGCCTGCAATAGTGTTAGGAGCTCTAGCATGTTCATATGGGGAGATATATGGTCTCTCTAATAGTCTGCACCTAAGCCATATAGGGATATATAGGTCATGAGCAGCACTTGTGTCCAGAAACAGTGGCGTCACTAGGGGTGTGTGGTGGTGAGGCCCACATCGGGTGACACTCAGAAGGGGATGTCACCTGGTGGGGTAATACACCCTGGGGGGGCTACCTTCCAGGTCCCGCATGGCCATAGCCAAGCAGGACTCGGAAGGCCAGCGAGGGCTGCTGAGAGGGCTGAGCATGGCTCCCACCTTGCTGCTGTGGCACCATTCTAAGTGCCACAGCAGTGATGTGGTGAGAGAAACCTTTTCGCTCCACCCTCAGAAGCCCTGTCCCCCACTGCACTGGGTGACACCCCAGGCAGGGATTGAAACTTATCCAATAATACAGGACAAGCAGGTGCCAAGATTACATCCACTAGATCTGTTTCAAATAGAGAATTCAGATCAGAGCAGATCTGAACAATCTTATTTGCGAAGTGTCTTGCAAATTCTTCACAGCGTGAATACTGCGGGGGGGGGGGGAGTGATACCTGTAAGGCAAAAAAAGTGGGCTGAAGCAGGGATACTTAATCCTATGTGTGCTCTATAAATATCTCTGCCGAATCTCTGTTCCCACTGCCATCCTAGGGATATTTCTCCACAGCACGTTTCCTCCCAACTTCAAAATCCACTGGAGGAGACACAGGGTACAGGGGCTTGGAGGATAAGTGTATTTACTGGGAGGAACTGAAAGAAAGATTAAGCATTCCTCTTTCACCATCTTGGCAAATATTCTTCTTCAGACCCTTCACTATTAGCACTATAATACATACACAGACTTAAGTCTACCTGTTGTACTGCCACAATATGTACGGCTTTAACACAAGGCAATAAAATACAATTAATAGGAATGACCAAACAAAGAATTTCAGCTTTTCTTTACTGTCTTTAGTGGAACAAACAAGCACACAGTCTAAGCCTAACTCTACAAACAAACAAAAAAGAACAAAAATGGACAAAGTACCTAGCAGCTCGGCTTGTAGGAATTCCAAGATAATGCATGGCCTCACTTCCCAAAAATTCTCGCACAGAAGAGTAAAGCACAGCTCTGCCATCTCCATTCCTATGAAGAACAAGCAATATAAATTTTCAAAGATACATCTGTGTTAGTCTGTTTCAGTATAAAAAGGGAAAGAAAAGTAACTGTAGCACTTTTAAGAATAATACATTTATTCCAACACAAGCTTTTTGGGCACTACAGTCTACAAAGAATATAAATGTTACCATTTATTTTAGAATAGGAAAAAGAAAGTACTGAACTTAACCTGATATGCATCACTTGGACTTAGAGCTTGGAAGTAATGCACTGCAAGTAACAATGTCACCTGCAATACATAGAATAATGATATCTTTCAAAAGTAATTATGTTGGTAACATAACAAATAGTGAAAATCTGACATTTTTCAGTGCAACAAGTAATGTTTATGCATTACTCCCACAACATTTTGGGCATGTCATTTTGAAATATTTTTGGTCTTTTAAAAATTATTATCTTTAAAATGAAAACATGAAAAGAGAGTTGAATTGTGGGTAATAATACAAAAGTAAAACAAACCAGAAATAGACAAATTGCCACATTGGTTACTTATGGTGAAGGTACATTCTGGGTTGTTAAGAGAAGGAATCCATAGAGTAGGTTTCCACTAATTTAACAGCTGGAATGCCAGTTCCAATTCCTGAGGAGGGGGGCAGAGCAAGCATGTGCAGAGGTGTTAGTAGACACTTCTTGACCTGAAAAGGCTGAGATTGCACTTGAGGGTGCAATAGTACTGCTGGTGGATTTCAAATGGCTGTTGTGGGCCTGGGAGGAGCAAAATAGTGATCAGGAAAGGAGCTCCTCAAAATGGCTCCTTCATCTTCCAAAAGGCACAAAATGAGTTGGGGGAGGAATGGTGGAAGGTTCCAAAAACAGTGGGTGTGCCACTACATCTGTTTCTTTTGATCCATAACCTGTACTGAGGACATTGGCTACTGTTATAACAGAATACAGAAAAACAGATTTTCCATACCTTGGGTTAGTCAATTAAACAAAATGGAGAATGCAGTAAGAAAATAGAAGAAGGCTAAAACGTGGAAGGGAAGCTATGAAGGAATGAGAGAAGATTCTCGAGTACGAAGATATATAATTGAATATTAATGTCCATGCCATCATATTTCTGATTTCTATGTATTGTTATTAAATCTGGACAGTTAAAAAAAGCTGATAGGAAGAAAATCCACTCATTTGAAAGATGGTGCTAGAGAAGAGTTCTACAGATATCGTCGACTGCTAATAACACCAGTAAGTAGGTCCTAGAGCAAATCAAGCCTGAACTCTTCCTAGAAGCCAAGATGACTAAACTGAGACAGTTATATTTTAGACATATCATGACAAGACAATAATGCTTGGTAATGTAAAAATCAGCAAAAAAAGAGGAAGACTTCATTCCAGATGGATGGACTCAATCAAGGAAGCCACGTCCCCGAGTCTGAAAGATCTGAGGAGGGATGATGATGATAGGGTGGCTTGGAGGCCTCCCATTCATAGGGTTGCCATATGTCTAAGTCAACTTGAAGGCAATTAATAAAAAAATCTGATGTAATCCTTGGCATTCCAAACATGGAATGAAGCCCATTTTATCATATGCACATATGACAGTATTTGTAGAACCAAAGAATCAAACAGCTGAAATTCCAAATTCTTCCACTACAAAGAATAAGATACAGGTAGAGTAAGCAGGAGCACTGTAGCTGTTTCTATGAGCAAGATAACATCTGCAAGACAGCAAGTTTCTTCTAGTGAATGCAGATCTAACTTGGTCTTCAAATTCATCAGACTTTTTAATTCTTGTTTGGCAGCAGAACTGGTGGAGTAAAGAAAAATATGAAAAACTCTCTAAATTTATACTTTGTACTATTCTCTAGCTGTATTACATTTATCCATTTTTTTCCTACCAAGCAACTTTGGAAGCACTTTCTCTGGCACAGTCCCCCTATGAAACCAGTAATTTGAAAGTTGCCATTGTTTATTAGTTCTATTAGTGCACTGTGGTTTCAGCTCTTCAGAAGAGTGAAAGCCTGCATCCTGGGTGCATATAATATTATTCTAAGAGGCTTGTTCTGAAAACAATTGACAACAGATGTTGTATAATTTCCTCTTGGACTTCTATGGGTACTTTTGGACTGAGAGCTCTTAGTGGTCGCAGCTGAATGATATTTTGAAGCTATTGTAGCTTTCTTCCATCATAGACTTTCTCTGGTAAGAAAAAAACCGTAGAACAAATAAAAGGAAAACATCAGAAGACTACAATTTAAAAATAATTTCATCTAGGCCCCTTGCAAAGTTCAGTAAATGTGGCATTCCGAAAAGCAGTGAATGCAGTATTTCTAAAAGCAGTCTAGAGGTGCTTGTCATCATACAGCCACAACCTGGTCTCTAAAAGATTTTAAACTGGAAAAACCCACATACGCTCATCCCTCCACATTTACAGCTTTGACTTTTGAGAATTTGATTATTCACAGATTTTATTAATATGTTTTCTCTAGGAATATCTAGGTCCTCCAGTGTATGGTCAGCTTTAACCAAAAGTCACACTGAAGGACCTAGAGATTCCTAGAGAGAACACTCCACTAGGTGTTTGTAGTTCCTCCAGCACAATTCTATGTTCAATGTCTGGCAAATGTTGACCACAGAGTTGCACTAGAGGACCTAGAGATTTCTAGAGAGGTGTTCTCTCAGGTAAAAACGTAATGTTTTTATTATTTGTGGTTTGTCCACATTCACAGGGGTCTTGTGCCCCTAACCCCAGAGAATGTGGAGGGATGAGTGTACAGTAGCCCCTCTCAATTCACAGGGAAGCCATTCCAGACCCTTCCCCCCAAAAAATGGTAGCTCACAAATATTTGAGCCCTATTGAAAATAATGGTGTGCGTACCATTTTATCCTTATCCGCTTGTCCCTCCCGTGAAGAGCGAGACCTCAGACTCGAAGTCCACGGACAGGGAGGGACAAATATACTTCCATAAGGCATCCCAACTTTACGGCCTACGTTCAACTGCTACTCCCAACTAAGGTATTGAATTAATGTGATTTATGCAAGTGTTAACTTATAATTGTCTCAACGGGTCTAGCTGAGATTAGTAACTGGATTTAGGTCTACAATTCCTATAGCTGTCTCTCCATCTTTTATCATAGTAGCACTAATATGATTAAGTGCAAGGTCCTGCAAGATCCGCCAATATTGGTCTGATTATATTCCAGAAATTTATGATGTGAGATATATTTTTGTTGCTGTGTACCTTCAAGTTGTTCGCGACTTATGGCAGCCCTAAAGCTATAATGGGGTTTTCTTGGCAAGATTTGTTCAGAAGAGGTTTGCCATTGCCTTTCCCTGAGGCTGAGAGCATTTGACTTGCCCATGGTCACCCAGTGGGTTTCATGGCTGAGTGGGGAAATAAACCCTGGTCTCCAGAGTTGTAGTCCAACATTCAAACCACTGCTACCTCCTGCCTATTATAATAAATAACTAATGACAAATGTACCATCCATTTATCCATCTACTCTTCTTTAAAACTGCCTCTTAGGTTAATAGTTGTCAGAACTTATGGTAGAAATCTGCAGGTATTTACCTTTCAAGCAAATGTATGCTACCTAGCATATTGAAAGGTAACTTAGGGCCTTTGCAGACTGCCAGAAATAGTGCACTTTAAATTGAGGCACTGCCCTGGCTCAGTGCTAGGGAATCATGGGAACTGTAATTTATTGTGGCACTAGAGCTCTCTGACAGAGAAGGCTCAATGTCTCAGGAAAAAATGCAATTCCCATGATTCCCTAGCAGAGCCAGGGCAGTGCCTCAATTTAAAGTGCACTATTTCTGGCAGTCTGCAAAGGCCCTTACTTTGCAATTTATTCTATGAGCAGCCCCTGGATTTTGGGGTGATGTTTAATGATGGGATAATAGTTGAAATTAAGGGTTTTGATGTACAACAGAAACACAATCAAAAGCCTCACCCATGTGCAACAAACCTAGAGTAGGGTGTTCTTCCTGAACCTTTCAGCTGTAGTTCCCAACTAACACCAAACCTGCAAAAACAAAATTACTATTAGTAATGTCAGAAAATAGTGCAGCACGGTAAATACATATGCAAGTCCAGAAATCCCTGGTTCACATTTTGCTTCAGCCACAAACTCTATGCCCAGCTTTGGGCAGCCACACTCTCTCAACCTTGATCCTTAAACCAATCTGAAATATGAAGAAAATATGTAACAATCCTTGCAAGATTGTTATACGGTTTATTAAGATGATGTATTTAAAAAATTTCAATAGTATTACTATTAATAGTAATTGTTATTAATGTACGTTCTCAGATATCAGTGTTCATCATACATTGTTTTAGAGAATATATTTAAAATGAAGTATAATTTACCTGTTTGTATAAACGCCAATCAAATGAGCCCTTCCGTCACCCAGCTGGCCTGCCCAGCTACCAAACTAACAAGTAACAGGAGATAGTAAAATAAACAAATATTAGTCTATTATTTCCAGTGGAAAGTGATCACTAAGCTGATGACAATAGTATTCAACATAATCTCATGTTAGAAAAGCAAAGTCTGCATATTTTTAAAAACAGATTCAACAGATGTGGCCAGTTTAAGGCAGTGATTACCCTATTCTATTCCTATTCCAATGTTGAAATGTGGCAGCAGTAAGGAATGAGAAATGGGACCCAAAGTTTTTTCAGCAATTATCAGAGGCAAATTATTAGAGGCTGGACCTCAGGTCAACAGGGAAAGACAATCTATGAAACTTGAATAAAACATTGGCTACTAGTATGTACATTAAGTCTCAGCCTATTAAGTGGATTTTAGTGGAACCTTCCAAAATCTGCTCTGGGGCCAAAAGGTTCAATCCACTGAATTCTATTCAACTCAAGTAGGTCCATTAAAATGAATGGGATTTATTAATCTCAAATACATGACTAATACTGGATTTAGCACTTACTGAACAATACTTTTGATTAAATGAAAGCAGGCTTTTTAAAAAGTCTGGATCATGTTGTTATATCCCTAGGCATATGGATCTATCATGATAAGGGAATAGGTTGGTTGATAGCGGGATAAATTGATAGGGTGAAATAGCGCTATGGATAAATAAATAAAGATCGAAGGGGGGTAGTAATCAGAAGGGGAGGCAAGGATGGGAAGCAAGCGGACAGCGACAGGAGGGCTTGCAGTTTATGGCCTTGTTTATTTCCTGTTGCTAGACACTGATGGTAAATGAAGAACACCTTTCTTCCTGGGATAGATGAAATGATAATGGAGAGGGGGAGTTGAGGAAAGGGGGAAAGTTTAAAGAATCACTTTGATGTAGATCAAAGACCATGGACTGTGGTTTGGAAAGGAGGAAATGGAAGAGGGGAATTCTTAAATGGTAGACTGTTTAGGGAAAAGTCAGCTCTGACACAGCCAAGTCTGTGGTGAACCTGTCTTGAAATCCAAAATAAATATTTAATTTTTTACACTACGATGCTGTCTTGGTTTATGAGATCCAAGTCCACCGAACATGAAGTGTGTCAGATCTCACAACAATGCCTCGTATGATGCAGCAGTATTTGGGCTGAGGAGCACTTATCCTGGAGGAGCCCACCGAAGGCCAGCAGATTGATAGCCCAGGGGGCGAAGATCTAGAAGTGGTCCTGGACTCTTGTTGGGGAGCCTGACCCAAATGGCAGAGGAAGGCGCAGGGAACGCAGAGCATCTTCAGGAGGAATCCCCACTGGCAGCACAGAGGAATGGTCCCTGAACCACAGGGACTGGGAGGACTGGTCCACAGATAACAAGGACAAGGGGACAACAGACGGCTGTGGGAAGAAGCCTAGGAGGACCTGCTAAGTGAGGTAGAGGAAGACGAGTGGTTCCGGACCCCAATGCCCAGCTGGGACCAGGAGTGGCTGGAAGTGAGAAAAGGTTGGGCTGGGACACAGCAATGATGGGGCCCCTAGAGATGGAACCCTAGGATGGGGAGAACTGCAACCCCAGATGGCCAAGAGCTCCAATGGAGGAGAGGGCATTGTGAGAACTCATAGCTGAGGCAGTGGCAGATACACTTGCCAGAATCACTGTGGGACTGTTGACCTAGGGAAAAGGATGAGCATGGGGAGGATGAGGGTCCCATGGTGGGGGGAATGCAGCAGACACACCCCCTGCACCAGTCCAAACCCTGAGACATCAGGGATAGGCTCAAAGTGGAGTGCAAGGGATGAATCCACAGACACAGGCCAGAGCCCTGACCAGGCACACCCAGAATCCAGCAGCAAGGCAATTGGGAGTATGGTTTGACAGGTCAAGCCAGCTGTCCTACTTCCTGGCCCAGGTGTCTGGGCGTATACATGAGTGGGGGCACACCTTTCCTATGGAGAGAAAGTGAGATGTGTGGCTGTGCACCTGGAAGGTGAAGCAGCAGACTGGCTAATACTGCTTTTTGATGCCAGAGCTGCAGAACTGGGGAGTTTGCCAGCTTTAATGGTTGCCCTACGGGCCTGGTTCGAGGATTCCTTTCAGGCAGAGAAGGCCCAAACCAGGGGCTACAGCACAAACTCCGGACTGGCCAGAGGCGACCAAGGTATAGCATTTCAAGGTGGGACTGTGACCAGACCTCCTGAAGTGGGTCCAAAGGATGGACAACCCGCAGACCATGTACTTTCCCCCTTTCCTCAACTCCCCATCTCCATTATCATTTCATCTATCCCAGGAAGGAAGGTGTTCTTCGTTTACCCTCAGTGTCCTAAAACAGGAAATAAACAAGACCATAAACTGCAAGCCCTCCTGCCGCTGCCCATTTGATTCCCAGCCTTGTCTCCCCTTCTGGTTACTACCTTCCCACACACTTTGATCTTTATTTATTTAGCTATAGTGCCATTTCACCTTATTAATTTATTCCTATATCAACCAACCTATTCCCTTATCATGACAAATCCATATGCCTATGGACATGACATTCTGCCACCCCGAAGCCAAACTTTAACATTTTATCTAATTTGCCCCCCCCCTCCCCAGTTTGTCTGGGTATCATTCATTAAATAATTGAACCAGTTCAGAGGCATCCATATGTCAGGAATACACCCATTCATTTTCAGACTCTGGAAAATGTTTAAAATTGATCAGGTACTGCAATTTGCCCCTGTGCCACCTCAAGTCCAAAATGCTGGTGACTTCAAAGTACTGTTCCCCCCCCCCCCCCCCCCCCATCACCAGCGGGAAAGGAGGCTCTGGGTCTGTCCGCCATGGATCCACAGCTAAAGCCAGTTTTAGAAGGCTAAAATGGAACAGCAGATGTAAATGTCTAAAGGATTTAGGCAGGTCCAGTTCCTCACTTACTTCATTGACAAGCCGCTTTACCACAAATGGTCAAACATACTTTGGCCCCAGTTTCTTGGAGGGTTGTTGGGTCTTTAAATGTTTAGTGATAAGTAAATCTTGCTCACTGGTTCCAACTTCCATTCCTTGCCCCTCTTATGATCAGCAAACCTTTTATAGTCTTCTTTGTTTCTTCCAGTGCTGTTACAATTTGGGGGCAAGCATCTTTGATTTTTGTAATCCACTGGGAGAGTAAGACAGGGTCTGTAGGCTCCATGGATAACAAGGGCAATGTCTTTGGCTCATATCCATAGACTATCTCAAATGGTGAATGTCCTGTGCATGGCCCCATTGAAGGCAACTTCAGTATGGGGCAGCAAGTCAAACCACTCATCCCACAGATAACTGCCATAGCAACAGATGTACTGCTCCAGAGAGCTGTTCATTCTTTCTGTTTGCCCATCCAATGAGAGGTGCTCATTGCCTGTTCAATCCCCATTTTTTTCTCCAGCACCTTCCAAAATTGCAAAGTGAAATGACTAATCAACTTACCACAATCCTCTCTGGAAGCCCTTGTAATTTATACACATGTCCAATGAATAAATCAGCCAATTTGGCTGCTGTGGGCAAACCCTTGCACCCCACAAAATGTGCCTGCTTCGAAAACAAGTCCATGACCACCCATGTGATGTTTTGCCTCCTACTATCAGACAAGTCTGATATAAAGTCCATAGCAATGTGCCTCCAGGGGGTACTGGGTTTGGGTGCAGCAGCCCCAAGGCTTTCCTACCACTGGCCTATATTGGGCAGCTTTTAACATAAGTCTCTACATCCCGCCAGATCCCATCCCACCAATATTGTTTTCTTACCAAATGCCAGGTTCTCAGGAATCCCCAATGTCTGGCTGCCTTGGTGTTGTGGCACAGCTGCTAAACCTTGAGTTTCAGTACCTCCAGGACGTAGATCCAGGCCCCTTTGTACCACAGTCTGTCTTTCAACTCCAGAGTCTCTGAATACTCCTTAATCCACTGGTCCTTTGCCACCACCTCTCAGAAACCTTGAAATAAATGGTCCAAAGGTGTGATTTGGTCCTCATTTTCCTCCTCATTGCACACCTGACTCCGAGTGGTCACTGCCAATCCCATCTGTTTCGGGGTTCAAATAGTTTCTTCTGGAGCATCCCTCTGACTTTCATGCCAGGGCAATCTAGATTAGGCATCCACTAGTACATTTTGCTTTCCTGAAATGACTTTAATTGGAATTTAAAGTGATAAAATTGTTTGGTCCATCAACTCTGTTTTGAGCTTAACTTCCTTGAGGTTTGCAATGCTTCCAAATTATGGTGGTCCGTCCATACCTCAAAGAGGTGGGGAGCATCCTCCAGGAACTAGCCCCAAGTCTGCAGGCCCCACTTGATCACAATGGCCTCCTTTTCCCAAGTGGGCCAGTCCAACTCCACTCCCTGGAACTTTTTGGACAAGTAGGCACATAGTCTTAACTTCCCCTTTGAGTCTCTCTGCATCAATACAGCTCCTAACACAACATCACTAGCATCAGTGTGTAGGACAAAGGGCTGATCCGGGCCAGGGTATTTTAAGATTGGCTCTGTGCTAAATAGCCTTTTCAACCTTTCATAGGCCTCCTGACACTCCAGAATCCACTTGATCTTGGTGGATGGCTTGAGTTTCTCACTGCGGTCCCCTGGGTGGATTTTAATTTTTAACAGGTTGGTGATGGGCAGCGCTATCTAAGCAAAGTCCAGGATAAACTGCCTATAAATGTTTGCAAATCACAGAACTCTGCACCTGTTTTCGGGTCTTTGGGGAACCCCATTCTAGTACTGTCTGCACTTCAGCGGGGTCCATCTCAATGTTCTGGGTGGACACTCAATATCCCCGGAAATCCAATTTGTCAATGTGGAATTCACATTTGGATAGCTTAATGTACAATTTTGTCCAGGAGGCACTTCAGCATCTCCCTTACCAGCTTCACATGTGAATCCATGTCTTAGGAATAGATCAACACGTCATCTAGGTAGACTAGGACTCCTTCAAATAGCAGATCGTGCATAATTTCATTCACTACCAGCATAAAAATGCTGGACCTGCCTGATAACCCAAATGGCATTACCAGATACTCAAAAGCCCTCAGGGGGCAGTTAAGAGTGGTCTTGTGTTCATCCCCCTCCCAGATTTGCACTCGGGAACAAGCATCTGTCAAGTCCAGTTTAGTGAAAATCCACCCCATAGCCAACCTCCCTAGCATGTCTTTCATGGGCAGGAGGACATATTTGTTGGTACTACATAGCTCATTAAGATTCTTATAGTCTGTAACTAGTCTCAGCGACCCATCCTTCTTCTCATGGAAGAAAACCAGGGCCCTGAAGGTTGAAGTCAATGGGTGGAGGAAATCCCTAGCCAGGTTCTTCTCTATAAAGTCTTTTACAGTCCTAATTTCCAATGGGGTAATTAAATAGAGTTTGGGCTTGCGGGGTGGGTGGGGTTGCACTCTAATTCAGTTGCACAGTCTGTCTCTCAGTGGGACAGGAGCTGATCACACTCCTTGTCCTCAAACACTTCTGTTAAATCCTGGTAGATTGAGGTAGCCAAGCTGGTCCTCCTGGATGATATTCCCAACCTCCTCTTACAGAGAGTCAGGCCAGCTCAAAGCCACCACTGCGCTCCCCCTAAGTTCAGAATAGTGTTCCTGGTGTGGGTCCTGCATCCCCGGTCATCAAAAATCAGCTCTCCTGACCCCCACCGGATCCTGGGGTTGTGGAAATGTAGCCAGGTTATTCCAAGGATCACTTCGTAGCATGAGGCCCAACACAAACTGGATTTCTCCCAATGTTCCACCACCCCAAAGCATAATGTCTCTGTTCTTTCACTCATGGATGCCCCCCCCCAGAGGAGCCAGCCATCTGTTGAAAGGTGATAGGGTGCTCCAGTCTCTTAGTGTCCAGGCCTAGTTTTCTCGCTATCTCTAGCTGTATGGAGTATCAGGTGCATCCAGAGTCTATGGCTGGCACCATGTCCATGTTCCATCCCCTTTTCCAGTCCTCTACCTTAAAAGTCACGGTATATAAGGGGATCTCCCCCTCCACTCACCACTGAAGTGTGACACCTTGCATCTATGGCCAGTCTCCCACTGCTGTATGAGGCTGGCTAGTGAAGTTTCTCACCAGCTTGGCATTGTCCTCCAACTCCGTCTTATCTGGCCTTACCTCCAGTTATGTGGCATCTTGGCTTGCTGCTTTGGGGACCCAACCACCTGGCCCTTTGCCAGCACATTGCTGGTCTTCCAATGGGGGCGAAGTGGGCACTTTCGTCAACCAGGTGCCTTGCTGGTGGTCTTCTCGGTTGGGGCATTCAGCAATATGGTACCCCTTCTGTCTGCAGACCAGGCAGAGTCCAAGTCTCATCTTTCACTCATGCTCCAATTCATAGGCCTTAGTCCCTTTCTTCTTACTATGGGAGGGTTCAGATTTGAGTTGATTCTCTTACCCACTCCCAGTTTCCATTGCGTCATCAGGTGGATCTCCTCTATCACTATTTTGGCTTCCCTGGTGAGCCGGATCCATTCCCTCATAGATGAAATGATAATGGAGATGGAGAGTTGAGGAAAGGAGGAAAGTACAAAGAATTGCTTTGATCTAGATCAAAGACCATAGACCACGGTTTGGGAAGGAAGGGCTAGAAGAGCAGAATTCTTAAAGGGTAGACTGTAAAGGGGGAAACTCAGCTCTGACACAGCCAAGTCTGTGGTGAATCTCTGTCTTGAAATCCAAAATAAATCTTTAGTTTTTTACACTACGATGCTGTCTTGGTTTTTGAGATCCAAGTCCACAAAACATGACACATGTACTAGAAATTCACTGAAAAATGCTTTAAACCAGAGAAATTCTTAAACAAACTTGGAGTGTATCTATTGGTTCAGTTGCAGAGGAAAGAAAATTATGCCAACAGAGAAAATGTATACACACAGGATTTTGAATTTGAATTGACATTCTCACATAGCAAGGGCATATATATGTCTGTCCCTGGCTTCCACTCCACCAAAAACATCTGAGGAAGTAGACTGAAGTCTATGAAAGCTCATGCTGCCAACCTCTTTCTTTCAGTTAATCTCAAAGGTGCTACAAGATCTCTACATAGAGAAACTGTAGTTCAATAGCATGAGTTCTCAGTGAGGTATTGCTGAATGTGGTCTTTCTCACAGCCCTGAGAATCCTAATTTCTGATTGACAGGTTACATTGTGCCAAATATTGCAATCGTGGGAACATTTGTCCCTCCAGCTGTTTTAGACTGCAGTTCCCACACTTCCTTGCCATTGCTTATGCTGGCTTAAGATAATGGTTATTCCTAGCCAAAACATCTGGAGGACCAAAATTTCCATACTCCAGAAATAAATGAGAACAGCTTTGTGGGAGAAGAAAAATAAATGAAATGAAAAAGGGGATTTTTTAAAAAGTTTTCAAACAAACAAAATCTCATATATTATTATTATTATTATTATTAACCTGATGGCCACCATATCTGTGAGCAAGGGGCAGAGATCCCAAGATTAGTTTTGCACCACTGACAAGCTGTAAGAAATCTTCTGAGCCTGACACTGAAATGTCCAGGTCCAGTATTTCTTCCAAGACTTCCTGAAGGGAGATAACAACAAAGAAATCGCTAAACAATAAAATGAAATTCACATAGTCTGACTGCAAAGACCACTTCTGTCAGTGGGTTTTCATGAATATAGGCCACTTACATTAGGCTTACCATAAGGCATTTGCTGCTCCACCTCCACTGACCCCAGTCAAGGTGCACAGTACCCCAAACCAGTCAAGTTATCTGGACATCTGGGATGGAAGTTCTCACAAGCCTCTCGCCCACACAATAAAAATGCATCAACAACAAATTAAAATAAATAAAATTAAATAAAATTAACAATTTGCTGCCCTTTCATGGCACACCCAATCTGCTACCCAGGTGGCCACTTCACTATTCTTAAAGGTAGGAACACTTATGCCAGTGACTTGCCCTGCTGTGCATAAGGGCAAGTGATACAAGAGGCCTTCCAACTGTTCAGGTTCTCTATACCACACACACACACACACACACACACACACACACTATTTTTCATTAACACAGATCATCTTAATCTACTTGTTGTCTTAGAGGAAGATCTGAAGCTGTTGAGCATTACATTTAGTCACTCTCAGGGGGTTGCAATTATGGGAGAAGCTTGGAGTACATCCAGTGCAAACTAGAATGTGTGGGAATTGGCACTGATGTACAAGGTTTAAAGTCATTTGATGTCACTTTGCTTCTATCAGTGTAATTATTGTGTGGCTCAATAAGGTAAGAACTGTAAAGCACTTTACAGACACAGAAGCTATAAACCAGGTATACAACATTTACTATTTTCAATACAACCACTACAAAAGTTGGTTAGCTTATCTTCTTGAAAGTAAAAAGTGTTATGGAAACAATTTTTTAATTGTGAACTGTATGAAATTCTTCCCTGTACATTTTTCTAAGGCATAGAAATCCTACCTGAAATTCTAATGAAAAATATCCTTCCCCGTACTAGCTTGTGCAAACAAAAATAACTGTCAAGTGTCATAACATACAAAAACTAGGAAACTGAGATCATATCTGGGATGAAATGGTGTACCTCCACACCTCTTGTGTAGATATTACCTCTCTGCTGCAATTTTAGAGCTATTACCATTACACCTACATAGATATTTTCCGTATCCAGATCTACTTCTAATTATGTTTGCATACTGGTTTGGTGCTACCAGTACTCATGGTTAGTGAAAATATCAGTGCACATAACACTACCAGAGTTATCTATGAAAGTGAAACAGGATAGTGATGGTAATGCTAACATGAGGAGAGCAGAAAGAACAGTGAGCTGGAGCATTTCTACCACAGATAATTCAGAAATGTATAGTGTTTTTGGCTGTAGCCTTGTTAGACTCTTGTAGGAAAAATAACAAAGAGTTTAAAGACACTTGCAGAAGTGGGATGTAGTCCATAAGAACCTATGGCAAATAAAACTTTTTTGTCTTGAAGGTAACATAAGACCCTTTATTGCTTTTACTATTCAGACATGAAGCTCATTTGGTGCTTTTGTGACACAGTTCTGAAACTGAAATGAAATGTTCATTGGACAGGGGATAGGGACAGTATGGTGTAGAACAGGGGTAGGCAACCTTTTTGAGCCGGGGGCCGGGTTTCTGTCCCTCAGACAATTGGGGGGCCAAAACACCAAAAACAAATAAATAAATAAATAATTTTTTTAAAAAAAAATTAAAAATTAAAAAAATATGCATGCACACTCTCTGAGCCACAGAAAAGCCATGGCAGAACCCCTGTGGAGATTTTGCCAAAAAAACCCCAAGAACAAGTAATAACAACAATAATCAATATCATCATGGTGGGAGGGGGGTGGCAGTGGCAGTGGCGGCAGCAGAACTGGCCTGGGGCTGGTCCAAAGGCCTCGGGGGGGCGCATCTGGCCCCCGAGCCTTAGGTTGCCTACCTCTGGTGTAGAATGTATGCATGTGTGCTGGCATGTGAAAGGGTACAGTTAATGGTATATTGTATGTATTAAATGCAGGAGCTCAAGATTCCATTGGCAGCATCTATACAAGGACAAGAAAGGGTAGTAGACAGTACTTAGGCAGACAAACAGTGGTCTAATGAAGAGGTGGGCAAATTTCAGGGGGGAAGCCCCTTCCTTAGAACCTGCTATGACCTAGACAACCCCATCTTGGTACAAGAACCACAATAGCCAGATGTTCATTTCTGGTTTGATTAATTTCTCTTTATGGGGCAACATAAGGTTTAGGAAGACACTGAGGACTTGTTTTAAAGGAATTTTTTTGTTTCTGAAAGTTTCCTTTCTTTAAAAAAAATGGGGGCAGAAGAGCACATATGCAGCCTATGGTCTGAATGTTGCATACTCCTACTCTAAAACAATCATGTGTTCCCATCATCTCCTGCACCAAACCATTAGCCCTGGGTGATTTGTATAAGAAGAAGAAAGCTGCACCTCTGCAAGGACCCGATGGGCATGCGCGCCATTATTTTCAATGGGACTCAAATATTTGCAAGCCACCATTTTCACGGGGGGGTGGTGGTGTCTGGAATGGATCCCTGCGAATTGGGAGGGGCTACTATACTATGTTATATTTTTGTGCTTAGACAGTCCTATTGTATATACTCGGCTATAAGCCGACCTCAACTATAAGTCGAGGGCAGGGTTTGGGGCCAAAAATATGGATTTTGATATGACCTCTGGATGAGTCGAGGGTAAACCTTAGCAGCGTGTGTTTGTGCTCACCCTAAAGGCTGGGTGGATGAGATAGTAGAGGGGGTTGATGCTTCTTTTAGGTGCTCTGAGAAGAGGTTAAGCTCTCACCTTTCACCAAGGCATGGTTCCTTTTTTTATAAGAGTTAAAGTACAATACTTACATTGACCTGTGGATAAGTTTACCCCGTTTTTTTGGGGTCTATTTTTTGACTAAAGTTTCTAGACTTATACATGTGTATATACAGTATTTTTTTATAAAGACATTCTTAAGTAAAGCAGCAACACTTGGCACCCAGTAGGGGAAAAAAACGAAAAAAGAAAATCAAATCTGACCTTTGAAACAGCTACAAGCAGAACTCTGGATGTAAACGGAGTAGGGTAGACAACTGAAAAAATGGTGCCGCGAACTTCACGAACATAATTTTCCTGAATGGAATCAATCGGAAGGGCAGCTAGAGAAAACAAGCAAAATCCTTTTACACACCATTCACATAGCATAGCCCTTTTTAGCAAACCCTGCAACAGGGCCCTGTCAAGCAATACTTTTCAAACCACATCAAATGCCACAAAACACTGTGCAAGGTTTGAAGTTTTTGTGAGCTCTTTATTTGCTAGGTTGTACAAAAGGCAGGGGGTGGAAGAGGAGGACTCCAGATATTTTGCCACAAAGTTTGAATTTCAGATCTAGTCTCAAAATAGAGGTTACCGAACAAATTAATGACCAGTTAATGCACATATTAAAGTTATTCCAAGATGGGACCATCTGACTTCCCAAAAGTCCTTTCTGGGACTTCAGGTCCCAGAAGTCCCAGAAAACACAGCCAATAGCAAGGGATTGTGGTATTTGTTGTCCAAAACATATGAAGGACCAAAGGTTCCGAATCCCAGGATTATACAAAGGATTATGAGACAAAGAAGTAATGGCTGCCCCCCCATTTCTAAAAAAATGAAAGCCACCTGTTAACTCAGAATTGTTTTTGTTTGTTTGTCTTTGTTTTTTGCTTTCAGTGAACCATGCATATTCCTGGATAGGGAAGGAAAAAACAATTTTTATCTTAGCAAAAGTGCATGGTGCACTTTGCCAGCAGTGGAAATCATGAGGTCCTCCAGATTTCTTAGGCTGCAATTTCCAGCAGCTCTACCCAGCATAGTCAATGGTGATAGAGTGCAGGATTAGATCCAGGACAGGGCTGCAGTACCTCTGATCTTTAAAGAGCTATTGGGGCAGGACAAGGTACTTTAAACATGGCTATTGCCTCCCTACTGGAGGTGGTGGTGTGGGGGAAGGAGGAATGGAGGAGCATCTGGCAACCAGAACTAGGCATTCCTTCATGCCCCTGTTCCCTGATTCTACTGGTGAGACAATAGCCGTGTTGGGAGGGGAAAGACCCCAAGATTGGGTTTGGAAGGTGAGGGAGGAAAAATACCATCATCATGTTTGGCAACACTTTATGGTACCTCCTCTTGCTTTACAATCTGCTAAGGATTAAAGTGACAGAAGCCCTATCCCAGATTCAATATGGCAACCCTAAATGGTGAGGAGTGTTGCACAAGGGAAAAATTCAACTGAAGCTAAACTGTACTGTGCTACCTAGTGGCTGGAGAAAATTAAATCGTCAACATGCAAAGTTGTTGGGCTGTGGTGAGGCAAAGCTTATGGCAAAATAAAAATTTTAGCGTTTAAGATGCACACATAGTATTTTGTGTTTTTAAACAACTTTATATTGTGGACAGCAGGCAGAATTATATCCAGCTAGCAACAGCCAATCAGGAGTGAGCTGATGACAACCAATAGAATTTTGGGCTGCAGGTGATAAAGAATTCCATTGCTGACAATTGGAGTCAGACCGGATCTGGATGTGTAACAATCCAGGAGTTGGAGACTGTGAAGGAAAAGTCCAGTAGTGAGGGACATAGAGACTATACAGACTGCCAGAAATAATCCAGTTTGAGACCACTTTAATTGCCCTGGCTCAGTGCTAGGGAATCATGGGAAGTGTAGTTTATTGTGGCACCAGAGCTCTCTGACAGAGAAGGTTCAATATCTCAGAAAAAAGTACAATTCCCATGATTCCCTAGCACTAACCCTAACCCTTAAAGTCGACTCAAACTGGATTATTTCTGGCAGTTGTGTACCAGACCACTCTGTAGAGGCCTTTAGTTGAATATAGCACTCCAAGTGAGAGAATTGCTGATATCTGATATCCTGCGGGGATATAGTTAGGCTATTATAGAAATAAGGTTAAAAGGATAACCATAAATAAGGATGATGTGAGGGTCCTAAAGAATAGGATATGGTGTTCTCTAGATAGAGAGTAGTGTAGCAATAACAAGTGCCTATACCACTGCTCTAAATAAGTGAAACATTGTTAAACTGTTATTCAAATAAAAGTTTTATTGTTGTTTTAATACAAGCTGAACCTGGAATCTTTATCCACACTACTAACAAATATTGAAACCAAGTTTGGGGAGTAACCCATAGATATAAATAAAAGTGGTCTGGTACACAACAAATTGGTGGAAGCGGTGGGATAGTAAAACCCATTGGGCTGCCTCATCAAGAAAATTAAGTAGTGCTTGTGATATACAGTCGCCCCCCTCTGTTCTCACAGACTTGAAGGCCGTGGTTTTGCATATTCATGGAGGGGTGACTTCCGCTAAAATCAATGGGGTGCACCCCCATGGGGGCACCCTCGCATACGCCTGTTGGGGTGTGCCCCATTCTATTATTATTATTATTATTATTCTGTTTATTTATATCCCGCCTTCCTCCCAACACAGGGACTCAAGGCAGCTAACAAATCTAAAACAGTCCAAGTTAAAATAGTAGAAAACATTAAAAATACAAAGTTTTTTTTAAAAATTAAGCAATTAGAAACATTACATTATTAAAATTGTACAGTTTAAAACTCTTTAAAACAAAAATAGCATCCATGTCATGTCAAGGCCTGGCAACATAAAAACATCTTTACCTATTGCTGGAAGGACGACAAGGATGAAGCCATCCTGGCCTTCCTAGGAAGGGAGTTCCAGAGCTTGGAGGCAGCCACTGAGAAGGCCCTCTCTCTTTTTCCCACCAAACATAATAATAATAATAATAATAATAATAATAATAATTTGTATACTGCCCTGTGGCGAACCAATCCGGGCGGTTGACAACAGTAAATATAACAAGAGTAAAATATAACATTAAAACATTATAATCCCTCCCCCCCTTAAGAAAGTATTAAACAATATGACAAATTAAAAACACAATATCAAAACATAAAACCATAATTAAAACAAACAAAAACCCTGATGTCCTTCTGGAGATACTCAACTATCACTAAAGATGGGGCCACGGGAGGAATGAGGGGATCAGG
>CM034710.1:107653665-107727372 GCA_020142125.1 Phrynosoma platyrhinos
TGATCTATAGTATCGAAAGCCGCTGAAAGGTCTAGGAGCACCAACAGGTTCCCACTACCCCTGTCGATGCTCAGACGCAGATCGTCAGTCAAGGCAACCATGGCAGTCTCAACCCCAAAGCCTGTCCTAAAGCTGGTTTGAAATGGGTCTAGAGAAGGTAGTGGGACAGAGAGAAGGGCCTCTCCTGATGATCTCAATAATCTGGGGGGCTCATACAGGGAGATACAGTTCTTCAAATAGCCTGTACCCAGGCCATATAGGGGCTTGAATATTGGTGAATCTGTTTTTGCAGGGGTGCGTGGGTTCCAGAATGGATCCCCTGCGAAAACAGAGGGCCGACTGTATATATTTACTGTATGTATTTAAATTTACATTATCTTTAAAATCAGGGCATCACTAATATAAAATAGTGATCAGCATTGCAAAGGAAATAGCTTTCTGGAGCTAGGGTAAAATCACCTGAAGCTGCTGAACCTAAGCGTTTGTGGACTTGATAAATATTCAAAGGAAACGTTGGAGACAGGTCTCAAAATGAACAACAGAGGGCTACTTTATTATAGAGAAAGCTCAATGCATTTCAGCCTATATATATTTTTATGGCCTTCTTCTGGGGCTACATAAAAATAAACATTAAAAGGTGAATAAATAATTATATGATAAAACATACATATTGCAGTCCCATCTCCCCAGCTGATTCTGTTAGGTACTCTCTATTTTTTGTCTCCTTTGGACCTGGTAACTAATCTGAATGAAAGAATCCTGAGAGCAAAATGAAAAACTGGGTAACTGTAAAAGTATCATTAATATCAGAAAGAACCTTTCTACTGGCATTAGAGTCTGCTTCTCTCAAGAACAGAAAGGAAAACATAAGTTTCACAAATCTGCCTTTTAATATTCTCATTATTTCCTCAAAATGATGAAATTAAAATCTGAGTACAGTATTTATGTACACTAGTGAATAGTACTTTGGATGATGGATTGGAAAAAATGTGTTCATAACCTAGCCACACATTCACTGGTTTAAAATGGCCACTCTGGTTTCATCTGATCTATTTTAATTTGTTCTGATTTTATTTAGATAAGATTGTATGTACAAGTGCCTTCAAAATCCCATGAATTTAATAGGATTTTCTTATTCTTAGGCATGGAATACTCAGAGGTGGTTTTACTAGTTCCTCCTGATATATAGCATACAGCACTTAGTATTTGTTGGCTGTCTGCCAAGTACCTGCTTAGCTTTCAAGATCAAATGCGATCTGGTGCCTTTAGGGTATGAATATTTAAATATGATGCTTACTAGTATTATTTTTAGTATGTATTTTATTGCATATTGTTTTGTGTACCAAGTGAAGAAAATCAAAATATAAAGTTAAAAAAAATCACAGGAAACTGCCTTATATTGTTGCAAACCATTGGTTCACTGGTGGGCAAACAGAGGTGAGGCCCAATTTTCAGTCCCCCAACATACAACAGCCTGTTATAGCCAAAAGGTACCTTTGTTTTTGGCCATGTACTGGACAAAACAGTGAATGGAAGTTTCTATTTTGTGACATTACTTCTAGCCACCATCTTGACTCATATGGACGAAAACAGAGGAATTGGACAGGTTGGAGGTTCTGGTGGGTTTGTTGTTATTATGTGCCTTCAAGTCAACTTTGACTTATCATGAAGGTTCTCCTGGCAAGATTTATTCAGACATTTGCCATTGCTTTCTTCTTAAGCTGAGAGTGCATGCTTAAGGTCACCCAATAGGTTTCCACAGTGATCAGTTATTCAAAGTGTGGTTTCCCAGAGTCCTAGTCCAACACTGACATCTACACCATGGTGGCTCTCTCATGTTGGGTAAAAAAACCTGCATGCAAATCACACCAAATTATTTTTAAAATAATTGGGATGGTTTCGGAGGTCACCAAGGGACTTGCGGGGAGGGCAAGAGCCCTCAATGGTGTGATTCAGGGGCTGTGTGTATCTGGCTGCACTTTCCCCACTCCTGTTACTATTATCTGTCAATGACTCTTACCCATCCCTACATGAAGAACCCTCATATGCCTTGGTGATGTCTCATTCAAATACTAACCAGGCCCAACCCTGTTTAACTCCCAATGTCAGAAGAGATTAGGTGTATTCAGAGTGGTGGTATTTAATCAATGGTCTCAGTTCATTCCTCTGTAAAACAAGGCTATCTAACATATTCAGACTATTATGATGAAAAATGTAATAACATTTTTAAACTATACAATAGTCTATATGCTAACACAGGGAACCTAGAATCATTCAGTTGATGGCTGAACAGTTGCTAGATCAGATCAGAACCCATTTTGCTAGAGGTAGGCTCTCCATCCAAAGAGAGGTTCAGGTAAATACTTAAGTGTGAAGAGGGCTGCCTTATCCTGTGTAATGGTAAAGCTAGTCCTAGTCCAGCCCAGATTAGACATAGGGCTAAGTATACTTGTATCAGCATGGAGCCATTATGTGAAAAGACCAGTCCTGTGAGCACTGTCAATACAGAGCTGGAATATAGGCCAAGCAAAAAGATACTTGAGTGCTCCCAAACTCTCTACACATGCCACAGGATTCATATGAGAAAGATGGTGTGCTGCAGCCAGAAATGATTCAAAACAACATTTTTGAACCCAGACTTAAACCCCACTAAGATCAATTGGGCATATTAATCAGTACCATCAATATCAAAGGGTTTCTAGGTCAACTAGCTTTATTATAGGATCAAGCATATTACTCATCTACAGAAACTCGCCTTTAGAGTTTTAATATACAGTTGGCCCTCCGCATATGTAGCTTTCACTTCTGCAGATCTGATTATTCATGCATTTGACTAATATGTTCTCTCTAGGATTCTCTAGGTCCTCCAGTGGAACTCTGTGGTCAACTTCTGCCAAAAGTCATGCTGGAAGATCTAAAGATTCCTCCTACAAAGAACACTTTTCTAGGCATTTGCAGGTCCTCCAGTGAAATTCTATTTCAACTTCTAGCAGATGTTGACCAGAGAGTTGCCCTGGAGGACCTAGAGATTCCTACAAAGATGCTCTCTGAGGTATAAAAAACAGCCTTTTTTATTTGCAGATTTCCTATTTTCACTGGGGTTCTGTGCCCCTAACCCTGGCAAATGTGGAGGGTCCACTGTACTTTAAATTATTTAATATACTTTAAATCAATTGCTGGCAAATACATAATGTTAGATAAAAAAAAGGAGGCTGCAGCATACCTGTAAATTTTTCTGTAGAAAGTCTCCATTCACTCAAAGTAAATAATTTCTTTTTTCGTTCACAGTAGTCTTGCTCAGAGTTTGATATATTGATGTACTTAGGCATATAGCTTAAATTACTTGCAGCAGTTAAAGAGTCCAGGAGGTAGCATCCAGTCTGACATACCAGCATTAACCAGGTGAACAACCATTGAACTACAGAATATCTTGACATATTGGGTCCTGAAACTTTTCTTAATGATAACTCAAGTCTGTATGGAACCAAAAACAAAAGATAATTAGCTTGAACCTCTTTGAAATCAGTCTACCGTATATACTTGACTATAAGTTGACCTCATGTATAAGTCAAGGGCAGATTTTAGACCAAAATGATGGATTGTGATATGACCCATGGATAAATCGAGGGTAAAAGGGGCGTGCAATAAAGGATGTAAACAATGAAACAAAGAAAAAGAATGCCAAAGTACAGTACTTACATTGATCTATGGATAAGTTGACTCAGGTTTTTTTGGGTCAAATTTTTAACCTAAATTTCTAGAGTTGTACATGAGTATATAAAGATAAGGTAAAGGTATTCCTGTTGACAAGGTTGTCAAGTCATGTCCGATCATAGGGGACAGTGCTTACTAAGCCGAAGAGCCAGCGTTGTCAGAGACTACTCTGTGATTATGTGTCCAGCATGATTTCACAGAACACTGTTATCTTCCCACCAAAATGGTATCTATTTATCTACTTACATTTGCATGCTTTTGAACTGCTAGGTTGGCAGACGCTGGGACTAGTGACAGGCGATACAGTATTAATTATCAGTCTTGCTTCCCTATCCTCTTAGTTTCATGTATGAGTGTATTTTCAGCTGCTTAACATTAACACTATTTGATAAAAGATGGTATCTTGAGAATATACAAAAATGAGTTTAACTACAATCATACAGGAATTTCAAAACTATATGAATGGCAGTTAAAAGAATGGATGTTCTATCTATGCTCCACCATAAGATTTAAGTGAAAAGTAGATGTCATGAACGTCTGACATCTATTGAATGGCCATTAACCAAAAAAAAAAAAAAAAGGTACAAAGGGCATCTCTTGTTTCCTAGGCAAATGTGGCCAAACAGGGACAGTTAGAACCATATAAGCCAGGGGTAGGCAACCTAAGGCCCGGGGGCCAGATGCGGCTCCCCGAGGCCTTTGGACCGGCCCCAGGCCAGTCCTGCCGCCGCCGCCCCCCGCCACCGCCGCCACCTGCCATGATGATATTGATTGTTGTTATTATTTGTTCTTGGGGTTTTCCTGGCAAAATCTCCACAAGGGTTTTGCCATGGCTTTTCTGGGGCTGAGAGAGTGTGCATGCATATTTTTTTAATTTTTTAAAATTTTTAATTTTTATTTATTTATTTATTTATTTTTGGTGCTTCGGCCCCCCCAATTGTCTGAGGGACAGCAACCCGGCCCCCGGCTCAAAAAGGTTGCCTACCCCTGATATAAGCCATCATATTCCCTATTGCCATGTATGGATGTGAGAGCTGGACAGTTAAGAATAATAGGAAGAAAATCATTTGAGATGGGATGCTGGATAAGAGTGCTGAGGATCCCATGGACAGCCAAAAGGACAAACAAATGGGTCCTAGAGCAGATCAAGCCCAAAACCTCCCTGGAAGCCAAGATGACCAAACTGAGGCTGTCGTACTTCAGACACATCATGAGAAGGAAGGACTAATTGGAAAAGACAATAATGCTGGAAAAAGTGGAGGGAAGTCGGAAGAGAGGAAGGCCACATGCCAGATGGACGGACTCTATTAAGGAGGTCATGGGTATTAAGGGTTGCAGGAATTAAGCAGCACAATGGAGGACAGAAGGTCTTGGAGATGTCTCATCCATAGGGTTGCCATGAGTTGAGATCAACTCGAGGGCAGTTAACAACAACAATCTTAAATGTGTGTGTATATACATATATATATACATATATATATACATATATATATATGGAGGTGTGCATATGTATATATATATATATATATATATAGACATATATGTCTATATATATGTGTGTGTGTGCATATATATATATATATATATAGACACACATGGATCCTGTTTTGTTTTTAAGAATTTTAAATTGTAAAATTTTAATAATATTTGCATTTTTAATGTTTTGTACTGTTTTATCTTGGACTATTTTAGATTTGTTAGCCGCCTTGAGTCCCTGTGTTGGGAGGAAGGCAGGATATAAATAAACAGAATTATATGTGTGTGTCTGTGTGTGTGTGTGTAAGGGCCTTTGCAGACTGCCAAAAATAGTGCACATTAAATTGAGGCACTGCCCTGGCTCAGTGCTAGGGAATCATGGGAACTGTAATTTATTGTGGCACCAGAGCTCTCTGACAGAGAAGGCTCAATGTCCCAGAAAAAAATACAATTCCCATGATTCCCTAGCACTGAGCCAGGGCAGTGCCTCAATTTAATGTGCTCTATTTCTGGCAGTCTGCAAAGGCCCTAAGTAAACTTTATTCTTGTATCCCGCCTTTTACCTGTCAGGCAATCAAGGCGGCTAACAAACAGTTCCTATATATATATACATACATAGTATTATCCCTGACCAGGTTGTACTGGAGGAAAGGAGAAAGTCTGAGGGCGTCCCACCTTCCCTTTCCCCGCTAGGCCTGGCGGCTCTAGGCCTCTTTTTCCCCTCAGAGGCGGCGTCTCGTTCTCTTCACCCGCCACTCCCTCGCCTCAGGAGCCGCCTCGGCCTCAGCAAAGGAGGCGACCGAGTGGGCGGCCTTGGCGACGACAAGGCCTCGAGTCTCCCTCTTTTATTATCATTTTTATTATTATTGCCCGAGGCCCGGGTTTCCGCGTCCGGGTCGGCTGCCCAGGCGAGGGCGATGAGGCGGGCCTAGTGGGTCGCCGCCCCGTCAGGAACGAGCGGCCTGGCTCAGGCATGGCGTCGGCGGCGTCGGCGTCGTCCCTGTGGCAGTGGCCTCGTTGCTGCTGCCATTGCGCCAAAAGGCTCGCTAGGCCTTGGAGGAGTTTGGCCTCGGCTGCCGGCAGGAGAGCGGCGGGGGAAGCGGAGAGCAAGGCGCCGGTAAGGCTCCGGAGAGAGGGACGGAGGGAGAAGCCGCCACGCCCGGGCAAATGGAGGTCATGGAGGAATGAATGGTGGAGAGACGTGGCGCGGGTGTGGGTGAGGTTTGGGGTGAAGTTGATGTTTGCTGTGCTTTTGACTTATGGCGACCCTAAGGCGAACCTATTGGAAAGTTTTCGAGGTAAGTTTCTTCACAGAAGAGGGTTCGTTTGCCGTGGCCATCCTCTGAGGCTGAGAGAGTGTGACTTGACCAAGGTCACCCAGGGCGGTTACATGGCCCCAAGGCAGACCTTGAGGTAAACCTATCATGGGGTTTCTTGGTAAGTTTCTTCAGAGGGGGATTGCCATCCTCTGAGGCTGAGAGAGAGTGACTTTACCAAGGTCACCCAGGGGGTTTACATGGCCCCAAGGCAAACCTGTCATGAGGTTTTCTTGGTAAGTTTCTTCAGAGAGGATTCATCTGCTGTGGCCATCTTCTGAGGCTGAGAGAGTGTGACTTGACCAAGGTCACCCAGTAGATTTACATGACCCTAAGGCAAACGTATCATTGGGTTGTTTTCTGGTAAGTTTCTTCAGAAAGGGTTTGTTTGCCATGGCCATCCTCAGAGGCTGAGAGAGTGTGACTTGACCAAGGTCACCTAGCGGGGTTTCCATGGCCAAGCTAGGATTTGAACCTTGCTGTCTAGGCTGCATCTGCACTGTAGAAATAATCCACTACTTTTAACTGCCTTGGATCAATGCTAGGGAACTGTGGGAATTGTACGTTTTTGTGAGACATTTAGCCTTCTCTGTCAGAGAGCTCTGGTGCCACAACAAACTAAATTTTATTATTATTGTTATTATTAAAAATTCCCAGAATTCCATAGCATGGAGTTGTTGTGTGCCTTCAAGTCATTTCTGACTTACAGCCACCCTAAGGTGAACCTATGGGGTTTACTTGGCAAGTTTCTTCAAAGGAGGTTTGCTATTGCCTTCCTCTGAGCCTGAGAGAGTGTGACTTGCCCAAGGTCCCCCATTGGGTTTCATGGCCAAGCGGAAGAATCAAACCCTGGTCTTCAGAGTCATAGTCCGACACTCAAGTCATTATGCCACACTAAGGGCCTAAGCAGACTGCCAGAAATAGTGCACATTAAATTGAGGCACTGCCCTGGCTCAGTGCTAGGGAATCATGGGAACTGTAATTTATTGTAGCACCAGAGCTCTCTCACAGAGAAGGCTCAATGTCCCAGAAAAAAATATAGTTCCCATGATTCCCTAGCACTGAGCCAGGGCAGTGCCTCAATTTAATGTGCACTATTTCTGGCAGTCTGCTTAGGCCTTAACTCTCACAGCATAGGGCCATGGCAGTTAAAGTGGTGTCAAACTGGATTATTTTTGCGGTGCGGATGCAGCCACAGTCCACTGTTCAAACTGCTACCTTCAGGCAGCACAGACTTATAAAACCTTGCATGGTCATGTTGCAAATAGGGAAGTTTCTTTCATTTCTTATATAGTGAGGAAGGAACTTGTGGTCACTCCATAAAATGAGGTCTGGAAGAGAAAATTGGTGTTAATTTACACAGAGGTGTGCCCTGCAGAATGCTCTCAGAAGCCATTGTGACGATTGGGCCTTTGCAGACTGCCAGAAATAGTGCAAATTGAGTCCACTTTAACTGCCCTGACTCAGTGCTATGGAATCATGGGAAGTGTATTTTATTGTGGCACCAGAGCTCTCTAACAGAGAAGGCTCAATGTCTCAGAAAAAAAATACAATTCCCATGATTCCCTAGCGCTGAGCCAGGACAGTTAAAGTGGACTCAATTTGCACTATTTCTAGCAGTCTGCAAAGGCCCGCTTATCACTGGCTTGGATTAGCTATAAAAGAGGATTTGGCCAATTCAGAGAGGACAAATGTAGGCCTCATTCCCACTACAAAATAAATGGTTTTTGGAATTGAATCGATGAAGCAGTTTAGCGCCAAATAGATGTTCACACTATTCGAGCTGTGATTGAACCAACCCATTTCAATTTAATCCACGTCGCGTTCACATTCAGCAATGGATCGATTCTACATGGAGTTGCCTCACGGGGAACTGATTCAGATCCGCAGCCCGTTCACACTAGCGCTGAAATCGATTCATTGCAAAAGAATTCGGCAGATCTGGAAGAATCTGTTTAAATGGGTTTAGCACTGGGGGCCCCTCGACAAACTGTGCCAGGTATTTGGTGCAAGTGTGAACAAGGGCCATTTAAACCGGTTCAGATAGGTTTGCAAACCTGTTTATTATATAGTGGGAATGGGGCCCTAGAGAAGTTGTTCACCATACATGGTTGAGCCTCCCTTATCCAAAATGCTTGGGAACAGAAATGTTTTGGGTTTGGGATTTTTTCAGATTTTGGAATAATACAGCCAGCTCTCTGTATCCACAGATTGTTCATCCATGGATTCAAGCACCCATGGTTTGAAAACATTCAAAAATATATAAATTCCAAAAAGCAAACCTTGATTTTTGCCATTTTATATAAGGGACACCGTTTTATTATGCCACTGTATTTAATGGGACTTGAATAACCAAGGATTTTGGTATCCATGGGAAGTCCTGGAACCAGACCCTAGCACAGTGATTCCTAAGCTCAGGTTGCCCATGTGTTTTGGACTTCAGTACTCAGAAGCTTCAGCCATCTTGGCCAATGGTCTGGAATTCTGGGAACTGAAGTCCAAAACACTGGAGGGCCAGAGTTTGGGAACCACTGGAATACCAAGGGCTCACTATATGAGATCTCTTGGAGATTGGACCCAAATCTAAACATGAAATTAATTTATGTTTTGTATGTATGTAATGGTTTTGAGTGTTGGATTAGGAATCTGGAGACCAGGGTTCAATTCCCAGCTCTGCCATAAAACCCACTTAGTGACCTTGGGCAAGTCACATGCTCTCAGCCTCAGGGGAAGGCAATGGCAAAGGCAAACCCCCTCTGAACAAATCTTGCCAAGAAAACCCCAGGATAGGTTCACCTTAGGATCACCGTAAGTTGGAAATGACCTGAAGACACACAAGAACAACAAAGCACCTTATACACTTAGCCCAAAGGTAATTTTATAGACAATATTTTTAATAATTTGGGACATGAAACTAGTGTCCACTGAAACCAAAGGTGTCACTATCTCAGCCACCCATGTGGGCAATTTTGGAGTTTTTTTGAGGATTTCAGAATTTCAGATAAGGGAGACTCAACCTGTACTAGTTAAAGTTACAATTTCATCTTCAAAGCCAATATTTTTCAGTTGTTATTGTATCCTGCCTTTGCTTCCAGTGAGCTCAAGGTGGCATGGAATGGTTCTCTGCCTCATCTGCCTCATATTCTAGGTTTTGAGTCAGATATATTTTTGTTATTAGTGAATCAAATTCTCTGTTTCCCATCTCTAATGATATTTCAGAACATTGCTCCTGTTTGTTGGGCAGGTGATAGAAGGTAGTGCTGGAAGATTGCTGCACCATTGTGTAATAATGCAAAATTCTGTGCTGATCTTTTCTTTGAGATTCTACTAGGAGGTGATCTCCATTTTCTCCATTGTGGCAATGGAGTCTTTGATCTGGTAGTGGTCTAGATATTGGCTAGATTTCAGTCCAAATAAGGTTAAGATGTTTATGCTGGTTGGCTCAGGTCAGTCCTGTGCAATATATAATGGTCCCTTCAGAAAGTGGCTTTGAAACAAAAGCCACTTGGGTGTGTAATATTGGTACAGGAATGGCATGGGGACAGAGTTAATAAAATAGACATCCCATAATTTCTGTGCATTGCAAAATATTATACAACCCATTACACAAAATGTTATACAAACATTATACAGCCTTCCATAACCTTGGTAGTAACTTGTGATTGCTTTTTTGGGAGGTGCCGAGCAGGGATATAAGGGAACAAGTCAATCCTCATCTATTGAGTAAGCTTAAATCTTTAGAGGAACTTCATTATTGGATAAACCATTGCTTAATGTGAATTATTGTTCCAGGATTCATAAATCACGTGAATAAGCTTCAAAATTAGTACTTCTCCATGATAGGGTCGCCTTGGAATCACCATAAGTCAGAAACCACTTGAAGGCACACAACAACAACTACATCTACAACTACTACTACTACTACTACTTCTCCCTTACCCTGGATGTGTTGCTGTGATGTTTTGTTTTTGACTTACATTAAATCAGAGTTTCCAGAATATAATCTCGGAAATTCTTTGTTAAGCCAGACAACAATTTTGTTGTTAAGATAGCATTCCCCCTGTTCAGATATGATGTGAAGTTCTGGCTTCATGCAGGCCAGAACTGGTTTGTGTAAGGAGGAAGCCTGAGCCAGTGTGGACATTTGTGATTACATTTGTAGGAATGACTGGCATGAGACAAATACCAAACTGCTGAAGAATATTAATACTTCCTAATTCTACTCCATTCAGTTCTAATACAGAGTTTCTGTATATGTACCAAAGGTGCAGAGAAGGAAGCACTAATGTGGGGAGAGGTTAATGAATTCTCAGGAGCTGTAGTTCAGGGGAGCTTTACATGCAGAAGGCTCCAGATTTAACCCCTAATATCTTGCTAGAGCTAGGGAAAAAATTAACATGAAACATTGGAGAATGACTGGCAGTCAATGTCAACATAACTGAGCTAGATGAACCCGTTGGTTTGACTCTCTGTAAAGCAGCCTGTTAGATTAGACAGCTATACTTAATAGTAGGTTTGGAATGGAGGTTTCTTTCCAGATTTGTCTGCATGAAGCTAAGAATTGAAGTGAAAATTATAAAACAATTAATTTCACATCTGCATTGGAAGTCTCATTTATTATATGATGTGGATGTCATGAATATGAGAAAACTTCCAGAATCTGGTGAGAGGATTCAGGCAGATTATTCCAAAGAGAGTCATTGGGGGATCCTATGATCCCAGTGTCTGCTTTAGATGTGTTTTTGGGCATATTAATACTCATTTTAATACTATTAATTCTCTGGAACTTGTACATCACCTTTGTGAAAAAATTGGGATATGAATCAAATAAATAAATAAATAAATAAATAAATAAAAGCACTTTACAAAATCTAGCCGCTTATGTGAAATAAATCAGTGAATATCAAATATATGGCATCTTCAGTTTTCCAGGTGAGAGAATCCGTCATGTCCTTGATAGTAACACTGCCTGTTGAAAAGCCAGCAGAAAAGGGATGAAACAAGGTCTCATCATAGAAAAGGCCCTGTGCCATATGCTATATGTACCACCAAATTGTGAGGGGACATGAAGCATAACTCCAGGCAGTGTGCTTCTTGTGCCATGAACCCATATTTTTGCCCAAAGGTTTTTGGCAGACTCAGAGTTTGTGTAACATTTTTCAGCTTAGTCCCACAGAAGAGGTGTAGATTCAAGATGACTTACATAGGGAAAGAGATTGCAAAATTCCTCTTGCAGCTTCGCTTTTATAACACCTGCCCTGCAGGAGGAAGTAAATCAGTAGCAGTGAACAATGGGGGGGGGGGATGAGGAAGTAAAATGGGAACACTTTTCATTGTAAATAGTTCCTTGTGTATATTGAGTGCCAAGTCCAAAATGACCAGGTTGATTTTTGTAAATGGGAATAGTTGATAGTTCTGCCTGAACCTGTTGCTGTACTACAGATGACTAACAGGCTGATGCAGTAGACAGGCGAGTAACTTTTATAACATTGTTTTCAAGGCTGTGTTAAATAACATTGTGAAGCGTGATTTTTAAATCAACGCTGACTTCTCTTTTCCTATGTTTTTGCATACAGACATCAGATTTTGTGAAGCGAAGTTTATCTTTATCCTTTCCAAGAAAGCACAGTATATTTTCGCGGTAAGTTGAAACTCAAAAGTGTTGTATATTTGCCCTCACAAATTTGCTTCCTCTAAAAAACAGTCCTCTCTTGGATGTAAAGCATCCCAATGGGGGCCACCAACATGACTAAATCACTCCCGTGCTCCCTAGAATTACGGAGGGGGACGACGACAGTTTTTCCCAAAAAAAGTTTTTCAGCTGCTGGGGGCTCTTGAGGGCCTAAGAAAATGGTTATATTTTGCCTTCCACTGCTCTAGATCAGGGGTAGGCAACCTTTCCCCTTTAACGGCTGAGGGACTTCAACTCCCAAAATCCCAGGAGCTATTTGCCAACATGGGACTATTGGCCAACATGGCTGAGGCTTCTGGGAGCTGAAGTCCCTCGGCCCTTAAAGGGGAAAGGTTGCCTACCCCTGCTCTAGATAATACATTTCTTGACTTCACTAAATATTACTGTTTATTACAGGGGTAGGCAACCTTTCCCCTTTAAGGGCCAAGGGACTTCAGCTCCCAGAATCCCAGGAGCTATTGGCCAACATGGGACTATTGGCCAACATGGCTGAGGCTTCTGGAAGCTGAAGTCCCTCGGCCCTTAAAGGGGAAAGGTTGCCTACCCCTGGTTTATTGTATAGGACAGCATGATTCCAAGAGCTGATACAGGGGTTATAAAAGCAAGCTAATGAAACTGTCTTTATTGAAAGTCAAATTATATGTTGTGGAAGATATGGAGTAGTGCTATGCAATGTCTGTTCACTTTACTCCACCCTTTTATTAGAGTATCACAAGAAAATATGAGATGTGATGACATAATGTGTTGCATATCCCCCATCTCCATTTCACATTACTGAAGGGTTGGGAAATGTGTGCTGTGATGTCCATGTTATTTATATCATCCATGTTATTTATATCAGATGTGACAAAAAAGAGAGGAACAACATATGAAGTAGCAGACACTCCATGTCTTGCGTAATATCTAGTTTGGCACAATGTCTTTGTATACATAGCTATGAAATGCTAAGGGAGAGAAATCCAAACAAAAAATTAAAATTATGATGCACAGAGATTAGAGTCTGCCCATATCTCACTAGAGTGGTTTGTATGTTATCACTTCTGCTAAATGTGCACAGGAGAACAATGGTACAGCAGCAGAAGATTTTATAACCTTAGAGTGAATGAAAAATACATGAACTGGGGGATGTGGGGATGTGCAACCTTTCTGATGTTGTTGGACACCAACTGATTTTATTATTTTTGTTTTTATTGTAAGCTGCTTTGGGGTTGTTGGTTTTTTGTAAATAAAAGCAGTACAGAAATGCACTGAAGTTAATGAATAAATTCCCACCAACTCCAATCAGTGCCTCCAGTGGTCAGAAGTTATGAGAGCTGCAGTCCAACAATATTTAACAGAATAGTATTTATTATCCTGTCACAAATCACCTGGAATTCAGAATGGCACTTATGCACACATTTGTGTCTGGTCTGCATTGTATCTGGTTTGTATTCACAATTCCTATGTTTTCCATCTCTTTTGAGTTTCCAGTAGGCAGTCAAAACAGTACTATTCTATCAGTACATTGCCTTCAATGCTTGAAATTGCTTTAATTGTTTTAAAACTGTATTTTAGGATATTTTAAGATTGCTTTTAAGCATTTTTAGAGAGTATTTTATGTGCCTTAAAATGTACACTTATCCCACCACATTCCCTGGGGTTAGGGACTCAGTACCCCTGTGAATGTGGAAAAAACACAAATAACAAAAACACTATGTTTTTACCTGAGGGAACACCTCTCTAGGAATAGATTCTCCATTGCAACTCTTTGGTCAACATCTGCCAGACATTGACCATAGAATTGCGCTGGAGGAGCAATAAATGCCTAGTGAAGTGCTCTCTCTAGGAATCTCTAGGTCCTTCAGTGTGATTTTTGGTTAAAGTTGACCATAGGGTTGCGCTGGAGGACCTAGATATCCGGAGAGAGGACATATTAATAAAACCCGTGAATAATCAAATCCGTAAAAGTCAAAGCTGTAAATGTGGAGGGACGAGTGTATTATCTTTGTATTATTGTAATTGCTTTTATTTGTCTGTCACCTTGGGAATCCTTGTGAGTTGGGAGACAACATAGAAATATCATATAGATAGATAGATAGATAGATAGATAGATAGATAGATAGATAGTGCAGGGAATATGTAGGGATTTTGAAAGTCCTCCACCTGGACTTACCAGGCAGCAGCTGCTGTGGCAACAGAGGTGTGTTCTCTTTTGTTGATCGGGATGCAGCAGACTCATGTTGACACTCCTCTCCTGCTAGTGATTTCCAGGGCAAAGAGGAATTATAACAAGGACTTTGCTTCTGAATGTTGTACCAGAGATTGCTCACAAGAAGGGAGTGGAAATGTCAGTCTGTTGCATCCCCATCAGCAAGAGAACAGATCCCCATCGGTCACAGCAACTATTCTCCACTGAATCTGGATTGTGGGGATCTGTCAGAGAAATACCTGCATAACTAAGGTAACTAAGGGCAGGAACAGACCGCCAAGTTAAGCTGCCTTCCAGGTGGCTTGGGATTGCAGCGTGTATATGCTGCACACTCCCAAGACACCAAAAAGCCGCCCTTGGGTTGTGGCTGGGATGCTTAATAGCAATAGCAAGTACATTTCTATACCACTTATCAGTGCACATCAGCACATCCTAAGCAGTTTGCAATGTGTAAACTAATTGCCTCCAGCAAGCTGGGTACTCATTTTAGCAGCCTATGGAAGGATGCAAGGCTGAGTCAACCCTGGAGCCCTGCCTGGGATCAAACTCATAACCTTGTGGCTGTGAATGGCTGCAGTACTGGCATTTAACCACTGCGCCACCAGGGCTCCCTGGTTTGTTTGTTTTTTCTGCCTGGTAAGGCGGCTTTTTATCAGCCCAAACAGGAGCAGATCTTTTCCACTCCTATTTGGTCCAGCTCCAGGGCAGATTGTGGTTGTGTCGTGTATTTGCTGTGGTTCTGGAGCAACCGGCCTTGGGGCAGCCCCAATCTGCCCTTTTTGGATGGTCTATTCTGCCCCTAAATAGCTGATCTAGAATTGTGGTCATTATTTATTTTTACACACCTGTTAATAATCATGGCCATTATTTATTTTATATACCTTCTGAGTTTCTGTAAACTTAAGTTCTTTTCTTGTTTGCTCCCTATGTTGATGTGCTTCATGAAAGCAAACAAGTAGTAATGGATGGGACTATGTAATAATTAGGTACAGGTTGAACCTCCCTTATACAGAAATCTGAAACACTCCGAAAACCAAAACTTTTTTTCATGGGTGGCTGAAATAGTGACATCTTTGCTTTCTGATGGTTCAGTGTACACAAATTTTGTTTCACACACTATATTATTAAAAATACAGTCCTCCCTCCATTCTCATGGGGGATCAGTTGCCAGACTCTCCCCCCACGAAAATGGAAAATCACATGTATTCAGGCCCCATTGGCTAGAATTGAGGCCAATGCATGGGCACGTGCCCCATTTTATCCCCCTCCGTTTGCCCCTCGCACATAAGTAAGGGATGCGGGCCTCAAGTCCGTGAGAATGGAGGGGCGACTATTGTGTATAAAATTATACACAAGTTAAGTGTATAATCTGCACATGAAACATAAATGAATTTTGTGTTTAGGCTTGCGTCCCATCTCAAAGATGCTTCTTTATTATGTACCTGTATGCAAATACAGGTATTCCAAAATCTGAAATACAGAACACTTCTGGTCCTAAGCATTTCAGATAAGGGATAATCAACCTGTATTGATAGTGATAGAAACCAAGGCTCAAAGCAGATGGGCCAAAAGTGCTGGCTTTGGGCTCTGTTGGGGGTGTGGCGTTTAGACAAGCTGTGCAGAGAGTACACTAGGCTGGGGAAAGCTGGCTGCAAAAAGAGTGGGGAAAGTCCTCTCTTTGCTGGTGTCCTGTTCGGAACTGCGGTGGCAGCCCAACTCAAGACCGGGCCTGTGTGGTCATTGTGGTCCCATGACAATCAAGACGAGAGCGGTCTCTGCCTGCTCTATTTGCCCCATCTGCATGACTCCTAAGAGGAACAGTATCGTGTGGTTTCACCAAACAGATGCATAGACTTTGAGCTTGTCTTATGACCAGTATCAAGACTGATTAAAGAGATAAAAAAGTTGGATATGTTCACGTACAAAGCTGTTGATTCCCCAAGTATGCTGATCCTTCTTGTTGTAAATACTTAGATTCATTGTAGAAACAGATTTATGGTTATATTTTGTTTGTTCTAAAATGCTATTAAGCATGGAATTACATTTTTCATCATGATTAATCTGGAAGAAATTATGGCTTCTCTTTCCTATGTCTTCTGATATTCAGAATTTAGGAAACATTTTGAGATTAGTAAAATTGTCTCAATATTTTGAATCCTTTTCCTTTGTATTTTAACAGTCTGAATTATTTTGATTAACACTGCTTGCCAGGTTTCATCATACAACAGTGCGAACGCACAGCTGTGGTAAAGTGGTCAGTGATGAAAAATACAGAGACCCTTTTAAACTTGGAAGGAAAGATTTGAAAAATCTCTATGAAGATATTCGAAAGGTGAGGAGGCACTCTTACAGGGTCATTCCACAAAAGAGACTCAATCTACTCATATTTAATCCACTTATACTACTAGAGCAACTGGCCAGAATTGCTTTTGTGTTTGTTTTCAGGAATTACAGGCATCTACTACAGAGCTTAGAGAAATGTGTGAATATTATTTTGACGGAAAAGGGAAGGCTTTTCGACCAATGATTGTGGTGCTAATGGCTAGAGCGTGCAATTTTCATCATAACAGTTCTGGGTAAATCTTTAACATTTTTGAAATTCTTCTAGATACGTCTAGTTTATTTGGTTAAAAAAAAACTTGATAAGAGAAATAGGACTGGGTTGTTAGTTATAATCATTTGCATCTGTGCTTAACTTAAAACACATGCAGAGCTACAGAGGCAATAGAGAATATCAATTTTCTTGTTAAAACAGCAACTTGAGGACTTGTTCTTATGATACGTAGCACCCAGACCTGGCTGGCAGGATAAGATCACTGTCAAAATTGAGAGAAGTTGCCACAATCTAGGCCTTTATTGTAGTTCCAGTGAGATCATGGTGTTGCACTGAAAGGGAAACAAAGCCTGCAGTTGCTGCTGTGTTCAGCCTTGAACAGCAACATAGTACTTAATGTCTTACCCTATGTCATGGGCGGTCTCCACATACCGTATTTTCCGGCGTATAAGACGACCTGGCGTATAAGACGACCCCCCATTTTTCCAGTCAAAATATAGAGTTTTAGCACCTCTATCCTCCTTATCCTTATACCTGGTGTATAAGACGACCCCCCCACTTTAACCACAGATTTTGCAGGTTAAAAAGTAGTCTTATACGCAGGAAAATAAGGTATATTCTGTTCCAGTATATGTGGAGACCACTAGGTTGTAGCAGTGATCATAGAGCAACCAGAATCCCACCCTCCCCCCAATTTATAGGCCTTGTGGCCTGTTAGTAAGTGGGGTGTATTCAGTGGTGCCCCTGGGTAGGAAAGTGCTAATATTGCCATGATACCAAATGAAAAAGCTTGAGACTGTAATGCCTCTAGAGCTAGTAATTTTATGCTCAAAGGTTTACCTATTAATATTAATTACTAGCATTTTTAAGCAAAGTAAATCTTTAACTATAGAGCAGAGTAGTGTTCTGTAGCACTGAGAAGAAAGCATGTTGGCATTGTTTTCATTCCAAGATTATAAGCATCAGTCATAATGGAATGAGAAGAATTCAACATATGTTGAAATTTTTAATTTCAGTTTTCATTTTTCTGTAAACAGATGAAGAGATTGCAAGTTATGCTGCTCTGTTACAAAGTGCATTATTTTTGTAGACAAGGCTATTTCCCCATATATTTTAAACTTCTGGTGGCAACTGTAATGAGATAAAGGACCACCTTGGCCTATGGAGCCTGTTTCCCTATAAAGTATGAACTGTTTCCCATCTCTTCTTACCAAAAAAAAAAAAAAAAAAATCATTGGCAAATAAAGCCATTCCATTTTGTAGGGAAGTAAACTTTGCTTCATAGTTCAGCAGCAGGTTTGAAACCTTAATGTCTGATTTATGTCCATTTATCCTCTGATGTAGGAACCAATGTAGAGTGTTGATGGGCATTGATGACATAGTATGGCACAAATCACATTGAAGGATGAGACATCTATTCTCCTCACCTACAGGCCAATTTCCAAGGCCAAACTGGTCTTGCCGCCCCATTTCCATACCTAATAGCTATGTCTTTGTCCACAAATGACCATAGTTAAAACTGGACTTGCTATTTCATTTCCATACATAAAGGATTTTGAATTTGAATGGACATTCTCACATACCAATGACATATAGATGTCTGTCCCTGGTTTTCACTCCACGATATGCATCTGAGGAAGTAGACTGAAATCTGTGAAACTCATGCTGCCAACTTCTTTCAGTTAGTCTCAGAGGTGCTACAAGATCTTTGTACATACTGATTCTACAACTAACACAACTATATCTTTGAATTATATCTCAAAAGAGTATGTTTATAATAGTTGGGAAATACTCATTATGTGGCTATCCCAGATTCATCAGGATACTCTGTTGGCTACATTACAGCAAATTAAACACAGGAGAATAATCTTTTTATTTGCAAAATGTGGCATTCTCCTTCCCCACCAGTGAATTCTGTAAAATAAGAAATTGAAAGGCCTGAATTCTGTCAGCCTGATATAAATCAATTCATTGATCCAGTAGATATAACCCTAGGAGTAGCAGAGGAAACTTTTGCACCAAACTGTCCTCTTTTAAAGGAGGTACTCCCATTTTTTTAGTACACCTGTATCTGACCCATAAGAAAGCATATAAAGGAGCAACAGCAGAGGGACTAGATTCCAGAAAGTGGCAGGACAGGAGAGAAATCCATTTTGGCTTATGGGAGGGATGTTAACAGAGGTTGGAGATGCAAACGGAGTTATGTCTACTGTGTAGCTTTTGGCTGTAAGAATATTCTGCTTTATGGTTCCATGGGAAAACTTAACTCCTTCTACCCTTAGCTCTGAACTTTATAAAGCCTTTGGTGCTTTACTGGTCAAGTGTTTTTCAGTTTTGCTTGCTGACATTCATAATGGAAAGGTGGATCCTGTCTGACCCAGTATTCTTTATATGTTCTCATCAGCTATCTTCCCTGATAGAAATAGTTGTCTAGTAATTGGAGACATGCTGCCTCTGATCATGGGAAATTCAATTTTTAGCAGTTGTGGCTAATATCCATCAATAATATTAAGGAACATGGTTTGATCTATTCCCTTAAGAGCCCTTTATTTTAGTTTCTAGTCCTACATGCTGTGAAATAGAATTTCCTAGGTTTCATGAAGTATTTCATTTTGCCTCATTGAATGTCCAGATTCTAACGTTTAAGTCCAGAAGATGAAGTTAACTGGAGGCACTCAACCTCAAAATATTTGTCATGAACCTTGGAGGGACTAGTGCTGCTTACAAGTTTGTTGTATTTTTTGTGCTGTTTAGGATGCCCCAGGATGCATGACTTATTTTCTCTTGATCTCTCCCTCATACCCCTTTCTTAGGGAGGTGCAGGCCAACCAGCGTTCTATAGCTGTAATTGCAGAAATGATTCATACAGCTAGTCTGGTTCATGATGATGTAATTGATGATGCAAATTCACGAAGAGGAAAAATGACAGTTAATCAGGTCTGGGGGGAAAGGAAGGTGAGTTTAACTGTGCAATATGTTTTGTATTTAGAGGATGCGTTTCCATGGTTGAGTGAGGATTCAGACTCATCTCTTAGACTCCTAGTCCAACATTCAGACTACACCACACTGGACCACTCAGCATCTTTTTAAATTTCCAATGAAATTGACTGTGCCTCTTTTGTGCACCTCAAATATACATACCTGTTTACCAAAAAAAAAAAAAAGCTATACATAAAAGCTTGTAGCTAGATGTTTTAACTTCCAGTTGTTGAGCATTTTAAGGAGAGATTTAAGCAGATACTTTAGTGAAATCATTGGAATGTCAAAATGCCTGTGTTGTGAAAATGCTAGATAGAAGCTTTGCATTCTATATTCCTGTAATCATAAAACTTCTGAATGTTTTTTGTTTCAATTAATCCTTAGGGAAGGAACAGCACAAATATTCTCCCCATGCATTTTAAAACTCACATGCTTTTGTTTCTTTATTGTTATTTGGGCAATCATAATAAACAGAAAAATAAATTCACTTATGTAGAAAGTGGAGAGTACCCCATCCAGCTCTCTCTGAAAAACAGCACCTTTTAAATTAAAATAGGATTAGCTGAAGGTCAGAATAACTCAAAGTCTGTGAACAGAAGCTGATAAGATTATCAGTCTGCTCAGGAAACATTCCTTACCTTTTATTTTGGACCTCCTTTTGTTATCTTGTGGGTGGCTCCATCTGTAAGTGAGAGGAGTAATAAGCAAAGCCATTTAGCTGCTTTTGCTCCAGAATGTACTTGTCCTAGTGCAATCTCACTTGGTGTGTCTTAATCTTTTTCCTTCAATCTTTCAAGAACAGAAGGCAGCTAGGTTGTGGGTGGGAGGTATGGTGTACCGGGATATGAGACGATGCACTAGGAAGTAAAAATACGTATTGTAGATGGGATTTTAAAAACAAAATAAGACGTTGTTTGGACTTAGGCCACATCATGCTATGCTCTATGTTTTCCTGCTATCTGGTGGAAAAGAAGGGACTATTTTATAATGCTTTGCCACTGGGTTCATATTTGCCCTAATTCATCTACACCTGTTAATTTGATGGATATAATGCTGAAATTGAGGTCCTTTTTCTTTATCTGCATACAGCCAATATGTAGTTGCATGCAGTGGCATTATGGCTTAACACAAGGTTAGTCAACCTAGTGTCCTTCAACTGTTTTAGACTACACTTCACAGAAGTTCCAATCATCTTGACCAAGAGTGATGGAAGTCATAATAGTAGTCTACAAAATCTAGACAGCAACATTTTTCTTTCTTTGACCTGAGTGACATGGCCTCAGTCCTGTTGCTGGACTGGCCTCAAGAAAAAATAATAAGGAATAAATATTAGTGTGAATCATTTTTTTAAAAAGTACACTTCACCTCCTAATGGTTACATTTGAACTGACTTCTTTTTCTATAGTTCTGGTAGACATATTCGGGTAATACCAGAATGAAAATGTTTTGTAGAAGCATACAGAAAAAGGCAGCTAGCATGAAACTGACCCTAATCTGACTTTATTTTATTTTTATTTTGTTTAATATTAGCAAGAAGAAGGGACAATTTTGATATGTTCTGTGCTGCCAAAAAAGAAGAAGCCTGTGTTGTTGTTTTTTAAAGCATGTCATTCTTTTCCAGGCAGTCCTAGCTGGCGATTTCATTCTTGCTGTAGCATCTGTAGCTTTAGCACGTATTGGAAACACCACCATTGTTTCTGTGCTAACACAGGTGATTGAGGATCTGGTGCGTGGTAAGGCTTTTTAACAATGTATATAGCAAAAGGTGAAGATATTTTGTTTAGACAACTAATTGGATATCATCAGCAATCTCTTCTTTTATAGGTGAATTTCTTCAGCTGGGTTCCAAAGAAAATGAAAATGAGCGATTTGCTCACTACCTCGAGAAAACCTTTAAGAAGACTGCAAGTCTTATAGCAAACAGCTGTAAAGCAGTATGTACGTTCCGTCTTTCCTTTTGTTAATGTACCATGATGCAGAGATGGGAAGTGGGATTTGGGGACCTTTTCTTTGGGCCTTTGCAGACTGCCAGAAATAGTGCAAATTGAGTCCACTTTAAGGGTTAGGGTTAGTGCTAGGGAGTCATGGGAATTTTGTTTTTTTCTGAGACATTGAGCCTTCTCTGTCAGAGAGCTCTGGTGCCACAATAAACTACAGTTCCCATGATTCCCTAACCCTTAAAGTGGACTTAATTTGCACTATTTCTGGCAGTCTGCAAAGGCCCTTTGTTAACTTTATACTTGTAAGCTGCCTTAATTGCCTAGGCAAAAGGTGGGGTATAAGAAATAAATATAATAATAATAACAATAATCATCTTAAAGATATATTTACTTCCTACCTTTCCTGCATTCCCCTGCCTCCCCAAAAAAAACCTTGCAAGCATTTTCCCAATGTGTACTATGCCTTAGAGCAGGAGTGGACAAAGTGCAGTCCCCTAGGGCCATATTTATGGCCCTCGGGTCCCTCAAGGGGGCACAGAGGGCATTTTTACCACATTTTGGGTTTCCTGTGGCTATTTTAGGCCTAGGAAGAAACCAGAAGTCTTTTTCTAAAAGGCCTCTCCCGGGCCTAAAATGGCCAGGGGAAGGGCTAAAACAAGGTGAAAATGTGCCCTACAGCCTCTAGAGAACTGTGGGGAACACTTGGTGGGAAAAAAATTGAGTTCTTTACTGGGGGGGGCTATGATGGCGGATGTTGCCCTCAAGGTCTTCTAGGGGACTAATGCAGCCCGCTAGCTTCCCACTACCTCCACCTCATGGGCTAGCAGGAGGAATGAAGTTAATAGCTTTGCAACCTTTATGTATATCATTGTCCTAATCTAAACAAAAGTTGCGTGAGGAGGTAGTTTTAAAAAAGCTATATCTTGATGACTCTGCTTTTGGTCAACACCAAGTTGACCAAGTAAGGAAGTTGTACTTACATATTATCCAGCCTTTACAGGTTGTACATTTATATTCATCTACTTAAGAGAAATTCCTAACTGAATCCTTTAATGATATATTGCCAGGATTCTGCTGTTCTTGATAGTATGTTTTTAATTTTAATTTGCTTCTTTTTGCCGCTGAATGGCTGGTTTCTCAGTTTCTTCTCAGTCAAGGGCAGGATTTTAGGTCAAAATTAGGGATTTTGATAATGGTCCATGGATATGTCGAGGGTAAAATTTAGGGGCCTGTTGTTCGCATGGTTACGCAGCACGTAATGTTCCACATCAACGTTTGTCACCAGAGTCACCACCTTCTGGGATGCAGGCAGCAGCTTGTGAGCGGGAGAAGCACCTTTCCCCTTCCAGACAGAGTAAAGAGACACTGCAGACAGGTGTCTCACAGATGAGGCTTTTAATCTTGGTTCCACTATGTACAAAGCTATCATACAACACTGTCCACTGTCAGAATTCACCAACAATCCAACCACAATTCAACCACACTGTGACTTGAAGCAACTCCCTTATATAGCCAGGGTTCCATGTGGCCTTTTGGCCCTGCCTCTTCCTCTTGACACCTGTCACTCAACCAGAGTGACTTAGCAGCTTTGCAGCCTTTTTCAGTGCTTTACTACACTTCGAGTCATTTCAAGCTTATTTTGACCCTAGCATGGGGGTTTGCTTGGCAAGTTTCTCCAGAGGAGGGTTTCCATTACCATTTGGGGCTGAGAGAGTGTGGCCTGACCAAGGTAATCCAGTGCCGTCGAGTCTTTTCCGGCTTATTTTGACCCTATCATGGGAGTTTGCTTGGCAAGTTTCTCAAGAGGAGGGTTTCCATTACCATCTGAGGCTGAGAGAGTGTGACCTGCCCAGGGTAATCCAGTGCCTTGGAGTCATTTCTAACTTATGGCGACCCCTATCATGGGGGTTTTCTTGGCAAGTTTCTTCAGAGGAGAGTTGCCATGGTTATCCTCTGAGGCTGAGAGGGTGTGACTTGCTCAAGGTCATGGGGTTTTTTTCCCTGTTTCTTTTCCCTTTTTTAACTCCGGCTCTCCAATGGTCTGAGGGATGGCAAACCGACCCCCAGCTCAAAAAGTTTGAGGACCCCTGGCCTAAGCTCATGCCTTTTGCCACTCTACTCAGAGAAGGGGATGGTTCCGTTTTTTATAAGAGTTACAGTACTGTGGGCCCTTGGTATCCACTGAACTTTAGTTCCAGGACTCCCCATGGATACCAAATTCTATGAATGCTCAAGTCGCATTAAATAAAATGGCATAGTAAAATGGTGTCCCTTATATAAAATGGCAAAATCAAGGTTTGCTTATCGGAATTTGTATATTTTTGAGTGTTTTCAAGCCATTGATGGTTGAATCAGTGGATTAAAAAAATCCATGGATGTGGAGGTTTGACTAGTATTAACTCAGGGGTCGGCAACCTACAGCCCGTGGGTGGCTGGTCCCGCTGTTGCCGCCCTGTGCATGAGCGCGGGCACCATTTTGGAAGGACCAATGGCGCCGTGCGCATGTGTACAGCGCTGTTGGGCCTTCTAAAATGGCGCCCCCCACGCATGCGCATGGTGTCGGGCATCGTGTACATGCATGGGGGAGTGTGCGCACCCGCATGCGCGTGCCCGCCCACCCCCGCGCCATTCCCCCCCCCCCCGGCAACAAAAGTTGCCAACCCCTGAACTAGTGGATAAGTCAACCCAATTTTTTTGGGAGGTCAGTTTCTTGACTAAAATTTATAGACTTGTACATAAGTATATACAGTAATTTAGCCATTAAACTTTAACATATCACCTACAGTGTGATGTATGAAGAGTTATTGCAACAAATATGTATTGAGAAATGTTGAAATAGCAGTGTTTTATAATTAATTTTTTTTGCCATCCCAATATTAACAGGATGCCAACCTGGATGTAGCAATTCAGTAGCAATTTAGGGGTGTGGAATGATTGGTTTGAATGTTGTCTTGTATTCATTTGTGCAGCTTCTTTTTATAAGATCGCTTTTTATAAAGGAACCCTGGTGGCGCCATGGTTAAATACTGGTACTGTAGCCACTCACCCAAACCACAAGGGCGGCATGACAGCGGCATGGGTGTGGAATTGCAGCAGTCGGTTGCCACACCCCCACTCCACCTAAACACCGGCCCTTTTGGCCAGTCTGTTCAGCCAAGAGGTCTTTAATAGTAGAGAAGCAAATGCAATTGAAACATGAAATCATACCACAAAGGGATCTTGTAGCATCTTTGAAACTAGCCAAAAGAAAGAAGCTGGTAACGAGCTTTCATAGTTTTGAGTCTACTTCCTCAACTGCATGTAGTGGAGGGTATAGAGACAGATTGTGTGTAAAGAACAGCAATAAAAATGCAGAAGTTGTGGATATGGAGATGGGGTGACAAGTATAGTTTTAACAATAGCCTGTGGGAGAGAAGGCAGAGGCCCACTGTTGATGGACTGGAGTTTGTGGATATATTGCAATTCTGCTGTTTCTCTTTCCAGTCTTTTTAGTTTTTTGGTGCAAGGATCACTGCTCTGAGGTCCAAAATGGAAAGTCCAGGAAGGTTGAAGTGTTATGCAACCGGTTTTTGTGTATTCCCATTCCTTATGTCTGTGTTCATTTATCCTCCTGTCACAGAGACTGGCCCATTTGCCCAATGCAGAGTGCTAAAAGGCATTGCTGACACAGGATGTCAAGTGAAAATTCCTCTAATATTATGAGTGATGTAATTAGGTCCTGTGATGATATTCCCTGAATACATGTGTGGGCAGAGTTGGCATTTGGGTTTGTGGCAAGTTCTTGTACCTGTCTCCATATCTGTGTTGTGTGTCCTCCCGTAGGTGTTTAATTTAAGGTTGGGAGGCTGTCTGTAGGCAACTAAAGGCCTGCCACCAAGTTTCTGAAAGGATAGCATTGTTGTCCAGAATCTGAGTGGTCTCAATTGGGTGCTTTATGTGAACACTAGTGGGGTTCTGTTATTTTCTGTCTTCAGTCTGTTCTATAATTGATTAGTCCTGGGTACAGGTTTTGCCTTATTCGGGGTTTTCATACTTTATATGGTAGGTACTGTAGCTTGAGGAGTGGTGGTTGTAATTTCATGAATTTGGCATCTCTGTGTTGTGGGGCCATTTCCTGAATATCATACTGTTATTGCTGGGGCCAGTGTTGTAATTTTTGGCCAGCCACTTCCAAGTTGTTAGCGATGCAGCAGGCTGTACATTTACTACTCTCCCTTACACCGCATTTTTCCAATATATACATGCATGTAGTGATCAGATCAACTTGTCATTGTGTTCGTAATGGGCAGTCAGATTGCAGTTATAATTCTGCATTTCCTTGTCCAGGCTCTGCTCTGGCAAATATATGAACAGCCATAATAAATATTTAATATAACCAATCTGTATTCAGAGTATAAATATATATATTTCATGCTGCAGCTCTGTTGGGCTTTAACAGGTTTGGATTTGTGCGTGTCTAAATGTGTAAACAGGTACTGGGGATGGTCAGGAATGCAACTAATGAGCCATTCTCTTTCTTCAGCTGTTTACTGTTGCTTTGCTGAATGAACAGTGGACACTAATGAGGTGTTTTCTTCTGTTTCTCTTTCAGGTTTCTATTCTAGCCTGCCCTGATCCAAAAGTTCATGAAATTGCATACCAATATGGAAAAAATATTGGAATAGCATTTCAGGTAACTAATGAAACATCCTAAGGAGCAAATTTTAGGAATGAACTGGAAGCAAATGCTTTATAAATATTACATAGGTGCTTTGTTAGAAGGAAATGATGTTCAGCGTGTACTGGAATAAAACTGGTTGTTGTCTGTTTGCAGCTGATAGATGACGTGCTGGATTTTACATCGTGTTCTCAGCAGTTAGGGAAGCCAACCTCAGCAGATCTTAAGCTTGGAATAGCCACTGGTCCTGTCTTATTTGCATGTCAGCAGGTAAGTTTAATAAAGATACTCTCTTCTCCCCAAATTAAATACAAGTTGTCCCTCCCAGTTCGCAGTCTTGCCATCCGCGGTCTTGGTCCTTTGCGGATGCAAGCCAGGAGGGACATAATGCTGTCTGTGTACAGGAACATGCCCCCATTGTAATCAATGGGGCTCCAATATTGGCGATTTTTTCGATTCACAGGGGGGTCCAGAACGGATCCCCTGCGAATTGGAAGGGACGACTGTAGTACAGCTGGTTTAAGGACAATGACTATGCTGCAGTTTGAGGCTTTTCTTTGAAAATGAACAGTAGTTTAAACCAGTGGTTCTCAACTTTTTACCTTTGTGACCCCCTTTACATCTATATATGGACATTGTATCTTCCCACTTAAGTAGTATGAATAAAAATATTTTGGTTGTTTAGTGTGTGTGTTTTTGTTTGCACATTCATGTATATATTCATGCAGCATTGTTTCGTCCCAAGAGCCAGGGTAGCGATGGGATGGGTGAGGGAAGAAGTAGTGGCTCGGTATAGGCCCAGTCATAGGCCATGATCTGGGGAGTTTCTCCACTCCTCCCCGCCTTTCTCTTCCCCTCCTGGAAAGAAAAAGTTTGGGAGGCAGAGGAGGAGGAGGAAGAGGGATCAGGGCCTCCAAGTCTTATGGCCACCCTGGAGGTTCAACCCCCGAGTTTGAGAACCTCTGGTTTAAACAGTTTATGTTTATGGGATAGGATTGTATTATCAGGATCAAGAAAAATACATGCCTGCTCAAGGTGTGTGTTACCTTAGTGGAAAGGGGGGCAACTTGCACAGAAGCTACTGAAGCAGAAGTAACATGGCTTCTGTGCCACATTCAGCCTCCTGCCCACTCATCCTAAAGCACTTCCAGAATTCAGTAGCAAACCACTAAAATCTCTCAAAAAGAAACTGGAAATGTTTGCTTTAAAGATTTTAAAGATTCCTGCTGAGATTCAGTGGCAGTTTGCTTCAGGGGGGAAATCTCTTAATAACCAGAAAGTGCTTATGTTCATTTGTGACTAATTTGCAAAGGCCATTTGCTGTACAGTTTGGGGTGGGGTGGCTTCCAGAAGGACCCAAGAGGCATAATTAGCCCTCAGACTTGTCAAACTTACATTCAACACTTACATGTTACAATCTCCTGCTTTCTTATCAGTCCTAAATTACCAACATAAGTTAGGTACCAGTTTGTGGATGAATTCAAGCAATTGTGCCACATTTTTTTGTGGGAAGGGGTTGCTTTTTTTAAATGGGCCTTTGTAAAATATAGTAAGTCAGCTTCCATTTCACTTCCTGTTTTAAAAAAGATTTCTCCCAAGGCCAAAAACATGGAAACATTGCCTTCATGCCCGCTGCAGGACATTTGGGGACAATTTCTTTTTTTTTCAACCTCTGGGAGTGCAGGGGCCCTCGACTGCACTTCCCCCAACTTGCTATAATCCAGTGGCAACAGTTTTCAATCCAAACAGGCATAAAGATAACCATTCCCTCTCTACACTGAGTATACAGTGAAGCAATTTATAGTTTCTTTCTAAATACATTACATACCCTCAACACTGAATTAAAGCATCTGTGAAGTTAAATACTAGTTATATAAATGAAATTTACAGAAGTATTAATCTGATTTAACTTGATTTATATATTTGTTATTTACTGTTAATTGCCCTCAAGTCAATCTCGACCCTTGGAGACCATATGGATGAGACATCTCCAAGATCTCTGTCCTCCACTGCTCTCCTTAAATACTGCAAACCCATACCCATGACCTCCTTAATAGAGTCCATCCATCTGGCATGTGGCCTTCCTCTCTTCCTACTTCCCTCCACCTTTCCCAACATTATTGTTTTTTCCAAAGAGTCTTCCTTCTCATGATGTGTCTGAAGTACAACAGCCTCAGTTTGGTCATTTTGGCTTCCAGGGAGGTTTCTTGTTTGATCTGCTCTAGGACCCATTTGTTTTGCTGTCTGTGGGATCCTCAACACTATTTTCTAGCACCACATCTCAAAGGAGTTGATTTTCTTCTTATCATCTTTCTTTTTTTAAATTTTTTTAAAATTTTAAAGTCTTTATTAAATTAAAAACAAACAAACAAATAAACAAACAAACATAACACACTACTTCTGAACAACACTTACAACCAATCAAACAAATAAAATGACTTCCTTGCTGGATAAAGTCTGTTATATCTACCACACAAAAAGTTGATTCTTACCATCTTTCTTAACTGTCCAGCTCACGTCCATACATGATAATAAGGAATATGATGGCTTTTATGATTCTGACTTTTGTGCTGAGTTGTATATCTTTGCATTTTTAGAATCTTTTCTAGTTCTTTCATGGCGCCCTCCCTATTCTTAATCTTCTTCTGATTTCCTGACTGCAGTCCCCATTTCTATCAATGTTTGTTCCCAGGTATGGGAATTCTTTTATTATTTCTATTTCTTCATTGTCTAGGTTGAACTTGTGAAGGTCCTTGGTGGTCATTATTTTTGTTTTCTTTATGTTCAACATTAAGCCTGCCTTTGTACTTCTTTGATCTTCCTTAGTAGGTGTTCCAGGTTTGTTTTCTGCTAGTATTATGGTGTTATCTATCTGTTGATATTCCTTCCTCCTATTTTCACTGCTCCTTCTTCTGTGTCCAAGCCTGCTTTTCTTATAATATGTTCTGCATACAAGTTGAACAGATAGGGTGAAAGGATGCAGCCTTGTCTGACCCCTTTGCCAACTGGGAACCATTCTGTTTCTCCCAGTTCTGTTCTGACAGTAGCCTCTTGTTCCGAGTACAGATTCCTCATCAGGACTATCGGATGTGTTGGCACTCCCATGTCTTTAAGGGCATTTCATAGCCTTTCATGATCTGTGCAGTCAAAGGCTTTGCTATAGTCTATAAAGCACATGCTGATTTTCTTTTGGAATTCCCTGGTATGCTCCATTATGTTTGCAATGTGGTCCCTAGTGCCTCTTCCTTTCCTGAACCCTGCTTGGACCTCTGGGATTTCTCTCTTCCTGTATGGTTGGATTTATATATATGTATATTTAAATGGCAAAGTTTGGAACTACCTTTTGTGAGGGCTTTGTTAGCCTACTTTTACTGAGAAACAAAAGGCTGAGAAGACATTCTCCAAGGTTGCTTTTGAACACAATGCTATCTATACACATCAGATAGTTCCCCCCTTCTCCTATTGTTTGTGAAGATTTTTTGTGGAGGTCAGAATTAATCTTTGTTCTTTGTTTAACTTAAGTTTCCAGAAATTAATGCAATGATAATGAGGCGATTCAGTTTGCCAGGAGATATCCAACGTGCCCAGGAATATGTGTTACAGGTAAGGAAAGACTAACATAAAAACTAGTGGCATTCAGTAGAGTGTCTTGCTTTATAGTTTTAAGCTATCTCTATGCACTTTGAAAAAGATTGTAGTATTTTGCTCTTAATACCATGGAAATTTAACAAAGCAAACATGCAGGCTATTACTGTTCTTAAATGTACTTAATTTTTTTATACCAATGTAACTGTGTCTAAGGCTGCACCCTTGACACCACTTTAACCACCATGGCTCAGTGTTGTGGAATTCTGGGCACTGTAGTTTTGTGGGACATTTGGTCTTTATCAGAGAGCTCTGGTACAATAACAAACTGCAAATCCCAGTATTCCATAGCATGGAGCCATGACAACTGAAGTGGTGTGAAACTGGATTATTTCTGCAGTGTGGGTGCAGCCTAAGAGGTTAAATTATAGCTCTAATAATGACAAATGCTTCTGATAAAAGTTTTGAATCAATTGCAACAATGAGGAAATAGAAAAGACTGAGCAAAAAAGCCATATAGTCCACTGATAAATCTGCATCACCTTTTTCCCCTTTAGAGTGGAGGTATACAACAGACAACCTACCTCGCCCAACGCTACTGCCATGAAGCAATCAGAGAGATCAGCAAGCTCAGAGCATCCCCTGAAAGAGATGCTCTTGTTCAGTTGGCAGAAATTGTACTCTCCCGAGACAAATGACACATCTCCTTCCATTCATTCTGGCAGCTAATTTACCAGACTGTGCCTAAAACTACAGTTGCAGAACATCTTGGCTTGCTTCCAGAACAGTAACCATATTTTTTTTTAAAAAAAGTTATCCTCACTGAAAGAAATATAACTAGGATTTATATGAAGTAAAAATGTTTTATTGAAGGAAGCCATACAAAATGATGAAAACATGATCTGTCTGTTAAGCTGGTAGCAATGCCCTGTGCCTGTGTTTTTTAACAAGGAGGGTTCTTGTTTCACGTGGGCACTGTTTACATAGTTCTGTATTGACACTGAAGGCCACAATGAATAAATACAATCAATGTGTTGAAAACCTCACTTTTGTAATCCCTGGTGTGTGCTGGGACTACAACAAATACTTTGAGTGACCTAATTACCTATTAGAATTTCAGAGTACCCAGAAAATTAAAGGAGATTGGTTTATTATAAAAGACTGTACATAAAATTGTGTAATTAAACAGGTTATATACAGATTAAGAGATGTTCCAATTTATAAAGGGAATACAGAGATTTTATGGGTTGCTAATTGTTCTCAGAAATAACATGTTAACCATTAGGAAAAGGCAAAAGAATAACATTTAATATAATTAGGTTCATTTAAGGTAAGAAGGCAAAGACTCCTTCACTGTTTAATGTCAAGCTAGAAAATAACTGCAACTGCTTTCACATCCAGTACATCTCCTTTTTATCATTTAAAAGTTTAATACCCACCAGGGTAGCGCTTTTAATACCCCAAATAAAGTTTTCCTAAATAAAAAGAAACAATTCCCTTACTAAATCATAGTTTGCCTTTAGATTATCTAAGTAATACAAGTTTTGTACAAACAAACCAGAAACATCAACTGACCTCATGCTCAAAATGGAGGTATCAAAGTGCACATTTTCTAAAAGGAGCAAAATAAGTTATGACAGCTTGTGTACTGTAGGTGAGCTGATATTGTCTCCTTTCAAGCAGATGCATTGATATTACTCAACTTCCAACTGGGCCCATATATTCTGTGTGCTCATACATCCCCCACCAGCAGCATACAGTGAGTGCGGACAAGTCAGTAGCAAATCCTTCCAAGTGATACAATTTTCCTTTCAGCAGGACACGAGACCTTCATAGTTAAATGGACAAAGCTTAAGTGATGTAAATAAAAATTTCAAAAGTCATTGGTGACTGTTTACTCCTACCCCATGTGTTATGGAATGTTAAGAGTGGCAACAAAGCATTCATGAAAATACACTGCCTTGTAACCAGGACCACTGGTCATTCTGTAACAAGTAAAAACAAAGGGATACAAGATGTTAGAGAAGGGATTCATAATTGATCCTGGTTGCAGAAGCCATATTTAGATATACATTTACACATTTTATGCTAGATCAGCACTATAGGCTTAGACAGCTCATCACATGTCAAAAGAGGTATAGGTGCAGATTTCTGCTGTACACATGTCCCTGGTGAGTCAAAAGTCTGCTAAGATGAGAAGAAAATATCAGATGCCCACAGCCAGGTCTCCTTTACTCTTCAATAATAATAATAATAATAATAATTTAAAATCTCCATAACCCTGTTATTACTCTACTTGCTCTGACAGTAACTATTCAAAGAGGCATGAGTGGTAGTCTTCTGATGTCATGTCAAATCACAAAAAAATGAAGCTAAGGAATTGTGTAATATGACATGCAGAAACTTGCTTTTCCTTCAAGAGGATATTTCATTTTGGACTTGCAATCAAAAAGTGTCCCTGCTGGTAGGGGGGGAAGTTTGCTAAATCACTGGTTTAATATTGCTTTGCAAGGCAAGCCAACAAAAGTAATGGACAAGACCTTTGGTTCACTTATGTATTTATGAATGGAAAAGTCAATGCAAATTTACTCATTAAAAAACTCAGGTACAAATTACATACACATCATAAGACCACCCATCTTTGATTCACACGAACACCTCAGAGACTCAAATGACTCATTGGAATAAACTTTTAGTGAAAGTACTCCAGGTAAAAGATTACAACAAATTGGAAGCATCTTGGATTTTTCTGGAAAAAAAGTATAATTCAATACATAAGTTTGTATGCATGCTTTTAAACAAATACTATACTTTGAGGATGAGCAGGAGTCTAAACAAAGGTAAATGACCAGCACTATCAAAATTTTCAACCAGATTTAAAGTTAGTCTAACATAGTTGTTAGTTTACCATGCTGCACTGAAAAAAAAAATAATGGCACAATTTGAATCATGAGTCATTAAATATTATATACCCTACTTCCCCAGAATATTTAGGCTGGCCATAAAAATCAACAATGCATTAACTAAATAAGCATAATCAGTAATAAACAGTTGCTTGTTTTACAAACTCTGTAGAGACAAATGCTTACGGATGAACATTCAATCATACCATTTCAACAGTATGGCCTGAAAAGATGGGCACATTTTAAAAGAGTATTAAGACAAGTGTTAACTTTTAAGTTACCCTTTGTAAATAATTATGGCATGATTGAATACAAGACCTGACCTGAAGAGAGAACTTAATCCGCATAGTGCATGATTGATTCAACATAGTTTCCAGGAAACAGGCCAGTCACTCTGTTGCAAACACCTTCATACCAGCCGTCATCGTTCTTCTTGATAACATAAATGATTGCACCCTCCATGAATGACAGCTCATCATCCTTGTCCTTTGTGTAGTCATATATGGCAACAACTAGAATAAGAAGAGAGTCAAATCAGTTTTGTAGTATATCAAGTTCAAAGCAGTTTCAGGAGTTTTACTGCTGTATCAGTGATTTCAGAATTTAACCTGCAAATTAATTTAGACATGGACAGATGTAAGCTAACAACCAGAACTAGACTAGTCTGGCATTTTAAAATGCAGCACCTGCATTTTAATTGCAAAATGATCACTTAGTGGTAGAGCATATGCTTTGCTTGCATGGCATCCCAAATTCAGTACCTGGAACCTTAAAAAAACCTTGGGTAACAGGCCTGGGAATAATTTTTGATTTCTTGAAGAGCTGCTTTCAGCCCAGTTACTACTGGACTAGATGGAAATACATGATGTAAGGCAGTTTCATACATTTCCCCAAATTTTTATTAATAGGGGATATAAGTGAAATTCTACCCCTCAAACTTTACAGATTATATCAATTTCTAATCTGAAGCCTTAACTGTTATATGCCTATCAAATATTGGGGCATATGGTACAAGACCCTTGTAATAATTGGTCAGAAACTATGCCTAGATTATTTGATTATATGTACTTCCGTCATAAAGGTCCAAAACACACTGCAAAAATAATCCAGTTTGAGACTGCTTTAACTGCCCTGACAGAGAAGGCTAAATGTCTCACAAAACTACAAATCCCAAAATTCCCTAGCATTGAGCCAGGGCAGTTAAAGCAGTCTCAAATTGCAGTGTGTTTTGGACCTTAGTTAAATAATAGTGGCCTGTTTCAAATCCTCTGTAATACATGATGCTTTACAAAGCATCATACAATTACAAAGGCTTGAACCCTATTAGTATCAACTAGCATAGATTCACTGATCAAAGTGGTCTATAGTGAATCAACACTTACATAAATCCCATTGATTCAATGGCTCTACTCCATATAGGACTACCACTAAGATTCAGACCAAAACATGCTCCATGAGGAACAATATCCAAAATATTAAAAGAACAATGTTACCTAATATTTATGTATTTACTCACCCATGTGCCCCACCACTATCTTGGTAATAAAAATGCCAGGTCAACTTTATTGACAAATTGTGAATGAGTGAAGTCGTATTATGGACCAAGTTAGCATTTACCAATAGCACCAGGCCGGAGGGCACCATAGCATAGTAATCAGAATCCAAAGATATAGCACACGAAAGCCAGAAAGAACACCAATGAGCAGACATTTGCCTATCCTTTCCAAATTTTTCACCAAGCCCACATTAATTTAATTTACAACCAACACAAACTACATTCAGTTCACTCCTGACAAGCAAAATCTATATTCACGCTACCACTCTTCATTCCAACATCCACTAGACTTATCATTTCCAGTCATCTTCTCTAATCATTCACATAATTCAACTAACAACTACGGTAATACAAGGTAGAAATGATTATAGTCCTATTTTATTTTTTTCCAAATAAGAAAAAATATGCCACATAGTGGCAAGACTTCAAAGGTTGCCTTTAAAAAATAATAATAAAAGCTTGTCCTTTGTTTACTAGGTCATTTGGAAAGTTATTTCTGGAAAACCATCCTTCTGAAACAAACAAGATAAACTAAATCCAATTTGCTTTATTAATGGATTATTTGCCTTCTCTCATTCCAAAGGGCTTATAAGTATATTTTAAGATTTTGCTATACTTGCTTTTCCAAATGGACTTGACTACTGTGAGAAAGAAAACCACTGTATCTTGGTATAGATCAGAAAGACAATTATTTTAAGCTGAAAATTTGTGCTATGCAAATGTCATTGATACATGAATGTTTGGTTCCAATGATCTAAACTCATTCATTGAACAGCTGACCAGATCAGTTTCTCTTTGTTACTTAATAAGAGGTAGCACTCATAATGCATTTCAGAGATGGAAGCATTTTAGAAATATTGGTCATGTTTAAATGTCATACTGAAGCATAATATGAACAAGCTTTGCACTGATACATCATCCTCCGACCAAGGCTGAGAAGAGGAGCTCAGAAGCTCCACCTGTTTAACCATGGCCTGTCATGTAGTCGGGGATGATGAACCAAAGATAACATTTGTTGTTGTTATGTGCCTTCACATTAATTCTGACTTATATTGATCCCAAGGTTTTGGCAAGATTTATGCAGAGGGGTTTTGCCAGTGCCTTCCTCTAAGGGTGAGAGAATGTGACTTGCCCAAAGTCATTTAGTGGATTTCGCAGGCTGAGTGGGGATTCAAACTCTGGTCTCCTGAAGTCTAAATCCAATACCCAAACTTATACACCACACTATCAGGGGAAGTTAACTTTAACCGTGGTTAGAAAATCAATTTGCAAAGGGATGTTGTAGTACCTTTAAGACTAACAGAAAGAAGTTGGTAGCATGAGCTTTCATAGACTTGAGCCTATTATCACCTACATGCATCTGAGGAAATAGGCTCAAGTCTATAAAAGATCATGTTGCCAACTTCTTTCTTTCAGTCTCAAAGCTGCTACAAAATCCCCTTGCATACTTAACTATCGTTAATTCAATATAAGGCAACTTCAATCTGTGGTTTATGTAGCTGATTTCTTTAGCTTAGGCCTGTTGATCACAGTTCTGGTTTAGATGATTAGCCAGCTGTGATTAGGTAAAATGGGCAGTTCCAAGCAGCCCTTTTCTCAGCCATACAAAAAGACAGGAGATTCGGCATGCCAAAGGTTGCTGTGACTCATTCACAGTATATTAAATTGTGTATGAAACTTTCAAATGCAATTGACATCTTATTAATTCTTAGATATATTCTATGAGCTAGGCCAATAATATTTTTTCATTTTGCATTCTTAGTTGGGGGAAGGATTCTGGCTGTAATCTAGTCCTTTATGTAAGACGGGTAGGCAACCTTTTTGAGCCGGGGGCCGGGTTGCTGTCCCTCAGACAATTGGGGGGCCAAAGCACCATAAATAAATAAATAAATAAATTTAAAAAATTAAATTTAAAAAATTAAAAAATATGCATGCACACTCTCTCAGCCCCAGAAAAGCCATGACAAAACCCCTGTGGATATTTTGCCAAGAAAACCCCAAGAACAAGTAATAACAACAATAATCAATATCATCATGGCGGGCAGCGGCGGCAGCGGCAGGACCGGCCTGGGGCCAGTCCAAAGGCCTTGGGGAGCCGCATCCGGGCCTTAGGTTGCCTACTCCTGATGTAAGACTTCCCAGTAGGTCTGTGGTGAGATTAAGTAAACTAAAAGTGCCATTTTTAGATATACTGCAAAAACACTGTGGGTCCTACATAAGAAGAAAGGTGGGATATAAATACGTCAGTCAGTCAATTATAAGGGGTCATTTTGTTCACTTTTAATATAAATGTGTTATCACTTAGCCAATATGGTGTAGTGGTTTCAGTGCCAGACTAGGGAGATTATTGCATTAGATTTGCTGCTGGGATGTAACTTTGTTAAGGTGGATTTTATCACATTCACCCATCACCAGGCAATATGCAGCCCATATGCACCTGGGCTTCTCTTGCATCTTTTCAATAATGGGATTTTCCCATTCTTAAAAAGATGCTGGACAAGCCCGGAGAAGCCCGGGCTGCATACTGCTCGGTGATGGATGAAAGCGATAAGATCGCCTTAAGAAAGTTACATCCTGGGTCTATCCCAGCAGTGAAGCTAATGTGATAATCTCCTTAAGACTCTGGAGATCAGTGTCTGAATCCTCTCTTGGCCATGGAACCCCACTAGGTGATTTTGGGCAAGTCACACTCTTTCAACCTCAGAGGATGGCACGGACAAACCCCCTTTGAAGAAACTTGCCAAGAAAATCCCAGCCTTAGAGTTGCTGTATGCTGAAAACAATTTGAAGGTACACAAGAAGACGTTAGCACTTTACCTTTCTCAATATAGTTTTTAGGTGCCCAGGCAGGATCTCCATCTGCATACGGATCATTGTACTGCACTACTGCAGCCTCTTCATCTTCATAGTCCACTGGTGGTGGAGGTGGAGGTGGTGGAGAATCATCAAACATAGGCATCTCATCAGGTGGAGGCGGTGGAGGCGGAGTTGGACTGTCGGCAACTAGAAAGTCAGTGAAAGGAGGATCTCTGTTAAGTATTGGGCAAATACTTACAAATACACAGCCAGGAGTTCCATATCTTCTATAGAGGCTAAGGGCATGCACTACATACGGTACCATGCAGAGATTAGAAATGAATGCTCGATGTGTTAGAATGCTACGATATACAGCATTGCAGGATATTAGCAGCCACATTACTATAAATGCTATTTTCAAAGCAGACACTCCAAAGGCTTAAGCCGACCTCTAGCAGAAGGTACAATGTACATTTTCTCACTTTTATGATGCCAAAGGCTAAACATTTCCTGATCAAGAAGCTGAGATAGAACCTGCTGAATATTGCAAGCTCAACTGCAAATGTGTCATTCTGGTCGTTTCAACATTATTTTATAAGTTTATTTTTGCTTTAAGGCTTTTATGTAGGCATAGATATAGACATCAGTCCTTCACTGCTGAAGGCAATCCCAGGGCAGTGTACATGAAATTATAAATGGGAGTATAACAATAAAAATCAAACAAAATCCATAAAGCCAACAACTAAAACAACAAGAGAGGAAGGGAATGTGTGACCTACGTATTACTGGATTACCATCAGCCCTACCAAGCATAGGCAATAGTAAGAAATTCTGGGAGATACAGTCCAACTAGAAAGTCACATGTTCCTCATGCCTACTTTAGCCCGTGTTTTAAAATTTCAAAATTCTCCACAAAATGTCTGGGCAAAAGTGAATGTTTTAATTTAGTATTAGAAAGAGGAAAGAATTTGTGCCAAGAAGGCATTTCAGAGTTGCAGTAGCACAAGGGGGAAAAAAGCCTTCATATGAGTTAATGAACTTCTAGATAGAAGATCACTGGTAAGAGTACAACTTCTGGTTCATTCCTATCCCATCGTAGACACTGTTATGCCAGAATTCCCCATTCAGCATGTTGGTTGTAATCCAAAATGTTAACTTTTTGAAGCTCTGACCGCTAGCCTGATCTTATGTATTTAGGATAAAATCCAACAGCTGGTAGCAATCAGAACAGATCCATCGACTCAATGGAATGTACATAAACTTTGACTTACCAAACAACCATTGATTCAATTATTATACTCTTACTGGGACAAACAATTGAATATATGCATTAATTTTGTGGTTCTATGTTTTGTGGTTCTATGTTTTCTAAAAACTATCCCACACAAACCCTCCTTGTTGTACACAGTGCATAAGAACCTGGCTCAAAATTTGCCTTCCTTTAAGTCAAATAAGAACAGCATAACAATTTTTGTTTCAGGGCCATGTAACACGACAGTAAGTGTAAACTGGGAACTTCTACCACAAGCCTTACTGAATTGGGTGGGAAGTCACTTTCCCCATATAAATTCACAGTGAACTGCCATCATTACACTTGTATTGCCCTAAACCATGGAGGAGGAGGAGGAGGAGGAGGAACCATTACTGGACATCTGGAAGTGCATAGGGCCTTTGACAGAACCCATTTTCATTCCAGAATTTTCTTTAGCTTAAGAACAAAATAAATGCTATTAAGGATCACACATTTCTCATCTAATTTCAGCTATGAAAATTCTTTTGTGCATAAACAAATCACCCTCCCCCAAAGCTTTTCAGTATATACTGGGATATAGCTGGAGTATAGCATTTCTGTGTTTTGCAAGAACCCCAAAAACCAAGTTAACAGAATGTAAAATAACATAATAAAATGTGCAATAAGGGTAACTCTCCATGCCTCTTTATTTAATTTAGATGTTAAGCAGTTGGGTGGGTTTTTTGAACCCACCAACTAATCAATGGTTTTCTGTTTATTCATTATTTTAAAACGTTGCAGAGAGACATTTAGAAGTAATTGCTTGGGTTTATCTGAAATATGCGCAGACCCTTATATTCTGTAGCTCTCACTAATGTCATTGAGCAGAACTCATTAGCTACAGTTAATTTCCCCTTTATAAAGTGTACTCTTCACATCTTAATTTCACATAAACTTACATAGACTCTCCTTAGTGCTGGTTTCACCTTTGAAATGCTCAGGAGGAATTAGTGGGAAAACTAGGGCAGGGCACCCCTTCAAGATGTATGTAATATCTCACTACACACATTAATGTATCTTCCACTATCGTATATTCAACACATCTGTTAGATGAGATTTTTGTTTATCATTTTCCAGGAAATAGGTCTCAACAAAGTGTTTCTGGAGGTCACAGGTATGAATCTGCAAGAACTCATAAGAATAGTGGAGGATAGGGAGTCTTGGAGATGTCTAATCCACAGGGTCATCTTGATTCAGGATCGATTCAAGGGTTGTTAACCAACCAAGATACCATAAAAACTAAAGCACATGCCTATCTGTCTTCCAACAATCCTAGACCTAAATGAATTATGTCCCGTACAACATAAAATGTTTTTTCCAACAAGAGTTACCAACTGTGGATGACTGGTTATTGAAGCTGATTTGAAGTGAAAGAAATGGATAGACTAACAGCCCTGTTGAACCAGGTTGATCTAGAAAGGGTAGATAAAGAATGGTCTCCTGTGGAAGAATATAGTAAGAAAAGATGGTCGAAGTAGAGCAAGTAAACTAATGGAAATGTTAAAGAATCTTATTGAGGAAGGATAAGATGATTAAAAAATAAGATGTATGGAAATACATATAGAAATTATAAGATATGAATAATGAACTGGTGAAAGTGAACTGAGGTTTAATAATGATGATAGAAAAGAAAAAGATGTATGACTTAAAGACTATGTATGATGGTATTTGTTATCAAAGGAACTCTACGGAGGTTTAATAATGTAATTTAGGAAATTATGGATGTATTTAGCTTATGTGTGAAAGCTTTTTTTAGAAGTGTAAATAATGATAAATAAAATTATTTTAAAAAATGTTTTTTCCACATGAGATAGTGAGTGTGCTAGCCCCGTCCCCTCAATCATTGTTTTGCTTGTATAAAAAGCAATATGGATGAAGAAGAGAGACTCTCAACACATGCAAGCTCTCCATCTAAGCCAGAATACAGGGAAATCAGTGTTGTGGTAAAGAGCCTTCACAAGTAGAAGGTTTTCATCGCTTCAGATCCATTGCTTTTCACATGAACACACTGTCAAAGGACGGGAGAGGGCTAGCCCACACCACTCACTCCTATGTTGAATACATTTCTTTAAGAACATCTGAAAAAGATATTTCTTGAAGTTATTGTTAGATGGTTGGTGGAATGATTTGCTGGCCGACAACTTTTGCTTCCTATTTCAGCAGTGGTTTAGGTAAAACAGTTGACCAGTGTCTTCAGTCTTATTATGATTTGGAAATTTATCATGCATCCTTATTTTGACAGCTAGTTTTGTCCTGCATGATACTCTCGTGAAATTGTTAATTTCAATGGACCTTTTGGCTCCAAACTCAACAAAAAACAATTATTTATCTGAAATATTTTTATACCATCCTTCATCCAGTTTAAATTTTAGGGCAGTTTGAAAAAGAAATTAAAAACAATGCAATAGAGAAGCAATATTCTGTAGTCCTTTTAAAACTAGGACTAAGGTGGCTAGAAAGGAGAAAGTGCTTATATAAACAGCCTATGCAAGATAAGGTATTTTTGAATAACATCTGCAAGTGACATTTTGCATTTATGTTATCTAGTGTTCCTGTGATGGCCATGAACCAAACTACTTCTTTAGCCTTCCAAATCAAGGAAGGGATTTGGGACATGAACAGTTTAAAGGTGAAGAACTACCAGCGCACATGCAGTCCTTCATAGCTTCCCATTCAATGGATTCCCATTCAAATAATCTGCCATTTAATCTCAAGACTTCAAACGATTTTATATTTATGTGTGTGTGTGTTTGTGTGTTTTCGCAATATATTATTTATTTTAAACACATGCATTCAATCATTTTATTAAATTGACTTAAATTTTAGACCATCCTTTTGGGATCCAGATTCTACCTGAAAACAGGGCTGTTAGTTGTTCTTTTTTTCCAGTGCACTACACATACATACACACTCATGTGTGTTATGTATTTGTGTGAATATATCTAGGGAGAAAAATAATCATGGTCACATACACATAACCCCTCCTCTGTCAAAGAGCACAGCCATAGATCCAAAAATGTCAATAATAGTAATAATAATAATAATACCAAAACTAATGCTAAAAAGCAATTTAAAGAACAGAGACGGCACCCTTCAATTCTACAATGGCAGTAGACTGCAAGACATAATTGGCATCTCATGTAGTGGGGGGGAAATAAAGAAAATTTCCCCAAACAACAAAATCTAAGAGCATTGTGTCACTGGTCAGCCATGCATGCTAGGAAAGAGAAAGAAAATGAGAGAGCCGGCTCTACTCTTTGGAGAAGCTGAGCTGCTGAACTTACTGTTTTCCTGCACCCTGGCCACGAAGCCTGTGAGAGGTATCTGTGGAGTCAACTGAGGCATAGGGGGAGGAGGGGGAGCAATAGAAACTGGAAGCAACACACGCCATAAACAGGGAAGTAAACACAAATACAGGAAAAGAAAGGAAAACAAAAACAAAAAGCAGCTGTCAGTAACAATGGATCACAAAACAAGGTATGCAATGATCAACAAAAAGGCACACAACAGGACCTCCTTCAAAGTTTGCTTTCCCAACAATACAACTACTGCTGAACTCAGTTTTAAGGCAATTGGAAGTTGAAAAAAAAGGGGGACTAAGTACAGATGGAGGTAAAACAAATATGCTCTTATTTCATGTTTCACTTGAGCTTTAAATTCTTTCTTCACTTTCCACATGGAAGCACCGACATCTCAGAAACACTGGGGTCTTGCAGCAAAGCTTTATAACAGTAGAGCATCAGAAAAGTTGCAGCTTTTTATACAGGAAGCACTAAGAGCAGATTTTGCAATAAAGTCCCATAAACAAAAAGTGAAGGAGAGCATGGTAAGAACTACACTCTGCAATTGACTCTGAAACTAAAAATCCAGAAAATGACAATAAAGAGCTGCCCTTAAACATGATAGTGCCCATTACATTGTTTTAAAGAAACTTTGCACATAATTGAAGGCTTTTAGAAAATGATTGGGACGTTGTTTTTAAATGGCTTTTAAACTTTGCAGTTGAATATACATACGATTCAATTTCCACTTCTGACACCTGACAACTTCAAAAAATATATCCTTGAGAACAAAATAACTTTGTCTCTGCTTGCCAGGCAAACTTGAGACATCTATAGGATATGGCCATGGGCTGCAACGGGCTTTATTTATTAGGCTCTATTTATTACTGCAGTTCAGTTAAATCAAGATTAAACAGTTTCTCCCCACATACTGTGCTCAGCTGTCAATAAATTTTACATAACTTTGCACTTAGAAGCATGATGGGGAGGGTTCTCTTCTGTCAAAACCTTCAGTGGCAACATCAGCAAGTTACATAATGCCACCAAGATGAAATTTGTGTACAAGGAGGCTTCTAATTATTATGATTATTTTTTTAAAAAAAAACTTCATTAGGTCCATGAGAAGGTTGGATTGTGAAGTGAAGGTTGAAGATTGAATTGAATTCTAGGTGAACTGTAAAAGAAATGGCAGTGATTTGAAAGGTCTCAGAAGGATGTCAACAAGGTCCAAAGAAGTGGATGTTATTTATGAGTATTATTATGCACCTTGCATTCTCAAACTTGCATAACAGAATATGCTCAGCACCTTCAAATTGGACAAAAGTATGCTGAATCTACATCAGATGGAGACAAAACCTTTATCTCATGAATTTCTCAAAACCTGTACATCTGTGATTGATCTACCGGTATATCTAGATTATTAAGGCCTTCCACTGTTCAGTTTTTATTTTCAAAGCACCTTTGCATGTAGCCTCACTGGCAAACTTTGTAAAAAACAAGACTTAAGAGTCTTAAAAATTCCCAGACATGATATCAGGATATATTTCTATTGATTGTAGCACTTCTTCAAACCTAGATTCAAAATGTCTTGAAAGCTCTGTGTTCAGCAGAATAATATGAACGGAATCACAAATTTGAAACCGGTTCTAGATTTCCAAGTATTTCCAAGTATATTGTCATTTTAAACAGTGCCATCATTTGGTATTTGTATTTTGACAATTAAATCCAGCACTCAGGTCACTTCAAAACCACCTTGTTTCCCCTATGTGCCAATGTACACAACACACAACACAACAAGTAGTTTTACAAAGATTTAATTTCCAAGATTTATTTTTATTGCAGACTTTTTCTCTACTTAGCTCCCCCAAACTAGGTCTATCTCTTGGCATGAAAAAGTCAGCAAAAGAGAAGTAAGGACATTGGGAAGCTATACTGTCAATAATGGGATGTTAAATTAGAAGTTTCAGGAAAAGATTAAAACAACCAGCAAATTAAGATTAGTTGCTAATTTAGGGATTATCTGAACAAAAATATAATTGTAAAAAACCTCCATTAAATTGCATTATAATATTAGACAACGAGGATGTTTTCTGAGTTTTCTGCTTTTGTCATACTGAAAGATGGCCACCTGAAAGTATTATAGCTGTTTGTCTGCATTTTTATATTTCTCACTTGTACTTTCCCAATGAACATAGAAGATAAACCCTAGCACCATCAATTTATTTACCATATCTCAAAATTATAGACAGGGTTGGAAATCTAACTCCATCCTATGGTCCACTTCTTCATGTGGAGAGGAGAAAGGGAAAACTTACACATCAAGTATGATTTCTCTCAGAACATCCCTAGACATCTATATGGAAAAACTGCCCTGAGATATGGACTGCAAGCATACAGACTAATATGCAGAAGTTGATACAGCACATTGTGATTTCTGAAACAGATAATCAGCCACCTGAGCCAGCTTACACCTGTACCATTTTAAAATCGCAGACTGTATTCAAAAACAGCACTCCTGCATGAATTTGCAAGTCCAATGAAAATGACAGATGGGATGTAAAGGGAAAAATAAGTTTGCTCTTGCTCCTCTCCACATGGCCCACCAGACCAGGAGCAGAGAATTTGTTTGTTACCATGGTCCTTAATAATGATACTGCTGCTGCAGCTAGAAACAAGGAAATGGCTTAAAGAAATTAAATCAGATTTTAAGATAATTCTTTTAATTGAAGAAAAGAAATAGCAACTTTGCTAAATCAGTCTTTCAAATGGATTCTTGCCTAGTAAAACAACAGGTTAAATTCTTTGGTCTAGTTCAGATGTAGTGATTTTGGTTCTAATAAAATCACAATCAGCTTCTGATCCAAAGTCAGAGATTAAAGGTACAGTTTCCCAGTTCAGATGCAACAGGAAACTGTGGCTCATTAAACCATAATAGGATTGCCAAAGCCAGACACACAAAGGGAGGAAGGGACAGAGATATAGCATGCCACCTGAAGACTTGTCCCTGGCCCATGGGTTATTAGACCAAGACAGTTACATCTGAACAAGGCCTGAACAAACCCCAAAGCAATGCATGACCTTCAAAATGGTTTGCACAAAAGCAGCCCCAGGAGGTCTGTGCTCTGCAATAACCCAGCAGCTTACTTGAATTTTGAGAATAGAGAGGCCCGCCATTAACATGAGGTTGAGCAGAAAACGGAGCGGTCACAGAAGGATTCCGCCTAAATCCACCAGAAGAGGCTGAAGAAGTAGTAGAGTTGTGTCGGGAAATCTGCCTGGTCATTGTGCCATACTGGGAACCAGGAGCTGACCCAGGAACAGCTAAAACGCAGGAGTCAAAAGGAACCAACAAGACATAAGCCAAAACCAAAACCAAAAAAACACCTTAGGACAGACTGAGTGTTGAAAAGACAGATGTGAATGGAGATAAATTAAGAGATATATGAAGCCCAAAGTACAGCAAACATATGAAACCCAAATCCAAAAAGTTCATGGAGAAGATTAGGAAGAATATCTAACATACATGTGTGCGTGTGTTTTCAGTGTGGAAAGGGATTATTCACCCTTCACAAATTGATCTTTGACATTTTTACTCCTGTGGAAGCCATTTAAATTTGCAGACTGTGCTGTAGAGAAAATCCAGTTCCTTACATTGCATCAGAGAACATTTAAATGAAGTATCTTTTATATTATCAAGGGAAAGAAAATAATGAGAGGGAAACAATTTCTTCAGTTATCATAAATATTATTAGCTTTCTAAAATACAGCAGACCTCCATTCCCCCCCCCAAAAAAGGGGGGGATCAATTTAAAAACAAGTTTTGTTAAAAATAACAACCCTGCAACAAATCAGGTTAAGCTTGCCCCACTGCCCAATGAAATACTTCCACTCTTCTTCCAAAATCATGAAGACCTAATCTTCAAATTCTTTCTTAGGTCTTAAAAGATGAGGCTGAGGATTTTATAGATAGCTTTTGTTATTAACATCTTAGAACCACCAGTAGTCTTTGCTATCAATCTAGAATTTATTGGCTATCTGTCAATTTTAGGTTAACTGCTATATAAACAAGGATGATCTATTCACAATTCTTTACCTGAATAGCAAACTCTTCATGCTTTTAAATCTAAACTGCAGTAGCAAAGCATGTAAATATCTTATTGGCTAATGTATAAGGCTCTTTTCTTTGGCTCTTTAAAGGCAGTTAACAGTTTTGAAATAAAATATTGCAGTATACAGAAACATATGTGTTACAAATATATGATAATGGTCTGAAGAATCAAGGAGTTATATCCAGCAGTGACTTTCCACTAACAAAAGCTGTTTCCATTTGCACAAGCCAGGGAGCTTAAGTACTGCCAGACCCTTTATTCACTGCAGTTACTTGAAAATTACTCCTGTGGGGGAAGCTTCTGAGATAATATCAAACATTGTATGGAAGGCTGCAACAGGTAGGAAGACTCAGCAATAACTAAGGGCCTCACTTGTCACAACCAGAAGTACTTACCACTAGCAAAAAAAGCCACCACTGCATACAACCCTGTTTTAATATTAACAGAATGTTCACTAATGTTATCCAGGTCAAAGCCTCTCAAGTTCATGTTTTGTAAATGTCAGCATGATCAGATGAAAATAATAATCTTAGATATATAAAGTAAGTAGAGATCTTGGAAAAGTTACCTTTTTGAACTACAGCCCCACGCTGGCTGAAAGCTGTAGCCTCCCAAAAGTAAGTTTTCCAAGCTCTGACTAGTACAAACTTTGCTAAACATTTGGATATATTTGAAAGTCCAGATTTTATTATTCAGCTTTATGAACATTTCAGCTTTTACTGTTTGTAAAATCAAAGGCTATCTCAAAGAGAATAAAAATGCATTTGCTTTCTCTAGAAGTATTCTCATAACCAAGACTGTGCACTGCCAACACAATGTGAGCTGTCAATGTACACTAACATTATTGTGCCGTATTACTGAACTTGATGCACTGATGTAGGGCATGTGTGCCAAGCCAAAGCTCATACTAAAGCTCAATCAGTTATACAATAAGCCAAATATTCTTATTTTCAAATGCACTGGCTTCATTTAAATAAAATAGCCATTATTTATCACCTCCTGTAAACTAATCTTCCAGATTAACTATCTGTTGCTATTTTAAAATGTTGTGGTCTGAAAATTCAAAGGAACATTTTTTAAAAATAATAATGGCTTATTTAAGACAGACACCAATGATAAGTCATTACATTTTGATAGGGTAAATTCATCTAGTGCTTCTTGTATCTTGGCCAGTTTCTTTGGTACTTATTTTCACATTAAAGCATAAATGAACAAGTCACTGAAAGAGTGTATGGGGGAAATCTCCTATTACATGGGAGTGGATTCAAGGAAAATATTTATGTAAAATTTATGTGTTCTAGATACATGTGACTTTTGGCCACAGTACTGTGGCTGGATTTGTGTTCCACTCAAATTGCTACATACTGAAAGAAGGAAAAACATGGACAATGTACAATCTAGTGCCTACTGGTCAATTAGATATTTGCAAGAACATGTGTTCTTAAGCAAATGCATCACTGTTAACATGGAACAGTGGATCATGGATTCCAGGGCGAAAATGACAGCAAACAAACCACTAAGATGATTAAATTTAACCCATCCTGATTTACAATATATCACTCTTCCTCATGCTATTCCTTCTACCACAGATGTGGTGGGTTACATGGCTTGGCCATGCTGGTTGGGGATAACAGAAGTTGTATCCTGGGCACACCTGGTCGGGAAGGGCTGCAATATTCATTTGGATGAACTATACAACAGAATACGTCCCTGAACACATACCATCAATCCCCAGCATGTCCTATCAGAAGGTTCTTGAGCAGCAAGACCAAAAAGCTGCTATTTGAGACCTTAAGAAAATATTGCCAATTAATGTGCAGACAATTCTGGGCTAGAAGCAATAGGTCTCCCTCAGTATACAGGAAGACTCTTGCATTTTTTCTATTTAAACCTTCAGAGGCTTTTACCATAGAAAAATTAAATTGGGATTAGATTAGCTAAATCCCCACTCTTTTGTTATTATTCTAGAAGAACTCTCTCTCAACACACATACACACACAAAACAAAACTCAGAATTATATATGCATTAGTTGGGGGAAAAAGAGGAGGAAAGGAGAGTGGAATTATTAAATGTTATATCAACAAACTGCTGTAATTCCAGCACGTTCAGACAATCTCACCTATCATACTGCCCATCATGAGAGGTGGGGGAACTGGTGGTGCTGGTGGAGCTTCAGGAGGAGAAGGAACAGATATATGTGCTATTAAAACAATTCAGACTGCCAAGTCAGGTCTCAGTCCAGAGTTGAACCCTTCAAGATACTGTGGAGATTCTGACTGGATATAGGTGCCTATTTATAATGTGGTGACAGCTGCCTGTAAAGTCATTGGGAGGAAATGCAACCAACCCATGCAATTTCTTCCATTCAGTTGCATGGCAATACATAATTTAACATGCTTCTCAGAAATACTGAGGTGGGCAGTAAGGACAAGATCAGGTTTATTATGATGATGATGATGATGATCATCATCATCATCATCATCATCATCTCCTCCTCACCCATGGCTACATGCTGGAGACTAGCACACCATGCAATGGGATTACATGACCTTGTGGTAAACACCATGTGAGCAAACACTATCTGTATACATCTTCCACTGGCAAATAAATACATTATATAAATACTGGAGTCACAAACCATTCAGATTAACAGTCCCATGTTTGTACAGATTTTTGCTTCCTTTCCCCCCCACGCTGCATTTTCTGTGCTGCATGGAAGAAATCCATGCATATGCAACAGGACCAGAACACCTCTTCTACACATCCCCAAAAAAGTGTTTCAGCATTCTGTATGGAAGCTGGACATAACAAGATGGGAAGATGACAATGAGTTATTCAGTGGTTGCCGCAGAGGTGAAGTCCCAGGACACTCCCTCCATCTTTGCCTTTCAGGCTCAGTGAGTGGTGTGCTGAAATCAGATGCCATTAGCTTCCAAAGAGGACTAACACATTTAAATAACCACTGCTCAGGGGTTATTCTAGATTATGACTTAGCTATGCTTGACTATGTTGAAAAAAGAAAGAAAAAATGTACTGTCCCCTCAAGGTTTCTTTTCAAAACATCAAGAGATGAATATACAACTGAAATTTACTTGTGTGGGTTTTTTTCCATGTGAAACTGAAAAATGCTCTTTGATCTTTTTTCTTTCTGTCCTTCTATTGAACTGAACAGGACCGGTCCCAGAACAGAACATGGAGAGAGGTATTCTCTTTCACCCCCCTTTAATATAGTGATCAATAGCAATTTATTGAATTAAGCAACCAAAAGTGATATAAATAAGTAGCTAAGAAAGGTGGTTTACTGCATACATTCTGCAATTTTTCTGAACTGTGAATGAAATTGTTGTTATATACAATGATAGTGTACCTCAGTTTCATTTAATAGACTGACCTTTTTTCATCTATTTATGGATTATGGTGTTTATTCAGAGATCTCCTATAAAGATGGAAGGGTAATGAATAAAAATCCCAAATATAATGTTAAAAAATATTTAAGGTGCTCCACTGGCCCAAACAAGTTTACCAGAAGCATTTGAACATATTCTGCATCAATAAAGCTTATTGTCTAAAAGGATAAATTCAAACAAAAATCCAACAGTGATACCTCTATCAGCGAACCAAAATGCACAATATACTTGTTGCAAGCTTTCAAAGCTCTATGGGCTTCTTCATCAGACAAAATGTTACAAACCAAACAGGAGAAAAACAACTGGAGATGTTAGTCAGATGCCTACATGTTGTTTCAGGCTTTGGTGGGGAGGATATCTTTTCGAGGCAGGTTCCTCCTCCTTCTGGCCCTGTGGTTATAGGGAGATTTGTAAAGTCCAGGAAATTTAAAATCCATTTGCATCTCAACAGGAATCCACTGTTCTCTGCCACAAATAGGCCTGTGGCCTACTTGAATGGAGACATATTGGATTGCAAAAAAGGGGTCCTTGTTGAGATGCAAATGGATTTTAAATTTCCTGGACATCTTGTCAGATGAAGAAGCCCATGGAGCTTCAAAAGCTTGCAACAGTATTTTGGTTGGCTGATAAAGGTATCACTGATGGATTTTTGTTTGAATTTGCTAAATAGACAACACCGCTATCCCTGAATGTTGTCTAAAAAGGTAGTTAAGTAAATACCTTGGCCAATAGTTGGTGGCGAGGGTGTAGGCACGGCAATGGGAATGCCAATACTGCTGCTTCCGCTGTTTTCTCGACTGCCACTTCCTCCGCTACTACCACTATTACAAACAAAAACAAGAAGAGTGCAAAGAGATAAGCTGGTGTTTTTGAAGAACAGCAATTTTAATATATACAGCTTTAAAATAAAATCAATAGAGACAAATTACCTTAATTTCATGACAAAGCCATGAGCTATAAATTGAATCTATCAGAGAGAGACAGAGACTGACAGAGAGAGACTGACTTGCTGCTTATTATCATATCAGCAGAGCAGAATGCATGAAATTGTAACAGATACAGATGTAATTAGCTAGGTCATTAGATACTCACATACAGACCCAGTTTTAGCTATACTAGTATTTAATTAAAAAGTGTAAAGAACACTCTGAGAAATAAAGAACTGTTAAACTACATAATGCTCTAAATGGTTACTACAGAAAGCCTAAAGTAATTAAGGGTGATAAACTGCATGTTAAAAAGCTTCCAACACACAAGTGATTTGTTGTTCTGGTGTGATAGGCACTGAAGAGCTTTACTTGCTCCTAAAGTATCAGGAAAGCATTTTAGGGCTGGTGCAAAAACAAACACACACCAGTGTAAGGTGCTGCTGTCTCACACTGACAATAAATAAAATCTGCACATTTTACAAATCAAGCATCACAAATCTGCATGAGGAAACAAGTTTCCCCCTTGAAAATGTTATACCAAGCATAGAAGTGAGGAAGTCCAATGCACTCAGCAAGCCATCCATGCCCCCAGTTCAGCTATCCATTATATTCTTCCCTGCACTTCACCTCTTTCCTGCTCCATCATCTCCCTCCACTAAAGTTTCCTCAGCCCCAACCGGTGCGTGTAAACTTTGGGGGCCAAGCTTCCATTCCTTCTGCCCCCATCCCCCTGCAACACCTGAGAAGGATGAGACACGACACAGAGATCACCTCCAGCAGCTCCAGTAGAGAGACAGTTGAGCAGCAGGGTTGATAATACATCAATAGGATCCCATCCTGTTTCACTGCCCTGTTGCCAGGTATATATACACATAACATTGAGGTACCTTGCCAGAAGAAGGTTAAGAGGCTTGTTTGCTGTGGAAGGAAGCTGAAACGGAATACAGCTGAGTTGCTAAGACTGTGACTGGCTCCCTTCTTCACTCCTGAAACCAACAGGTATTGCTAAAGCAGGCATCTTGCCAGAGGCATGAGCCAAAATGTGAGAACACAAGGGTTCTTACCCTGTGACTCTTAGCCTGAGGTACAATGGAGCCTTTTTTGCTTACTGAATTTAGGTGGAATGGGTAATGGAACAAGACACACTTCTATGGATTGGCTTTGGGAGGCTTTTTCCAGAACAGCATGTTTGCTCTATAAATAAGAAAATGGAGCTCCTATTGAGTAGAATCCTGTGGCTAAGTATTGGAAGTTCTTCAGGCTAAACTGATCTATGTGTTTGTTTACGATAGTTTGTTTGTTGTGTATTTATGGTCAGCCAAATACATGTTCAGAAAATACACGGGATGCTGTCATTTCAGTCACAATGGGCAGGAGGCAGTTTGGTGGTGGAGGTAGAAAAAGCCAATGGAAGAGAAGTGGGGAAGAGACATCTCTTGGTTGTTCCTCCTTCAGGTCATATAATGGCCACCAAACTGATACATCACTGGTATTGGCTATAAAGGGTTTCATCTCCCTTGTCCCAAGCCAATGCTGTGTCTGCAAGAAGCCAGATGGTGAGAGTTATCCCAAATCTCATTTGCCTTAGTGGCCACTTGAAGCCATCCAATGCAGACAGACAAACTCTCAGTACAAGATGCCCCCTGAGTACAGCTGGACCATTTAATAGACAAGACATCCACTGCTCAAGAACTCTTGTGTTTAGTGAACTAGTACCCTGTAAATGGAAACCAGGCTGCCATATCATCACTTGGCTCTCATGTATGGTGGAGAAAAAACTGGACCCTGGGGGGTTTCATGAAGGATGCCTACTTTCAACAGCTGCTTTAAAGCATGCACACACAGGTGTCTCAGGTGTGGAATGCTACCTTGACCAAACTCCTGAAGAGTCTCTACCTGCTGGGACTGGAGCTGAGCCAAAAGTAACTGCTTTTGGTGGAGCAGGAGGTGTGCTGGCATCTGACATGCCTGATTTTCTGGAAGTTGGCCTCCCTAACTGAGCAGGTGGCCACCAGCACCCTGAGAAGAGAGCCAAGTGATTATAAGTGACCTGGTGAAGCACCTGGAGCTGCACTGGATGAAGACAAAGGACCATAGGACTGTGGTGATGCTGATGACCAAATCTTCAGCCTTTTCTCCCATTCTTATGGAGTGCCTGGAGAATTAGGACTTAGATAGAGATGGTTGAGCAGCTCAGCCAGGAGGACACACAGAAAATCACCATAAACAGTTGCTCAGCTTTTTGGCCATTATCCTGTGGGGTTCCACAGGGGTCAATACTGTCCCCTATGCTTTTCAATATTTACATGAAGCTGCTGGGAGAGGTCATCCAGAGGGTTGGGGTTGGGTGTAATCAATATGCTGATGATACCCAGCTCTATTTCTCCTTTACAACTGACAACAAGGAGGCTGTGGTAGTATTAAATTGTTGTATGGATGCAGTAAAGGCCTGGATGTGGATGAACAGACTGAGGCTTAATCCAGACAAAATGGAAGTTTTGCTGGTCAGTAGTAAGGCCAATTTAGGATTGAGATCACAGCCTGATCTAGATGTGGTTGCTCTCCCTCCGAAGGATCAGGTTCATAGCTTGCAAGTGCTCTTCGACCCAGTCCTGCTCCTGGAAAGCCAGGTTGCTGTAGTGGCCATGAGAGTCTTTGCACAGTTTCAGCTGGGGTGCCAATTGTGGCCTTTCTTGGGGAAGATGGAGCTGGTCTTAGTTAGCTCTCAGTTTGACTACTGTAATGTGCTCTATGTGGGGCTGCTCTTGAAAAGTGTTCAGAAGCTGCAACTACTAAAAAAAAAAAATCAGCAGTCAAACTAATGTCATATGTAACACTAGTCTTGAAAGAACTACACTGGCTTCCTATTTGCTTCCAAGCTCAGTTCAAGGTGCTGGTGTTGACCTATAAAGCTCCAATATCTGATAACTGAAAGATTGCCTCCTTTCATATGAGTCTGCTAGAAATTTGAGCTCTTCAGAAGAAGCCTTGTTGCATGTCCCAATACCTTGTGGAGTTAGATTGCTGGGTACAAGTAATAGGGATTTCTCTGTTGCAGCATCTCAACTGTGGAATTTCCTAATCCAAGGAAATTGGGCTAGCCCCATATCTCTTACACGTCTGGTGTACAGCCAAAACAGTGCTGCCCTGCATGGCATTCAGTGTTTGAAACTGCTGTTTTAACTGTTTCAAAACTGGATTATAAGACTACTTTTAGACTCGTTTTAGGAGTTTTAAAAGAGCATTTTAATGCATTTTGAAAATGTTTTTATCTTTGCATTAATTTTAATTGGTTTTTATTTGTTCTTCACCTAGGAAGTGCTTGTGGATTGGCAGGTGATACAGAGATACTTTTAAATAAATAATATGAATTGTAAATTCCTCTACAATGAAAACATTGAGCTGCAAGGGGCTCAGGTGAGTCAGAATTTCCCAGCTGACCCCAGAGACTCAAACCAAAAGAGAGTTAAGTATGCCGCCACTTGCCAGTTAGCATTAAGGCCAGTGAATGCATTAAAAATATAAATGAGTCAAGTACAAATATATTAAAATACAGTACTGCTGGATTCTGCATACTCATTCAGACCAAGGCAATGTCAATGCAAGCATTCAAAGTAAGTCAAACACAGAGCTGCAGAAAGAGAGATACCAGAGATTGCAACCAGAATCACAGCTCATTCCCACAAAAATTAGTGCTCCGCATGCCAAAGCTCTTGAACTTGTTGCCATAGTTACAGCTGCATTTCATACCACAAACCACTTGTGACATTGAAGAGTCCATTTCTGTTGCCTCAAATAATGGATGCACAGGAAGGCATTTATACAACTGTTTTAAATAAGACAACGCTTTAACTAACTGCAGGCTTTCTCAAAATAGATCTATTGTAATTCTGCAAGATCTGCAGCTAATGTCGAATTTATCAACTCTGATTATGCCGCTCAAATAAAATCACAGTGCTGCTCATTAAAATGACCACTGTTATGCCTTTAGCCATTAATGTAGTCCAAGAAACTACAGTACTGGAAAATCGTGCCTCTAGTTCCCTAAAGCAAGCAGCTGCGGTATATTCTTCTCCAGAGGAGGGCTGACACTTCCAGGGAGCAAATGTGGAATATGATCATGTTTCTGACCATTCAGAAGATGTTTGAGAATGTACTAATGAACAGGATAGAAATATTGCCTACTATTTCTATGGAGAACCTGGGAACTCTTCTATATTATTCAAAATAATCACATGGGAATTCTTGGGACTGTAACCCATCAAACTACAGGGGTGGAAATGATTGGCATATATGAATTCTCATTGACCAAATGCTCTGCAGTGAAAAGTAACTGCATTGGTATGTAAGTTTTGCATGAAATGCACTAAATGCATAAAATGTTGTTGTTTAATCTAAGGAGATATTTAAGTAAGAATCCGCTTAGATTAGAACTTGCAGTCTGATGTGGAATTATGTCATGTGCTAGTAGCCACAAGGTTGATAATTACAAGTTCCTGTATTTGTCATAAAATTAATACATTCTCTTCAGGGGAAAGAAAAACCAAAAAGAAAAGCCATTCAGCTGGCTATGCCACAAAAGAAGCATGAATAGAAGTAAACAAACTTATACATGCACTTAGATAATAGTGTGAACTGCATAAAACTGTGAAAAGTTTTAAGTTTGGAAGAGACATCATTTTCTGCTCCTCAGACTACTTTACAAAGAATTTTGCCCTTCCTAACTATAGCTGACCATATATGTTTTTGTCTTTACAAATTACTGTTATTGAAAATCTTATTTTATGGGGGTGGGGTACAAAATTGGGAGGTGCTAGTTTTCTTCTCTGATTTGATGTCTTTAATATTAACTCTCAAGTATGCAAATTTGTTGCAACTATTAATTGGTGTAATTTATCCTGTCATTCCTCCAAAGAGCTCAAGAGTAGCTGGTATGTTGGTTCTATGTGCTAGGCCAGGGGTAGGCAATCAACATTTGTGGTCACTGAGGCTAGCTCTCTACTTTGAAAATTTGGTTGAAAGTTGGAGAACATTTTTTTTTAAAAAAAAAAAGAAAGAAAAATCTGCCTTGAGCCTCGGCCTACCATCTCACTTTGAAGCTAGAGAAGTGGGTGCAGATTGAATCCACAGTTCTACTTGGCTATGAAGTTTTTATAGACCTGCACAACTAGGGGGATGATATTTTTCCCAGCTTTGGATCTAGGGAGGAGGTAAAGACTATGGTATACATCATCACATCATGTTCAACCAATGATGGTGGAACATGTTCTGTGACAAGTAAAATTTCCTGGGCTGTTGAATGTAATGAATGGTCTGTGAAAATTCTCTCTTTTCTAAGAATCAATTGGTATCTGAGATTGCATCTTGACCACAGTAAGTAAGTAAGCCCTGTTTCAGTTTACCCCCCCCCCCCAGCAGTAGTTTCTAAATGGTGGATCAAATCTGTCTAATAGTGAGTTCTAAGAATCAGTGTCATGGATAAGTATGATCCCTGAATCCTGCTAAAACAGACAAATGGATTCTCTTTCTTTTAAAAACTGGTGAGCTTTAAAAACAACCAATGCCCTACATTTAAAACGTCTTCATTTCAGAGTTGCCATAGTCTACTGTATCCAGAATGCTCTAGATGTTTGGAATTATCACCTCTACAAATCCTTGACCACTAACCATGCTGACTGTAGTCCACAAGGTTCATAGCACAAAACATCAGGAAGGCACCATGTTGCCCATTTCCTCTCTTCTATCTTAGACTGAGCAAAATTTGAATCCAGTTTCTTATCACATCAGTCATAAATTCTCAAAGTCTACCTGTGTGTTCTGGGTCTCTGATTCAAGGACGCCGTCCTTCCAGGACTGTGCTGACTTCCAAGTCTTGCTGGACTGGTCATGTAATCATTAGGGACTGTTGGTGGCTTAACAGGCTCCAAGGTCTTATATGGTGTATTCCGTCTAGATACAGAGAGAGACAAATTAAGACTTCTTAATTTACAAGGAAAACAAGTTGTTATAATTTTACCACACAGCTTAGTATGTGTCACTGACATCTTGAAGCATTCTTCTGAGGCAGGATACACTGTTAAATGAAGAGTTGCCTGTTTGATGAAGTAGACTCTTATATAGTCACAGACAGCACTTGGACTTTTAATATATGTGACTGTAATAAGGTACTGTAGCTATTCATAACTGAGCAATAGTAGGATGGTGCTCTAGCCCAAAAAAGAGAAACCGACTGTCAAATATGCAGCCTTGTGCTCAGCAATTATGGCAAATGTTTTCCGAACAATTAGAAATTTGCAAAACAAGTTTAAAATATTGTTTACAATGATTACAACTGAAATTTAATGAATTTATATGCCTCATTTTGAAAGGAGGCAAATATAAACATGATAAATATTCCAAGGTAAATAACAAGTACATTGATCATTTGTGAAAGACTTTCTCTCCATCCCACCACTCTCCAAGGCTTGGTTGGTGAGGATCTATAGATATAGCTCTATAAATTAATATTGGAAACAATGCTGAGTAGCAATAATATAGGCTGTTTCATGGATTCTGTTTAATGGAATAGCCAATGGAAGTCTGATATAGTGTTGCCCTAGTGTTCAACTAGAAACCCTTGGAACTGTTTGCCAAGTACTGCCTTCTCTATCTAAATTTAAAACAGGCTTTGAGATACACTTTGGCCTCATTCACACTGGCATTTAACCCAGTTTTTGAGTCAATAGATTTGGGATTGCAGAATCAATTTAAACTGTAATGAAGTTCACACTGCATTTCCCATTATCGAATGCCTCCATGTCTATTTAACACAGTTCATGTTGCCATGGCCCCAATCCACTGCTTCCCGGGGCGGCTCTGTGCCGCCCATCTGCAGTCCCCCTAACTGGGGAAAAAATAGGTTTGTAACATTAGCTTTAACTTTAGTCTACTTCTTCAGATGCTTATGGTGGAGTGGAAGCCAGGGAAAACAGGAATGGAGGAGTTTAGCTGATGAAAACTTAAAAGGAATGTTGGCTACTGCAGAACCAGTCAGCATGAGTAGAACCCATGAGCTCTACATGATACATAGTTTTGCAAAGGGCTCCCCACATGTAGATCCTTAGGAACAGCATCCTGTAGAACCAGTCAGCATGAGGAGAACCCATGAGCTCTACATGATACGTAGTTCTGCAAAGGGCTCCCTACACATAGGTCCCCAGGAACAACATGCCATTAATATACAGAGAGATATTGTAGCACCTTTGAGACTAACTGGAAAAAAAGTCTAAGAAAGCTAATGCTGCAAACTTCTTTTTTTTCAGTCAGTCTCAAAGGTGCTACAAAAACCACAGCTATATATTTAAATTCTACCACTATGGAAAGCATAAAATTTAGCCGAATGAAGTGGAAAATCCACCAGCCTCTTCAAAAAACTTGCACAGATAGACAGATATCTTCTTTTTCAACAAGTGCAAGCAATGGGATGTTGTTCCTGGGGACCTACATGTGGGGAGCCCTTTGGAAAACTACATCTCACGTAGAGCTCATGGGTTCTACTCATGCTGACTGGTTCTGCAGTAACCAATATTCCTTTTCAGTTTTCATCAGTTAAACTCCTGCACTCCTGTCTGTCCCTGGCTTCCTCTCCACCAAAAGCTAAAGAAGTAGACTAAAGTCTAAGAAATCTAATGCTATAAACATTTTTTTGTTAGTCTCAAAGGTGCTACAAAATCCCTCTATATATTAATTCTACAGACTAACATGGCTATATCTTTAAATCCTAGAATTATAGTTCAGTAAAATAATGAGTTCCTTCAACTCTCTTGGTACTGAATAGCACATACAGGTATTTTCTAAAATTGATGGCTCTTGACAGTTTTTCCCCAGCTCTTAGCAACTTCTGTCTGCTCAATGCAGATTTATACATTCATCTATTCCTATCTCCTGTTCTGTAAAAAGATTCTGCGCTAATGGCTCATTTCTATCCTAGACTGTTGTCTTGAATTTTATTTTTGTGAAAAGTCCACCTAGAACCTACATTACACAATTTCTGCTCTGAGTGATTTCTGTTTGGCAGCTTCTGCTTTTAATGAAATGACTGTATGGCCTGTTTAAACTTCCACTAAAAATCTAAAATGGAGAGAAGATTAATTCGAAAGCAAAAAACACAATTTAAAAAAACATCTAAATATGTTACTATCAGATTCACACACAAGAACATTTAAAAAGTAAAAAATATTTACTTTTTAAAAATACTTCAGTCCCAAATCAACAAGTCAGATGCATATAGGGAGTAACTGTAGATTCATCTCTCAGCTGAAGTTCTAAATATTAAATACACTTAGATATTAAATATTAACTATATTTGGATACAGCTCCACAATTCAAGTATCCATTAAAGTACTACTGATTCCATGCCAGGTTGCTGAAGCATAAATTTGCTAAACTGGCTTTGCACATTTCCCAAAGATGGTGGGTGACATTATGCATTAGTTTCTATCTAGAGCAAAGAGCTATGCCTTCTACACACACACACTCACAAGCGCTTTCCTGAGCCAGAGGTAAAGTCATTTTTCCAGGTCCAGTGTTTGTCTTCTAGCTTAGGCAATGTTTCTTAAACATCTTGAACTTATTTATTTGAAATGTTTATATACTGTCCTACTGGCAATACCCAACTAGCAATGAGGGCTTACAATATAAAAACAAAAAGCAATGACTAAAATCACAACTTTTACTATTAAAAACAAATCAATCACTTAAACAACATCAAAAGGTAAAAAATATTAGAATGCTAAAAAACAGCAATAAAATTTAAACGGTACTAATTTTTTCTAAAAAAAACAACAACACACATCAAGGACTGAATGCTTACTGGAAGAGGAAGTTATCTAAATACTATCAATGACAATGCCAAGCAGCACATCCACTTCTAGATATGCCCTTAGGAATGGATGAGAATTTCATTTGGCTCATTTTAAAAATGAGAGCTTCTCAAAATTCACAGAACTCTTAAAATCATAGAGCTGGAAGAGACCTCAAGGGCCATCAAGTTCAACCCCCTGCCATTCAGGAATATACAATCAATACACCCTGGACAGTAAAATAATAATAATAATAATAAAGGTTTTTTTTAAAGTAAATGTAAAGTTTTAAAAAATGAGGGTGTTTTTTATATATATTTTAAAAAATGCAAGAGAAAGAAAAACTGACAGATATGCCATCCAGGCCCAGATTCTTAAAAGCACTTTTAAGCTCCTAAAAGTCTGGTTTTGATTCCTTGTATATTCAACTATGCCTGTGTTTCTGAATTAGGGTTTTCACTGAAAGGCTTCTCATCCTTAACAGCTACATAATACAGCTATCCATAGTGGGAATAGCTGTACTTACTGAATTTGGCAGGTGCAGCTGGGTGAAAATTTGGGTTGGTTCATTTTTGATAACTTTCAGGGGGAAATGCCTCATAGATTGACAGAAACAAAACAAAACCAAAGAAAACAAATGTGGGGTAAAGTGAAATGGTCAGATTCATTATTCTGTAGTTATATTATCATTGAGAATACTCCCAACCCCACAATTCTACACAAGCCATGGGGAGGGGGTAACTCTACGAAGAGTTAAGACCGTTCACAGTAAATATTTTACAGCAGGAGTGCTATTTTTACTGATCATCCCTTTCATAGCTTGCCTGAGTCCTCCATACAGTGGTATGGAGCATGTAAGCAGGGCACCTCCATCCACTAGCTACTGCTTGTTGGATTCCTCAAGTGTGCATGAAGTCTGTCTCAGACACTGTTTCCAACACTGGTCGATTACTTCCAGAGCTTCAACACCTATACTCATGGTACCTGCTCAGCAAATGCTCTGGTCTTCCCAATCTTTGGTCTAAAAACCAATAAGTTACTGCTATAAGTTTGTAGTAGCACAATAACTGAAGAACATTTCTCTGATGTTGCTACTTGATTTGCTTCTGGAAAATGCAGAACAGCATTTCCTAAGTTGGTGTCCTCCAGAATTCTTTGAGGATACAACTCCTATAACCTTCAGTGAAAATGGCCATGCTGATCTAAGATCATGGGGGCTGCATCTAACATATTTCCCAAGCGTATACTTGGGAAAGGCTGCTATGGAGTGTATCCACTTACAACATGACCTTGGTTTCTTATGTTCATGTGCAACAAACATCATTTCTTCCTATCCAGGAGTATTTTCTCCCAAACCCCTATTTTTAAAGTCTATTCCAGAGCTAAAAAGTGTTCTGGTAAACCCCACCCTGGAAAGAGAAAATATTCACTGTGGCCTCTGTGTGGGGCAAAATTCCCATGTTCCCCCCGGTTTTGTGTTATCCTGTCTGGATAATGCAAGCCATTAACCCCAGACCAGAACCAGGAAGTCTGGACATGGATCTGGTGGATCCAGTCCAATCCCATTTGAAAAGGCCCTTAATCCAGTCTAAAAAGACCATCTGTTTGCAGAAGAGTTTCTCTGACGGGCCCACACACCTCTTACCTGCTTCTGTCACTGCATCTTAACTGTGGATCCCCCATCATGTCCTGTGACATTGGAAGGGTACGTCTGGTCACATATGTATAGCCAGATGCCCCATTTCTGCACTTACAGGCCACAACAGGGGTCTTCAGTGAAAATGTGACATCAGAGGAGGGTAAGGGGTGCAGTAGCAGGTCCATGGCACAACAGCAGGTGGACATTTAAACACCTGCCCATCACCGTGCTGGCCTGGAGACTAACTCAGGTCAAAATTTGTGGCAGGACAGCATGGGCTTGACCCATGCTATCCTCCCCATCTTCTTGCCTGTATTAAATTGGGCACATGGACTGGATTAATATAGTGCCTACCTTCAGATTAATCTTCTTTCTTACAACGTTAGACTGACTAAACAGAACATCTTCCATATTTCAGAGTTAACATTAAGAGATATCCTTATCAGAAATGGTAAATCTTCACCTTCAGTTTAGACAAGCTAAACCTTTATGTTCTCACACAAGCTGAAGTTGTAAACATTACTCACTCTGGAAATAATCCTAGTGAAATCAGTTGAATTTTCTTAAAAATAAGGGCTTTTAGGACCAAAGCAGCCATTTATTCAATGTAAATTACAGCCACCGTTAAAAAAAAGGTCAATCCTAACATTAATATTTCATATTGGAAGTGAGTGGCACACAGTATTTAATGGTAGAAGACAACCAGACCTCACATGCTAGATAATGTTGAGATAAGCAATTAAAATTGTGTTCTTTGTCAACATAGAAGCAGAATGAGAAGTCTTATTCTTACCCCAGAGTTCCCCGGCCTGACATGGGAGGACTTGGTGGTTTTTGTGTAGGCGGATTTGTTCTTGACAAAGTGCCAGTTCTCGCAGGCTGATTGTTTCCGTGCTGAAAACCAGAATAATGCTTTAATTTTTTGGATGGAAATAGCTCAGGCTATATGTGAACGTAACGCTTCAGTACACTAATATGAAGTGAGGATTCCCAGACAACTATTAAACCACAGCTTCTCCTGTTGCATACTGGATTAAACAGAATAAGAAAAATCCATGTCTAAGCTTTTTATTCTCCCCCTCATCCCACACCACCATTTGCAATTTCATATTCACTGTGAATGAATCTTAAGCTGCACTAAGCATAAATAATGGCTCAAGAACCAAACCTTATTTCAGTGAAGGGTTTTGATCCACCAAATTTATTTTGTATTCAAGGTATACTAATTCATTTATTTAGTCCAGCTATCTAATTAGGACAGGCATGCAAGTATTTTGAGGAAGCCTTAGCTAAAATTTAAGTCAATATGAGAAAAAGCATCTACTGAATCAAAGCAAAGCATTATGTATGTTAGAGAAGTTAAATGTTATCCATGGATAAAATGCATGTGTCAATATATCAGGGATATATTAACTGTCAGTTGAAGCTGAAGTTGAGCATGTCTAAAATAACCTATAGGGGAAGAAAGAACAGAAAAGTACAGGAAAGAGAGAGCACTAGCTTTCAGGTGTAATGGCTCAGCAGCTTCTATTGTCATGGGGTGTGGTGGGTCAAATGAGAAATAACTCTTCTTACCTTGGCTTTTAGCCACTTACGTTGGCAAAAAGAAAAGGAGGAAGAAAAGTACAAATTAATGGCAAATCTATTACTCTCCATGGCAGGTTTATATACTGGCAGCATTTTCCCCTCTTTTCATTGTAACTGACAATTACAGTCTAGACACAGAAATAAACTTTTACTTTTACATAAAGCAGAATGGTTTTTGACAAAAGAAGGCAAGTTTATTGTAATGCAGAGTTTTTAAAAAACAAAGCAAAATGATGACAGGACTTCAGTGACTATGAAACATAATTGAAATAGGCATTTAACCAATAAATGCATTTAAAATAGCCTGCAAACACTTGAAACAGATGAAAGTAAATTGTGAAGTGGGAGGAAAACCAGCCCCTTTAAAAAATGTTGTTTGGTGCATGTCTGCCTAACCTTTAACGAAACAGAATCCTTTCCAAAAATAGAGAATCTGTTCAGACATGAATTAACTAAGTAATTTCTTTGAAATCATCTCTGCTTTATATGCCAGCCCTGTACAGTGGTAATGTTTCTGTCCAACCACTCAGGAGCAGTGAGAAAATGAAGGAGGATTGCTGAGCATTTTGAATGCCCGTGAAGCTGTGAAAAAGCCAGGTATGACTAATGATTACTGAAATATATGTGCATACTATATCTACACCAAGGCTCTTCACCTTATGCATTTAAACCCACTTTAATTATATCAATTATATTCTGGAAAAGCAATCTTTTTTGCAAGCAACATGTACTTAGAAAATTAAGACTAATAAAGAAGGTTATATAGCTCTGCACACATTTGCTTTAATTTGTTTCACAGAAGACAACCCTGGGGAAATTCTCCAACAGCTAGTTGATACTAGAGTTGGAAGATCAGATTAGAGAAAACTTGTATTTTCTGCACAAGAAGTAATGTTTTCAACAGATCTGCACTGTATCTGGTACTCTTCCAAAAAATTAAAGTATTCTGTCTTCAAGGGACTACATGCAATATCCTAAAATTAAGTTCTTTTGGCATATAAAGTATTTTGTTTAAAATTGGACCCAGAATAAAATGTTCCTTAGTTTTCCTAAATACTCAAAGTGTGTTCAGATGTTAGCACAACACCCAATAAAGATAGGCCATTATTATTACACCCAAGGTTTGGATAAGTTGTATTTCTAGATTACAATGGAAAAATTCTCCCCACCATCTTGGCCACTGTTTTCCTCCACTGTTTTCCAGGGGATGGGGGTGATACTGTATATATTCAGTAAGTCAATGTAAGTACTGTATGTAAACTCTTATTTAAAAAGGAACCATCCCCTGATGAAAGTCAAGGGTGTAATCTGTTCTGGAAGCACTGATTCTCCTCTACATTCTCATCCATCCAGCCTTTGGGGTGAGCACAAACAATTATGCCTTGTAGAATGTTGTAAGTTCTTTGGCATCATTTTCCATTGCTTCATCCTTTACATCCTTTATTACATGCACCTAAATTTTACCCTTCACTTATCCATGGATCATATCAAAATCCTTAATTTTGGCCTCAAAACCTGCCCTCGACTTGTACATGAGGTCAGCTTACAGTGAAGTATATACAGTAACTTCTAAGGAACTCTCCACTGATCCTTAATTTTCTTAAGTGATCTAATTGTCCCAATAATTGAATTAACTATGGGGAATGGCATCCTTCACTAAAATAAATAAATAAAAATCCCACAACAAAAATCCATCAATTAGTAAACACAAAACATCAGCTCCCAAACCATATCAGATTTAAGGTTTCCAAAGGTCAGTATCTGCTAAGAAAATCAGATTTGGAAACAAACCAAAGAAGAGTTGGTATGATACTATTCTGCCACAGTAAGCAGAAACGTGTGAACAAAATTCTGGTTTATAAGTGAAGGGAATGCTGTGTTGTATGTGTGTGCCACTAAGTTTGGGTCAATCTTCTGTAGTGACTTGCAATAAAAAGAAGGGCCAGAACAAGCCCATCATGCTTCCAGGCATCTTGGGAGTGTGGTGTTTATATGCCGCACACTCCAGTGATGCCCAGAAGCTGCTTGACCGCCCAGATGTGGGTTGTTTCAAGAGGGTCTAGCAGCATAGCATTTACATGGCACATGCCATTTACACGGGATATCCTGCATAAATTGCTGTGTGGGAGTGGGAAGGTAGGGAGTTCTGTCAATGTGTGCAACTTTCTTGTTCCACCTCTGCCTCTATTTTTGCATCAGATGCTACACAGAGAACACACAGATCCAAAAGTCACAGCAATGCCAATTGGTTAGCACAGCATAGGAGTCACTGAAAGGATAGTCTTTATTTTACCCTAATAATAGATTCTGCCATAGAGGCAGTAAGGAACAAGATGTTATACTAAAAAAAAACCTGAATGTAAACAAATATTCTGCTTGGTGAAAATTATGGATGGAAAATAACATTAAACAAATTAAGTTTATTTATAGCCCAGTATTATAGTGATTTCATTCAGAGGTAATAATAAACCATGTTTCACTCTTATGGGAGCAAATCACGATAATCCTCAGATTCATGCACTCCTTACTATTTTTCTGATGAAGCCAGGAAAAATTTGGAAACTCTTACTTCAGTTTTAGACTATTCACAGTTAAATCCAAACCCAGACAATTAACCTTTGCCAGTTGAAATAAGCTAACTTTGATACACAATTAATGAAGCCAGACTGTTTCAATAACCCATACTTAAGTCTAGCTAGAGTTTAGGATTTGGACACTATGCTAGATTATGATTAAATAAGAATATTGTTTCCTGTTACATCTGAACCACATCAGTCTTTGATGTTTCTTATTTTGGTAATGTGATGGATCCTTAATGAGATCACAAGCACTAGTTTGGCACATGAAAGGTGAGTTATGTTCACAGAGGCCAGGGAGCAAACCTTTAGGTTCAAAAAGGCTAACCATTGTTTTAAGTCAGGGGTAGGCAACCTTTCCCCTTTAAGGGCCAAGGGACTTCAGCTCCCAGAATCCCAGGAGCTATTGGCCAACATGGGACTATTGGCCAACATGGCTGAGGCTTCTGGGAGCTGAAGTCCCTCGGCCCTTAAAGGGGAAAGGTTGCTTACCCCTGTTTTAAGTGGTATCAAACTGAGCTCTATTTGAACAGTTCTTTAACAGCTTAGAACCATTTTAGAGAGAGTAGAATGTAAAGTTCCAGGACCATCTGCTACTCCAAATAATTGAGCATGTTTGGGACAAGAGTACAATTCTTACCTTTACACCATGGCCAACATCATCCAACACCGTGTAGTCTATAGGTTTTCGAATATACCTTACAGGACGCTCCATATTGGCTGGAGCGATGATTTTGTGTGTTCTGGATGTATTTTTATTGGTTGTCAAAATGCCAATTTCTCTACGGGCCACCTTCTCTTTATGTATGTCCACCGTCTGCAAAGGAAAAGTGACAAATTTACGCTTAAATGTGAGGCAAACCTTCAGTCCAAAACATCTTTTATAAATCAGTGATATGTTACCCAAGGGGGAAAAAACCATACACTAAATTCTTTTTCAATTTTGTCTTTGCTATGCTTCCCTTCATTCATTCCTCTGAATTATTCGATTCAGAGCCCTGAAGCATTCAATATGTTTTAAATGCTGAGTTGCTAATATGTTGGTCAGCATGGCCTTCATGTAACTGAAACATGGAAAGAAATTGTATGAAGAATGGGTACCACAGATTGTTCTAAAACTAATTTTCTAGAATGGTCATGTAATTGCAAAACAGCTACCCTTTCTGTGCTCAGATGGATATCCTTTGACCCATGCAATTATGGTGCAATTACGCTTACAGGCTTACACCTTTCTGCTTACGGAAAGAGGAAAGGATACACAATAGCCCACATAATGTTATGCTATAAGGACGATTTGACTTTGGGAAGTAAGCTGGATACTCCTCTAAACCACAAGACAGCTGAGATATTGAGCAATATGCTGTAAAAAGGAAACAGAATGAACAGTGCAGAAATTAGAAGAACCTCCTATGGAACTAGTAAAAACTGGTGACTAAAAAACACAAACTCAAAATGTAATGTAGATTATGCATATGTATCTACATCTTCAAACCATACCATTTCTTTTACTGCACAAACTGCCAAGAATGTTGAATTTTGAACCCTTGTAGAGTTCTAGTTACAGGATAAGAAGATAGCAATGTGGATCCCAAGGGGAATTAATAATTATGAGCAGCATGGCCAGAGCACAGAAGATGCATATTTGGGCAACACCATTAAAGGACTGTTCCTTTCTGAGCCTCCTGCCCACACTCCCCATTTGGCCATTTCTCTTCCAATTAAATTAAATTGGGTAAGATAAATGATTTAACTTCTTTTCCCCTGGTTATGCAATCATTGCCATCATGTTTAAAACAGTGCATAAAGTCAGTCTCTCTCAGCACTGAAAAAAAACCTAAAAACAAAACAAAACAAAACAAGCTGATCTAGTTCTGAATACAATGGATAGCAGATTTTATTACACTAGCATTACAAACATAAACCCCTTCTCAGACCAAGATCATATGACTGTTTCTTGCAACTGGGTTGTGAGTTTTGTGTGAACAGAACAGCTTTTAGCTGAGTGTAAGTAAACATAGGCCAAAAGAATGCATAAGCCAAAACACACACACACACACATAAATAATCACCATAGATAGGTTCAAAAGACTTGAACGCTCGTAAAATCAGAATTATACAAGAAAAAGTCCCACAGCTTAGAGAATGCAGCATGAATTCATCAAACATCAAAATAAACATTTGTGTGCAGACTGTTCTACATCTATATCCCAGCAGGCAAATTGAAGCTTCCAAATTCCCTGGACTGCATTCACAGCCCCAGCTAACACATAAATGGTGAGAATTCTGGGAGAGGCATTCCAATAATATATGGAAGGTGGCACTTTGCCAGCTTTTGGTCTATATAAACTAATTAACAGCAACTCAGCCTTCATTACTCCTATTCAAGAAAGAAAGAAATGAGCAATTCTGCCCACTGCTCTGAACAGGAAGAAATGCCCACCCACATGTGCTGCTTGCAGCAGCTAGCCCAAATCCAAAAGTCCCATTAAACCTGATATGTTAATCACAGATAACTTGTTCCTTTGATTTGAATGAGACATAAGCATAACTAGCTTTCATTGGGTTGAAGCCATTGTCTGCACTGAGACCACCATTATTTATAAAGAAGGAACAAATGTCAAGGTATCTTCAGTGATATTTAAATGACTAGTTATCTGCTCTTTAACCATACATTAAAGTGAGCTAATATACACTAAATTCAATTATATGACCTCTACTAAATTAGGCAAATTGCACCTCATTTTGCTGCTGTTACCCTGATGGGAGAGCAGAAAAATGCTTGAAGACACTGAAGCTCTATGTCCTGTACTGGAGAAAAATATCAGCTCAACAGTACATGTAGCTTCTAAAATTTGAGTAGACATTGGCCATCCACTGCTTCATGGTTTTTAAAACTAGGCATGAGAACTAGAAACTTTTCTTAGAAAGAGCATATTCTTGATGTACAGTATCCAGAAACGGATGGATATGGATCATTCTATTTCTAGTACATGTTAATTTTACAAGTCCATACATAGAGTATGTCCTGTTTCTACATTAATGCACATTTTTAAAAAAAAATGCATTTCTAAACATATTTTATCACAATGTTTCTAAATGTATGTAAAAAGTGCTGTGGAAAAATCCAAAAGTTTATGTTCAAGTTTGCACAATTCCTCTGAGATCAGGTCACTTTGAATTGGCTTGAAAGCATCCCTGTTTCTACAGACCAAAAGAAATACAGAACCACAGATATAATGGATCTTAGATCTGCCTTCTATGGACAGAAAAGGTGGTATTGGCATACTCAATATTCAGGTACTTCAGATCCACACACTACAGTCCATCCCATTCGACAGGGTCCTTGATGGTATCTGTAGCATTTTCAAGAGGTTGGCTGGGTTGTCATAGCAAAAAGGAGTCAGCAAAGTCCCTTTGTGTCAGCACTGTCACATATACCTAAGTCTAGATCCAATCCGTAGTTGATTGCAATAAAAATACTAGAATTCAGTTTATTCCTTCACGATAAATACATTTTCCAAGACTTGCATTTGAGAAAGGAAACAATGGTATCTTAATTTCTGCTAAGGACACACTGGAACAGCACTGAGAATAAGACCAAAAGCTAGTCTGTTTAATTATTTCAGTGATTCTGAGACAGAACTGATATTTGAAACCTTATCTTAGAATTCCCAGCCTAGCATGCTACTGAGTAGTTGGTATTTGGTTTCATGCTTTATTCAGTCCCTTTTTAAACTAGAAAATAAATTCACACACTTGGAATCAAAACCAGTGGTTCCTACTGACCCAAAAGAGTTCCAAAACTGTAGTTGCCAATGTGAAAAAGGGTAGCGTCAGGTCACAATTAACACAAAACAAGACGTAAGCAAAAATACACTTCACTTAGTTGTATCAAGAGGAGGTAACTGCCAAATATGTGAAGTTGCCTCATGAAAAAAGGTTTTGTCTCAGAATGGACCAATACTGGACTTTCTATGGAGAAGAAAAACACGTTTCTTGTAATACTGCAGTGAATAGCTGAATAGTAAAACAAAGAACAGGTAAAACTGATCTCACCTTAGGTATAAACCATACAGACAGAGATATTTTATGTTACAACTACTATCATTACATAGAGAGATTTTGTAGCACCTTCTGAGACTAACTGAAATAAAGAAGTTGGCAGCATGAGCTTTCATAGACTTCAATCTACTTCCTTGGATGCATATCAAAACTGAGCTTCTTCAGAGCAGGGTTGCCATCCTCTGAGACAGAGGGGATGTGACTTGCCCAAGGTCACCCAGTAGGTTTCATAGCTGAGCTGGGAATCGAACCCTGGTCTTCAGAGTCATAGTTCAACATTCAAACCACTGCATTATGCTGGCTCTCTCTTCTCTAATCTTGACACCCAACATTTCAGAATATAGCTGCCGTTATCCCAAGCCATCATGGCCATTAGTAATGATAGCTGGGTGACGGGATTTGTAGTCTGAACATATCTGCAGTGTGCTGGGCTGGGGAAGGCAATGCCATATCTAAAACATGGGTAACATATTTTCTTTCTGATGGTTAGGTGTACACAAACTTTGTTTCATGCACAGAATTAGTAAAGATACTGTATCATGCTATGCATTTAAGGTATATAAGAAACATAAATGAATTTTGTGTTTATACTTGGATCCCATTTCCAAGATATATAATTATGTATGTATATTCAAATACAGTTGGCCCTCCATTTTCATGGGGGATCAGTTCTGGATCCCCCAGCAAAAATGGAGATTAGCAAATATTCAAGCCCCAGAAGAAAATAACGATGGTGAAAAAATGGAAGCAAAAGTAATGCCACCTCCATTTAGGCAAGGCATTATGTCCATGATTCATACTTAGAAAAGAGGTGGGAATCCAGAAAAGGTGCATTATATGCATCCAGTGAAATATTTGTCTCATGTTTGCCATTGCTCATAATAGCATTTTGCCTGACAGACAAGGAAACACCCTCAGAAAAAGAGTGAGGAAAAGGAATAGAGGAGAAAACTAAAACACAGTATACTGTTCAAGCTTTTAAGCATTTCTTTTGACAGCTCTGAGTCATTTCACACAGACTTCGCATGTAGTTTTCAGATCATGAATTGCTCTGAGACACAAAGTGTCTCAAAGCTGTGAGCAGATGTGATGAAACAGCATTTACATTCCAGTCCAAGATTCATATGAGAATGAAAATTAGGAATTTAGTTTGTGCACTGATACTTCAAGCTTTACTTTATTCAAACAAATGTTTCAACATTACGTTAATGTATTTACAGAAAATGCCAACTTTGCACCAATTCCCCTGTCATCAAACCTGTAAATGGTGGACATTCTACAAAAAAATGCATGAATTTATAAAAAGCAAGGAAAACTTGATCTGGGAAATCTGACCTGATCAGGTTTCCCAAAGACATATGTATAGTGATTTAAAGATATAAAATGTCCATTCATGTGTGCTGTCTATAGAAATCAGTTTCCAGTAAGAAACACTGGCATAATCCTTGCAGTTTTTTTTTTTCAGAAAACTGGTGAAGCTACTCCAACCAGCCCCTCTACCCCAAAAAACAAAAACAAATTAATTGTCTGCTTCAAAATCAATTCACAGATGACTACAGGTACAATAGAGTAAAATAATACAGGTTGAGTATCCCTTATTCGAAATGCTTGAGACCAGAAGTATTTTGGATTTCAGATTTTTGGAGACTTTGAAATGCCTGTACAGTTGCCCCTTTGTTCTCATGGACTTCAAGTCTGCACTTTTATATATTCATGGAGGGGCAACCTCCGTTTAAATCAATGGGGCGCGCCCCATTCAAGCCTATGGGGGTTGAATATTTGCTAATCTGTTTTCGCTGGGGGGTCCGGAACAGATCCCCCACAAAAACAGAGGGCCAACTGTATTTGAATATACATACATAATGATATATCTTAGAAATGGGATCCAAGTCTAAACATAAAAATCATTTATGTTTCATATATATCTTATATGCATAGCCTTATACAATAATCTTTAATAATTCTGTGCATGAAACAAAGTTTGGGTACACCTAACCATCAGAAAGAAAATATGTCACCCATGAAAAAAGTTTTGATTTATTTATTTATTTATTTATTTAGTATTTCAATTTCAGAATTCTGGATAAGACAGACTCAACCTGTATCCTCTTTTATACAGGTCAAGCATACATCTTTCAATCTACATTTACTCATTTGGAAGCTGAAATTGGCAGTTCACCAGTTTTTCACACAGCAAAATATAATATATATGAGCCTTCTACATGGGTAAAATCATGTTTATCAACTACCTAAGTCAGTGATTCTCAAACTTTTTACCCCTGTTACCCCTTTTACATATACGTGTGGACATCGCACTTTACATATACATGCAGACTCCCCCATTCAACGCAGTATATGAATAAAAATACTTTGCTTGTTTATATGAATGCATTTATGCAGCAGCATCTCCTCCCAAGAACTAGGGCAGTGATGGGATAAGTGAGGGAACAAGAAGCAGTGGCTGGGGATGTGCTCTGCCAGAGGCCATGATCCAGCAAGCTCCCCTGCTCTTCTGCTCTTCTCCTCCTCTCCTTCAGGCAGAGGCAGTTGCTACAAGCACCCTCCTTGTCCTTCCTTTCTCTTCCAGAACAGAAAATGTTTGGAAGTGAATGTGGAAGAGGAGGGAGATCAGGACTTCCAGTCTTGCACCCCTCTTGACCAACTCTCATGGCCCCCAGAGGTCTACCCCACAGTTTGAGAACCACTGCCCTAAGCCTTGTCAACAGCAATCTATGCTTAATCTTATTCATTTCAAATAAAACCTTTAATAGTATAACAAGTCCTTACATTTGCTTAGGGTATAGGTTTATGAGTGGTATACGTACTATGAGATAAAATTTCATTGTACAATTTAATTTTATTTTTTATAGATTGCAAAAATACTAAGAGTAGTGGGCATCATGACCACAAAAATATCATCACTAATCCAGTTCTCACTAATCACAAATCAAAGCAGAATGAAAGGAACATGTATCGTAGTAGTAGTAGTAAAAGTTTATTCGGTCATCGATCAGCAATAATAAAACAAAATTATACAATTACAATAGAATTGTCAAACAATTCTCTAGACAGTTTCGAGATCACAGGCATGCCTAGGGCTCAATGCCAGCCTTCCCATGAATCCATTCCTATCCAATACTGACATTCCAAAGTCACTATATCTGTAGCTGTTAACCCATGCTAGTCATTGTGAATCTTAAATGATGAATAAAACCATGTGTCACTTCACAAAGGAAAGTAACCCTACAAGCCTATTCTGGCTGACCACTCACAATAATGCTTAGAGCCTCCCAAAAAAGAAACTACTCACAGGTGGTTGTGTCTATGATTTAGTCTTCAGAAATCTTGGTGACATAAGCATCTGTGGGAGCCTATAGCTTATCAGCATCTAAAGCCAGCAAAGATTCTGCAGCTACCATACTTCATTTTTAAATATCTGCCTGTCAAGTTGTAACAGTGCAAAAGCCCCAGCAATTTTTTTGGCAAACAAAAAGTAGACACCAGTCCTCTGTCCTATAAAATGAATGCTATAGTGTTTACCTGAATGTATTCATGCAGCAGCGTTTGGTGGAGCCTTGGCAATGCCAACATTGCTCTCTATCTTCAGACAGCCACTCAAAAACAAAGAGCATAAATTCAAAAACATGTCTAAGGAGCCTGCCCCAAGGGTACTATGTTTCCACCATCAACCTGAAGTCACCTCCCAACTAAGAGCAAGCCATGAGCATCCTGAGGAACAGGTATGAAGTCGTGAGTCTGGTCCTTGGGATGGGGATACTGACTGCTAAGAATGAGGGCTCAAAATATGCAGCACCTGTAACTTCAGCACTCAGTAGGCCTGAATACACTACTTAAGAGCTCCCTTGAGTTATGGTCAAATCAACTTCTGGCTTCTTTGAGAGTTCTCACTGGGAGCTTTCCCAGGTCCTGTCCAATAAATCTGGTAACTGGAGGGGGCCAGCAGCAGGAACCTCAGTGTTTCACAGGCTCATAAACTGGCTGAAACAGAACAATTTTTAATCTATGAACATAAACCATCAGACACCAGATTATATCACACCATTAAATCGATCAGATCTGACACCCTGTCTCTGAAGTACCTAACAACAGCTAAAGCTCTATGTCGAGTAAAATGACTTTCAACATGAAGCAAGTCTATTGTACAAAGGTGTTTCATTAAGAAAAGTGAGTTAGAAGGAAAACCCTTTTTCCTCCAACCCTTTTTACATTCTCCTATATAAATGGGCCACCATGAAGAACAAGAGCTTTCATTGTCTCTGTTCTAGACCGCCAGTTGCACTGTTTCTCTCTATACATTTACTACATTGGCCATGTTCTTATTATAAACAATATTTTTATAGGCTATAGTAATGGTAAGATGTGGTCTACACAGAGATGCATTTTTAATTTTATTTTTTGGCATTAGACCTGTAATAGGAAAATCACAAAACATTGTTATATAATCAAGTATTGAGCAATTTTTGAGACCATAAAACCACTTAATTCAAAGAGGAGCTATACAATTGTTAAGCCTATCTGATTATAACAATAAAAAAATTACTCGTATTTTCTGGCATATAAAACGACCGGGCGTATAAGACGACCCCAACTTTTCCAGCTAAAATATAGA